>CM052887.1:73619095-73636860 GCA_028534135.1 Potos flavus | reverse complement strand
CCCGAAATCATGACCTAAGCCGAAATCAAGAGTCAGTCACTCAACCAAGGGAGCCCCCCAGGAGTCCCCTACTTCTCTTTTCTTTGGCTTTGTATTCCTTCTTTAATTCTGATATCTGGGAATTTCCTTCTCATTTTTTTTTCCAAGTAGGCTCCATGCCCAGCGTGGAGCCCAGTGTGGGGCTTGAACTCAGGATCCTGAGATCAAGACCTGAGCTGAGATCAAGAGCTAGATGCTTAACCAACTGAGCCACCCAGGAACCCCGGAATTTCTTTTTTTTTTTTTAAGTAAATTTTTTGCATTATCCAAATATTAATTTTGTTTTAATTTTTTTTTAATTTTTTAAGTAATCCCTACACCCAATGTGAGGCTTGAACTCACAACCCTGAGATCAAGAGTCACATGCTCTACCAACTGAGCCAGCCAGGAACTCTGATACTGATTTTTATTTTTTTAAATATTTTATCTTATCCTATGGGTTTTTTTCAATTTCTTCTTTTTTTTTTTTAAGATTTTATTTATTTATTTGACAGAGAGAGAGAGATCACGAGTAGGCAGAGAGGCAGGCAGAGACAGGAAGAAGAAGGCTCCCCGCTGAGCAGAGAGCCCGATGCGGGGCTCAATCCCAGGACCCTGAGATCATGACCTGAGCCGAAGGCAGAGGCTTAACCCACTGAGCCACCCAGGCGCCCCTACAATTTCTGCTTTAATCCTCCCAAGAACTCTAAGAAATAAGTATTACTGTTCCCATTTTACCAGTGGGAAACCTGAGACTCAAAATTGTAACTTTAATCCTACCTTTTGGACTTTGAATCCAGTGCATTTCATAGCTTGAGTTTTACACAAGGAGCTTGTCTTTTCTTGACCTCCGGCTCAGACCCACCCCCCAAAATTGTCCTGATCATTTCCTCTTCTTCAGAGGCCTTCCAAAAGGCTCTTTTTCCTAACACAATGCAACTCTTTGACTCTTACCTTCTCTAGCTCAGCTCCTGATGCCAGTCCTCTCCTGCCCCATTTGGCCTCAGTGGAAATAATGGGGTATATGCAGGCCATGGCTAATGGGCAGAATGACTGGCAGCTTGTCCTTAGGATCCTTTATTCACTCACCACTAGACCGTCTTTATGCCTCAACTCTAAAAAGGAGCAGGCAGTGTATGTTGGGGGGCAGGAAAAAGAAATCAGGAAAAGAAGGGCTCATCTGGGATTTGAACCCGGGACCTCTCACACCCTAAGTGAGAATCATACCCCTAGACCAATGAGCCACTGATAGTTCTGCCTGGCCAGATGTATCTTCCTTGCCACATCAGCTGCAGGCTCAGTTTGTAGTTCTTAGAAGTGGAATCTTCTCCCAGGCTGGCAACCAGCCCAGGCCGCTGCGCTCCAGCGGGCTTTGCCTCTCTCCTGCTCTCTCCGCCCCTCCCTGGCCCACGGTGGAGCCACACAGATGCTCCAGGCAGGGCCCACCCCCCCCCCCGGACCAGCCGGTGCTTCCCCGGGGCTACCACGTGGACTTTGTAGGGGTGCTGGTGAGAAAAGGCAGAGAAGAAGCCAGGGTCCAGCAACCTCTACTTTCCCGGGGAGTCCCAGGTCGGAGGGAGCCCGCACCCCGTGAAGAACAACCCTTCTTTCTTTCCTCATGATCAGAGCACCAGAAAAAAATCCTCTGCATCATCAGCCTCCTAGATGAGGAAGCAGAAGCCTGACCCAGATCACCTTGACTGGAAGACATTTGCTGACTTACTCAGTTTCTTCATCTGTCAGCTGGGGACGGAACACTCGCCCTGTGTGCTTTGCAGGGTAATTTGGGGATCAGGCGCCACAATGTCTGTGAAGGCAGTCTGCAAACTGTAAGATGCTGTACGAAGGAGCGGGGTTATTATGATGGCAACACGAGGGTGGGGGGGAAATACTCAATAGGGGGAGAGTTGCCCTTTGATGCTTAATATGGGCCAGGCAGTGGGTTCTGTGCTTTGCGAATTTTTTTTTTTTTTTTTAAGATTTCATTTATTTATTTCAGGCAGAGAGAGAGAGAGAGAGAGAGGACGGGCAGGGGACAGGGCCAGAGAGAGAAACAGGCTCCCCGCTGGGCAGGGAGCCCAATGCGGGGCTCGATCCCAGGACCCTGGGATCATGACCTGAGCCAAAGGCAGCCGCTTAACCGACTGAACCACCCAAGTGCCCCTGCTTTGCAAATCTTATTTAGCCTTATAACAACCGTGTGAGATAGGTGTTGTCCCCATTGTAAAGGAAACCGATCTGCATTCGGCTCACAAGAGGCACATTTATGTAAATCCAAAGGCTGTTTTAAACACAGTAGACACTGCTACCCAGACTTTCTAGAAAACTAGAGATGGGAATACATCCTGTAAATACTCCCACATCCTCCCACACCCCAGCCTGCCCTGCTCATCCTGCCCAGGGAGGCTGCAGGAAAAAAAACCTGCTAACAGGCTAAGTGTGGCTTGGCTGGGTTCCTTCTGGCTGGGGGTTTCCCGAGTGAGAGTGAGGGGGAGGTTCAGAAACTGGGGTCTTGTGGGAGAACCCAGCGGGCCTGCCAGGCTCTCTCTTTCCGTTGCACCATAGCCATCGCCCCGCCTCCCCACCTCCCACCCCCGGGGCCCTGCTTGCTTGCAGAAGGCTGAGCCCTGTCTCGTTGGTCTTTGGGGTTCAGCCTCGTGTCTGGCTCTTGGCAATCCTGCTAACAAGAGACTCCCAAGCATTTCTATGCGCTGGGCTCTGTGTAATCACTCTACCAAATTAATCTCATCTTCCCAGGACAACCGTTAGTGTAGCCATCACTTAGTAAATGTCTATGGAATGAATGAGTGAGTATGCGAAAGGAAAGTCTCAGGGGAGTACACAAAAAATCACTCGTGGCAATGATATTCAGGTCCATCCTCATCTCTTGGCTCCGGGTAGAAGCCATAAGCCCGAAGAAAGCCTCCCGCCTTCCATCCTTTTAAGCAGGCTTCCTAATGAACCGTGCCCCCTCTTGGTGGGCAGGAAGAATGGCCCCTCACTTTAGCGTGAGGACTGGCTGGCGTCCTTTTGTAGCTGGGGGAGTTTCATGGTCTCCATCCAAGAGACACCCGATTCTGCTAAGTCATCGTGGTCAGGGAGAAAGGCAGCAGCTCATCTCTTCTAAAACCAAAGAGACTTTTTTGGGAAGCTCTTCCCCAGCTCTAAACGGGCTTATAAATAAGAGCACACTCAACGACACGTCATTCTATGACCTCAGCGTGCATTCCCTAAATCGCTTCTCTTGGTAAACGTGCCAGGACGTGAGGTGGCTCCAAGAGAGGCTCCTGGGGGCAAAGAATGTTTCAGGGATGAGACGGGGCTTGGATTCCAGCCAGTGCTTCCCTCTAGGGGTGTTCTTCGAATTTGAGGCAAGATCGTTCTTCCTTGTGTGGCCTGTCTGGAATAGGATCCTGCCTACTAAATACCAGTAATCCCTTCTTCGCCATCAAGGGAGTCATAAAACAGCCCCACACTCCGCCTCCTCCCGGATGGCAGGGGTCTGGGGAGAGGAATCCATGGGCTCCTACCATACATTTCCCTCCCCCGCCCCAGGCTAAAATTACTGTGGCCTTTCTGTGGGCACTAGGACTTTAGGCCTTCAATGACTTGATTGTTTCTGTGCTTAACAAGCCATAGATGGAATTCTCTGGGGACAATCGTGGCTCTACCTCTAGGAGCTTCCTCCCTTTCCTCCCAAGAGAGGGTGGCTTTCGGTCCGGCAAATCCTTTGACGATTCCTCCTATCCACATCAGCGTGTAGACCTTTCTCTTATCCCATCATTTGTCTGGAGAATGCTTATGGGTCTGTATTCAACAGATTGAACATTGTCACAACACATCCTCTCAAGTTCTCTGTCACCTCCTACGTATCAACAACACAGCGAAAGCCAACGCTGCTTGCCTTGGGAGAAGAGAACTGGGTTGGGAGATACGCTGACTTTTCACTGCATATTCTTTTGTACTTTTTTAATGTTCAGTCCTGGACACATCTATAATCCACTCTAGCAGCTAGAAAGCATGAGCATGTGGTCCTATTTCAATTTAATTCCTGACTTTTGAACTCCCCACTGTTGTTCTCTTTTTTTTGCTCCTACATTTGATTCATGACTTCTTGTTGTGTCCAATATATTCCCACAAACTTCTGTTAAATTACTTCTGTAAAAGGTAGGAGTATAAATGAATAAACTCCTATAGAGAATAGGGAAAAAAAAAAAAACCAAAACGCTAAAACTATTCAAAAATTATCCTCTTTTGGGGGCTCCTGGGTGGCTCAATGAGTTGCGTATCCGACTTTCGGTTTTAGCTCGAGTCATGATCTCAGAGTTGTGGGGTCTAGCCTTGCAGACTCTCCCTCTGCCCTTCCCCAGCCCCTCTCTCTCTTCCTCTCTCTCTAAAATGGAAAAATAGGGGTGCCTGCGTAGCTCAGTCGGTTAAGTGTCTGCTTTTGGCTCAGGTCATGATCTCAGGGTCTTGGGATCAAGTCCTGCATCGGGATCCCTGCTCAGCAGGGAGCCTGCTTCTCCCTCTGCCTCTGCCTGCAGCTCTCCCTGCTTGTGCTCTCTCTCTCTCTCTCTCTCTCTCTCTCTCTCTCTCTGTGTCAAATAAATAAGATCTTCAAAAATAAATAAATAAAATGAAAAATTAAGTCCTTAAAAAAATCCCCCTTTTCTAGACAATTAGAATGACTGGGAAAACAAATTTCCTCTTGACCGTTTCTTCCATTTGGTTCTGGACATTTATGCGTCTAAATCTAAGTCAGTGGTTCTTAACTGAAGGGGAGGGGGCAAGGGGTGGTTTTGCCTCTCGGGGGATATTTGTGTCTGGAAGCAGTTTTGGTTATCACGGCTGAGGCGGTGCTGGTGCGTTGGCATCCGGTGGGTAGCCACCGGGAATGCTGTTAAGCATCCTACAATACACAAGACGGCCGCACCCCCTCCCTCAGCAAAGAATTGTCTGATTCAATGTATCAATAATGTGGAGGTGGAGAAATCCTGGTCTAAATCTTCCTAACATAATCTTCTGTAAAGCCTTCATATGTTATCATGTTCCCGAATTAATAAAGTGACTTTAAACCCGAAAAGGGCACTGTGTATGTTAAATGTACTTAAAATGTCTTCAGTTTTTATATCATTACCCTCCACCTTTACCCCATGCCCCATACTCAAAATTTTCCTGCTCGCTACTCCATGGCTTCGCTGACTCTGAAAGTTTGTTGTCCCCTGCGTGGGTACCAATAAGACCCTATACTTGGGTAAGGCTCTTTTTGGCCCGAGCTGTCCACCACCCCACCCCCACCCCCGAGCTCTGGGCATCCGTCCCATCTTACCGAGGGCTGGGTTGCTCCCAGCTTGGGCCCCCCGGCCCTCCCTCTGATGTTGGGTAGAATAAAGTGGAAGGGACTGTTCGGAAAGGTTTCAGGATGGACCTAGGAGAGGCCATGTCTAACTCAGGATTCAAGGGACACAGAAGTTAGTCCTAAAGTGTGGCCTTTTGGAGTTTCAGATGGAAAGCCAAAAGGATTTGCCCCGCTCCTCTAACTTGGAGGAATCGAACCCAGACTCTTTCTCTGCGGCCCTGGATAGCAGCCCGAAGCTCTGCTCAGCCTTCGGACCCCCAGCTCTTGCCCTTTGCTGGGCTCCTGGAACATTCCTCCTTGCATAGCTCAGCAGACAGGCAGCCTAGGATTGGAGGGGAGTTTGCGTGCAGAATTGAGGGCTTTCTCTTCTGGGGCATCTTTCCTTCCAGGGGACCCACCTTCCTTCTTCAGCTTCTCTGGAGTCCCAGACTCTGTCCTCTGACTCTTCAGGGCATAAAGGCTGAGACTTTCAGCTGGTCCCCTGCCCCTTTAGACTGGGTAGTGCCCTCAGGAAATAATCTATTTAAGTGTAGATGGTTCCTTTCATTCAAAGATTGGGTGGGTCCTTTCGTTGCTGCCCTGCTGCCCGTTGCTGCCCGTTGCTGCCCGCTTTGGGGTATTTTAATTGCGCTTTCCAGGAGTCGTTTTTCATATTTTGTTAATAGTTCTTCCCTGTGGGGGGATTCCTGGGATACAAACAACTGTGCCACCAGGGGCCACTCTTTCATTTCCCCTTATACCTGTATTTAAAGCGTGTCGCTTTTATCTCTGCGCTCAGGGTCCGCTGCGGTGGGGCAGGGGACATTCACAGGACTGAAGGCGGAGCTGGCCTCGCTGGGGTGGGTGGCACGGGCCAGGTCTTGAGTTTGGCTGTGAGAGCCGGGCAGGACTTGAGGGCAACCTGGGGAGGACTTGGGCACCGCTGAGCTCAAGCTGGGGCCAGCGAGCCAAACTCAGCCTGGCTGGGAGGGGGGTTCTGAGCAGAAAACCTCCCTGGACTCCACATGAAGAAACTGAGGCAGCCAGGGAGGCCTTAGACTTCAAGCACTGTCCCGTTACCCCCGTACTGATCTGGGAAGGCCGTTCCCTGAGGTGCTCCCACCCAGAGTGCTCCCCATTCCCTGGCCCTTCTGTGGTCCGCCGCTGCTTCCCAGGCTGGCTGTGAGCCCAAGATCCCCAGAGGGGGACACTCAGGGGGCACCTTTCACAAAGGAGCAGAGGGGCACAGAAATGTATAGGGATGTAGTCGCGCCAGAAGCCAAAGGGAAAGGCATGTCCTCAATAGTTCCATTCAAAGGACACACACACACACACAGAGAAAGTGGTGGACACATCTCTGCTAAATATGAGTCAGCACCATTTAGCACTCAGCTGCCACGAGCCCACTGCCATTCATTCTAGCACCCAGCACTGCCTGTCGATTCTGAGCCCGATATTTTTATCCTCTCAAGAACACACAATCGGCTTTGGGGCCCCAAAAGGAGGTTTAGGTGGGGGCTTGGACATCTCTAATCTCAAACTCCATCCTTAGGAGGCTTAGGGTCAGTACCGATCATTCAGGGAGCCCGAAAGCGGCTTTGGAGGCGGGGAGAGAAGTGGTGGTGGGACGGTAACCTATAAGAGGAGTCCGAGAGGGTGGGGGACATCCCACGAGTAAGATGTCAGGGGAGGAGTTTTATCTGTTCCAGAACATCTCCTTGGTGGGGCCATGGGATGGGCCTCAGTACCACATTGCCCCAGTCTGGGCCTTCCGCCTCCAGGCAGTCTTCATGGGCTTTGTCTTCTTTGCAGGGACACCACTCAATGCCACGGTGCTGGTGGCCACCCTCCGCTACAGAAAGCTGCGACAGTCACTCAACTATATTCTGGTCAATGTGTCCCTGGGGGGCTTCATCTGCTGCATCTCTGTGTCCAGCGTCTTCATCGCCAGCTGTCACGGATACTTCATCTTCGGCCGCCACGTTTGTGCTTTGGAGGCCTTCCTGGGCTCTACAGCAGGTACTGCCGGGGGAGGAGACTGGGGGGAGACGAAGGACTGCTTCGGGATTGGAACCAGGGACCAGAATGTTGGGCTAGAGTGGGCCCCTAAAAGAGGAGCCTGGGGAAAAGGAGTTTGGTGCTTTTTATCATTGGGGTACAAAGCAGCCGGGACCAGAAGTTTAACCAAGTCCCAAACTCCACACCAACCATCAGTGCAATCCCTTCTATATCCGTGCTTGCTCCGCCGTCTGTCTGTATGCCACTCTGCCTGCCAGGCTGGGTGGGGCTGTCTACCCCAATTACCCTCGCGTTTCACTACAGGTCTGGTGACAGGCTGGTCACTGGCCTTCCTGGCCTTTGAGCGCTACCTGGTCATCTGTAAGCCCTTCGGCAACTTCCGCTTCAGCTCCAAGCATGCACTGATGGTGGTCCTGGCTACCTGGGCCATTGGTATCGGCGTCTCCATCCCACCCTTCTTTGGCTGGAGCCGGTGAGCGTGTAGGGCAATGGTGCTGAGCTAGGAGCTCAGGCTGGTGTGGGTGCAAAGAGTTGGGTATAACCTTAGTCTCTGACCTTTTCTTATTTATTTATTTTAGAGAGAGAGAGAGCACATAGAGGTCGGGGAGGGGCAGAGGGAGAGGGAGTCTTAAGCAGACTCTGCCCCGAACGTGCAGCCCGATGTGGGGCTGTCTCACGACGCCGAGATCGCCACCCCAGCTGAGACCAAGGGTCAGATGCTTAACTGACCGCGCCACCCAGGCACCCGACTTCCACTTTTAAAGAGCTGGTGGAGTAGGTGAGGGCAAGGGCTGTGGGAGTCAAGCGCTAACGTTTCCCCTGCAGTGGGAATTGCTGTAGCCTCAGCTGGTCAGGACAGAAAAGGCCCCTGCAGGGAGTCCTTGAGCACCCTCTAAGTGGGGAGCACGGTCCAGAATCTCAGCTCCCACTCCACTCATTCTCGTGGTGAACCCCGCACTGGGCAGGTGCTTGTCCGGTGGGTGAGCGCTTGGTCCCTTGCAGGTTCATCCCTGAGGGCCTGCAGTGCTCCTGCGGCCCCGACTGGTGCACCGTGGGCACCAAGTACCGCAGCGAGTACTATACGTGGTTCCTCTTCCTCTTCTGCTTCATCGTGCCTCTCACCGTCATCTGCTTCTCCTGCTCACAGCTGCTGGGAGCCCTCCGAGCCGCGAGTGATTTTTGTGGGGGTCAAGGGGCTCCAGGTGAGGGGAAGAGTGGGCGTGTGCTTTAGAAGACATCTGGAAATGTCCACAGCCAGGTGGAGGGGATCTCTAAAAGCAGGAAGGAAGTGGGGGCAGAGAGTATGATGGAATGGTGTGAAGAGTAGGGCTCAAATGTGTGGCAAGAGATTCATGTGATCCCTTCCAACATCACAGACCAGAGAGCTGTCTCCGCCCCGCCTTCTCGGGGAAGGAGAGCAAGAGGCACTAGGCCAGAAGCTGGGGCAGAAGAGCGGCCATTGGAGTGGATGCCCCCCTGGTAGGAAAGGGTGGAGATGAGAAGTTGAGGGCCGAGGAGAAGAGGATGTTTCTCTGTGCTCCGCCCAGGTTGCAGCCCAGCAACAGGAGTCCGCTTCAACCCAGAAGGCCGAGCGGGAGGTGAGCCAGATGGTGGTGGTGATGGTGGGATCCTTTTGCTTCTGTTATACGCCCTATGCTGCGATGGCCATGTATTTGATCAACCGGAACCACGCGCTGGACTTACAGCTTGTCACCATTCCTGCCCTCTTCTCCAAGAGTGCTTGTGTCTACAACCCCATCATCTACTGCTTCGTGAATAAGCAGGTAAAGCTCTCTATTTACATTCCTATGAAACTCCAGTTCGTAAGACCTGGTTCTTTTCTCACCGACTTTTGATTCAGAGCAACTTGGACTCCACTCCAAAGGTTCCTAGGGGTGAACAAGGGAAGCCCTTGGTAAGCACAGGGAGACAGGTGTGGTTATCGAGACAAGGTAATAGAACCCAGGGAAAACAGAACTTGAGCCATAAAAATCAAGTTGCTCCAAAGGGCAGGATGTGAAGTGAAAGGGTTTTGTTTTTTTTGAAAAACCAATAGATTAATCATTCCCCTAAATTCCTAGTCCTTCCATTTCAGAAGTTCCAAATCCTTTCCAACTTCCAGCCTGCAAGAGCGTATGCAAAAGCACAGAGATCACAACACATGCATAAATCTCTAACACAGCTTATCACCTGAAGGTACCAAGTGGTCTATCTCAAATCTTGTATCTGAGCTAATAAAAACCCAAACTTAGATGAATCTAGGAGAGTTCCTCTCTTGTGGGGCAAACTCCCTGCTTTGAGAATTAATACCTATTTTGTTTCTTCAGTCCACAGAGACGGATTCAAAATTTCTGGATGGGAACAAAATTGTCAATTCTTTCCAGTTTGGGAGCACCCCTAACAATGGCGGGATAGGTGGGCAGGCCTACTCTGGCATTACTTTTGAGTGCTTTGATGAGGGAGGTGCTGCTTGGAGGTTTCCCAACAGTGAAGTCTCTGAGCCAAAATATGTAGGGATTATTAATGTAGACCCAGGAGTAGCTCTAAGGATTGGGAAGATGTATTCAAAACCACCTGAGGAGAGGGCGCCTGGGCAGCTCGGTCAGTTCAGCGTCTGCCTCAGGCTCAGGTCATGATCTCTGGGTCCTGGGATCAAGCCCCATGTCAGGCTTCACGCTTAGCACGGAGTCTGTTTCTCTCTCTCTCTGTGTCCCCCTCCCTCCACGACTCGTTCTCTAATAAGTAAAATATTTAAAAGAAAAAAAAAAAAACATATGAGGAGATCCCGGGTATAAGATATTGCACAAGGTTTGGGGGATACAAAGAAAGAGATCTCTTTGCCCCCCACATTTCCTGATGTCACCTCCTCTGTATTGGTCACAAGGGGCTATTTCCAATTCTGCCCTTTCCTTCCAGTTCCGAGCCTGCATCATGGAGATGGTGTGTGGGAAGCCCATGACAGATGATTCTGAAATGTCCAGCTCCCAGAAAACAGAAGTCTCTACTGCCTCTCCCAGTCAAGTTGGCCCTAACTAAGGAGCCATATTGGCTTATTTGCAGCAATTAGGATATTACATTTAGAGGAATATCTTCTATCTCTCTCAAAAACCAAACTACTAACAAATGCAGAATAAGATGGGAAGGGAATAATGGCAATTCGGGGAGTCAACTTTCAATTTTCCTACCATTCCTTTCCTACCTACAAAGCTATTGTTCCAACTGGGTCTACTTAAGGTCACTCCAAAGGCCGTGTCAACAATCCTCAATTTCTACTCCTAAGTGGCATCATTAATAGCACTTGGAGAACTGATTATGTATAAGGCAACTATAAAGGAGTATGGATGATTTTTCAGTGTATGGATATCTCCCTTTTTTTGTAATTTTTTTTCCTTATTGGGGGATCTGTTCTGAGATGATACATTCTGAATTAGAACAAATTTAAACACCTTAGAAATGGGAGATATAAAGAAAAAAACAAAACCTTGAGTAGGCCCAAAATATGAGTTGGAAAGACCTTCTTCATGCCATCACTGCCAATAACCCTACCGTTCTGGCAGGGACGGCCATGTCCAGAAGCTCCTGCACCAGCGTGAATTGTTCCAGGTGCTCCCACCCAATTTGGCTAAACCTATATATCTGTCGTAAGCTGCATTATTTAGTGAAGTTAATGGTTAATTCCCTTCATGTTTTCAAAATGACTGTGCATATCTTAATACCATTTAAAAATGTTCAAAAAACTCTTTTACGTTATGCTTCCCCTCCGCACCCCCTGAAAAAGAACCTTTTTGAAATAAAAGTCAAGATAAATGTTGTGTGTACATTCAGGGATGGCTTGTGTTTGGTACCAGATAATTATGTAATGAGCAGCTGGACTCCTCTCCAGTTATATGGCCCAAGGAAAGCAAAGAAGGGTTACAGCTGTAGTGAGAGAGATGCCAGAAATTTTCAGAAATAAAAAAGGAATGGCTAATCTGGGAGAAGGCAGAACTTCTCTGGGATGGGGAGGAAGCATGGTAAAACTTCTAGGAGACCTCCTTTTCTTGACATTTTATTGCACTCATCATTCTAAGCAAGAGTTCCATTTCTTTTTTTTTTTTTTTTTAAGATTTGATTTATTTATTTGGCAGAGAGGAGAGAGATCACAAGTAGGCAGAGAGGCAGGCAGAGAGAGAGGGGGAAGCAGGCTCCCTGCTGAGCAGAGAGCCCGATGCGGGGCTCGATCCCAGGACCCTGAGATCATGATCTGAGCCGAAGGCAGAGGCTTTAACCCACTGAGCCACCCAGGCGCCCCAAGAGTTCCCTTTCTTAAGAGAAAAAAGGACATCCGCATACCCCACCATGAATGTAAACAGTTTTATTTAGAAACAGATAGGTACCTGTTTGCATTATAGAATATAAAACTTGGTTTACACTCTATAAAAAATTACCAGTATCCAAATTCAAGAGAGCTAGCATTCACAGAACACACAATGTGGGTGTGTAGCTACTGTTCACCAGCCTCAGGCTTGACTTAAACCAAAAAGATAATCCAGGGGGATCATCAGAGATTAGAGTATGCTTGCTGCTGAGCACCCAGCATCCAGAAGTTGCCATTTTAGCATATGAAGGTTTGCTTTCTAAGTGCGTAACTTTAACATCAGGCCTGGGTTCTCTGTACCTAGTGAGCTGCAAGGCTCTCTTGCCACACAGTTCATGATGTGCCCTCTCTAATCCTGGGTTCACATTATCATCTTTGATCTTCTGAATGATAAAAATGGGGAATCTGGAGAGCGGAGAATTTACGTTCCCCTATACTGGGGTTAAAAAGAGTGTATCCACTCTCAAGAGCTCAATGCAAAGGCCAGGATCAAGTTCCGTGATAATCTGGCTTTTTACCAGGCCAAGTAGTCCACCTCAACATCATCGTGGAAGACCAAAGGATACACCTAGGTTCAGATTATAGTAATCACCCAGCACCACCTGAATGTATTATCCAGAAAGATATATGAAATAATAAAGGTTGGATATACATATATTTATCTTAGTAACCTGAGGGCTAAAAAGGTTTGGAATACAGTAATTCTTCTCAAAAGAGGTCCATCTGTAAGAAAAGGACCAAAAAAGACAGAGTTCATGTTACATAAAATATGGGTAACGTGAGTTGGGAACAGAAGGCGGTTTCTTCAGCTCTTTCTACAATGTCCCTCTCTTTGACAAGGATTGGCAATCTGCTGATCCACGGTAACTTTTTGGGGGGCAGCAGGGAGAGGGGGCGATGGGTCAAAGGCAAGAAGGTTGAGCGATGGTCCTCAAACCAAAGAGTCCTCTCGGTAGGCCCTCTCGTCTTTGAGTCTGAGCTCAAGCTCTTCAGCTGACACAGAAATAGGCCTGGTAGTAAGTGGTTAGCATTCTGAGGTATGAGGATCCCTGGTAAATTCAGCAGCATGTGGTTTTTGGAAACCAGCCCTATAAGGTAAGAACACTGCAACCAAGCTCCTAACTAATACTGCTATTTAACCACTGTCTGAAAGAGAAAGGGAAGAAAAAAAAAATCCCCAATACATTGGGAGGTTGTAAGCTTCGTATAAGGTGGCCCAAATAAACTCTTTATGTCATCTCAGGGTTTCTTAAGAGAACCCTCATTCAGTGATCATTTCTCTCATTAAAGGCACTTTCAATGAAATGACGTCATTGGAAAGGAGTACATTTTAACTGTAGTGAAAGCAAGATTAGTTCCTCGGAACACCCGGGGAAGTAGGAGCTGAATGGGGCGCTTACAGGGATTCAAGAGGCAAGACAGTCTTGAGCACTTCGACGGATGCACACCCAGAAAAAAAGTGTGTGCCCTGAAAACACTTGTATTTTTCCCTTAGTTTTCCAGCTATTTCTATGTATAGCTCTGCAAAGAGATCACTCACTACTTGATTGATTTTCAAGACACTGGCCCTAACTCTTTCCACCACAGCTGTGCCTGGCATAATTAGCAAACAGCCAGTCCTACCGGGAAGAAAAAAAATTGAACATAATCAAGTCGAGCCAAGCTTTCTGACAGCACAGGGATCCGTCCTCGCCCAGATAATGCCACGATCAACCGCTGGACTGAGCAACTGAATGAAATATGTGGCCCCCACTACTTATGAAACATACTTTTCAATAGGCAAGATTAAGTGTTGTCTCTCTAAATATAATTGTGGGGCATATTTTTTCCCTCTTCTCTCTCTTAAACATTTCTTATTGATCTCGGGCTTAAAAAATTAGTTCAGTCAGAATTACAAAAATTATATGGCAAAGGCTGAGAAAGAGTGAAGGGCTAACGTTTGCCTACAAGCGTGAGTTGAGGATGTTGATCCTTCATATCATACTCCCAACCAGAGAACAAATACAAAAATAAACACACCATGTGATACATAATACAAAGTGTAAATCTACGAGCACAAGTGTACTAATTAGAGTTGTTCCTCAGAAGCACGGTTCCCTCCAGTACCTCAAAGAGGAGGAGGAATGGGGACGGGATGGTTTTCATTAACCTTTTCAGGTCTTAAAGTTTGTATTAACAGTCTCAGTAGCGCAAACAATTTCACGTGAAACCAGAGGCTGCAAAAATAAATTACTTTTGAAGAACTGTGGATTCCTCTGTCTACAGCTCAGAACTCATCATGTCGTACTAAGGCCTCACCAAAATCTGTGGCCTGGCTGCCCACAAATAAATCATACTTGTCAACAATCTCCTCCTTGGTGAGCTTGCCATCCTGAAATTAGAGAGAAGAGTGAATTGAGGCAAAAACGATTTCCCATTCCCAATTTGGAAGCACCACTGTAGAACAAAACGGGGTTAGTCAGGATTTAAGATTCTAACTCCCACTAAATTAAATGTGAACTCAACCTTCACCCCAGCCCTCCACAACATACACACAAAGAGGGAAGAAAATAGCAATTAACACATTTTTCTTATGAAGAGAGTTAAAAGTGGAAGGGTGGAAATAACATAGCTCAGTAACTTAATGCAAAAAGCTGGAAAAAACTTAAGCAAAATGTGGGCCATCTCCTATGTATACGTAAGAGACAGGAAAAACTGGAGAAAATACTTTAAAGTGAATCCAGTCATTGCCTAACAGGAACAATGAAATCTGCTAACGTCTGCACAGTCTTCACTCCCGCTATGCCCTAGCGACCAACAGATTCCAGACTCAACCCCAAATGAAGGCTGACACTCAGCTCAAGAATTATCTAGGCCGGATTCACAAGGGATGACCTTGGGAGTTTCCTTTTCTCACATATCTCGAGACACAGCACCTGGCCACTGAAGTGACTGAAGCAAGAACTCAAAACAGACTGTCCCTTAAAAAGGCTCAGATGATAAGACACTGCATTTGAAAGCGAAGACTGGCCTAGATAGGAGAATTTTCAGAATACAAAACCCTCCATCTTTAGATTGATTTTCAGCTTACTCTAAGCAGAGCATTCAAATTGCTGAAAAGGTTGACAGCTTAGTGAGACTACCAATCTTTTTATGAAACAAATGCCTCATAACTGATCAAAGAAAATTTTAACAAGCTCCAGATAAATGCTGATTTATAACCCACTACAAAGAACTTAATTTTAAAAAGTGTATTTAAGAAGGAAATGACCAACTCTGAGCAGGCAAAATAAGCCTGTAACAGGTAAAAGCACAAAGGAAATAACAACAAAAAAAAAAGCAGAGAAAATTTCCTGGGGATCCAAAGATAACAGATGACACATGCTGGACACAGCTATATACAGAGGCTCTTTTCTGAAGCCAAATGCCTCCAATGGTGTGAACACTACCGGGCAAAGGGATTTCTAAAATGAGATCAGATTGCTAGCACTGCCCTGTAAATTTTCAATTGTCGACTTAAGATTTGTAGCAGACTTAGACCAATTAAGACCTTACATGCTCTATGTACCTCAATAGGAATGTTTTAGGCAATCCTCTAGAAACAGACTTCGATCGCTACTAGGTTGTTTGGGCCTGGCCAGACTTACCTTGTTCTGGTCGGATTCATAGACTAGGTGCCTGGCTTCTGCCTCGGCATGATCATAGTCTGAGGGGAGGATCCAGTCTTTGGTCTCTTCCTTGTCCATCTTCCCATCACGGTTCTTATCTCGAAACTCCACAAACTGTTCTCTTTCTGTCTTTACCCACTCTGGCTCATCGGCATTTCCATCATGGCTGTACATGTCACCTGCACGCACACACGTACATAATGCAAAAGGTGAGTCTGTCTTTTTCTCAAGATTGCCACATGGTAATCTGGCTTAACTCTTCCTCATCCATCTGTCTGGAACCTAGGAGCAGTGCAGTTACAAAGGTATTTTAGGTCAGAGAAAGCAAGGCATTTTCCTGAGGCTTACTTAATGACCTTGTAACAAGAATATTTCCAACTGCTTAATGTATTTAATAGCCAAAATATGGAAAGAGCCCAGATGCCCACCAACAGATAAATGGATAAGATGTGGTATAGTTAAACAAGGGAATATTACTCAGCCAGCAAAAGAAGGAAATCTTGCCATTTGCAACAACATGGATGGAACTAGAGTATATTAAGCAAAAGACAAATACTATATGATTTCACTCATATGTGGAATTTAAGATACAAAACAGATGAACATAGGGCAGGGGAAGGAAAAATAAGATAAAAAGAGAGGGAGGCGAACCATAAGAGACTCTTAACTACAGGGAACTGAGGGTGGGGGATGGGATAATGGGGAGATGGGCATGAAGAGGGCACTTGACATAATGAGCACTGGGTGTTATATGCAACTGATGAATCACTAAATGCTGCCCCGAAACTAATAATACACTATACATTAACTAAATTGAATATAAATAAATTTTAAAAAGGATGTTTCCAGTTGCTGATTGTAATATGAGTGCAGAGAGAATCCTTAGCCCTTAAGAAATGCAGAAATAAAGGGCAATGACTAGCATCCGGAAAGATAAAGATTAACTTTTAAAAGATAGCTGTTCCGTACATTCCATTTCCATCCAAGGTAGCTAGCTAAACCTACTGCTACTAGAAAGGTGTTATTTTAAATTCTAAAGAAAACTTGAGAAGTGTACGCTAGAAACCCAAACTGTGTATAACCGATTACTAAGTATTTTTTAGAATGTATCTCTAAAAATGATGGTTATTTTCTTATACAGCCATAATGTCCATATCACATTTCACAAAATCAACTTGGTACTATTGAATACTCAGTCCAAATCTGAATTTCCTAATTATCTTTTAAAGTTGGTTTGTGCAGGGGCACCTGGGTAGCTCAGTTGGTTAAGCATCCAACTCTTGATTTCGGCTCAGGTCATGATCTCAGGGTTGTGGGATCGAGCCCAGAGTCAGGTTCCGTGCGGGGCATGAAGCCTGCTTAGGATTCTCTCTCTCCCTCTCTGCTTCTCCCACCAGCACCCCCCCCAAATGAATTAAATAAAGTTGGTTTGTTCAAATTACTTATATGAATGCTAGTAGGCAAAAGTTGCTACGGTATTTGAATTTTACTAGATTTATATAAGAGTTAAGGTACTTTAAAATTCAGTATTTACAACCAAGAGAGATTATTCTTTACAACTGTTTAAACGTCTACTTAGGGGAACCCGGGTGGCTCAGTTGGTTAAGTGTCTGCCTTTGGCTCAGGTCATGATCTCAGGGTCCTGGGACTGAGCCCAAAGTCGGTCTACCTGCTCAGCGGGGAGTCAGTTTCTCCCTCTGTCCCTTCCTCCCCCCCACTCCCCACCGCTTGCTCTCTCTCAAATAAATGAAATCTTTAAAAAAATATAAACTTCTACTTAAATACTGTAGATGCCAACTTTAAAATGTGTGAGGGAATACCGTTTCCCAAAATTCTTTTAGGATTACAGGAGTGAAAAAATCTGAAGACTACCGAGTTTACTACATCAAAGTAAGTATATGTGCATTGCATGCAAGGTATGGGAACATACCTTATAAACATCTAGCAGTTCTAAGCAAAGGTAGTTATTTAGTTGTGATAAAGCTAATTCATACATTGAAACCCACAAAATCGAGGTTGCTCCGGTAGCATAGCCCACACCACAGATCTGAACCCAAGTTAGCCTGCACTTAGGGGAAACACCACACTGCAAGGAAATTTAACATACACCAATCACAATTCTCCAACTCCACTTTAGCAGCTTACCTGACCCTAGAAAACAGGACCTGCTAGCCCTACAAGGAAATCCCTAACCTTCTAGCCAATCATATCCTGTTTCTGTTGCTACTTCTAATGCTTTATAAAACTCACTTTTGCCCAAAATCCCTTGGGCAAAGTGCTCCACTGCTTGTTAGGCACTGCACTCCCCAATCCGTGGACTGTTTTCCCTTGAATAAAGGATGAACTCGTTATTAAACTAAATTATTGTCATCTGACAGTTGGTACT
>CM052887.1:73561809-73618595 GCA_028534135.1 Potos flavus | reverse complement strand
ATTTAAAAAGGATTTAATCCTTTTTTAACATAATCTCAGAAAATTTTCTTGAGATTATGTTAAAAAATGTTTTTAGCGATACATAACCCAATGCTTACAGATGAAATGAGATGATGACTGGTATTTACTTCAAAAAAAAAAAAAGTAAGGAAGTAGATAAAAGATTTAAAAGGACTGGCCATGGGCTGATGGCTGTTAGGGCTGGGCATAGACGCACAGGGGTTCATTATACTATTCTAATTTTGTATATGTTTGCAATGTTCTGTAACAAATTTATTTTTCATTTTTTAAAAACTTGTATTTGCTTATTTGACAGATAGAGTGCACAAGCAGGCAGAGAGGAGAGGGAGAAACAGCTTCCTGCTAAAGCAGAGAACCCGACACGGGGTTCGAACCCAGGACTCTGGGATCACGACCCAAGCCAAAGGTAGACGCCTAACCAACTGAGCCACCCTATAACAAATTTAAAGAATAAAAATATTCGACAGTATAACTCCAGGTACTTCTTATTAATGCTAAATATAAGAGACAATGACCATCTGGTTTATGATCTCTTTCTTCAACAGGGTAGAAACTAGTACATCCCCAGAAACTGGAAAATACTGTTTGGGAGACTTTCAGGTTCACAAAGCCCAGCATCCTCAGTGTAAAAGTGTTTACATTAGTTGATGATTTCCAAAAGAAAGCAACAAACATACATACACACACATGATAGTTTTAATAGTTTCAAAATACAATTCCTCTGCTCTTGGACCTATATGATAGGGATGTAGAAAGAAATATCTCCTTACTTGACCTCAGTGCTTGATAAATGATGGTACTTTAACAATTATAAAACTTAATTCCTCTCCTCTGGAGGTTCAAATGAGTTCCTCAGTTTTAGCAATGGTGATAAAACGGTAAAAGACAAGAATGAAAGGATAAAATATTTAAATATTTAAAGGTAGAAATAGTCACCTTTGAAACAGGCTCAGTAAGTGCATGCAGACATTTATTTCCACTGTGCTGAACTCCATTAAAAATAATCATTTTGATTAAAAAAAAAAATCTATCTTCTACTGCTCATCTCTTTTTCTAAAAAACTCAAACCACATCAGTGAATCTTTGACGAAAAGAATGGTAAATATTCAGGGAGTAATTCGACTGAATAACCCCAGATATAAATAGCAAGTGTAATTAGATAAAATCTGAGAAAAGATATAACTTGTTTAGTTCAAGGGACAGATGAAAAAAAAGGAGACAGAGGACCTACACAGAAAACAAAAACAGAAAACCATGGGGGGGAAAAAAAAAAAAGAAAACCATGGAAAGGAGCAAAGAAAGGATCTAAAAGAAATCAGCAACTCGTGGTCGCTTATCTCTTATTCTATTCCCTATCTTCTTCTCTTGGGTTTCCTAATGCCAGCCTAGGCTCCCTGCAACTCTTCACTGTCAATTCCATAGGCATCTGGGATGCACTGTTATCACTGCTATCCAATATGGTAGCCACTGGCCACATGGGGCTATCAAGAACTTGAAATGTGGCTGGTTTGAACTGAGATGTACTATAAATGTAAAATATGCTTTTGAACACAGAATGAAAAAAATTCCTTACTTTATATTGATAACACATTGGAAGTATAGTATTTTAGAATATTAGGCTAAATAAAATATATTATTGAAAATAATCATGTTTTAAAGAAAGTTTTCTTTGATGGGGCTATTAGAAAAGTAAAAATAGATTTGTGGCTCACATGTACATTTTGACTGGACGGTGCTGCTACAGATACTTTATCACAACCCACTATTCCTCATGCTCGTCTGGCCTTAATGACATGCTAAAAGTTGACCCATGGGGTAAATTATTTCTATGCGCTAACACACTTCCATAGCTTCTCAGCTTCTCCTAGGAAAACCAGTAGAAACAGACTTACCAATATACTCTTCAAGGTCTATGAAACCATCAGCATTCTTATCTATATCCTCCATTGTTTCCTAGACAGAAGAGGAGACAAAGTTAGTATCTGGATGAAATTTAGGCAATACTTAATCACTCATTAAAACACACACACACGTGCACATATATGTATATGGGTGGGTATGGTTAAACCACAGGAAACTGCCGTTTTTCTAGCTAAAAAATGGTAAAACATTACTTATTTTTTATGCTTCAACCTAAAATAACTATGAATCTTCTTGGGAAACACTGACGCTGTTTAAATAATGACCTATCCCACCAAGCCCATGATGACGCAGAATAGCCCTAGTCACGATGAAGTCATTCTAACAGGAGATGTGACCAATATGTCTATAGCTATAGTCTATATTTGATGTTTACAAAACTATAAAGTCTATAGTTTGTTTCATTGGTAACTGCCTTCTGTGAGAATTCTTCAGTATTACTGTTATTAGTGTCTGATCACTGGTTATGGGACATTTTTAAAAACAGGATTTTCCTGGGGCACCTGGCTAACTCAGTATCGCATGAGATTCTTGATCTCAGGGTCATGAGTTCACGCCTGACGCTGGGGCTTAGAGCCTGCTTAAAAATAAAAGCAAGTCATTCTTCCAGATACACAGTAAAGAATAAAGAGGAAAAACAGTATAAGCAACAAAAAGAGAAACTGAGTTTCCGTTGAGAATCACTGCTCTCCACCAACCTGTACTACTATATCTTTCATGTAGTCATACTCCTCAGGGTGCAGGAAGGCTGTGAATTCCTCCTTTGTGGCAATGAGGTCTCCATCCTTGTCTGCCATTTTAAATCTCCGCTCATCTCTAACCATCATCTGTTTATAGTTAAATCCATCGTCAGGGTCTGGATCATCTAGAAAACAAAACGTTTAGGTCAAATCTTAAGACTGCCACAAAACATGAAAATGTGTGGACTGAGGAATCAATTTCCAAGAAAGATAAACCAAGTAATGAAGAAATAACCTGACTACACAGGTAAAACTGTAACAGTGTGAAAGCATTCAGTTTTGGTAGTCAAAGTCAGGTGCAAATTGAATGTAAATGTTTGCCTTTCCAATGGAACCCTGGCACCTTGGCTATGTAACCTATTATGTGACGCTTTGCTATTTTTGGTGTTAAGGCTACTAGAAGGTTCAAGCTTTCTGGTTATATCTGAGAGACAGTGGTAGTTCTAAAGCCATACTATTTGGATTTGAATCCTAAACTCTACCACCTCCTAGCTGTGTGATTAAATTGTGCTTCAATCTACTCAACTGTAAAATGAAGATAATAGCAGTGCCTGCTGCCCAGGACTATTAGGAAGTGTGAATGAGGGGCGCCTGGGTGTCTCAGTGGGTTAAAGCCTCTGCTTTCGGCTCAGGTCATGGTCTCAGGGTCCTGGGATCGAGCCCCGCATCGGGCTCTCTGTTCAGCGGTGAGCCTGCTTCCCCCTCTCTCTCTGCCTGCCTCTCTGCCTACTTGTGATCTCTCTGTATCAAATAAATAAATAAAAATCTTAAAAAAAAAAAAAAAAGGAAGTATGAATGAGTGAATAAATCTAAGTGATTAGAACAGTGCCTAGCATATATTTGGCTCTCAATAAATGTTAGCTATTGCTATTTTTATTGAACATCAGGCTCCCACTAAGAAGCTAGATGTCAAAGACCTCCTATCTCATATTAAGGCCACTTTGATTCAACCCAACAGAATATTACTCTCTGAAAGGTCACATTTTAGTTTTTTCAGCCAACTCAGAGATCTACCATGAGTTACAAGTACTGTTTGCCAACACACCCCTCATTTATGTAAGATTCTAAAACGCAAAACGAATCCAGAGTTACAGAAAATAGGTCAGGGGTTACCCAGGGACAGGAGATGGGGAAGGTGAGCAGGATTATAAAAGGACATGAGGAAACTTTGGGGTGATGGATATATTCATTTATCTTGATTGTAGTGATGGGTTCACTGGTATATAACTATGGCAAAACTCATCAATTGTGCATTTTAAGTATGTGCAGTGTACTATTTGTCAATTACACCTCAATAAAGCCGTTACAAAAAATAAACATTAGATTACAACCAAATTGAAGCTGGACCTATCCATTTGTTAGGTCGTTGAACTACATAAGCAGTATCTAGTCTCTATATAAGAATCTAGAAGAATGAAATTCAGTTTAAGTTGAAAAAATGTGAAGGAGTTATCTGTAGAAAAAAAACAAATGAACAAAAAACCCCTTTCAATCTGCTGTGCGGACCAAAAGGTAACATGTGAAGATATTATGAAATGTAAAAGACACCACATTAAAGCTAAGAAACAATCTTTCCTACAACATACTGATCAAATAAAAAAAGATACGACACTAGTTTTATAAAAAGACCCACAGGGCCCCTTTAACAATAACATCACACTCCTGGTTTCTGATACTGTAGTTCGATCCTTCCATACTTCAAGCACAGTTTAGAAAACAAAAACAAACTACTGCTCTATTTTGAGAGTTGGACAGTTTGAAGCTTCATTCTTTGTTGAGTATCAAAATTCAGTAAGATGGCTTATTGGATCATGAGTATCTGTGATACTCAAAACCGTAACAAGTTGAAGATGGAGAATTTAAGGAAAATATACAACTGTTTAAAGATACTAAGTCATCTCTTCTAAACAAGTAAAAGTTTCAGTCCTAACTACGTAACAAAAGTAAGATAAGAGAAGGGGTGCCTGGGTGGTTCAGTCGTTAAGCATCTGCCTTTGGCTCAGGTCACGATCCCAGGGTCCTGGGATCGAGGCTCGCATAGGGCTCCCTGCTCCGCGGGAAGCCTGCTTCTCTCCCACTCCCCCTGCTTGTGTTCCCTCTCTTGCTGTCTCTCCCTGTCAAATAAATAAAATCTTTTTTTTTTAATAAATAAAATCTTAAGAAAAAAATAATAGAAGACAACTTATACATTAAGACTAGATTCTTAATAAAGAACCCTCTTTTCTGCCTTAGGGTAAAACATGTTGACTGCAATCATGCACATATAGAAGGGTGAAGAAGGAAGATAAAAAACTTTATTTTTAATAACTAAACTCATGTGTTTGCTGTCATTGCTTGGAGTGCCAGATCTATCCTAAGTATCAGTTTTCTGTGCTATCCAGCCTGTATCATTTTGGGTAGGCTCTTGATCTAATTTTAGTATAGCCAGAATGGATCTTGCTATTTTTTAATTTTTACTTGTGGCAGGGACAGCGTTAACCTTTCTTTTGTGGAAAGCAGATTCATTAAGACAGATTTTAATTAAAATCTAAGATGATTTATGCCTGAACCCAAAAACTGAATCAACTCTCACTCTCACAAAAAGCCCCTCAGCACTTCTGTAAGCCACCTCATTACCCCAGCACTAACCACCCACACGTCTCGAGGGAAAGATGCCTTATAAAGATATTGCTTCTCTAGCGAGTGCTTCAGCACATGAGAGCTCAGTAGAAATACCCATTACATTGAATCATTTGACCTATGAGAGCAACAGAGCTCTCAACAGATTTTTATGCACATAATCATACAAAAAGAGTTTAAGATTCATTCTGGATAGCAAGTGAGTGCCTAGGTCTGAATGGAGATTTATTAACACACCATTTTGTTTACATCACCAATAACCTACCCTTCGCTCTATTTTTATAAGTCCAAATAAATCAGGAGGGTGTTGGCTTTCAGCCAGAAAGCACAGGGTGTCTCTCCATCTGCACTGACTTTTTAATACACATGTTCTTAATTGGGTGAAGGATATGTTTGGTTCTTGGCTAAGTGTCAAGCATGGAGAGAGATTGCCACTTTAGTCTTCGGAATGAGAACAAGCCCAACACAGAAATAAAAGTCTCTTCACTAGAAATGCATGCAGTCCTGTAATTAACACAGACAGCTGGCTATCCAGTGGGGGAAACAGATTATTATACACTCACTGCTTGTTAATCAGTGGTGGAGAATGCCTGCTTTAACCCAGAAATTTGCCTAATTTCCAGGATAAAAATGCAAAAAGTAACATTTATACTTTCTTATCTCAAATTGTAACCAAGAAGAGGAATCTCACTAACAAAAACACCCTAAGTCATCAACTCAGTAAGACTGCCACCTAGCATTCAGCAACAGGCAAGTGTAATAAGGAAAAGAAAATTACTAACAGGTGGCCCAAGCACATAAGCCACCAAATCAACAGAAAGCAATCAAAGTCACATTTATTTGCCTTGAAGCATTTGCATAGCAGGCTGATAAACTCATGTGCCAGAGAAAACAAATGGGAAATTTTCGTTTCTAAACTTCAGTAGGCAGACATACTAAAATAAAATAGTTAAATTTTATCAAGGAAAGCTATTATATTTGATATTTATTTTACTAAGGAAAGAGTAATTTTCTTATTCTCACCAGTTATAAAGGAATCTAATTTGGTTTGAATTTCAGGTCCAATACTTAAAAAAAATTTTTTTTTAATTTAAATTCAATTTATTAATATATAGTGTATTATTACTTTCAGGGGTAGAAATTAATGATTCATCAGTTGCATATAACACCCATCAGGTCCAATACTTTAATGTGACTATGTCAAGAGACATCTCAAAGTCTCTTGCTTTTGCATTATGGAAACAATGCAGCCTTTTAGATGAGATCTACTCCAAAAATGGTCTCTGAGGGCTCACAGAAAGAAAAATTAGTAAAATATTATCTGAAATTCTAAAGATGTAGAAGATGCCAGACCTTAGAAAACCAAAATTAAATAAAATACTTAATATACACACTGAAAGTTAATAAAATAAAGGGAAATCAGTTCAGCACTGGACTATTTAAAATAAGCACTGTCCTTCACTGTGTGACCCATTTGTTTCTTTGACTCAACACCATGGTCTCTATCAGGCTGACATCTTGCCCCTTACCCAGGTAAGTGCCATAAGTCACGTTTCTGTACTCATCCCAGGAGATTAAGCCGTCTTGATTCATATCAAACTCGTGCCATTGGTTTTCAACATTGTCATATATGTATTTCTTCTGGGCGTGCTTAATCCAGGATTTCAGCTCCCCCTCCGTCACAAACCCATCTTTATCCACGTCTATTTTATCTACAATCATTCTACAAGACAAAACAGTTACGTTTCAAGGTGCCAGCTCCATAAGGCTTTTTCCCCCAGATAGCAGGGACCTACCTAAAACGTAGCCGTAGGTGGCATTTTTATACTCCTCCCAGGAAACGAGGCCGTCCTCATTGAGGTCATGCCCCTTCCACTGTCGCTCTACATCCTCGTAAATCCAGCGCTTTTGTGCAAATTTAATCCAGTCTTTGAGCTCATCCACAGTGACAAACCCGTCCTTGTCGCCATCTATTTTACTTACAATCTTTCTGTAGAAAATGCAGAGAAATCCAGCAAGAGGTTAAAAGGACACAAGGCTCCCTCTAGACTTAGCCAGGTGTGTGCTGTAACCAGAGGTGCTGCCCAGGGCTAAAACATGGACAGAAAAAAAGTCTCCAAAAAAACCTTCCAGACAGGCAACTGAAAATATTTCTCATAAGTGGCCTGTCACTGGTCTGAAAGGAGCCATCTAGATAAGGCAAGCACAGTCCATGGCTGATGCGCTTACATGCAAAAGCAAACCCAGTCTGATCCCTTTAGGGGTAGGTTACAGCCAATAGTCAGAATTCAGGAATGACTATCCATCCCTATCTGGATTCTCCATTCTTTGTATCAAACAACATGCAAATCTTTATGTTTTTCTTTACTGCTTTTAGAAGCATCTCAATTTCTTGATAAATAATTACAATCACTGATACGGTTTTCTAAAAATTCAAAAATTTAAACCAGACTTTAAAAAATCCAGTTGCTTTAAAAAAAAAAAAAGGTAACACTTTTGTTAAAAATATAAAGATACAAAGATAGTTCTGGGATCACTTATATCTCAAGTCAAGATTTAAAAACAGAAGCCAAAAACCCAACACACACACATACATACGCACACACACACCAAAATAGAGGGAAAAAAAGTCCACAAAGTTACACAAAGACAGAAGGACAGATGCATGTTTATTCTAAAAAAATAGCTAGCAGCTAATTTACATTATGTTGGAGTTTCACATATAACCACAAAAACAGAGAACTCTGAGGAAACAATGTGGTAAGTAAGAATGTCTGCCCCAACATACATGAGCTTAGGAGAATGTTAGTAAGCTGAGAGGGCGAGGATACGGATGATAAAGCAAAACGACAAAGCTAAAGAATCAATATACTTCACCCTTCATGGGCTTTTCTTCCAGCTTTGCCATCTCAAGTTTAATTAAGAATTTCGAAATATGTGCATGACATGAAAACCTCTAAAGATGCAACCACTCTTTTGCAGAGGCGCAGACAACCTATGTAAAGTCACCCAAGTAAGCGGCCCAGTTTGGAATGGGAACTTCAAAAAATCCAAGAGATCTGAAATCTTGGCATACTCCTATGCCCTATTATTTGAAAGACTGAAAAAGACTGTCACTTGGTAGCAAATAATGTCTTTTCCCACTTTGCATTCATTTCATGAATACAACATTGGAAAATGATTAAAATTACAGAGTACTACTGACACTATGAAAAGAGATTCTTCTTGATATTGGTATGTTGTTAGCCTTAACCATCTAGTCCTTAAACTCTGTAATTTAACAAACATTTTCCTTCAGGGAATGTGTAATCTAGCTTTTGCTCTACAATGTTAATAGAAAAGGTAAAGCAGTAAGAAGCTATCTCTTAAATACCCTCCTCTATCTACACAGGCATAAGACAAATTTCTTTTTTTTTCTTTCATAACTTCAACCCTGGAGAGTTTAAAAAAATATTAAGATGTTAAGTTATACCAGTACTATAAACTTCTGCATTATCTACAATGGAACCCAGTTTATATCCAAACGGTATTGACTACCAACAGTGCCATTGTACCATTAAGAAGAAAAGGGTAAGGTATCAGAATGCCTCCCATTCTCAAATGAAAATTTTAAACTATTATAAATGGCCTAAAGGGAAGGATCATTCAGATAAAGAGGCATATGACTGCTCAAGATGGGTGTTTGTTAATGAAATTGGCTGAACGCCACTCTATTTATTCCAATAGAAGTATCTCAAATGTTTTAACCCAGAGGTTGGCAAACTTCTTCTGAAAAGGGGTAGATAGTCAATGTTTCTTAGTTTGTCGGCCACATATGGTTTGTCACATCTCTATATTTTAATAACCATTTAAAAATATAAAAGCCATTCTTATCTTGCTGGCCATCCAGCCTGTAGGCAGCTGTGAAAGTACAGTGGAAGTGGGTATGTCCTATTTTAGGCACTAAGCTCTAAACTCTGATCTTTTAAAGCCTGTGCAAATTTATGAAGCTAATGGTGTTTTTCTCCTATGACACTGAAGAACCCTATAGATGTAGTTATGATGCTACCAAATAAGCATTTATTTCAGGATAGACACAATGTACTTAGTGGATCTTATGTTATTTCTCCTAAGAGGTAACATACCCCTCTACATTTCAAGAATCAAAAAGCAAATCCTTCGGGTTTTGTTTTGTTTTGTTTTAATGAACCTGAGTAAGTAGGCTCCAGGAGGATTCATAATATTCCTGAAATTTTTCGCAAGCAAAAGTTTATATATATTCATATGTGTGCTTTTCTGAGGTAGAGTCCTTTGCTTTCCTTAGACTCTTAAAGGGGTGGGCCTGTGATCTAAAGAAAGGATGATGAGGGGCGCCTGGGTGGCTCACTGGGCTAAAGCCTCTGCCTTTGGCTCAGGTCATGATCTCAGGGTCCTGCGATCGAGCCCTGCTTCGGGCTCTCTGCTCAGTGGGGAGCCTGCTTCACCCTCTCTCTCTGCCTGCCTCTCTGCCTACTTGTGATCTCTCTGTCAAGTAAATAAATAAAATCTTTAAAAATAAATAAATAAAATAAAGAAAGAATGATGAACTGTTCTAGTTCATTTTTTTTTTAAAGATTTTTATTTATTTATTTAAGAGAGAGAGAGAGAGAGATCACAAGTGGGCAGAGAGAGAGGGGGAAGCAGGCTCCCTGCTGAGCAGAGAGCCCGATCCTGGGCTAGATCCCAGAACCCTGAGATCATGACCTGAGCCGAAGGCAGTGGCTTTAACCCACTGAGCCACCTAGGCACCCTGCTCTAGTTCATTTCTAAAGCAAATATGTCAAGGGTGAAAACTTTTAAATATTAAGGGCCACCACCTCGAAACAAATAAACTTAGTTTGAAGGACACACAAATGAAAATTAAGTACATATAAGACTTCTTTGGGGCGCCTGGGTGGCTCAGTGGGTTAAAGCCTCTGCTTTCGGCTCAGGTCATGATCTCAGGGTCCTGGTATGGAGCCCCACATTGGGCTCTCTGCTCAGCAGGGAGCCTGCTTCCCCCTCTCTCTCTCTGCCTGCCTTCTGCCTACTTGTGATTTCTCTCTCTTTCTGTCAAATATATAAATAAAATCTTAAAAAAAAAAAAAAAAGACTTCTTTGGGTGCAGGGGGAGAATACACACATAAGAAAAAAATCTTCGATTTCTCAACGTTCTTAAGAAAAAGGGAAAATCTATTAAATAAAATGTTTTTAGATATTACTGAAGATTTAAAAATAGTAGTGAATTTCTGCAACTACAGATGTTAACAATGATCTTCTCTCCTAATCACCTGCCCTCTACATAGGTAGAAGCAGGCAGTTGGGGGAGGGGGCTGGGAGGGTGGGGAAACTGTTGTCCCCAACCCCTGGTGTGCAGTTACCTATCAAAACAATGTTTAGAAATGCCACAATGAATAAGTAAAAAAAAAAAAAAAAAAAAAAGTTCACCTGGAATCTTTACTTCCAATAAATAGTAGTACATCACCTTATTTCTCATTATCTCCAAAATTTAGAAGCAAATAGTATTCGTTCGTACATTCTATAAAAAGCATTATTTTAACCATCTTATTCTAATCAAATATAGAATCTGCTCATGTGTTGACCTTTTGCTATTTACGAATGACAAAAAGGAACATTCTCTCCACTGAAAACTGCTAGCAGAGCTAGTCCACTACCTGCATAGAGCCAGAATATACTGATTGACACCAAGGCTAAAGGCCTTTCATTATTTAAGAGTAATTCTGTGAAGAGCCATGTGCAGACCCAAATGTGGGTCAAATATGCACATTATTAATAGGTAAGACATGAAGACTAAGAACACCCTCATGCATCCCTATTTTTAGCCCAAATGTTAGCACAGTTATAAGATTAAAATTAAAAGTGAGCGTGGTCTCTTAGTTAGAAAAGCAACCTAATAGAAGACCGACTCTTTAATGTATTTGTTTTTCCTATTTTCAAATGTTTGAAGATAGTTTCTCATTCTACATAGCAAAAATCTTTAAAGTATTTCTGTCAGTGTTTGATAAAACATCATACCCTTTAGTTAGCAGATAATCCAATGAAAGGATAAAATAAATTTATTCTAAAGTATCACCCAAAACAAACTCATATCTTTTTTTAAAAAACATTTATTTGTCAGAGAGAGAGCGGGAGAGAGCGAGCAAGCACAAGCAGGGGGAGTGGCAGGCAGAGGGAGAAACAGGTTCCCCCGTTGAGCAGGGAGCCTGATGTGGGACTCGATCCCAGGACCCTGGGATCACGACCTGAGCCAAAGGCAGACACTTAGCCAACTGAGTCACCCAGGCGTCCCTCTATAACGGCTTCTACTCATAGTACTATCCATGATGGCAAAATACTTTTGGAAATTCTTATGTAGTACAACTTTCCAAACAAATCTCTTAAATATAGTTCAGAAAGTTACGCCAATGGTGCCCATTAAGGAGAAAATGTTGGGGCACCTGGGTGGCTCAGTTGGTTGAGCAACTGCCTTCGGCTCGGGTCACGGTCCCAGGGTCCTGGGATCGAGCCCCGCATCACGCTCCCTGCTCAGCGGAAAGCCTGTTTCTCTCTCTCCCTCTGCCTGCCGCTCTGCTTGCTTGTGCTATCTCTCTGTCAAATAAATAAATACAAATCTTTAAAAAAAAAAAAAAGAGAAAATGTTCACTAAATTAATCTGCATTTCCTCAAAAGCAAGGCTTTGGATGAGCAAAAAAAAAGACAATTCTTAGATCCTCAGAAATAATCAACTGGGATTCCACCAAATCAACTCATTGGATTAAAAGATGCCTGCTGAGAGCCACAGAACCCAACCACAGCCCAGCTGTTATTAAAACAACAACTCAGCGGCACCTGGGTGGCTCAGTCCGCTGAGCGACTGCCTTCGGCTCAGGTCATGATCCCAGGGTTCTGGAATCGAGCCCCACATTAGGCTCCCTGCTCAGCAGGGGAGTCTGCTTCTCCCCTTCCCCCTGGCTCATGCTCTCTCTCTCTTACTCTCTCTCTTTCAAATAAATAAAATCTTTAAAAAAATAAAATAAAACAGCAACTCACACTTTAACATTAAGACTGTTACTTGTTACAATCTTCTAAAAAGGCTTTTTGTTTTTAATTAAACAAATATCTGAGAATGAAAACAAAGAGGGTGAAGGACAGTCTCAGAAATCACAAACTTTATAGAAATTAGCCCAAGGGTCTCATTTGCAGTTTATTATCCACTCAAAGGATTGGCTTGGGGAACAATGAATAGGTCACAGATCATTTTTAAAAATTAAAAGCATCAGGGATAAGAAGCCCCCCATGTAATGTTCCTTTAGAAATAAGATGCAGTTCAATCTAGGTCCTGTAGCATTTGGTACTTTAAAGCAAAAATGACTTTGCTTTGTAGAATGAGGTAAAACTGTTAGTGGAGAAATGTATGAAAGCATGCAATTAATTAAATTTTAGTGGTAGCAATTCTGTGGTTAGCTTTCAGAAGATGTTGTTCAAAACAGCCCTACTGGGTGGCTGAGCCAGAAGAGAAAAATAGAACGAGCTGATTTGTAAAGAAATGTCATTACTTTAGCCCCCTGAGAGCTGATGCCTTACCCAAGCCTTTCCTTGCTCTCTTCTGGTGTCAGCTGATCAAAGGTCTTTGCTTCTTCAGCACCCAAGAAGGCATCATGGTCATAATCAAAACTCTGAGCATCATTGTGAACTTTGTCGCTGAGCTGAGGCTCATGGTGTACACGGTCCTTCTTTTCTGTGGGCTTGCTCAAGGCAAAGGCTGTGCACAGGGACAGGCACATAAGAAACTGTCGCAGGTCCATGATAATTAGATCTTAAAGAAAAACAAAGGTTAGTTAATTCAGGAAGCAATGTGCTCTGTAATCAAATAAGAAATTAAAAGCTTATATCCAGTTATTAATCTGATATTATCCCAAATATTATTACTTAATCCAAAAAATAAGAATGATAGAATATCACTTTCTAATTTTATGATGAGAAATTTTCACCAGTTTCCTTCGTGTGATTGGCAGCTGAGAAGAAATCAGTTAAAATATCCACCCTGTAGGGATGCCTGGGTGGCTCAGTTGGTTAAGCAGCTGCCTTCTGCTCGGGTCATGATCCCAGGGTCCTGGGATCGAGTCTCAAATTGGGCCCCTTGCTCGGCAGGGAGCCTGCTTCTCCCTCTGCCTCTGCCTGCCACTCTGCCTGTTTGTGCTCTCTCTCTGACAAATAAATAAATAAAAGCTTAAAAAAAAAAAAAAAATCCACCCTGTAAGTAGGCTCCCTTTTAAAAACACCAAAGTAGAACATTAACCCTCTTGCCCAAGTTCTCAAGACTTAAAAGTGAAAAGACCAACATTTAAATTCAGACCGACCGACTACAAATAACTTTACTTTTTGTACTACATCAGGGATCTGGTCTTTAAAACTGGCTGGTTATTAGGATCACTTAAGAAGCTTTAAAAATCGGGACGCCTGGGTGGCTCAGTTGGTTAAGTGGCTGCCTTCGGCTCGGGTCATGATCCCAGGGTCCTGGGATCGAGTCCCAAATCGGGCTCCTTGCTCGGCAGGGAGCCTGCTTCTCCCTCTGCCTGCTCTGCCTGCCGCTCCCCCTGCTTGTGCTCGCTCTCTCTCTCTGACAAATAAATAAATAAAAATCTTTAAAAAAAAAAAGCTTTAAAAATCGAGCCCCACATTGGGCTCTCTACTCAGCGGGGAGCCTGCTTCACCCTCTCTCTGCCTGTCTCTCTGCCTACTTGTGATCTCTCTCTCTCTGTCAAATAAATAAAATAAAAAATAAAAAAATAAAGAAGCTTTAAACAAATTTCCCCTATTGAATTAAAATCTCTGAAGCTGAATGCATGCATCTGGTTTTAAATGCTTCTCAGGTGATTCCAGTGATCATTAGATTAGGAACCATGAAATATTTGAGCAGATTCCTTGTCCTATATACAGCAACAAGCTGTCTCCCGTACCCATGCTCAACCTCAAACCACCTTCAAAGATCAAACCATTCAGATGGTACAGTGATGGAGAACAACTGCTTGAGCATTCCTTATACTGTGTTTCCCAAACCTGCCCAGACATGAGGATGCTTGGAGTACTGCTCAAAGTACAGATTCCCAGGTCTTACTCCGTACATTCAGAATTTCAGCAGTCACAGCTCACTCGAATGAATAAGCACAAGGCTGGGGCACTTTACCAAAAAATATTGACCAAAAAATTGCAGAGAGGCTGCAGGATGGGAACTTGTTTAGCACACTCTACAGATTCCCCACAGTATTGTCTAGAGAGCGTACGGTCTTAGAGAAAAACTATAAAATTAAAAATCAAACGGAAAGATTTTCCCAACTTTCATATTTTAACTAATCTTTCACCAGTAGAACATGGATTTTGAATGCCTCTCCCCCTGCAGTGAGTCAGCTTTTGTAAATTCAGAAAATCTCTTACTCATTTCCACTTGTAACCAATGGCTCCCTTACTGGATAGGCAGGTGGTTATTAGGCATGAGGCTTGTTTGTGGGTTTGTGTCCCCCCAAAAGATACATATATGCTAAAGTCCTAACCCCAGTACCCATGAATGTGACCTTAGGGGCATCTGGGTGGCTCAGTTGGTTAAGCATATGCCTTTGGGTCAGGTCATGATCCCAGGGTCCTGGAATCGAGCCCCACATCAGGCTCCCTGCTCAGCGGGGGCCTGCTTCTCCCTCTCCTGGTCCCCCTGCTTGTGCTCTCTCTGTCAAATAAATAAAATCTTTAAAAAAAAAAAAAAAAGTGACCTTATTTGGAAACAGGATCTTTGCAGATGTAATTAAGTTAAAATGAGGTCATTTTGGATTAGAGGGTGGGCTCTAATCCAATGACTGATATCCCTATAAAAGGAGGGAAATTTAGACAGTCACACAGAGAAGAGAATGCCAATTTATGAAGAGGCAGAGATCGGAATGATGCATCTGCAAGTCAAAGAATGTCAAGGATTCCTGGCAACCCCAGAGGCTAGGAATAGGGAAGAAGGATCCTCCCCTAGGGCCTTCAGACAGAGCATGCTTGATTTCTAACTTCTAGCCTCTAGAACATGAGAGAATAAGCATCTGACCTTTTAAGCCACCTAGTTTGTGCTAATTTGTTACAGCAGCCCTAGGAAACTAGTAAAAGGCTCAGTACAGAGGACCACTGCATCACATGAAAGATAAGTGCATTACCTTACCCTAATTTGCAGATTACGCTAGCCAGACTTCAACTTCCTCAGGACATCACTAGAGGAACCATCTAGTCCAAGGGCTCACAATTTGTATGTAAATATTTTTAAAAAACATGAAAATTCTTTCAGCATGACTTCTAACTTAGTGGTTCTCAATCTAGAGTGTACCCTAGAATCACCCAGACTTTCAAGAAAATATGATCACTAAGTCCCACCCCTAACTATTCATATTTTTAAAAGGCAGCCAGGCTGTGAACCACTATTTTAACTAACCTCTCAAACAGCCATAGTAATATCTTAAGAAATTTGACCTGAGGGATGCCTAGGTGGCTCAGTCAGTTAAGCGTCAGGCTTCAGCTCGGGTCATGATCCCAGGGTTCTGGGATTGAGTCCCACATCGGGCTCCCTGCTCAACATGGAGTCTGTTTGTCCCTCTCCCTCTGCCCCTCCCCCTGCTCGTGTTCTCTCTCTTTCTCTCTCAAATAAATAAAATCTTTAAAAAATAAATAAAGCAGCAATCATACAAACACCCTTTTTTCTTCCCGATTAAGAGTTATTTCTCTTAGGGGTGCCTGGGTAGCTCAGTTGGTTAAGCGCCTGCCTTTGGCTCAGGTCATGATCCCGGGGTCCTGTGTCAGGTTCCACTTCTGCTTGTGCTCTCTCTCTTGACAAATAAATAAGAAAAAGCTTAAAAAAAAAAAAAAAAAAAAACGGACCTGAAAATATACTTAATATGAAGAAACTGCATATATCTAATCCTGCCTGAAAGTGTTGGGAGCTAGAATGAATTGTTCCAGGGGATAAAGAAATTAAATATGCCAATAGATTAGACATATTTCAATGTATGTTTTTCTTGTAATCCACAAATAGCAAAAGAAGTTACACTGCATTATCTTGGATTTATAGAGTCCTTTAGATTCAGGAAACTAAAAAATGCTTACGACAGCTAACGGTGAGCATGTTACATAAAGATTCCTTAAAAGTGGAAGGAGGGGCTCCTGGGTGGCTCAGTGGGTTAAGCCTCTGCCTTCGGCTTGGGTCATGGTCTCAGGGTCCTGGGATCGAGCCCCACATCGGGCTCTCTGCTCTGCAGGGAGCCTGCTTCCCCCTCTCCCTCTGCCTGCTTCTCTGCCTACTTGTGATCTCTCTCTCTCTCTCAAATAAATAAATAAATAAAATTTTTATTAAAAAAAAAAAAAAGTAGGGGCACCTGGGTGGCTCAGTCTGTTAAGCAGCTGCCTTCGGCTCAGGTCATGATCTCACAGTCCTGGGATCGAGTCCCATGTCGGGCTCCCCACTCAGCAGGGAGTCTGCTTCTCCCTCTCCCACTACCCCTCCCCACCACTCATGTGCTCGCTCTCTCTCTAAATTAAATAAAATCTTAAAAAAAAAAAAAAGTAGAAGGAAAGCAAATAGAGAAATAGGTTTAATCCCAACACAACCTAGAGAGATGACTATACAAAAACACAACCTGAGGCCTCCACGAATAACTTTCAGGCTGTAAAAAGCACACAAGTACACTGTATTTAATACCCGTGAAAGCAGTGCAGTGGGGAAGGATGAGAAGGTCCTGAAATGGCAGAGGGGTCATCAATAGACTATAGCAAGTATTCTAGAGTAAACAGGACAGCACCGATGAGTCAAACAGAAACACCTCTAAGGAGATGACTGGAGGCAGTCACTCCTGGAATGCCCATTCTCCAAAAGAAAAAATAGTACTCTTACTGGAGGGTTGGTAAGACTGATGAAAACCCATAAGAAGCAATGTGAAAGCAGGACCAAGAGACTGCTAGAGAAATGGGAAGAAGGTGGGACTTTTCTTAAGCTGTTCTCACCAACGTCAGAACTCAGCTATGCTTCTGAAAGTTCATCAGTATTCTGTTTCCATGCTATCCCATCAAAATGCCCAAATTTGTATACAAAGACACTTGCACAAATGTATTCCATAAGGACAGTTTATAATGATAAAAAAAAAAAAAAAGGAAAACTAAACCAGAGAACTAGGAAATACGTATTAAATCTTTATCACGGGAGACTACAGAAACGTAGGAGGTAGATCTATTTGCACTGAAACAGAGAACTCGCCATGACATCTTAAGTGAACAACAAAAAAGCAAGTTGCAAAACAATGTTAAGATCTCATTTATGTAAAAAGCAAAACCAAACAACCTCCCAGGTTGTTTGTATTTGTATAAACTAGAACACATATGCACAAAAATGGCATGGAATAAACATCTATCTGCAAACAGTAGTAACCCCCAAATTCAAAGGAGAAGAGATGGGGTGGGGTGGTGAGCTGGTGTGAACTTTAATATTGTACTGTTAGTCTATATTTTGTATATGAATACACACTGTGTATTACCTGTGTATACTGCTTTTTAAATATTATAAAAACTTTTCAATACTAGTTGCAAAGGAAACATTTTCAAGCTATTTCTCCAGATTGAAAAAGGAGACTGAAGAAAAAATACGTATCTATTCTTAAGACATAAACTTTTAAAGTAAAACATGCTGCTCTAGAGTAACACTTCGGCTTGCCCTTCAGTAATTCAACTGATCAATCAAATCAGTGAACAAGAGAAAATTAAGATATTTAATGGCTTGGGGCGCGTGGGTGGCTCAGTGGGTTAAGGCCCCTGCCTTCAGCTCAGGTCATGATCCCAGAGTCCTGGGATCGAGCCTCGCAATCGGGCTCTCTGCTCAGCAGGAAGCCTGCTTCCCCCTACCTCTGCCTGCCTCTCTGCCTACTTGTGATCTCTCTCTCTGTCGAATAAATAAATAAAATCTTAAAAAAAAAGAAAAAAGATATTTAATGGCTCTCTTAAATGCCAAAATGAATATGCCTTTATTTTAGGGCAAAATAAAACTTCCATCTCAAACTACAAACAATTCTTTAGACCAATAAAACTCTTCAGGGACAAGAAACAACTTTGTTATTTTCCACAAAAAATATTTTGCGATATATCCAAACAATATCTATAATGTTATAAGTTTAAAAAATCAAGTAAAATCAAGTCACTGCAACAGAAGATTTTCCTTATGTCTATTAATAACAGAACTTCACATTTAGGAAAATTTTATATATGATTATTTACATTCTCAGAACAAAATACCCTAACAATTCTTGCATAATTCCTTGACAACTCTTGCAAACCCCAAATGTTACAATATGAATAAATGCAGAAGCCCATTATCAGGGCTGGAAAAGATACTGTACAAAGTTTTGATACATATAGCATATAGAAATTAACAGTTATTCACTGTGATTTAGAGGCAAGACTACATTTAAGTTTGAGGCTTAACATCTTGATAACAAGGATAAGAGAATTCCAGAGTAAAAGTCAAGAGCTTCTTCATTATCATCTATTCATCCCTTTCCCTTTCTCTTTCCATTAACCTTCCAATCCCACGCCTCTCAAGTCTCCTTCCCCTATTCTGCCAATCAATACTTCTCAGGTCTCCACAATCCAAAATCAGTCTTTCCCAGACCTTGCTATTCATTCAAGGTTGCCCTTCCCTTTTCTTCACCCATAGGATTGTCTATGCTGCTATCCTCACCACCTACTGCCACCCTGAAATCTTTTCCCCTTTTTTTTTTTAAGATTTTATTTATTTATTTGTCAGAGAGAGCGGAAGCAGGGAGAGCTGCAGGCAGAGCAGGCAGAGGTAGTAGTAGGCTCCCCACCAAGCAAGGAGCCCAATGTGCGACTTGATCCCAGGATCATGTCCAGAGCCAAAGGCAGACAGACACTTAACCGACTGAGCCACCCAGGCATCCCCTGAAATCTAGCTTTCCATCTACCACTGATGAAACTACTTAAAAAGGTCACAAGGACCATGTGATGGACAAAACCAATGGTCTTACTTTCATCTCTCTGCAGTGGACAATGAAAAACCCTGCACTTTATGGGGCACCTGGGTGGCTCAGTCGTTAAGTGTCTGTCTTCGGATCGGATCATGATCCCAGGGTCCTGGGATCAAGCCTCGCATTGGGCTCCCCACTCAGCGGGAAGTCTGCTTCTCCCTCTCCCACTCCCTCTGCTTGTGTTCCCTCTCTCTCTGTGTCTCTGTCAAATAAATAAATAAAATCTTAAAAAAAAAACTTTCACAAATCCTCTTGCTCTATGAATATAGACATTTAAAAAAGACTGTACTAGATTTATCTAAATCCATACAGTACATAAAAATGTTCAAGTAGAAACAAAGGATATCCCCTAAGACAAAGGTTAATTTATGTGGGAAGATGTGAGAACAGAATAAAACAACTTTTCACACGAGGTATTTGAAGAACTTCATTAGTGCAGTTATTTCTGAAGCATCTCTGTCTTTTCAAACTGAAACCAAATGATGGAAAACTAAATGGTCCTTCTCTTTCCCTTCCCTCTTCATCACAGCTACACATCAATGGATAACAGGATATCAGGAAAACATAAATGAAGGACTTAGTTGTATGAACTCAAGTGATCTAGAAGGTAAATCAATGGTTGTGGAAAAAGCATCTCCCCATCTCCTATTTCTCAAATGACCAAGTTTTTCTTTCCAAAATTCTGTCTTTCACCAAGGGTAACATCTAATATTTTTTCTTAAAAAAAAAAACAAAACAAACAAAACAAACAAACAAACAAAAAACACCTAGGGGCGCTTGGGTGGCTCAGTTGGTTAAGTGTCTGCCTTTGGCTCAGGTCATGATCCCAGGGTCCTGGGATTGAGCACCAAGTCGGGCTCCCTGCTCACTGGGAAGTCTGCTTCTCCCTCTCCTTCTGCCCCTCCTCTAGATCCTGCATGTGCTCTCTCAAATAAAATAAATAAAATCTTTTAAAAAAATCCTAGACCTGTACTGTTCAGGATAATAGCTACGAATCACATGCAGCTGCTAATCACTTGAACTGTGGCTGGTGTAAATTAAGATGTGCTCTACGTGTCACACTTTACATAGGAAAAATGGCATTTTGCATGTATTGGACTAAATTACTAAAATTAATCTGTTTAACAATTTCAGGTGAAAATATATTCATGTGATGTGTACTATATTTCTACTAGATAATACCATATTAGAGACACAAATTAAACAGAACAGGAAAGATATCAAGTAATTATCATCCTTTTGAAGTATCTCACCAATAATGATCTTCTGCAGTTATTTTCATGAACTGCTCCGTCCAGTTAATTTATAAGGAGAAAAGATTAATAGCATAAGCCTGAATTTCTTTCAATAACAAAGATTAGCCTTTTTTTTTAATCAGTTGATTTTTTTTTCCCCAAGATTCCACTTATTTATTTGACAGAGAGAGCGATCACAAGCAGGTAGGCGGAGAGAGAGGGGGAAGCAGGCCCTCCGCTGAGAGAGAGCAGAGAGCCGGACTCGAGGCTCCATCCCACAACCCCAGGACCATGACCTGAGCTGAAGGCAGAGGCTTAACCCACTGAGCCACCCAGGTGCCCCAACAAAGATTAGCCTTTTTTTTTTTTTTAATTTTATTCATTATTTGACAGAGAGAGATCACAAGTAGGCAGAGAGGCAGGCAGAGAGAGGGGGAAGCAGGCTCCCCGCTGAGCAGAGAGCCCGACGCGGGGCTCGATCCCAGGACCCTGAGATCATGACCTGAGCTGAAGGCAGAGGCTTTAACCCACTGAGCCACCCAGGCGCCCCATCAAAGATTAGCCTTAAGAATGAGTTTACTTGTATATATGGAGGCATAATATTCCATATATACAATGGAATATTATGCCTCCATCAGAAAGGATGAATACCCAACTTTTGTATCAACATGGACAGGACTGGAAGAGATTATGCTGAGTGAAATAAGTCAAGCAGAGAGAGTCAGTTATCATATGGTTTCACTTACGTGTGGAGGATAAGGAAAAACATGGAGGACATTGGGGAAGGAAAGAAAGGGTGAATCGGGAAAGGGGAAATCGGATGGGGAGATGAACCATGAGAGACTGTGGACTCTGAGAAACAAACTGAGGGTTTTGGAGGGGAGTGGGGTGGGGGTTTGGGTGAGCCTGGTGGTGGGTATTGAGGAGGACACGTATTGCATGGAGCACTGGGTGTGGTGCATGAACAATGAATCTTGGAACACTGAAAAAATTAAATTAATTGAAAAAAAAAGAATGAGTTTATTTTATCCATTCAAAAATTTCCTTGAAAGCTCTAAATTCTTGCCATTTCTCTCTCTTCATTCCCAGTCACTGGTCACAGAACACAAATTGTTCCAGGGAAATTCAGATGTCTGGATTAAATACAACTTCTCAAGAACATTAGCACTGAGTGATCCCACAGGTATTTTGGTTGACCAAAGACCATTGCTCAAAGTTAACAAGTGGGAGAAATGGGTGTGGTAGTAAAATTCCAGTTCTCTGAGCTGGATAATCAGCAAAAAAAGGGCAATCCTCTATAACGCAGCAAAAACAGGATCTCACTGCCTAAGTGCCTACTTCAACTGTGGGGTGGGGGAACAGCCTGACGGCAGCATAAGTATACTAAGGCCCATGTTATGAAATCTAGAAATTAAAGCTATCTGGTTATCTGACATTCTTCACTTACAATTTTAGTCCAAGTACCACAACGGATTATCACATTAAAGGAATAATGTCATCCTTCGTGATCTGATAAAAGTTATGACATTTATTCAATATTTCTCTAGTAACAAAGCAAACTTACATTAGATTATTAATACATTCTAATGAAATTATTTGTGGTACTGAGAGCACACATTTATATGACAGCTGAGAATAAAAAAACTGCAAAATTTGCCTAAAGAAGAGCTTTGAGAATGACAACTATTACTCAGGCTTCCTTAGTTTTATAACCAAAGCAGCTTAGTACAAACTTTAAAATTTTCTGGTTACGGAGTGAAAACATTAAGAAAAAAGTTCTAAGAACTATGGGAGAAAAAAGTTTCCTTTGGGGCTGATGAAACTTTAACACATAATTAATTGCCATAGGAATGCTTTGCAAAATGTAGGGACAGGAGCTTTGTTTTCTGGTTGCAATGTTGCAGTGCATGTTTAACACACATAAAGTCCTTGAGAATTTGGTGGTTATCTTAGCTCAACCTCCCTTCAGTGCCAAATGTCTATAAATAATTTTAAAGTCCTAGATGAAAAGACATATCTACAATGATTACTCCATCTGGAATCCGTACCCATTCCCCTCAACTTTTATTTATTTATTTTTTAAGATTTTATTTTATTTATTTGACACAGAGAGAGATAGTGAAAGAGAGAGCAGAAGCAGGGGGAGCGGCAGGCAGGCAGAGGGAGAGAGAGAAGCAGGCTCCCTGCTGAGCAAGGAGCCCGATGTGGGGCTCAATCCCAGAACCCTGGGATCATGACCTGAGCTGAAGGCAGCTGCTTAACTGACTGAGCCACCCAGGCGCCCCTCCTCTCAACTTTTATAAAACTTGTTTGTACCACTCCACAATAATAATCATAGGCTACTTTAAGTTGTCTCCTTAGCTCCCCTGTAGACACTACATTTTTAAAAGGCAGGACTCTTACCTAATATAAATTAGTATCTTTCTACAGTCCCTAATACAATGTCTTGCATTTTTTATATACCAATACATTTTACTGGATTAGTTGGACAGTACTTGGCAGCAATGCAGTTCCTGCCTGCTCCCCAACCCCCAATTCCCCTTACCGGATCTGGCCATCAGGCAGCAACAGGCAAAGTGTTATTTCAGCTGTTTTAACTCATACATAAATTGCAACATCAACCAACACCCATATTTAAGAATTCACAAAGGATCTATGATGTTACAGCCTAGCATCTCCAGTGGCTATCCCTGGCTACACCTCCGTCCTTCCAACACCCGGGCACACCCATGTTATAGTAAATTTGTGTTAATATCAGTTACCGATCTCCTGTAATAGTACAACATATAGAAAATGCCTCCAATATGTATCTTGTGACACATCATTGGATGAATGAAGTAAACAATTATATTGAGAGTTATCAATAGGAGTTGATTTCAAAGCTGCAACCAAGTACCATCCACTTAGGCATACCCAATTCACCTTTATCAGTTCATGGTCCTCCTAGTTGCAATCCCCCCCCCAAAATCCTACTGGAGACCCCTGAATCACTGTAAAACTCAGAATACGGCTAGGCAACTCATCCTCTACCCACAAATACAATTTACAGGTTTGTACTACAATACTTAAATTCTTCAGTGATGGCCATTGTTACCTGGTTAACTAAATTCATGGAATGAGGTCAGACATGCATTTGTCTTGTGTCTTCAACTCTCGGGCAAAAAATAAATTTACTGGAGATTACACGTCCTCTACTTCCCAACTACAACACCGTATTAGAAGCAACCTTATTCCCAATTCATTAACGTTGACTTTATGGTACATGCAGCCAGGAAGTGATCACAACTCAATTCTCAGAGACATTACTCTGGGAATTTATACAATCAGGAATCCAGATCAAGGACCCTACTTAAAGGACCCTCCTTTAACAGGAGACCCAGGAAACTTTTGCCGTGATGCAAAAGCTGCTTTCAAAACTACCGACCACCTAACTATGCTCTTACTCAGGGCAGCTGTTGGGAATTAACTTTACTGCTCAACACAGCATGTCAAAAATCAGAACTAAGATCTACAGCTAAAAGCAACAAAAAAGGCAAAATAAAATTCCCTACTAAAGCTTTAAAAACTATTTTCCGTCGCTAACAGAAGTATGCAGCCAAACACGGAAGCTCAAAGCAGTCAGCTTTTAAAATTATACAAAGTTGTTTGTTTTTTTTAATCACATAGTGTCTTCCCGCTTTCTCCCCGACCCTCTCCCCCCACCCCGTTTCTACACCCTCAAAGTCAGCGAACAAGACTTTCTTGGCAGACGCACCCTCCTCTCGGGAAGTGGCCTTGGGGCTGCGCTAGAGGACACAGGTAGGCCGGTTAGTGGGAGGTGGCAGAGAACTGTTACAATAACACTACCCCACCGCCCTCCGACCTTCAGTAGACAAACAGGAGGAACTCGGTGAGAGACGGGGCCCAGGCGAGGACGTGGCAAGCCTCGTACCCCCCCCCCCAGAACGCAAAACCGGGAGCCGGAGTTCGCGGAGACCGAGGCCCCTTCCCAGCGCGCGCGGGAGAGCGAGCGGCAGCCTTCAACTCAGCGCGCCGAGGGCCCGCCGAGGGGGTCGCAAGCAGGCTCAGGGCCTGTACCCCCGCGCTAGCAGAAACAGGGGCCCCGAACGAAGGGGACCCATGCCGCGTCGCGAGCGAGGGCCGAGAACAAAAAGAAGATGGGAAAGGATGACGCTGCAGAAGAACCGAGGACCGCCGTACCTACCCTTCCTCGTAGCTCCCACAGCCCAGGCTCCCGCTGCCGCCGCTCACCCACCGGCTCAGCTCACGCGCGCTAGCACCGCCCAACCGGAAGCAGCTCCGCGCCCCGCCCCCCATCCGCCTCGCCGGCAGCGTCCTGGCCAATCATCAACGAACTCGCCACTGACGTGCAGCATTCCCGGACATCCATTGGCCCTACAGTCGCGTAACCGGGATTGGCTGGAAAGCGCCACGTCCCCGCGAGCGCGCGGAGTGCGTGGACCGGATTCCCGCCCAACCCTGGTTCCCGGCACTGTGGGGATGGCGGGCCCCAGCCCCTTACTCCGGGTGGCGTGTGGGCGCTGCTGTCTGGCGGCCACGCCCCGGTTCCCAGCGCGTGACTCGGCCTGCACACGGCTTTTTGGATTACCCTTGTAGTTATCTTTACGCCCACAAGCACACAGGGCCGAATTAATTCGACTGTATCAGTCGCCAACTTTATTAACTTTATTAACAATCCCAATTTATTTCCCCTCGGCGCTACCGCCCTGATGTAGCCTACGAGAGGCTCTTCACTCGTTGGCTCCAGTGTAACTTTCAGCTTTATCTCCCACCAGTCCCTCCCACTTGTCTTGTGCTCTGGCCACCACCATATCCGTGTTTCCCAACAGCCTGCCCTTTCACATCTCTTTGATCTGTCTTCATCAAGTGATCTCTGCCTGGACTAAGTACGTTTTTCTGATTATCTGCCTTATGAATGCCAATAGAAGTCCCGGTTAGCTTTTGAAGTCTTTCCTGACCCCGGTAGGCATAATTCCTCTTTTATTTGCCTTGCTAACACTCTGTATCTTCAATACACTTTGCCAAATTTTGCAATAAAAAGCTTTTTATCCCATATGTTCTCCTCTAGGCTAAGCTCCAGGGTAAAGATCTGCCTTATTCATCTTTTTTTTTTTTTTTTTTAAGATTTTATTGATTTATTTGAGAGAGAGAGCGAGCGCACAAGCAGGCAGAGGGGAAGAGGGAGAGGAAGAAATAGACTCACTGCTGAGTAGGGAGCCCCATCCGGGCGGGATCCCAGGACTCTGGGAACATGACCTGAGCAGAAGGCAGACATTTGACTGAGCTACCCAGGTGCCCCTGCCTTATTCATCTTTTTATCTACAGCTCCGACCTTGCTCCCCAGTTCAGATCAAAAGCTCAATAATGTTAAGCGAACTGAATGGTTGGAGCCCATTGCATGTCCCTGATTTAAGAGGAATACAGGAAATTTTTCACTTACTCATTCAATTTCATGTTATGAAATTCAAACAAACATTGAATGAGGACTACTATGTTTGCAACACAAATGGAACATAAACTTACTATGTTCTTAGCACATAAAGCCTCATGCTTTAACATCCAATTGAAACAAGTAGTATGCTGATGAAAGCTTTAAATACAAAGCAAGTTAACCTACTTTTAAGTGCCAAGGTGACAGACTGACAACTAATGCTTTGGGAATTCAGACAAAAGAGTGACAGTGACCCTTGGTGCTAACCAGAGAGGTCTTCCTAAGAAGGTGTGACTCAGACTGGACTAAGGAATTCCTGAATGCAACTATTCAGCAACAGCAGTAACAAGGAACAAGAGAAAGTGGGGGACAGATGGGGGGGGTAAATTCTTAGGCCAGGTAGGGGATGAGGGAGGTAAAAAAAGGAGGGGGTGGGGCATGAAGAGAAAGCACAGATGTAAGTTTCTCTAAGTAATGCAAAATGTTAATCTGAGGAGCCTGAGCTGAAGGCAGTGGGAATTATGGGTCTTCTGAAGGTTTCTAAACTTGCACCTATGTGGGAGGTAGAATAAGATTGAAAATGGTAAATGGTTCTTTCTAGGAGGAACATCTCCTAATAGGGATTAAATAAAGAAGAGACTGCATCAGGAAGTATTTTAAAAACTTTAAGAAATGCCTCCTTGAAGTCAAGCACTGTGCCAGGTGCTGGTAAACCCACGATGAATAGGACATAGTCCCAGCCCTCAAGGAACTTCAGTCCAGTGGCAGAGCCACCCACCTCGGAAGTGTCCTAGAGGAAGCTGGATAAGGTAGTGGGACTCTGCCAGAGATGGGGCCCTCCAACCCTGAGATTCCCTGTGGGTAAGGGCTTGGCCTAGGCACAGCGAGGAAAATGGAAAAAAACTCTTATATACAAGAGAAATTTTTAGAGTAGAAATAACAAGTCCTGGACTTAGTGACAGCTTAGATGAAAGAAATGAAGGAGCCCTCAAAAATTTAAAGTATTAATCATAGGAAACTGGGAGAATGAACTAAATGGGTGTAAGAAAAGGGAAATGAGCTCAAGACATGGAAAGTCTAAAATGATGGCAGAATATCTTAGAAGAGTCAATAGGGGCACCTGGGTGGCTCAGCTGGTTAAGTGTCTGCCTTCGGCTCAGGTTATGATCTCAGGGTCCTGGGATCGAGCCCAGCATGCGGCTTCCTGCTCAGCGGAGAGTCTGCTTCTCCCTCTCCCTCTGCTCCTCCACCCTGCTCGTTCGTTCTTTCTCTCTCTCTCTCCAATAAATAAAGTCTTAAAAAAATAAAAATAAAACGAGTCACTAGGCTGGAGGAGATACTTAGAAGGATCATTGACCAGGAGGCAGCTGAGTGAGCCATGAGAATGAGTGAGCTTTCTGAGAAAAGCACATTAACCCTCCAGGGAGCGCAGGAGTTAGAAAGTAGAAGGAGGAGGAAGAGGACCTGAAGGGTAACACACATAAGAAATGTCACCTTAGCTGCCCCCAAAGCCCATGAGTCCTGGATTCTGTCTCTCAGAGAAATACTGAGGTACCGTTTATGGCAAGCACGATGTCAACCTCAAAAGGCTAATATTCTTCAAGCATTCCCTACTCTGCCCATATGGTGCTACTGAACATTTACTCCACAAATAAATGGATTGTTTCCCACGTGCCAGGCACTGTTCTAGGCATTGGGGATACAGCAATGAACAAAATGGACCAAACTCTCTCATGGTGCTTATATTCTGGTATGTGGCCAATAGTCCAGATAAAAAAGCAAAACATAGAGAATGGGAGGTAATGATAGGTACCAAGGAATAAAATAAGGCAGGGAAGGAGAGAAGAGAGGGCTGGGACTATCCAGGATGGTGTTGCAATCTTTAAAGAGTGGCCAGGGAAGGCTCATAAAGAGACATGTAAGTGAATAAAGACATATAAGTGAATATCTGAAGGTGGTGAAGAACATTCCAGGAGGCGCACCTGGGTGGCTCAGTCTGTTAAGCCACTGCCTTCGGCTCAGGTCATGATCCCAAGGTCCTGGGATTGAGTCCCGCATCTGGCTCCTTGCTCAGCGGGGAGCCTGCCTCTGCCTTCTCTGTCTGCTGCTCCCCCTGCTTGTGCTCTCTCTCTGACAAATAAATAAAATCTTTAAAAAAAAAAAAAAAAAAAAAAGAACATTCCAGGAACAGGGAACAGCGTGAACAAAGGCCCTGACCTGAAGCATGCTTGGAGTGTTCGAGAAGCAGCAGAGAGCCAGTGTGGCTGGACTGTGGTAATTGAGTAGAGAAAATGAGGGCAGAGAGGAGGGAGCAGAGATGCGGGCAAGGAGCAGAGGGACACCATGTAGGGCCTTTTGGCTCTTGTAAGGGCTTTCACTCTACTATGACTGAGACGCTATACCTACTCTACTATGACGCTCTACTATGCATGGAAGAGACTGGCTATTGACCAGACTGTTTCTTCTTCCTTCTACGGACACAGCTAGACTCCGGTATGGATGGATAACTGAGCTTTGGCCAAAGGAAAAGTAGCAGAAATTCCAGGACTTGCCTTACAGACCTGCCATGAGCCATTCTCCAAGCTCTCTTTCTGTGGTAACTCCAGAAATCATGTAGATCTCTGTAGGCCCATCACAAGATGGAAGGAGCCCAGGTTCTTGTGAAAAAACCACTCACTGAACAGGAACACCTTTTTGGGACTTTTTCTGAGTGAGAAATGAATTTCTATTGGTTACTTTCTGCTACTGATATATTGAGATTTATCTCTTTCAGAGCTAACATTACCTTAACTAATACAGATGGGAAGACGTTGGAAGTGGAAAAGTGACATGATCTAATATTTTAAAAGGGTGACATGTCGGGACGTCTGGGTGGCTCAGTTGGTTGGGCGTCTGCCTTTGGCTCAGGTCATGATCTCAGGGTCCTGGGATAAAGTCCCATATAGGGCTCCCTGCTCAGTGGGGAGGCTGCTTCTCCCTCTCCCACTCCCCCTGATTGTGCTCTCTCTCTCTCTGTCAAATAAAAAAATAAAATCTTTAAAATAAATAAATAAAAGAGTTACGTGTGACCGAAGATGGTGAGATTAGAAAGAAGCCACCCATTTAGGTGGCTTTTGCAACAATCGAGGTGACGACAATGATGAGGACGGCTTGGTCCAGGATGGTTAGCAGTGAGAAGTGTCAGATCCTGCATATATTTTGAAAGTAGTTTAAGAGGATTTCCTGATGCGTTGAAAATGGGATGGAGAGAAAGAGGAGTCAAAGATGACTCCAAGTTTTGAGAAAGTAGAAAAATGGAGCTGCCATTGACTAGGATAGAGAAGACCTTGGGAGGAGAAAGTCTTGAGGGATAATATTGAAAGGTTAGTTTTGGACATGTTGAGATGTCTATTAGAAATGCAAATAGAAACGTCAAGTAGACAGTTGGATATGTGTCTGTGGAGTTACAGTGTTCTGGACTAGAGATATAAATCTGGGAGTAATTGGTTTATGTGTGATATGCAGCCAAGAGTTTTGATTTGGAGATGGTAGAAGGTGTTGATGAGAATGAATCAGCAAAGGAAACTGAGAAAAGTCAATGAAGGAGGAAAGCCAGGAGAGTGTAGTGTTCTAAAAGTCAAGTGAAGAAAGCATTTCAAGGAGAAAGGAGAAGTCACCTATGTCACATGCTGGTAACAGTGAGAGAAGGACTGATTAGCCATTAGCTTTAACAACGTGGGGATCAGGTTTGGTGGGGTAGTGGGTGCCAAAACCTACCAGAGGGGATCAGGAGAGAATAGGAAGCAAGAAATTGGAAACCCTTTCAAGGAATTTACTTTAAAGGGGTGGAGAAAAATTGGAGAAAGGTAGTGGGGCCAAGGGAGGTTTTGTTTTATTTTCTTCTATTTTTAAATGGAAGAAATAATATGTTTAGGAGAAATATCAGCTTGTTGCTGATGGGACGGATCTAGGAGTGAGGATAAAATTGATGTAGGAAAAAGAGAGAATTGCTGGAGCAATGTCCTTGAATAGAAGAGAGGGGATAGGATCTAGTACAAAAGGGAAGGAGTTAGACGTTGCTTAGAACTGAGATGGTTCTTCCATAGTAACAAGGACAGAAACTAGATCTACGGGTCTGGTTCCAGGTAACTGGTGGTCACGGTGGAGAGAGCTTGGAGTTCTCTTTCAATTGCTATGATGTTCTCAGTGAAAAAGGAAGCTGGGTCATCAGGAGACACTGGGGGTCTGAGGGGAGAGAAGGTGTGCGGTAGCCATTCAGCAGAGAGAACAGATGAGGGGAGCATAGTATGATCTCCAAGCAACATTGAGGACCCTCCCGAAACTTCAGATTATGACTTTGAGGCAATACTGGTTAGTATATCACACGGTTTTCTCCAGGCAAGTTTAGCAGCATGATGCAAGCATGGAGTTGGTGGAGAGTTGGTGATCCAGGAGTTTACCTTTTAGCCCTCCAACCCTTTCAATTACTCCAGTGAAGGAAAAGACCCTCGTAGGATATCTTAAATCAGAGTAAGACATCTAAAAAAGCTTTCCAATTGGAAAGCTGGTTGAAATACTCAGTCTATTTTTTACTGAATGTGAAATATTTTGCATGTTAAACAAAGTGGCCAGTCCATGAGCTATGGGATAGACTCTCCTTGGTGACTCCCTTGATCTATAATTTGTGAACCTCTGGTTTTACCTTTACGCTAAAGCCTGGAGCCTCTGACTTACCTATGTTTTGAGGCTCTACCTCCTCTCTGTGGAATCACGGGTTTCATAAGCACTAACAAGGTATGTCAACATTTAAAGGGGGTGTCAGATGCAAAAGAAATTGAGCCAGTGTCCGTAGGACTGAGACCACAGCCAACTTCGAATGTTGGACCACAAAAGAGAAAGTCCCCCTACCTCACACACCTTGTCTTAACACTGCCTCCTGAGGAAACTTTCTGCAGCCTCAAACCCAAACCTTCGTTTGAAACATCAGGGCCTTGGGGCGCCTGGGTGGCTCAGTGGGTTAAGCTTCTGCCTTCGGCTCAGGTCATGATCTCAGGGTCCTGGGATTGAGCCCCGCATCGGGCTCTCTGCTCAGCAGGGAGCCTGCTTCCCCCTCTCTCTGTCTGCCTCTCTGCCTACTTGTGCTCTCTCTCTGTCAAATAAATAAATAAAATCTTTAAAAAAGAAAAATAAGGAACACCAGGGCCAGGCTAACAAGTCCAAGTTAGGAAATGTGCTGAGGAAGAAGGTGCAAAGCTTGGATCAAAAGAGGGACGAACAACACCAAGAAAAAGAAAAAAAAGGAAACTTCGGGAGAGGCCCTTGGCTGGAATTAGTTTTTAGTCCTTCATAGTTTTCCAGAATAATTGGCACAGAGAAGAAAACACATTTGTTTGGGTATATGGCCTTACTTTCAAGTTTTAAATTAGATAAATAGAAGCTTCGTGAGGCATCTCTCAGTGATTTATTTCTTCTCTTGTCCTCTTCAGCTTCTCATTTGGGTCCCTTCTGTTTTCTTCTGTTACCACCTCTCTGTGAGATCTCCCCTCTTCTCTGATTTCCTCCCTCCGCCTCCTCTTTACCGCCATTTTGTTCTCTTCCCCGTCTCGGCTGGTCCTGCTTCCCTTTCCTTCCTTCTCTCCATCTCTTGGCCGTGGCCCTTCTGTGCCCGCCCTGGCGGTGATAACGGAGGCGAGGTATGATGGGAGGTGGTGTGGACCCGGAGTTGCATACAGGAATGATGCTGGAATGATGCTCTTACCCGGAGCCATGCTCCCAAATGGTTCTCCAAGGAAAGGCTATGCTATCAGCGTGAGATGACTCTAGTTTTTCCTTAGTTGTAGCTTTCTCCTCCCCTACATCAGACAGAGTCCCTCAGAAAGCTGAATGCTGCAAAGTGGCGTTGGTGAGGGCCACATGGATTCTCCCCAGTGCGAAAAGGGGGTTCAAATAGAATTTCCTGTTAGCGTAGGGGAGAAAAATGTCCAATGAGATACAGCTTGCCTAAAAAGCTCTTCTGTGGACACATAGATACTTAAGGTAATTTTTTTAATTGTCAACTCTTAATAACAGGCATCTTATAAGAGTTAGTGGTTTATTAATATTATTTGACTTGAGAAAACACAAGCCACTCCTACCTTCTTTAGAGATCTCTCTCTGGTCAGGGGCACATAGGAAGTACTTAACGAATATTTGCCAAATGAATATACGAATGGGTGGATGAGCCTTTGGCTCACGGAAAGATAAGGGCTGGGCTCCAGAGAAGTATCACCCCCCCTACCCCACGCTTTCGGGCCTAGTTCCTTCTCACTCTGCGACAGAAGGTTAGGGCTCCCCAAGAGCTCTGGAAAGGAAGAGCCAGCTTCTCACTCCCTGAAAGAGCCCAGAGGGACTGTGCTGCGGAGGAGGACAGAAGGACACAGCGTCCCCACAGAGCAGGGAGAAAGCTGGTCTAGCTACAACAGCGTCGTCCCCGTCTCTGTCCCTTCAGGGCCACTGGCAAGAACTCCCAGGGCCTCTAGGGGGGGCTCTGGAGCTGCCACATCTAGGATTTCACTCAACCCAGTTGGAGGCAGAGAAGAACAGGGAAGGAACAAAGAAAACTGAGGTGGCTTTGGCTGGCACCCGCCACTCCCACCCACACCCCACCTCCTGGAATCACCCTCAGGCCCCTAGGACCTGACCCCAGGCCCCAGATGGAACTCCAGGGCTAGCCCATGAAGACGGTCAGATTATTCCCATCACAGTACCTATATGAGCGGGGCCAGCTGTAGCCCTGTGGACGCTGCCAGGGTGCTGAGGAGTGAAAGGGGCTGTGGCCCAGACGGGTTCTCTCTTTCCCACTCTCCATAAGTGAGCGAATCTCTCCAGCTGAGGTCACGGGTGCAAGGGATGCCGTCTTCACCGTGAGTATCTTTCTCTAGGTCATAAAGAGAATGCATTTGTTTGTACCTTTAATTCACAGAGCAGTCTCACAGGTCGTGGCCAACACTTGCGGGGGGCTTATTATGAGCCAGGCATGGTCCCCAACCATCAGGTGCCTTAAAGCTCTTTTAATCCTCACAAGGAGCCCGAGAGGTCAGTGCTGCCGTAGTCCCCATCTTGTTAGGATTCTGAGGCCCAGCGCGGCTAAGTCACTTACCCGCGGTCACATAATGAGGAGTCAGAGCCAAATTCGAAGCCAGGCAGGTAGACAACAGAGCCCATGTTTTAACTATTGTATCGTTTGAACCAGACAGTGCCAGTAAAAGGAGGGAACCAACACGGCTTGGAGAGGATCACTGAGTGAATTCACCCGAGGAGATTCAGCTAGCTGAACTGGCAGTGGCCTTGAACCCAGATGGCCTCAAGCCCGAGCCTGTTCTTGGTGCACTTGGCTTCCGCTACTCAAAGGGTGGCTTGCAGCCCAGGAGCTTTGGCATAACCTGGGAGCATGTTAGAAACGCACAATACTCACTCAAAAGCTGCATTTTAACAACATCCCCAGGGGACTGCTTGCACATTATAGTTTGGGAAGTGCTGCAATAGGCCGCGCTACCCACTGATGGGGGAGTTGAAAGGTTCAGCCACACAGGTAAGCCTTGGGACACTGGTTTTTCCAAAGGTAGCTCTTTCTTTTCATCCAGAAGTTCCCCGAGGCTAGGGTGTAACCGTCCTTCCAAACTCAAAGGGTACACTATCTGGACCAAAGAGGAAAAAGGGTTCCTTCAATTCCAAGGAAATATGAAGGGTCCTGGGGACATCCTAGGATAATTCATTGAAATCAGCCTCAGGCCAGCTTGGGCGTCATTGTTCCCATGACACCACATACTGCGTGACTCTGAAATTCCAGCTGTTCTCTCAAGTCCTAGAAAGAAGTGTGACTTATTCCTTCTGTCTGCTTCAACCATAATCTCATGGGGTATGTTTTGAGTGTGTGTGTGACTGAATGTACGTGTGAAAACACTGATGCATCATCAGTGTATCATCGGTCACGTGACGTGAGAAAGCATTCTCAGGCTTGGGAGAATGGGGGCCAGGCTCAGCTTCTACCCACCATTTAGAGCAGGGACTGGGTGACCCAGCAACTTCTGGGCTGAACTTGCCCTCCAGATATGTTGTGTTTGCCCACTAAGTGTCAGCCTAGACTGTGTTTTAGTTTTTATGGGGGAAGGGCTGCGTCACGTAAGAACCCAGATATTCGGGGTGCCTGGGTGGCTCAGTGGGTTAAAGCCTCTGCCTTCGGCTCAGGTCATGATCTCAGGGTCCTGGGATCGAGCCCCGCTTTGGGCTCTCTGCTCAGCAGGGAGCCTGCTTCCCCCTCTCTCTCTGCCTGTCTCTCTGCCTACTTGTGATCTCTCTCTCTGTGTCAAATAAATAAATAAAATCTTGAAAAAAAAAAAAAAGAACCCAGATATTTGGCTTTTGTTGAGAAATCAGAGTATCCGGCAGTGGGAGGCCTGTGTTCCACCATGGTGAGTATTGAGGGCTTCGTGGAAACCTTCACTTTCTCGTTGCCACCCTCCCCATCACCTCCTACTGCCTCTTCAGTGCTGAAAGCAAGTGTCAGCCGAGCTGGTGTTTAACTCACAATGGAGTCGAGAGAAAAGTCAACCATTCCTCACGCCACACCTAGACCCCCTACCCATTCATAGCACCTGCGGGCATTTGAGTTGCATTCCCCAGTTTGGACGGAAGTCGGCAGAGCGTCTCTGGGATCTAACATTTCTCCAAATTCCTAAATAGAACATGATATTCTGGTTGCCTCCTGAACCAGTTTGGAGAAATAGTTTATTAGTGGTGTGGCGCATGGATATTTCTCGAACTCCCATTGCTTTCCTAATCCTGGGCCTGCCACTGCAGATAACTCAGAGGCACGAGGAGGATGAATATTGGTTGAAGAAATAAGACTTAAGCCTATGAAAGAAGGTGGGAAAAACGTAAGAGAGGTTATGCCCAAGGAAAGATTCGTCTGGAAGGATAGGTAGGATTGACGGCGGACCATCAGGGGGAAGGGAGCAGACGGGATGAATCACACACGGGGAAGGATAGCGAAGGCATACCTAGAGCAGAATTGGGCTGGAGAAAAAGATGAGGCACGAGGCTTCTATTTGAGGGGGAGAAAGGGATCAGGTGAGATGGGGAAGGGGGGTAAGTTCGTACAGGGTCATGCATGCCAACAGGAGTGGATTGGGGGTAAACTAGAACCTGGCAATAGCTAGGGAACTGGCCGCTGTTTCCAGAATGTGCCATGCTCTTTCACACAGACTCTGCCTCTTAGAAGGCTCTGCCTCCTCTTCTTCGGCCAGCCCCGCCTACACTCACCCTCTATGACTCAGCTCAGACCCCAAGCCTGCCTTCGCCAGCAGCCTCCTGGGGGGAGTGAGGGACCCCTGTCTTTGTGCTCCCGAGATACCCCAGGCATGAGTTCTGAGTGTTGCCTAGAAGGAGAGGTTTTGTGATTTCAGGATCTACCCATCTGACCACCAAATTATAAACCCTTTCGAGGGGGTCCCGTGCCCTCCTTCATTGTGACTCGAGTCTTCCACGGTGTCAGGCACTTACCAAGTGCTCCCTGCATGTTTTGGAATGAGTAAATGAATGAATGAACTAGCGGGAGGTTACTGGACGGGCCAGGCATGCGGTGATAAGACGGATTAGGGTAGAATCTGCGGGAGTAGAACTGAAGGAAAGAATATAAGAAACGTTTCAAAGAGAGAAATCGCTAAGACTTGCTGCCAAACTGAGCATGGTGGCCAGAGAGCCTAGAGGAAGTCGAACTAAGGTACAGGACAGCAGAGATCCGAGGAAGCTGGGATGGGGAGCCGGAGTGGAAGCAGAAAGGTCTCCGAGACGTGGGTGCTCTGTTCCCTCTGTTACCTGAGTTGTCCCTTTTGGTCTGTGTCTTTTTGCCGCTCCTGGAACTCCAGCCATTTCAGGATCAAGGAAACGAAGGTCAAAAGGAAAAGAACAGAGCATGAAATTCTCATTTCAAATCTTGTTTCCAGTTATATTTTTCTTGATGCAAAAGCTTTAGAGGCAGATATAAATATGGAAAAGGCCAGCTGCGGCTACCCGGGTGGGTGTGCGGCATAACAAAGTACCAGAAGGAAAACTAGGGAAGGGGGAGGGGAGGGGAGGGGGGTGCTTTTGCTGCTGCTTTTGCTGAGGAAGAGTGGGTCCCACTCCATCTGTTTGGTCCTTTGTCTCAGCCTTTCATTTTATTTGCTGTAAGTTGCTTGTTGTTGCCAATGTGCAAAAACTGATATAATTGCGACCAGACTAGAACCTGCCTGAATGAGGAGAGAGAAACCATCACTCGGGGCTTCGTTCTGGGAAATTAAAGGGAAGAGACCAAATGTCTGTCCAAAGCAACTCCTGAGAGAACCAGTGAAGCAAAAACTCATTTTCCCCGATTTCTCACAGCCCTCTGATCCATTTGGGCCATGACAGCCTCAGTTTACCTCAGTTTGCCTCAGTTTACTGGCCTGCCTTTTCACACCTAGGCTCCCTCCCCTCAAATCAACTGTCACTGTGACAGCCAGCATGACCTTGGATCACGTCACTTCCTAGGTGAAAATGAGGCTAAGGCTCTCACTCCAGTAAAGCCTTCCTTAATTCACGGGGCTTCCCAGGCCCTGGCTCAGCCCTGCCCACTTCTACTTCCGTCCTCCTATCACCGCCATTTCCCCACTGGCCTTCCCTCCCTTTTCCTAAACTCACCAATCTCTTCCTCAGGACGAAGCCTCATCGGTTCCCTCAACCTCTGCAGCTTTCTTCACCCTTTATCTGGTTAGAGCCTATTTCTCCTTCTGGTCTTAAGTCTCCTCTGACCTTCCAGAAATATTAAAAGTTGCCTGTGCCAGAGATTGCCAACAGGCCCCCAGCCTCCCTTCTTCCTTCCTTCCTCGGGGGGCAGAGCCTCTAACTTTGCGCTGGGCACATGGCTATGCACAATGGTGAGTGCATTTCCCAGCTCCCTTGTAGCTGAGTGTGGCCACGCGACTGAACGGTGGCCCGGAGTATAAACAGAAGCAAACAGTAATGACAAAAGAAAAACCCATGATTTCAGATTTTGAGACGGTCAGTAACTTGCTTCAACGGATCTTGCTCTATAAGGGTCCAGGGGTCTCCAGCTCGGCAATGTGACATCTCACCCAGAAATTTCTTAACTTAATCTTCCTTCTTTGTTCTGTTTCTACGTTGCTGGTCCCTATTGTGACAAAAACTTTCTTCTTTCTAACACCTGGTTTTTCTCTTCTGGTGACATTTCCTACTTATTTCTGTCCTCCCTTTTAAACCACAAATCAAGATTGCCAGGACCCCGATTCCCACATTACTTTTGCCTTCTGGTGGCGGTGCCCTGTGGTCTAAGTATGCTCTCGATGCTTGTCAACCCTAAGGCACCTGCATATAGAGGGACGTTTCCTCAGGCGCGGAGAACATGGGCCTGTACAATGGAGCTTTCCAGAACAGACTATATATACATTTAGTAAGCAACCACAGAAGCTCCCTGAAGGCTAAGCAGAGGCCTGAGAAGAGGTACATGAACTCAACGAGTAGACAATGTTTTAGCTTTTTCTCCCTAAGGACTAGGAACGGGATTAGAAATTAGGTTTTCCTTTCCGACCTGTGCTACTAACTTACTCTTATTATCGAAGGGTTACTTTTTATTTTGTACAACATTCCTCTGGAGTCAGGCCTACCGTGCTTGCTGTGTGGAGGTGACCAAGGCAAAGAGAACCGGGTAAAGGTTATTCTGAGTCCAGGATAAAACCTGGATCCTGAGTGGCAGCATTTCATGCTCCTCCCCCTGCTTGTCTTCTGGATCTTAGGGCCCAGGCCATCTGGGCTGCGGCAGGGACTCGAGGCTGGCCTGATTTAAGGCACGTACCTGAACTCATTGTGCTGGTGCAAGTCGGCAAAAATCTGAGAGAGCGCCTCACTCTCCCCCTTGGCCATCAGCTGCATGAGGCTCTCGCTGGGCTGGGGGGCTGGGGGTTTCTTCTGTACTGACTAGATGGACGGAAAAAACAAGGCCAGGTGGTTAAGGCCTCGGGGTCTCTGCTTTTCCCTAATCACGGTCCAGACCTGAAAGTGCTGGAACTCAGGCTGTTCCTCTGGGAACAGAGGTCATTCTGAGGCCATCTCTGTTTGTTTCTATCCCCTGTATTGTTATAAATATCCTTTGGTGCCTCAAGGATAATACTGTCATTGAAAACTTTAGACGTGGGGTGCCTGGGTGGCTCAGTGGGTTAAAGCCTCTGCCTTCGGCTCAGATCATGATCTCAGGGTCCTGGGATCGAGCCCCGCATCGGGCTCTCTGCTCAGCAGGGAGCCTGGTTCCTCCCTCTCTTTCTGCCTGCTTCTCTGCCTACTTATGATCTCTCTCTCTCTGTCAAATAAACAAATAAAATCTTTAAAATAAAAAAAGAAAACTTCGAACGTAATTTAGTAGATCATCTATTTGTACGACTATACCTTCATATGTTCCTGAATAGCCTATTCTTATAAACTTTAATAAAGCTTCTGCTACTTAGTTTTATATTTAAATGTAGGGGATCAAATATCTGTTGTAGGAATTTAATAGATGGTTAAAAATTAATTTCTCGGGACGCCTGGGTGGCTCAGTCACTTAAGGGTCTTGCCTTGAGCTCAGTTCATGATCCCAGGGTCCTAGAATCAAGGCCCGCCTTGGGCTCCGTGCTCAGTGGGAAGTCTGCTTCTCCCTCTCCCTCTGCCCCTCATGCTCGTGCTCTCTCTCTAAGTAAATAATATCTTTTTAAAAAATTAATCTAAGAAAAATCCTATATTGAGCTGCTTTTTACACTTGGGTAAAATCGTTTTCTTTCCTGTTGCCTGGGATACCCCTGGAGGTACTCCAGCCATGCATGCTGTTCACAGCCATTCATTCATTCATTCATTCATTCATTCACTATTTATTGAATGTCAGCTATGTGCCAGGCACTAAGAAAACGGGGGAAAAAACCCTACCTTCATGGAGTTTACATTGCAACTCAAATTGGTCTGATGTCCCATCGTAAGGCCTGGGGCAAAAACAGGTGAATTCTTGCAAATATTTAAAGAAGTGGTAATACCAGTTCTTCAAAAACTCAGAAAACAGAAGAGGAGAGAACACTTCCCAAATCAGTCAATGAGGCTAGGACTACTCCAAGACCAAGCCAGGGTGTCACAAAAATTTCTAAAGAAAACTACAGACCAATATCGCCAATGAACATAGATGCAAAAATCCTTAACAAAATGCTACCAAACTGAATCTGGTAACATATGGAAAGAATTATATATACCATGACCAGGTGGAATTTTTATTGCAGAAACACAAGGTTGGTGAGGATATGGAGAAAGTGAAACCCTCATGCATTGCTGATGGGAATGTAAAACGGTGCAGCCACTTTGGAAAGTAGTTTGTCAGTTTCTTTAAAAGTTAAATCTAGGGGCGCCTGGGTGGCTCATTTGGTTAAGTGTCTGTCTTCAGCTCAGGTCATGATCCCAGGGTCCTGGAATCAAGCCCCGCATCAGGCTCCCTGCTCAGTGGGGAGCCTGCTTCTCCCTCTGCCTCTGCTCCTCCCCCTGCTTGTGCTCTCTCTCTCTGTCCAATAAATAAATAAAACCCTTAAAAAATTTAAAAAAGAATGACCCAGCCATTACATTCCTTGGAACTTAGCCAAGACAAACAAAACATACATCTATGCAAAAACTTGTACACGAATGTTCACATCAGCGTTATTCATAATAGTCAAAAACTAGAAACAATCCAAATGTCCAACTGGTGAATGGACAAACAAAACATGATGTATCTATACACCGGAATGCTATTCAGCAATGAAAAAGAATACGGATAGTCTGCGACTCTGCCCAGAGGTGGCCTCATGCTACGATCTAGATGACCCCAAAAAACACCATGCTAAGGGAAAGAACCCAGGCAAAAAAGACTGTGTATTGTAGGATTTCATTTATATGAAATTTCTAAGAAATAGGAATTTATAGAGACTGAACACAGATCAGTGGCTGCCTAGGGCAGGAAATAGGGATATTTGAATGAGTGCACACGGGCACAAGGGAATTTGAAGGACGATGGTAGTGATCGTTGCCCAACTCTATACAGTTACCGAGAATGTTGAGCGGTACGTTGGAAGGGCTGGGTTTTATGGCCCTAAATTAGACCCCAATAAAGCTGATTAGCAAAGGTCTAAGGCAGGGATCGCCTTTATGAGCTCACCTACCAGCTCACCTAAACTCCACAGTTCAGCTCTGGCCTTTGCTGGAGGGGGGCAATGGTGCCCACTTACGTTAGAGTCTCCCGAGGGGCTGCAGCTGATCTTGGGTACCAGACAGTGAGTGACAAGGATCCGAGGGTCCTTGGTGGTGATGGACAGGCCCTTATGCAGAATTTGCACCAGCCGGATCCAGAAGTGGAAGACAGTCTCAGGATGGTCGGGGTGGAGCCTCAGGTAGTAGATCTTCTCAGTGACTGTCCTCAAACGCAAGATGCGTTGAAGCCGGTCACAGACCTGGAACTCCACAAACTTCAGTGGGAGGATCCTGAAGCCACAAGGGGAGACACACCGTGGCGGCCCTGTGGCTTCTGATCCAACCCCGTCTTCATTAAAATGAGGAGTGGCTCCTACAGGACTGAGGCTTTTGGGGGTAGGAGAGAGAATGCTCAGCACCGTGGTGCTCAGACTTTGCGGAGACTAGATTCACCTGGGGAGCTTGTTTAAAACGCAGACACCTGAAGACATCCCTGCAACTCAGATTCGGTGGGTCTGGGGTGTCGCCCTGAAATCTGCCAGGATTCTCAGGCTGGTGTTCCCTGGGATCCTGCTTGAGAGAGATAGCCCTGGGGTAAGGTGGCTGGGTAGTAGGGGTTTTCAGTTTCCTTCTTGACAGCATAAAGGGAACTGCCCTTCTCCGCCACAGGGTGGCGCTGTCTAGCTGGTCCATTCATTGACCCCAGTGCTTTCACTACTCTTCCCCAAAGGGGCTCAAGTTCAAGGAACTGGGCTGGGCTTTCTATAGGTACACCCAGAACACAGAGGCGAGGTTTATCACCTAGCTGACATGGAGAAATGAAGGGTTTGTCTGGATTTCTGGAAATCTCTCGAGATTCTTGAGATAGCCTACAGATTACTTAAAGGGATTCGAATATCAAAAAGGGCCGTTTCTGCCCAGGGGAGTCTGAGGTCACTGTATGTTACAGTTCTAAGGGAGACTTAGTTCCACTCATTTTACCAGTAGGAAAACTGGGATGAGGCCGATAGCTTGAGACTCAAAAATTATTTGAGTCATTGGCTACCGAAGACTAGAACTCGTGTCTCGTAACCAGTGCTCCACCTGCCGGACCTCGCTGCTTCCTTGCCCCTTGGCCCAAGGCAGGGAGATTTCCTGTGGATTCAGTGGGGTGAGGGCAGCAGGAAGGAAACTGGGCATGTTGCCGGGCTTCTCATTGCTGACCGGGTAACACTTCCCTTTTCCACCCCACCCCCCCACAACCTTGGCCTTAGTGCTTCCAGCGCACCCGCTGTCTTGGGCTACTGTAGTCTAAAAAAATAATGTCACTGCCAGTGACTTCTGTTTCTCCCTACTTTGCGTTGAGTCACAGAGCAGCCTCTGCTTTGGGTCCGCCCCTCACCCGATCCATCCTCTGTGCCCATCTCTATTGCTTACCTCTTCAGCTTGATGTTTGGGGACGTAGATGGTCTGTTCCACGTCTGGCTCTGTCCCTGGCGCCATTTGACACTAGCCATGAGGAGGATATTGGGAAGGGGCAGGCAGGGCACGGAGGAGGTTACCCCAAGGGCCATGGTGTTGGAGGCTTTGTAGATGTCTATCCAGTTCCTGCCCTTCCTGACCTGCAAAGCAGCCCCAGGGGCACAGCCTGAGCATTGGGCAGAAGCAGCAGTGTATTCTAGCAGAGGGGTCACTCGACCTCAGCCCTATTCACATTTGGGGTTGGCTAATTCTTTGTTTAGGGGAGGGGGCTCCCCGGCGCCCTGCAGGATGGTTACGCAGTCTCCCTCTCTATGCACAGGACGCTAGTAGCAATCCTCCCCCCCCCTCAACCTCCGCCCCTAAGTTGGGACCATCAATAGTGTCTCCAGAGGTTGCCAAATGCCCCCTGGTGGTGGCCGGCGAAATCAACGCTTGTTGAGAACCACTGTTTAAACCCATATTGCTTAAACAACTGTAAGAGTATTAACCCTACCTCCTTTTAACAATCGCCCACAAGAACCATAACCCAAGAGTTCCCAAATCTGTGTCACATTTCTGTGACTCCTCCCCACACTGTTTCCTGGCTTTTGTTCGAAAAATGTGTCCTTACCCCATTCTTTGAGGGGCCCTATTATCTCCTGCACTTTCCCTGAACTGTGACGTCCCTTGCAGCTCCCGAGGTCTGTTTATTCTGGGTTCCACCTGGCCAGAGGAAAGGAAGAGCAGGCAAGGAAACAAAAATGCACGGAGGGGCCCTGGGGTAGCACAGTTGGTTAAGAGGCTGACTCTTCATTTCGGCTGAGGATGCGATCTTGGGGTCCTGGGATGGAGCCCACCCCACTCCCCAGTCGTGGGCTCTGTGCTCAGCGGTGAGTCTGCTTGAGATTCTCTCTCTCCCTCTCCCTCTGTGCAGTGCACTCGCACGCGCGCGCTCTCTCTCTCAAATAAATAAATAAATAAATAAATAAATAAATAAATAAATCTTTGTTTATTTTTTAACGATTGTATTTATTTGACAGAGAATACAAGCAGGGGGAGTGGGAGAGGGGGAAGCAGGCTTCCCACTGAGCAGGGACCCCCGATGCGGGGCTCGATCCCAGGACCCCGGGATCATGACCTGAGCTGAAGGCAGACGCTTAACAACTGAGCCACCCAGGCGCCCCAATAAATAAATATTTTTAAAAAATGCCCCGAGTGCCTGTTGTCCTTGGGCCTTTGCTTCCTGTGTTTGCATGTAACAACCAGGCTGGTCCAACCCCTTTTATAAATAGAGGAAACTGGGATTCAGGGCACGCAGGTCACTTGCACAATGACACTCCCCGATGAGAAAGCAGAGACCCTGAGCCCTGGTCCCTCTCCAGTGAGCATTTCTGCTACAGAGCCTCCAAAGGCAGCCCCCTTCGCTGCCTCTTTGTTCACCTCTTTGGCCCGACAGCCTGGAGAAGGAAGCACATTGAGGGGTTCGGATACCAAGTCCTCGACTCAGAGCAGAGAACACCTGACCTCTGTTCCCACGATGGCAAATGTCGCGGAAGAAGCCCCGTGTGGGGCCAGCAGAGTCAGGGTCAGCTGCGTTCCAGGCCCACTGACTGCTCCTTGCCTCAGCGCTCACTCCACTCCAGGCCCCGGGACAGACTTCCCCGGCCACATCTTGGGAACAGGTCGAGGAGAATCAAGGAGTGCCATTGTGAGCGACCCAAGGGTACCTGGATAAAGTTGCTTTCAAACACCACCGAGTCAGGAAACAGGTTGAATTCTGGAGAATGAAGCATCTGGCAGAGCAGGCCCTCCTCCACACCCAGGCCCACTCCAGGGTTCGGCTCCCCATCCACGGGCAAGAGGCCCCTGACTTCTTCCCAGGCATTCAGGGAAGGGAAGGTTGGAAACGATCTTGTGACTTTTACTGTCTTCTTTGATTTCCACCGAGTCTTTCTCTGTGGAACTGATGACAACATTTCCGCACATGCTCAGGGGCCTGCTGCAAGTTTGGCCTGGTATCTCTCTCTTCCCTCCCGGCCCTGGGCGCCGGCCAAGGCCTAGGACCGTCAATCAGCTCACAATGATGAATGGATGACATCATGAAAAAAACCAGGGCAGGTCTGCGGAAAGGGAAATGCAGAGGGGCCTCCCTTTTCCTCCAGAGGGCTTGTTTCTGCCCCTGATATGCCCCAGCCCCTGTCCGGAACCCGGGGACATAGTGCCCCCAGAGCCTGCTGGGAAAGGGGTTAGCCAGGCAGGAAGCAAGGAAGGAAGGCTGCTGGGAGGGTATTTTCTTCCCTACCTTTCAACCCTCCCTTACTCTTTTTTTTTTTTTTTAATATTTTATTTATTTATTTGACAGAGAGAGATACAGCGAGAGAGAAAACACAAGCAGGGGGAGTGGGAGAGGGAGAAGCAGGCCTCCCGCTGAGCAGGGAGGCCAATATGAGACTTGATCCCAGAACTCTGGGATCATGACCTGAACCGAAGGCAGCTGCTTAACCGACTGAGCCGCCTGGGAAGCCCTAACCCTCCCTTACTCTTAATGCAACCTACCCCAAGCAGTTTTAAGGGCTGTTGTCTATTTCAATCCCGCCTTTCCAAGCTGGGAACCCACGTGCCCTGGTTTATCTGCAGGACACTTTCCCATCTTGGAAGGAATTGCTGGGCCCTGCTCCGCGCTCTGCTACGCCTAGGTGGTTATTTCTGCAGGTCTATTTCCCTTAGGAGGTCACACTGAAGGAGGAGTCTACATAATTAGTTTCTTCCCCAGCGGCTGGCTCTGTGAGGGTGCCCAGCAGAGAAGAGTGGAACTGTGATGGGGCAGTTCTGCTAGATCAACGAGACATTCCCCCTCTTGGAGAGTGACAGCATTCCTCAGCCTGGAGTCGGAGGCAGCAAGAGCCCAAATCCTGCAGTGGCTAGGTCAAGGGCAAAGAAGGGAGCAGGCTGACCACTGTTCAAGTCCGCTACGGGGAGAAATCATATTCTAATTTGGACAAAACTCTGGAATTTACTAAACGATGTATTATCTGCCAAAATCAAATGTGATCAATTCAGAAAAGCAATCGGACAACCAGTGCATGCGATATACAAGCGTGAAGAATTATTTTTGTATTTCATTATCAAGTCAGAGAGGCGGCTGAAAGGTCACGAGGCTCTGCTGACCTGATTCCATCCGCCCCTCGCCTGGTCGCTTCTAGTGTGCCCCTGTCCCAGCACCTGAAACCGCTCCCTGGTTGGTAAAGCAACTGCTGCGTTCCTGTTCCTCGTTTTCTTTTGTTTGTCACGTGGGACAAATGTCCTCCATGGAATGGTCTCTAAGGATGGGGTCAAGAGACTCTGTCCTGAGGTTGACATTTCTCTGGAAGCAACACACAGTCCAAAAGTGATGGCAGTTAACACGCTGGGATGAGTTAAACTTACCCACCACAGTCTAGCTGATCGGTCTAGGTATGTGGTTTGGATGTATTTGGCCATTGAGACAGCCAGAAGTCCCCTTCGGTGGGGAAGATGACTTTTTCCGTTTTGTGTGCAAGCCCATGTAGCCCACTTCTGTGGTATGTGGAAGAGGCTTTAGCGCCCGGTCTAGAAAGCTAATTACGAGGAAGTGAGCTTTCGGCTCTAAACAAAATCAAAAACAATAATCAAATGTCTTTAAGATGTCTACCCTTCCTATTGGCTTCCATCAAGCCTCAAAAGCTAGCACACCAAATCTTTTTTAAAACCATTTGACAGATGCTTAGTTGCCTTTCTCAATATCCATTCTCTCCATTTCCTTATGAATGGCAGAATGTCTGATCTTCAGTTGGGCACAGGTTTCTGTAATAAAGATTACATTTCCTGGCCTCCTTTATAGCTAGGGTTAAGGCCATGTGACTATTTGTGGCAACAGAGATGTAAGCCCAACGTGCATCTGTGGTGAAGAACCATTGTAGGAAGGGGCATACTTTCTCACTCCTTATTTTTTCCTTCTGGCTGGAATAGAGATTTGACAGCTGGAGCTTGAGCAGCCCCATTGGGCCATGACGTGGCATTCTGCTGATGGTAGCATAGCAAGATAAAAGGGCTCTAGTTCCTTGATGATCATAAAATGGCCATACTAGTCCTTCCTGGACTGTGTACCTCCAGAGTTCCTTTATATATGAGAGAAATAAATTTGGGTTTTCTGATATATATAAGGCTTAAAACTTGCTGATACAGGGCACTTGGGTGGCTCAGTCGGTTAAGCATCTGCCTTCGGCTCAGGTCATGATCCCGGGTCCTGGGATCAAGTCCCACATCAGGCTCCTTGCTCAGTGGGTAATCTGCTTCTCTTGCCCCTGTGTCCCCCTCTCTCTCACCACCACAGTGCTCTTGTCTCCTTGACAATGTTGGTAGTACTTTGGTTTGAGGCTAAAATCACTTAGTAGTGTCGAGCGTCATTTCAAACTTGCTCAGGAGTGACCAGGATATCTGATTGCATATTCAGTTGGGGCTAGACCAGGTGCTGTGGAGTTTAGAGCTTATACAATTTTGGAGACACTTAAAAATAAAAATACTGGATGGATGGGGCAATAGGGAGTTATTGTTTAACGGGTACAGAGTTTTAGTTCAGGAAGATGACAAAGTTCCGGATGGGTGGTGGTGATGGGTGAAAACAACAGTGTGAACGTAGATCATGCCTCTTGAAACGGTACATTTCGTGTCTATTCTACTACACTAAAACATTTCTAAAACATAAAAAGGAAAATAAAAGATCCCCACAAAAATATGATAAAACATTTCAGAAGCCCTCTTAGGGTCTCGGAAGTTTCCATGCGAGCAAAGGGCCCTGAAGCTTTATTATCTTCATGGTAAATCTGTCCCATTTAAATCTGTGTCACTATTTAAAAAAAAAAAAGCTATTACATAAGCAGTGCATGTGCTTGTAGAACATCAGAAAATAGAGACAAGTTCAAAAAACAAACAGCATATTCTTACCTCCCAGAGAACATCACTGCAACACATGGGTGTGTGTGTGTGTGTGTGTGTGTGAGAGAGAGAGAGAGAGAGAGAGACTATGCTCTAAAAATTGTTTATAACTTTTTTTATAACCTGTATTATTTAGCCAACACTTTCTACCTCTGTATTTTGGTATGCTTTTATCTCATCTCATCTTATCTAATTTCTAGGCCATATTTAAATTTCTCCAATTAACTCCAGTTATTCTTACAACTGATTTATCCAAATCGGTATTCAATCCAGGACGACACATCCTCCTTAAGTTTATTTTAATCTAGTACAGTCCCCTCTTTCAGGACACGTACTAGTGGAAGCAATTGAGATAGTTGTCCTACAGAATATCTCACCTTCTGGATCTGTCTGGTTACTTCCTTGTGGTGTTTAGTTTGCTTGTCTAGCTACTATTTTTCCTGTAAAATAGAATTTATATCTAAAGGGCTGATGGAGGGACACCCAGGTGGCTCAGTCGTTAAGTGTCTGCCTTCCGCTTAGGTCATGATCCCGGGGTCCTGGGAGGGATCAAGTCCCATATCAGGCTCCTTGCTTAGTGGGGAGCCTGCTTTTCCCTCTGCTTACTGCTCCCCTGCTTCTGGACTCTCTCTCTGATGAATAAATAAATAAAATCTAAAAAAAAAAAAATAATAATAATAATAAAGGGCTGATGGATTCAGGTAAGTTTTTTTTAAAATAGTCACTATTTCTTAGCAAACAGCTACCATGGGATCTATGTAAGATATTACCTTTCTCTCCCAAAGAATGTCCACAGAAAAATGCATTGAAAGAACATATATCAGAAGAAAAATGATACCAGGAAATAGAATAAAATCCTTGACAAGAATCCTCTCTGTACTCTCAAGGGACCTTATAGTTCCCATGAAGCAAGCAAACAAACAAACACAATCAGAGATACCAAATAAGATGAAAAGGGAACCTGATAAGGTAAGGGGGAAAAAAAGAAGAAAACCCCACTCAGTATCTAACAGTCACATTAGAAGCCACAAGAAATGGAGGTGACATGACAGCAAACCGAGTCAGTGACATGGTCAGCAGGTCAGAGACTATCACACGAAGTATAATAAAGAAGGGCAAGAGATGAAAAGAAAGGAAAGAAAATGATGGATGTGGGAGACATTTATGCTGACCCAACATACAGCTAGAGTCCCCGATGAAGAGGGAACAAATGGAATTGAAAAAGTAGACAAACACATAAAAGAAAAAGCCATTTCTGAAACAAAAGACCCAATTTGGCACACAAATGGATTTACTCTATTCCAGGTAAACTGAGTAAAGAAACTATGGAGAACAGTATAGCTCTTGGGAAGTTCCTAAATCTTAGGCACAACAAAAGCAACCTACTACAAATATATGGATAGAAGAAGCAGACAATCTACCAAGGGGAATAAAATAAGACTGGTTCTAGACTTCAGCAACTTTAGATGGCATGAGACAATGAAATGATGTGAAAGAATGTTGAAGAGAAAGGATATGACCCAATAATTCCACAAACAGGATTTAGATTTACATACGGGAATGACATCCATTTGAGAATAAAGGAAGCCAAAATAATCTTAAAATACTAAGCACACTAGGATAAATAAATCCATAAGCTGGTTCTTGGGGGGAAAAATCAGACTACTAGCTAACTTTAATTTTTTACAAGAGGAAGGCACAGAACACACAATTTGAAATAAGAAAACACAAATAAGTACAAATAACTTCAGGCTCATAGGTAATGGTAATGACATGAGGCTTATATGAATTAATTATAGTTTAGGTAGTCAAAAGACCTCAAAATATAGTGACTTAAAATAGAATTTTGTTTGCTCTTACACAGTAGTCCAAAGATAGGCAGTCCCGAGCTGGTGGAGTATCTCTGCCATTGTCAATATGTCACTAGCTGTCTCTGGGTATCAAGGTGGCTGCTCCAGCTCCTGCCATCACGTTTGCATGCTGGCCAGTGAGAAGGGGAAGGGGAAAGGGGAGGGCACATTAATTCCTTTTAAGGGCATGACCTAGAAAGGGCATAATCACTTTTGCTCACATCCCATTGGTCGGAATTCAGTCACATGGCCACACCCAGGTGCAAGGGAAGCTGGGAAATGTAGCTTTTGGCTGAATGGCCATGAGCCCACCCAGAACTGGGAGGTTCTGTTATTTATTATTTAAGGATGAAGAATATCGGTATACAATCAGCAGCCTCTGCAAAGAAGCCATGTCACAGAATTACTCCCTCTGACATCCACAGTAAATACATTAATCATTTTTTTAAATGCCAAAGATTTAACTGGTAGCAAGTAGCAAGAGGTTAAGTGGTGGCCAAAAAATAGAACAGAAAATCTGGGTATGGCCTGATACCAGAGAAAGAGCGCTATTTAATGTAATTGTGTGTGTTCTCACAAATTACCCACACCTACGCCTACCCGTCCCCCCAAATTGGAGAGAGGCAGTCTGGGGGAGTGAGTAATCAGCTCAAGGAAAACAAGAGAAAAATTTGCAAGAGGATCAGTCCCTGTTGGGGCAGAAAAGCTCATCTGGGCTCTGTTTTTTAGATCTTTGGGCTAAATTTGTTGAGGGAACAGAAGGCTGGCTGAGGACAAAGCAAAAGCCACCTTGCAACCTTCCCCCCCACCCCTCACTCCTGGGTGGGACACGTGTGACATTCTTCCCCGAATCTCCCAACTGCCTTACTGTTAATACCTTGCTAGAGGGAAAAACCTTGACAAGGGCAAGGCCTAGGTCCTCTTTAGCATATGAAAGTTCTTTTGAAACCTCCCTTTTTCCTTACCTCCCCGAACCCCATAGTATATAACCTGCCACCCCTCACAAGCCCGGGGCAGCAGCTCTTTCTGTCCACGAGTCCTGTCCCCGTGCTTTAATAAACCACCATTTTGCACCAAAGATGTCTCAAGAATTCTTTCTTGGTCATGGGCTCCGGACTCCACCCCACTGAACCTCACTTGTATTTTAAAACTTCATCGAATTGACACAGATTACCCCATGAGAACAGGTTACGCCCCCCAACTAGAGAAGAGGACATTTTAGACACTGCCAGGAGAAGGCATAGCCCAGGTCCTCCTCACTGGACAGGCGGTCCAGAAGAGATCAGAGATGAGAAGTGAGTTGGGGTGAAGGTCGAAGGGGCAGGATGTGGCTGTGGGGCTGGGGAGGGGTGGGAGAGAGCCTCAGGAGGGGGTGATGGCATGGGGGGACAGTCCTGGGGCGCTGTCCGGGACTTGCTTCCTTGAGAGCTCAGAAGGTGTGGGACCCGCAGAGCAAAGCAGCTTCCAGGAGCTGCTGCAGGGAGAGGTGGGAGTGGAGAGAACAAGGTAGGCTAAATGTTGCTGTCAAAGTACCATCAAAGTCAGGAGCGCGGGCTTGAGGAAAAGGTCGATGCTCCAACATAGTGCTTCTCAACCTCGTCACAGCCAAATCCCCTTTTCGTGACTAATACATTGTAACTCCCCCTTTACCATTCTGAAATAAAATTCAGTGATTAAAACCTACCTATATATATTATTTTAAAAAGTCGATACACTAGCCTGGCTGTAATATAAAAGAAAAAAAGCTATCCTAAAATAATATGCGTTCCAATATGTAAATGCTGGTGCGTGACTCTATTAGAGGTCGAAATGAAATATAATCAGAAACTTACACCCAGAATGCAGTAGTTCCAAAAAAAAAAACAAAAAATAAAAAACCTGTGAAGGTGCATTGAGCTGGCTACTCGAAGACAGTAAAACTCCACTATAAATTGATAAGTGGGGTCCCAAATAGTCAATCGGGATGGAATGGTGTTACGGTGAAGTTATGAAATGCTTGAGATTAGCCTGCTCTGCCAACGGGCCAATCCACTGGGGTCCCAGCCGCAGTCGGGCGCCACCTGGTGGCAGTTATCCACTCTGCTACCTAGACGTGAGAAAGAATGCCTGTTCTCGGGCCGGCTGGGCACCTTGGCTTAGCAACTAGTGTGCCCTGAGCCAGCAACCAAAGGTCTTCGTGATGACGCTGACAGGAGTGGGCATGACGGGGACTGACGCCTGTGATAAGAGGCCCAGAGGCCATAGTCCTTCTGCCCTCTGGACTTTGAGAATCATGAGCTGCCCGCTGCTCCTGCCAAACTGGGTTTTACTTTCCTCTGGCTATCTCATACAATTATAGAATCACATTAGATTGTTGGGGAGGAGACACTTTTAAAAAGGCAAAGCATTTACAAATGGAACGTCCTGAGTGCGCGTGTGTGACCATCTCAGGCCGCTCGTTGTGTGTCACATTCTTCTTGCATCTAGATATGCCCCTTGAATGGCAGTGAAGGGAGCCAATGATTGTGACAGAAATTCCTTTCCTTCTTTGTGCAAGGCAAAATGCCTGACTGGAGACTTTAGGGGGCTGCAAAACCATTTTAGAATAAACCATCTGTGACTGTTTCTTTGTACGTCATGGACACATGGTGTGTTTCCTATGGCGACTATTAATATTCAAAACCAGTGTTGTGTTTGGGCAAAATTAGAATTTTTAGTGATATTTTAATCAAAAAAAATATAATCCACACTCCCGGTGGGGAAATTACTGTATCCTAAGTCAGGCGGGAGGCAGAGACAGAGCAAAAACCACAACAGCCCTCTCTTAAAACATCTCTAGATTGTTGTATTTCGGGCTGTTTCAAGTCATAACTTCTGTAAGTGGCCTTAGCTTTCAGAATTCTAAATGATGATTTTTAAATGCTTGTTTTATGAAGCTTTACCACTCTTAGTTGTCGTTTCCCTGTTTTGAAACCATAGTCTTGTGAATTTCTCAAGATTGAACCGTTGTGAGCTTTAAGGTTTTTTGTTTTCTCTTTTGGTTTGGTTTTTTAAGCAGGGTAAGAAGCCTTTACTGTGGCGGGTGGGGCGGGGGAGGCCAGCACAGTCGGTATAGGGACCATTGTGATGGAATTTTGCAGTGGGAGAGGCCTTGGGCTCAACTCCCAAAGAAGCTGGGGGCAAGTGGGAATGTATAGCGCAGGGGGAGGGTGGGGGTCTCTGGATGGAAAATTACCGTAGGAGTCTCAGGAGTAAGGGGGATTCTTGCTGAAGATAAGACCTCTGTGTTTTGTTTTGTTTACTAAGTCAAAGGCCCTTGGTTCTGGGAGCTCTTTAATGAGTCCCTTGGTACCCTCAAAATGCAGGTCAGGACCACTCATTTCTACTTTTCCGGTGTCCCCAGGATCTCTGCTTCCCCTACCTTCTGTCTCATCAAGAACGTTACAGTCTTTTTTCCTTTTTTAAGAATTTATTTATTGGGGCGCCTGGGTGGCTCAGTGGGTTAAAGCCTCTGCCTTCGGCTCAGGTCATGATCTCAGGGTCCTGGGATCGAGCCCCGCATCAGGCTCTCTGCTCAGCGGGCAGCCTGCTTCCCCCTCCCTCTCTGTCTGCCTCTCTGCCCACTTGTGATCTCTCTCTCTCTGTCAAATAAATAAATAAAATCTTAAAAATATATATATTATATATATATTTATTTATTTATTTGAGAGAGTGAGAGAGACCACGTGCAGGGTAAGGGGCAGAGGGAGAAGCAGACTCCCCGCTGAGCAGGGAGCCCCTGTGGGATTCCATCCCCGGGATCATGACCCGAGTATACGCTCAACCGACTGAGCCACCCAGGCGCCCAATAACACTAGAGTCTTAATTGACCAGCTGTTTGTTATTTTTCTTAAGATTTATGAGGGCATTTGTGAGGTTTTCCTCTCATCCCACCACATATTTCAAGTGGGTCTGTCTCAGTGTTATTCCTGGGGGACATTTCTCTTTGCTCTGAATTCCAATTCAGAAACTTTAAGATGCGTTCCTGCATTGTTTTGGTCATGGTTTTTGCAGATGTCATAGCCTGGTGGGCTTGGATTGACTCCGGGTCACAATGTTTTACTTCTTTTCTCTTTTAAATTGCGTGTTTATTGGCTCTTCAAAGCTTTCCTGATCGCTTCTGTGGTGTTATTTTCATCTAAGAAATAGTTGCTGATAAATCAATTTTATTTATTTTTTATTTTTTTATTTCCACTTTTTTAAAAGATTTTATTTATTTATTTGACAGAGAGAGACACAGCGAGAGAGGGAACACAAGCAAGGGGAGTGGGAGAAGGAGAAGCAGGCTTCCCGCTGAGCAGGGAGCCCGATGCGGGGCTCGATCCCAGGACCCCAGGATCATGATCTGAGTCAAAGGCAGGCACTTAACCGACTGAGCCACCCAGGCGCCCTGAGAAATCAATTTTAATGATAAGTCCATTCAGCAAAGGCCATAGTTTCTTCCCATGTTGGGAGGCGGGGGTGGGGGGTCGGCAAGACATTGTGGCCACCAGCGCTGGCTATGGCAGAAACGGGTTTATTTAACACCCTTCGACGGGGTGTCTAGCAGGAACCAGGCACTGGAGGATACACAAATGAGTAAGATACCGAGGGTGGATATATTGGTCTACACAGCATCCACTTTTCAGGGACAGCCGCACAGTAGTTATCTTCGAGGTTGTAAGCACAGAAACTGACAGGTCAACCTAAGCCAAAGGGAATTCATCGGAAAACTACTGGTACGTCTTTACCACAAATGGAGGTGAAGGGAACCGGGCTTGGGGGATAGGCAGGAGCCAAAAGAGAAGCAATAGACTGGATGGAAACCCAGCAGGGCTCACGCCCCGGGGGCGGCTTGGTCATGGCTCCGGCACAGGCTGAGGGCCCGTGGATGGAAACTTACCGAGAGGAAACTTCGGGAGTGAGGGGGGCGGGGGGTGATATTCCTGCTCAGTATGTAAAATTCAGCAAAGTGCTTACAATGGACCTGAAGAGTTAGCGGAGGCAGTGGTTCTGGAACTAGGAGAGGTTGAGTAGAAGACGCCGCCGTGAAATGAGCAATCTCTTTCTTTTCAGCGACACGCCCCGCCTTGATGTGGGAAACAAAGGAAAAAGAAAAATTAAATTTCCTTGCTACCTACAGCCCACTGACAAGTCCTTGAAATTGGCAGGGGGACATTCCTCTGGGACTCAGCTGCCTCGATGTTAGTACCTTGCTAAGGGCAAAAGTCAGTCTTAGCCCCACTGCCAGGATCCTGTGAGTCTACTTTAACGTATAAAAATCCCTTTGGAGGGGCGCCTGGGTGGCTCAGTGGGTTAAGCCTCTGCCTTTGGCTCAGGTCATGATCTCGGGGTCCTGGGATCGAGCCCTACATCAGGCTCTCTGCTCAGAGGGGAGCCTGCTTCCCCCTCTCCCTCTGCCTGCCTCTCTGCCTACTTGTGCTCTCTCTCTCTGTCAAATAAATAAATAAAATCTTTAAAACAAAAATTCCTTTGGAAACTTCCTTTAACTCTACCCCCCAAAATACATGTTGGTAATCATCCCCCAAGCATATGACCCACCAATATACATCTGAAGGGTTTCATGACCGAGTTTTTACTAGACAGTAATAAATGACCTTTTCCTAACAATCTCTATCCTCCTCAAGGTCCTGGAAACCTTGCTTCCAAAATTCCTTAGAGACTTACTCTATCCCCAACCCTCTCCCAACCTGAAAGTATATAATGGGCCACCCCTCAGGACCCCAGTGCAGCAGTTTCTGTCCACAGGTCCTGTCCCCTGGCTTTCATAGAACCACCTTTCTGCACCAAAGACATGTCAAGAATTCTTTCTTGGCTGTCGGCTCTGAACCCTAACATCTTTCCTACATCATACCTTCTGTGCCTACAAGCTATTGTCTTTACCCCATTCTCCTCTCTCCCTCTGATCTCCTACGTGGACTTCCCACTGCCCAAACCCACCCGGGCTCCAGAGGCAATGGGCCCTTCGATATAGCCTAGACAGATCAGCTTGGAGAATAGGCAGGAACTGGAGGAGTTCTGGGGTGCAGAGAACGGGGAGAAAGGAGGAGTGGATTTGGAGGGAGAAAGGAAGATAACTGGCACACGGAGGCACGAGGCCCAAGCTAGGATTCCCGGGACATTGAATGCTAAATGGAAAACACAAGGACGGAGAACAAGGTGGGGACTTATTCGTGCCAGCGAGTGTCCCAAACAGAGTGTAGATTAAATCCAAGTCCTGGGCGCCGCCCTGGGTCCGCCCCTTCCTGCCTTCCCGGTTTCTTCAACGGTCCCTCGATTCTGCCAGCCATTCTCACGGGGACAGAAGGACACACAACCCAAGCTCTTGCAGCCTCAGAGTCATCCCTGTTGCTTGCACATGAAGAACTCTGATACACAGATTGGTACCAGAGGGGGCTGCAGATTACAGGTCCCTGGGGAGCTTATTACCCCCAACAAGATGGCGTAGAGTGCGGCAAGATTCCGTCATATTCTGGGGTGAGAACTTGACTGTCAGTGGTCCACAGCTCATTAAATGACCAGTTGTTGGTAACTAGGACCATTTAATGGCAGAGTGTGTCGGCTGCAAGTAGGTACCTGCTGCCTTAGCACAATATAAAGGGAATGAATTCCAGGACACTGGAGTACAATGGGGGCTTTGGGGCCTCTGGGGGGCTCAGTCGGTGAAGCGTCTGCCTTCAGCTCAGGTCATGATCCCAGGGTCCTGGGATCGAGCCCCATGTTGGGCTCCCTGCTCAGCAGGGAGTCTGCTTCTCCCTCTGCCCCCCCCACCCCTCATGCTCTCTCTCTCTCAAACATAAATAAATAAAATCTTAAAAAACAAAACAAAACAATAATGGGTGCTTCCGATGACACCGAATAACTGAAGAAGAACAAAAGTTAAAACACTGAGATTGGGGTCTCTCGGTTATTGAATTACGAAAGCTGTTGAGGTCCCAGCTTCCATCCAGTCTCGTGTAAAGAGGCACAAGGTGACAGTGAGACTCCATCAACTGCCACAGGGATAGCAGAGAAGACCCGAAAGACCTGAACCCTTGGGTCCTTCTGAACACCCCCCACTGCCCATCCTATGGGAGAGGAGGCCTCTCCCTCCTTGCAGGAGGGCGCCGAACATTCCCGTCCACGTTACTGGGCCCGTAACCAGAATTGATTGCCCCGGTGGCCCCGTGGGTGTGGGTAGGTAAGTATGGGAATCAGCATAGGGAAGAGAACGTATTCACCCAGGAAAACAGATTGAAGGAACTGGGCAATTTCTGCCCGTAAAGTTGCTGAATACTGATGAGAATAACTTTTAAGGCGTTCCATCGAGGAGGGAGAGCATAATTTTAGAGAGGGCTGATTTTACTGATGTGGATGTTCTTACCAGAGATTACATCATAATTGTGCTATTTCTCACGGCGCTGTATATTTCTTAGAGTTTGCTGTGTTGGCCGAAGCAGACCTGAATTCAGCCTGGTTCACATTAGAGAACAGTGAGGGGCCAGAAATTCCTTGAAGCGATGTAGAAAAAGGAATTCAAAGCCTTTGGGAGACAAGAAAGTTGACTTTGACTTGGATCTGTCATGTACCTGTTGTTGTCCTTGCCTGACACCGTCCCTTTAGAAGGTCCCGAATACTTGCACAGCTCTCCAAGGTTTTGAGAAAGCTCTAGAATGTTTAAGAGGCTCTCTTTAAGCTAGTGAATGGGCTGTGCAATCTCAGTGGAAAAAGGAGAAATCTGGGGGCACTCAAGGACCAGAAGCGTAGTTATGCATGATCATCAGAGCTGAGGATGGGTTGACCTTTCGAGATTCTGTGTCTGTGGTTAATTACTCAAGGGTGTTTGGGGACATTTTTCGTGCCTTCTGGCTGCCTGTACTTCTTTTCGGGGATTGACACATGGTGAGTTTTGCCTCCTCGAGGAGAAGCCAGACCTCATGTTCTCAGGCTCCCTTTCAGCTCACGTGTATCCTCTAAGCTGAATTCTGCCGAGCAGACTCACCTGCCTGAGACCTTGACTTGGGCGTAAGCAACACAAGGAAGCTAGCACTGTGTAGAGATGTTTCCCCGGGGCTGGGGGAGGGGGGAGGGGACAGGTGGCAGTAGAAGCATCTGATTTTGGAAGGCAGTGACAACAGACTCCAGGCCAGGGCCACTGGTGGGAGCTGAAGTGTGCGTGCAACAGGGGGGGACTGAGGGGTCTGTTGGAGCAGTCCGGCAGTGGCGGGGGGGGGGGGCGTTGCTCTGTAATGGGCTGTGTAAGCCTTCAAGCCATCTCTCTTTTG
>CM052887.1:73538129-73561309 GCA_028534135.1 Potos flavus | reverse complement strand
AGCTATGTAAGATCTTTTCCATCCTCTGATAATGGAATTATTAGGTATAGTGTAAAAAAATAAGAATGTTTTAAATGTTCGGAGGAAAACAAGAAGAAACTGCAAACCTGAGAAAAGGACCATATGCTATCAAAAAAGATAAAGGAGGTTTGAAAAACAAGTCAAATTGAGGGGCGTCAAGAGATGGAAGCCTTAATAATCAACATTCAAAACTACGCAAGCAAGTTAAACCGCAGATTACATAGAATGGAAGACAAAATTAGTGAACTAAAAAAACAAATCTAAAAACTTATACAGAAGGCTGCAGAGATGCACAAAAAGATGGAAAATATGATGGAAAAGTTAAGAGAGATGGTGATGAGAACGACTAATTCCAGGACTAACCAGAGTTCTGTAAGGAGAAAATAGAATAAAGAGAGGAAATATTCTCAGAGATAGTAGCTGAAAATTGTCCAGAAGCAATGAATGACAGGAGTCCTCATCTTCTATCATTAATGTAAGCTGGATGACAAAGGAATAATATTTTAAATGTCTAAGAACGAACAACCGGCAAACTAAAATTTATACTTTGCCAGACTAGCATTTAAAAGTCAGAGCACCCCCCAAATAAATTTTTAAAAATAAAAATAAAAGTGAGAGTACCCACGGAATGAGAGAAAATATTTACAAACCATGTATCTGATAAGGGACTTGTATCCAAAATATGTAAGAATTCTTACAACTTAACAACAAAAAGACAATCCAATTTAAAGACGAGTAAAGGAGTGGAAAGACATTTCTCTGAAGAAGATATACAAATAGCCAATATATAGATGAAAAGATGTTCAACATCATTCGTCATTAGTGCTTGAGACTTCTTTTTTTACTATGGAGGTACAATTCACATATAGTAAAATGCACCCATTTAGAGTGTAGAGTTGCTAGGTTATATTGCAACTCCATATGTAACTTCTTGAGGAACCAGCACACTTTTTTCCAAAACAGCAACATCATTGACATCCCCAGGCCCAGTTTCTGAGGGTTCCAATTTCTCCACATCCTTGTCAACACTTGTTGCCCTCTGGGTTTTTTTATTCGTTTTATTTTGTTATTGCCTCTGTGTCTGAAGGTCTATGGGGAGTGGTCTATGGGGAGTGGCAAATAAAAGCAAATCTTGCTTTTATTTTATTTGTATTGTAGGGTCTGTGATCTCTATGTGGGGTTTACAGAGTTGGAAAACAAAAGACTGCTCTCCGTTCACTCATCAGAATTAGGAAATCAGCCTTACTGACGCTAAAAAGCTCCCAGGACTATTTTCAATATTGGAAAATCCTGATATAGCCCATACACTCCCTCTCATTAGGTTTCCTAGGTGAACTGACATGTCAAGTGATTTAATTTTGACTAGAATTATTTAAGCTGCTGAAGCATAGAGAATGCACAGCCTTCAGGTTCTCTCACCACCTTAGAGCACAAACCTGGCATACAGTAAATGTTGAAGTGAATGAATACACTATTATTAGTTTGCACTTGTTAAATCAGCACCTCTAATTGGCAAATTGTTGGGGGATCAACAAAATTGAACATGGATTCATGGATGAGGCTAATTAAAGAATCCTCAGTGTCAGATGAGTGGGAACCCCTGCCTTTGGGAACCCACATATGTGGCCTGTCCCCAGAATTACTCCTTGGCTAAGACTGATGGGAAAACTCCTCTTCTGAGCCTTTGCCTTCCCCTGGACCTCTGGTCTCAGTGTGCCCTTGATCTGGCCCTAGATATGCTCAACCCCTAGATGCCTAGTGTCCCGTAACACTATCCATCTCCCCACAACCCCCCCCCCCCACCGCCTCCACTGTTTAGTTCCCCTCCCCTCCCCATGATCTAACATAGCTTTCTGGTGTCCTAAAACGAGTTAATCTGACATTCCTGCAAATGTGTAACTGATGTTCATTTGTGTTAGAATCCTTTTCATCCCCTGTCTACTCCTCACTCCTCCCCATCTGTATGATTTTCCTAGGGCCGCCATAACAAAGTATCATTAAAACAGCAGATATTTATTCTCTCACAGTTCTGGAGGCCAGAAATCCAAAAGTGGCAGCAGGGCCACACTCCCTCTGAAAGCTCCAGGGTAGAATCCTTCTTTGCATCTGCTGGCTTCTGGTAACCCAAGCATTCCTTGATTCGTGGCAGCCCAATTCCAATCTCTCCCCGTCTTCGCACGGCCATCTTGCCTCTGTCTGTTTGTGTCCAGATTTTCTGCTTCACAGAAGGACACCAGTCATTTTCCAAACATGAACTGTGCTCTTCGGTGGAACAAGAAATAAGTGAATTACTCGCCCTCAAAGAACCTATAGTCTGAGACTTTCCTTGATTTAATGTGACCTTCTCAACAAGGCGGTGCAAGAAGGAATAGGAGGCCATATGTATGATTAAGGGATAGGAGGCCGTTTATATGACTTTGTGAGTTTGGTGCTGCAAAACTCAGCCTTGTTTGATCAAGTATGGGTGTGAGGAGCTGAATCAGGGTATCAGAACCCTGGAGGTGGAATGCGGCAAGGACCTCGTCTGTCTTGTTCATTGCTATATCCACAGCACCCAATACTAGCCTCTGGCGCACAACATAAGGAGAATCCTACGAGTGGTGATAATAAGAATAAAATCTAATCAACAATCTACTGAGCACTTCAGTGCCGAACACAGCCCAAACCTTTGCCTACATAATTTCATTTCCTCTTCAAAACGGTCTTCTGGGGGGAGGCATCATCACACCCATTGAGAGACGACTAATGAGAAAACTGGGCGCCAGGGAGATTAAGTAGCTTATCCAAGGTCACCCCATCAATAAGTAGTGGAGTTGAGTTTCAACTCAGGTTCCATTGATCTGGAAGCTGCTGCTCTTAACCCGGAAATACCAACACAAGAAATCCAGTCCCAGGACTCTATCTCCTTCTGTAGGGACAGTGAGAACAGTGAGCCTGTGGACTTGGTGATGCTTGCCTTTGAGATCCCCCAGCCACCTCTGATTCTACCACTCCAAGCTACTTTCTTTGTGTTTTGGATCCCCAAGTGGACATTTATGCAGAAGAATGAAAGTACTCATTGGCCATTCAGCGCAGACCTGGCGGTTTTATTTCTCATTGTGATCTAACAAATGGAAGGTTTTTTTTTTTTAAGATTTTATTTATTTATTTGTCAGAGAGAGAGAGAAAGCGATTGAGAGCACAAGCAAGGGGAGCGGCAGAGGCAGAGGGAGAAGCAGGCTTCCCACTGAGGAAGGAGCCCGATGGGGGACTCGATCCCAGGACCCTGAGGTCATGGCCTGAACTGAAGGCAGACACTTAACTGACTGAGCCACCTAGGCATCCCTAATAAATGGAAGTTGATTACTAAATTGTTTATAGGTCAATTTCATGTGAGTTTTATTCACAGCGAGTTATTATATTAACCATATATTATATATTCTAAATTAATTTTTACCTTTTTATTACTTATGTGAATTTACCAAAAGTATGACTATACTATCAGGCTTCTAGACCTGTAAGTTGAATAATTGGAGGGTAGGTGGGAGGAAGGGTCCTAAGGGTGAGTAGTTCAGCCTCCAAGATGCCTTGCCCAGTGCTTATTCTTGGTGATGCCTAAAAATAGTTGTTAAATAAATGAGTGTAAAAAAGAGGAAAAGAGTCATCAACAAAATTAAAAGCAAATAGGGAAATATTTCTTCACACAATAATACAATAGGAAAGGGCTTAACTTCTTAATATAGCAAGAACTTGGAAAATTGACAAGAAAAACAAGAAAACTTTTTTTTTTTTAAGTTTTATTTATTTAAGTAATCTCTACACCCAGTGTGGGGCTTGAACTCACAACCCGGAAATCAAGAGTTGCATGCTCTTCCGGCTGAGCTAGCCAGGCACCCCAATAAGAAATCTTTAATAGATAAATGACAATGTCAAATCCATGCCCCTTCTGGAACTTAGCATATGAATTTTGTAAGAGAGCATGGGGGCGCATGAGGATAGAGGCCTGCAGGTGTGTGAGAAAGGAAACTTAATCAGAAAATGCAAGGAGCCTAGCAGCAGAGCTGGGTTTGGCCTTTTTCAGACAAGCAAGAGGACGGGCGCGGGATTGCTGTGTGTTCTGACAGGATGATCAGATGTCCCAGGTTGGGAAAAGCAGCCAGAATAATCCGAGGTATATACATTGATTAGCTTCCTGCTTTGGGAGCAGGAATGTGACTTTCCTGAGAAGGGGTTAGAAGGTGAGCCCATCCTTTGGGGAGGAAATCCAGCTCCGGCAGTGAACAGCAGCCCTGGGGGAGAAGACAATATCCTCCCCAGAGCTAGGACCAGCCCTGTCTTGCCCTGACAGGTCAGGGGAGCCCAGCCTTGGGAGTAGGTTTGTTGAAATCTGGGCTCTGATGAGAGCAGCCACTTCTCGTTCTTGTGTGGCACAGGAAAATGTCCTTTCCTTGGTCAATCAGACAATGCAGCTTGGGAGCTTAGCAACGCAAGGTTATTAAGCTTGGTTCCAGGCCATTGTCTTGTCTCCAGATTCTGGAATGATTTCGACTTTGTGCCCTTCCCACTAGGGGCCTCATAAATGATGTCTCCTCCTCAGGGGATGATTTCACAGTGCATTCCCTCTATGGGAAGGAGCTGTTCAGGTATGCTGGCCTCTGGAATCATGGAGGGGGCGCGGGGGAGGGGGGACTTCCCTCCTTTCCTGGCTTAGAAGAAGTAAGGGAACTGCGGGCAGCCCATGCCCACTGTTTACTGGGTGATTCACTAATCCAACCGAAGAACTTGAACTTCCTGTAGTGACGAGCCCCGCACACAGTTTAAGGGACACAAAACAACAACAGTCACATGCCTCTTGACTCAGCAACCAGTACCAGCAGACTTTGAAAGCCACACACCTGGGCACTGTGGGGCCTCGGGCGTCACATCGACGATGAGAACATCTGCAGGCTGAGAGCCACTGACAGTGTAAAGGTTCCCAAGTGTGCACACACCTGTCCCGATGCACAAACTCAGAGCCTAGGGGCTCTGCATGTCCCATTACACACCAGGCTCAATCTTCTGGGAGCCCCCCATTTTGCGTGAGTCCCTAAGCTGACATTTTCTTTTCTGTGAAAGGAGATTCTCCACATCCCTTTCTTTTTCTTTTTCCTTGACTTCTCCCTGTTTTGCAGAGACAGAAGAGGCAGGGGACAGCTATGAATTTATTCCAGAAGTCAAGGGACAAGAGGCTGCTGGGGCCACCATAACAACACTGAGCTATAGAACCTAATCCACCAAAAGGAACTTTCAAGCATCATGGAGCTCAGTCTGCTTGTTTTAATGGAGAGAACCCTGAGGCTGGAGAGAGGAAGAGATTTGCCCATTGCTCCAGGCTGGGCAGTGGCCGAGCCTGAGTTTGATGATGTGGGTGGGACAGGCAGAGAGGGTAAAAGTTTAGCTTACCTAAAGTATTTAGTGAGTTCAGGGGGCTCACTGATCTTTACTGCCTGTGTGTGATAAGAGGCTGATTGATCCACAGATAACCACCAAGCATCTGGTTTGTACAAGGCACAGATTAAAAAGATAATATATTTTTGGGGGTGCTTGGGTGGCTCTGTCGATTAAGCGTCCAACTCTTGATATTGGCTCAGGTCTTGATCTCAGGATCATGAGTTCAAGCCCCCCATTGGGCTCCACACTGAACATAAAGATTACTTTAAAAAAGAGGGCGGGGCGCCTGGGTGGCTCAGTGGGTTAAAGCCTCTGCCTTCGGCTCAGGTCATGATCTCAGGGTCCTGTGATCGAGCCCCGCATCGGGCTCCTTGCTCAGTGGGGAGTCTGCTTCTCCCTCTCCCTCTGTGGTCTCTCTCATTCTCACTCTCTCTCAAATAAATAAATAAAAATCTTAAAAATAAAAAATGATATATTTTTAAATCTTCAAAGAACCCTTCCTCTCAAAGTGGTTACAATGTAACAGTGGAAATCAATGAATAAGTAAAGTGTTCGTAATACTTTTTTTTCATTTGTAATAATTTTTAAGAACAGTACAGGAGGTTCTCTAGACTGAACATGCTTATCAGCTGAGAAGCAAAACATTGAATGCTGTGACATCAGGAAGTGATACTTCAATATACAAAAGAACCAGAGTTGGGGGCCTGGGGAGGTTTCCAGGGCTCAGTGAGAGAGGTGGGAGCCTGACAGACTGAGCAGATTTAGTTGCCTTTCAGGACCCATCAGGCTTGGGGGGAGGCTTGAGAAGCTTGGGAGGTTGGAGTCGGGTAGGGGGAAGGACTCAGGACGGCCTGGGCCATCACCATTGAGGGGAAAGGAGAGGAGAGTTCTGAGCAGACTGTCTTTCCCAGCAGCAGCTTCTGCCCTTCTTGGCTGGGATAAGAGGCTGCAGGGCAGCCCCCTTGCCCTCCACTAGCCGACTCGGAAGAGGGCCATGCAGTTAGACGGCTGGTGACAGAAATGTCTGGGCATCTGTGTCTGGGGGAAAGGTGTCAGCCTGGCAGAAGAAAGAGAATGTGCCCATGTGTACACATATTTGTAAACATAGGGCGTATGTGTGTGTAGCCACACACAGAAGAGGGCCAAGTAGGTGTTGCAATTATGAATGAAAATAGCACAGAAATCAGGAGAACTCCATCGCCTTCCAGGCCCTCCACCTCAACTTCCATCTCCCTGATATGAATGACAGCAAGACACCTGCCCCATCTCGAAGCTCCTGCAGCCTCTTGCCAAGCAGCCGGAAGCTCACTGCGCTCTGCGCCTGGCTGGGTCACGGCTGACCTGGGTTCCCCACTCTCGGTCTACTGCGATCGTCAAGACGAGAGGACAGGAAGCAGAAAGACTTCCTCTGGGTCTTACTATTTAACAATTTTATGATTCCACGAAGGAAACAGGGAGCACAATGTCCATACACAGATTTATCCTAATGGTTGGATGGACATAACTTACTGGACAGCGCCGAAAGAGAAAACTTTTTGAAATCTATGTTTTGAGTTGGTTTCCCTTTTTACCTACAGAAATCGGAGGACTAGATAGTCCACAGCCTTGTTAAGATGAAGAAATTCACCCTAAATTTTCCTGGCTTTTTTTTTTTTTTTTTTACGGTTTTATTTATTTATTTGTCAGAGAGAGAGAGAGAGAGAGGGGGAGGGAAGGCATAAGCAGGGGGAGGGATAGAAGGAGCAAGGAGCCCAACTTGGGACTGGATCCAAGGAGCCTGGGATCATGACCTGAGCCTAAGACAGACACTTGCTTAACTGAGCGACCCAGGCTTCCCTCCTTGGCTTTTCCATTCACACGCTTTTTCCAAAATTCACTGAATTTTTCTTCTTCTTCCCATATATGCTTATAGCAGGAGATTGGAAACTATAGGAAACTATAAACTAATTCATAATCTACCACTCACCCACTTTAAGAACTTCCACAGGCCCTAGACATGCCTTACGTGTGCTGGAGGCTAAAATACACCCATATCCCCCGTTTAAAGTTATCGAGTTGAGTTGAAATTGTCTAGTTGACATAAGGTCATATTTTGGGGACCTTTGACTAAGTGCTTATTCATTTTAATGTTGCCTTTTTAAAAATCTTGAAGCAATGTGTTTTCTTTTCCACATGGCAAACATTTTTGAGAGTTCTTGAAAAGTGTATAGGCCCCCAGCACTGAGCCTTTTGTGACTAATGAATTTCACTAATGGATTAGTGAAAACTAATGTCAGTGTTAATATTTCAGAGTGTATCCTATCAGTCTCTCTATCTATATTTATCATGGTTAGTGTATGTGGGCCATAGGGCTTTGAATATTATGTTTTCTAACTCTGCATTGCTAATCCAGGATTTCCCAAATGAGGCTTGGGGACAGAGGTCCATTGTGCCTTTGGGACTCACTCCCACCCACGCTGCAGCTTCTTAGTGAAGGTTCTGGAACCACACACCTCTGAGTAGAAATGCTTAGAGACAGCCCATTTCCCTCAGCGCTGTGCTTCACAGAAAAGAAAACTGAGGACTGGAAATGCAACTTGTCCCAGGTCAGCAGGTAGTTAGCACGAGAATGACACTCTGCATTGAGGCCCCTGGCCCAGGTAGGCGGTAAAGAAGCCTCTGTTTGCACTGGGTGCCCTTTGCCCATCTTTTGGAACTGGCTCTACCTTCCATGGGCACCTTCCTCTGGGGCCTGCACTGTCCTAGCCTTCCCACTCCACCCCCCCACCCCCCCACAGCTGCCACTGCTCCTGACCCAATTTCCCCATCCCAACTCCCTTGGCCATCTTTCCCTCGTTGCATATCTGCTCTTGTCACAATGTTGCACAAGCAATTAATTTACAAAATGTTAGCTTACATTTTTAAAGTTTTTTTTCTCTAATTATGGAAGTAACCCATACACCTCGTAAGAAAATTTGGGGGAAAAAAAAATCTCCTAACCATATCACTGAGAAATAATCATTGTTAAGATATTGTGCAACAATTACGAGTAAATAAACCCAATCGTGGAGGAGCTGTTCTCTTTCTTAAGAAAATATTTATTCATTCCATAAGTGTTTGTCGCACACCAGTACTACATGCCAGGCAGCACTCTGGGTTTAGGTATGTAGTAATTGACAAAATAGTCCAAATCCTTGTCTTCAAGGAGCTACCGTCCAGTGAGGAAAGATGGATGATTAACAAATAAATATAAAAGAGGTTTGGTGGTATTGAGTACTATGAAGAAAAAATGAAGCTGAATGAGGGAGATGGACAGGATGGGAGTCTGTTTTATATAGGATGATTAGGAAGGTCTCCCTAAAAAATGACATTTGATCAGGGTCCGGAAGGAAGTGAGAGAGTGAGTCATTCATTCATCCATCCATTTATTCCAAGGATATTTACTGAACATGTTTCAGACACCGAGGATACAGTAGAGAATAAAAGACATTATTCCGCTCTGGGCCACTGGGCCTCCCCATCACCACGGGACACCTGCTCTGTTCCACCCCATGGCCTGAAGACCAAATTGTTCAAAAGGGAACAGGAAGAGCTGCCCTGAATATTTTAATAAAGACTTAAAGTGTATAAAACTAATAAATATCTCCCTTCCTCCCCAATAAGGCTTGTTCAACTTTCTCTGCTCACTGTTTCCAACTTAAACGTTTATTTTTTATTTTATTTTATTTTTTTGGTATATCTTGTTATTTTTACTTTGCCAAAGTAATCACTATTATTAAAAAGAGGTTTGGGGCGCCTGGGTGGCTCAGTGGGTTAAAGCCTCTGCCTTCGGCTCAGGTCATGATCTCAGGGTCCTGGGATCGAGCCCCGCATCGGGCTCTCTGCTCAGCGGGGAGCCTGCTTCCCCCTCTCTCTCTGCCTGTCTCTCTGCCTACTTGTGATCTCTCTCTCTCTGTCAAATAAATAAAAAATAATATCTTTAAAAAAAATAAAAAGAGTTTTGTGGGTTTTTTTTTAACTTTTAAAACTTTTTATTTTGAAAGGACTTTGGACTCAAAGTTGCGGAGCAGTAGAAACAATTCCCCAAGGGTTAGGATCTTGGGTCTTTATGTTGTGATGCTCAAGCCGGGGCATTAGCACGGATACAACTCTGTTCGTGAACCCGCCACCATCTCCTTCACGTGCCATCCGCGGTTCCGGTGCCATCTCTTCCCGCAGAGGACCCCTCCGATCTCCCGCACCACCCTCTGCTGCCCAGCGTCCCACTCTCCTCCAGTCTGGAAACACAGTTTTCAGGACTCGTAATTTGTTTTCTCAATGTTTTCTCACCATTTCTTCTTGAATCTCACTATTTTCTTCTGGGTTCAGGTTTCTTTTTACGCGCTTGAAAAGTTTCCTTAGTAAGGGTCTATAGAGGTTAATTCTGGTTTTGTTTGTCAGCTGAAGATGTCTTTAATTTGCCTTCCTTTTTTTTTTTTTTTTAAAGAATAAGAGCTTTGGGATCAGGAAGGAGACAAACCCTAAGAGACTCCTAAACTCACGAAACAAACCGAGGGTGGCTGGGGGGTAGGAGCGGGTAGGGATAGCGTGGCTGGGTTATGGACATTGAGGAGGGTATGTGCTATGGTAAGTGCTGTGAAATGTGTAAGCCTGATGATTCACAGACATGTACCCTGGGGCAAATAATACATTATGTGTTAATAATTAATTAATTAATTAAAATAAAAAAGAATAACAGCTTTATTAAGATTTCGTTCACATGTTTTTTTAAAGTGTACGGTTCTTGGGATGCCTGGGAGGCTCAGTCGGTTGAGTGTCTGCCTTCAGCTCAGGTCATGATCCCAGGGGCTCGGGGGGGTCGAGTCTTTTTTGCATCAGGCTCTTTGCTCAGGGGGGAGCCTGCTTCTCCCTCTGCCTGTCACTCCCCCCACAGCGCTTGCTCTCTCTCTCTCTGACAAATAAATAAATAAAAATCTCTTAAATAAATTAAAAAATAAAGTGTACGGTTCAGTGGTGTAAAGTATATTTACACAGTTGTGCAACCAGCCACTGTCTAATTTTAGAACATTTTCATCATCCCAGGAAGAAACCCTGTACCCATTTGCTGTCACCCTCATTAGGGGTGACACCCTCTCCCTCGAGCCCCTGGCAACCACTAACAGACTTCCTGTCTCTATAGACTCGCCTATCCGAACATTTCATACAAATGGAATCATCCAATATGCGTCCTTTTGTGTCTGATTTCTTTTGCTTAACATAGTGTGTTCAAAGTTCACCCATGTTAGAGCATGTATTAGTACTTAAATTTTCTGGTTGAATAATATTCCATTGTACCACATTTTGTTTACCTCTTCATCAGTTGATGTACATTTGGGTCGTTTCCACTTTTTTTGGCCATTATATATAGTGCTGCTGTGAATCTTTGTATATAAGTTTTTGTGTGAACATAGGTCTTCGATTCTCTTGGGTATATACTTCAGAGTGGAATTGTCGGATAATATGGCAACTCTAGGTTTAACTTTTTGAGGAATTGTCAAACTGTTTTCCCCAACAGCTGACCATTTTACATTCCCAACACCTCCCAACAGGAGGCGGAGAGGAGGTGGTAACTCATTTTTTAAAAGATTTTATTTATTTATTTGAGAGAGAGAGAGGGAGGGAGAATCCCAAGCAGACTGCCTGCTGAGCGTGGAGCCCGATGCGGGGCTTAGTCTCAAGACCCTGAGATCACGACCTGAGCCAAATCAAGAGAAGGATGCTTAACCAATGCAGTCACCCAGGTGTGCCGTTGGTATCTCATTTTGCACATCCTATCTTGGGAGTCTGTTTTAACACAAACTGTAGCATATTATACACACACTATACACTGGGCTTTCCCACGTAATATATTATGGTGATCATGTCAGTATGTACAAAATTGCTTATTCTTTTGGCTGGCTTTATACCCACTGTATGGATGTGAAATCCCGGTACAGGTCGTTCACTTCGCCAGCTCCTGCTGCTAGGCTGCTCTGTTCCTTCCCAATCTTTTTTTTTTTTTTTTTTTAAGATTTTATTTATTTATTTGACAGAGAGAGAGATCACAAGCAGGCAGAGAGAGAGGGGGAAGTAGGCTCCCCGCTGAGCAGAGAGCCTGATGCAGGGCTCCATCCCAGGACCCTGAGATCACGACCTGAGCCAAAGGCAGAGGCTTTAACCCACTGAGCCACCCAGGCACCCCTTTCCCAATCTTTTATATTACAAACAGTGCTGTAGCAACTGCCTCGGAATACTCCATTCTCCACATGCAGGAATTTGTCTGTAATGATCATCTCTCGAAGTGAAATTCTAGGTTAAAGGGCATATACATTCTTTTGTTTCTGTTTAAAGATTTTATTTATTTGATAGAGAGAGGGAAAGGGAGGGAGAGCACAGAGGGAGAGGGAGAGGAAGAAGCAGACTCCCTGCTGAGCAGGGAGCCCAATGCGGGGCTCGATTCCAGGACCCTGGGGTCATGACCTGACCCAAAGGCAGATGCTTAATGACTGAGCCACCCTGACGCCCCAAGACATGTCCTTTATTTACTTATTTATTTTTAAAGATTTTATTTCTTTATTTGACAGAGAGAGAGATTACAAGTAGGAAGAGAGGCAGGCAGAGAGAGGGGGGGAAGCAAGCTCCCTGCTGATCAGAGAGCCCGATGCGGGGCTCGATCCCAGGACCCTGAGATCATGACCTGAGCCGAAGGCAGAGGCTTTAACCCACTGAACCACCCAGGTGCCCCAAGACATGTCCTTTAAAAGGACCTGGATCTTAAGATCAAATTCGAGAGGATATTGTCTTCTTAGTATGGTACTCCCGTGTGGGCTGACTATGGAAGCACTTTTTTGAGGGGCTTGGGCTAAGGATACGGTTCATAAGGAGCTTTCCTTGATTAGCAGTTCCCGAGGAGGAGGTAGACCCTGAAGAGGGTTTGTCTTGGGGTCCTATCTTCCCTTCTTTGGTGGAACAATGGGGACTCACTAAAGATGCTGAGTAAAATATTCATTCGTTCATATATTTCTCCAATCAACAAATATTTATTGAAAGCCTACTGTGTGGTGCTAGGTGCTAGAATGAAATGAGGACAAAATCAGACTAGACACTCCTTTCACTGATGTTTTCAGGCTTTTGAGGGGGAAGCAGACATTAATATAATTCAGGGTAAGGTAAATAATAGTGAGGGAAACGTATATCATGTGTATCATGCTGCTGCAGCCTGTAGCAAGGGTCTGAGGGTCAGCAAAGGGTTCCCAGAGGAAACACGTTTTTGTTTTATATTGTATTGTTTTTTTTTAAATTTTATTTATTTCAGAGAGAGAGAGAGAAAGTATGTGAGAGAGAGAGAGAGCGCACACCTGAGCCACCCAGGCAGCCCAAAGAAACATGTTTGAATTGAGATATGAAAAATTAAAGTAAAATAAATAAAAAATGAATTGAGATATGAAGGATGAGTAAAAGACTAGCCGAAGGGAAAAAGCATGGTTAACAAAGTAGGGAGGCACTAATACCTACTACGAAGGGTTGCTAAGGGAATTCAGTTAAACAATATCACGTAAAGCATTTAGTAAAATGCTTAGCGCGTGTCAGTTATCTGGTGAGTGCTTACTTTGCTCCCAGGCCTCCCTTCACTCACAGTGAATGCTAAAATCCCAGATCCCCAAGCAGACCATTGCTACCCTAGCTACGCTCTTACTTCGTATTTCTCTCCCACCCAGTTCTCTCTCTTCCTCTACTTTCGGGGCCCTAAGCCCTGTAGTCCATTCACAGTAGTCTATCTTAGGAGCTAATTAGATTAACCACCATTTATTCTGCCCTTAGTCTATGCTAAGTACTTTGCACCCGTTATTTAATCTTCATAACAGTCTTAGTAGGTTAGAACTATTACTCCCATTTTATAAAGGAAGAACTGAGGCAAACAGAGCCCAAGGACAATAGCAAGCAAATCGAAGAGCAGGACTCACATTCAAATCTAATTTCTAACCGCTACCCCTACGGTGCCTTTTGTAGGTCTTATTTATCCAATCAATTTATCCAATTAGATGACAACCTGATTTAGGATAAGAACTTGGCCCTGGGGAGGGAGGTGTTGGTCAGTTCAGTTGGTAAAGCATGAGACTCTTTCCAGCCCCACACTGGGCAGAGATTACTTTAAAAAAACAAATCTGCCTCTAACCGGTTTAGTAAAACAATAGCCACTCCTTACGGAGCATCTCCTGTTTATTTACTTGTATATTATTCCCTCTACTTTGCAGATTAGGAAACTAAAGCTCAAATAGATTAATTAACTTGCCCAAGGTGGTGGAGATGGGACAGGAATCTTGATTTAGATACGCCCTGTACCTACCCAAAGATGACAGCCAATAATCTTTGTACCTGATAGATGGGAAGCACAGGACTATATTCACCCAAATCGTGGTTAATTTCAGCTGGCATGACATTTAGGCAATGACAGTGACTATGGGAGAGAGGAACTGTTGGAGAGCCCATCTCTTCCTTCCGGCTGTGTGAAAATAATTTAGAGCTCGCAGTAAGCAGAGCCCAAAGGGTTATTGTGGAATTCCTGGGTTCACATGCCAATCATAGGCTACTATGAACAAAGTCCCTTTTTGGGAGTTTTGTAGTCGACGATACAGATAATGTTAGCACTCGTGGAATGTTTTCTATGTGCCAGGCTCCATTCTTTGTGCTTTACAAGGATGAATTCATTTAATTTCCAGTTAAGGACTGTTACTATTCCATATAACATCTAAGGAAACCGAGGTTCACGAAGGTTAAAGGATCTGCCCAAAGCCCCAACTAGCAAGCAGTGGCCTTTGGGACATCTGGCAGTGTGACTTCAGAGCCCTAGTGTCTCCTGACAACAGTGCAAGAGTCACTGAGTCCAGCATAAAAACAGACAAAATTCTAATGTAAGGAAAGACCAAAACTTCCTGCGGGCTAAGTAGAAAAGTTAGTTTTTAAGCGCCTGCCTGCTCGCACGTCTCCAACCCCAATTTCTCCTTTCCCCACCCACTCCTCCAAGAAAAAGAAGACCTTGAGCCTGGAAAGTAGGGGAAAGGTCGCGGTTGTGATTTGGCGCCTCCCATCCTGCTCCTTCCGCCCTTTTTCTGCAAAATCGTGGAGCCCGTGCAAGCTCCGGGTTTCTTGCCATCTAGCCCCCCGGCACTCGACCCTGACACATGGAACTGCCAGTCTTACAGCTCCGTGGACCTGCCCAGAGTCACCTGCCCTGGCGCTTTGGTCCAGTGCCCTCCTGCTCCCCGGGAGGAAAACAATGAAACCGCTGACAGCCTACCTGCGTGAAGGTTCCTTCCCAGCATCTCCCCAGGACTCAATTTCCTAAGATCCGCCATTGGGTGCTCTCACAGCAGAACCTCTACATTTCTCTAGGTTCGCCGAGGGGGTCGGGGGGGGGGGGGAGAGCTGCTGAGTAAGGCTTACCAGCCCCCAGGTCTGGGTATGAAGCTGGATCGTCACCTCCTAGCTCTTTGGTTCGATCTGAAAGTATCTTTTAAAAACCATCTAGTGAGGACGCCTGGGTGGCTCAGTCGGTTAAGCTGCCTTCGGCTCAGGTCGTGATCCCAGGGTCCTGGAATCGAGTTCTGCCTCGAGCTCCTTGCTCAGCGGAGAGGCTGCTTCTCTCTCTGCCTCTGCCTGCCACTCTGCCTGCTTGTGCTGTCTCTCTGACAAATAAATTTTAAAAATCTTAAAACAAAACAAAACAAAAAAACCCAACCATCTAGTGGCCGCGTTTTAGGTGAGAAAACAGGCCCAGTGAGTACAAAGTGACTTGTCCGCGTGCAGTCAGGCACAGACGCCAGAGCCAGCCAAGTATTTCACCTTCTTACACGTGACAAACTTTCGTAGAAAGCAGAACTGAATACGATGTAAAAGGACCTCGCCATTCCAGTCATATCAATGGCAAATTAAACCTCAGGACTAGGAATGGGAGGGTGGGGGGCGGTGCCCGGAATCTTGGTACTTCTAGAAAGTGAAAGCTCTACAGTCGCCGGAATTTAAATACTGTGGCGGGGGGAATGGGTGGGATCTGATGCCTTCTGGCAATCTGTGCTTTGTTGGATTGTCTGGTGAAGGAGCCCTTCTCCGCATTCCCGCCTTCTTCTGACCTGACAGCCTTCGGATTTGGACACTTCAGGTGTGTGTGTCTCCAATCCACTTGGTATGGGAGAACATGTGCGGATTCCCTCCAGTTCCCTGCGGCAGAAAAAGGCAGTCTAAGTTAACACATACGCTAGTCCTATTGCCGACCTCAGTGACTCAGAGCCCCAAGGCGGGTTCTCTCTGAAACAGGTCCGACTGGGAGCAGGGGTGGGTCCAGACCTCGGACCTCCCCCGCCTGGGGGCGGGGCCGCGGACGTGCGTCCGGCCCGGTGCGTGCGGCCCGAGTGCGCGTGCGCGTGCGCGGCTCCGGGGCGGGGCCGGGGCTATAAGTGGGCAGCGTGGGTAACGTCGTTGTGCTCCTTCTTGCTTTCGGCTGCGCTTTTATCCTCAGAGAACCGTCTGGGCTGTGATTTAGTGCTCTTCGGAAGCTGCCTTTTTTCCAGACTTTTGCACGACGCACTGTTACAGTGAGCGGGCCGCTGCTGGTCCTTCCTCCTGGAGGTGAGCGGCCCTGTGGGCTTCCCCGACTTTCCGCCCCCTTTCCCCCCCGGCTGCGTTGCCCAGCCGGCCGCCTCGGGTTCCCGGGCTGGGGCCGCGCCTCCCGGACTCCTGCTTCTCGCTCCGTCTCCGCGTGGGTCTGAAGTCAGCCGCTCCTGCCCTGTTTTCAGGGATGGCCCTGTGTTCCCTGTGGCTCTCCCCATGCTCTCTAGTGCTGGTTTAGGCGTCCCAGTCCTGCCCTCCCAAACCACCCTTTCTATCACAGCACTTGGCGTGTTGTGTATCTCACTGCCTGATTTCTTGCCTAGATTGTAAGCCCCGTGAGGGCAAGGTTCATGTCTACCGGACCCCGGCCCTAGTACCTTCCTGGGTGCCTAGCACATTGTAGATATTCAGGGTGTGTTTGTTAAATAAGTGAACTTGATAGATTTGACTGTCTTGAATTATTTTGGCTTTATCAAAAAGTTTATAATGGACTGGAACCTGACTGAGATGTGAGAAGAACCTCTAGGCAGGTTGCTTTCTCAGGGGCATGTCCTTACCTCCCCCCTCAAAAACAAAAAGACCCTGTTCGGGAAGGTTTTTGGTCCCTGGACTGTGGCACGGGGATTGTGCATTGCACGTGGCAAAAGTAAAAGGTTTTACTTTAGAAGAGATCAAAGTTTTAAGGAGCGCTCTTGAATTAGTCCAAGAAGCAAGACTAGCTCTGCAGCCATGGAGTTTACTGTGTAAATGTGCCTGGAGATTCCCGTTGCAGAAGAGCATCTGCTGGTCCTTGTCTCCCAGTGGCTGAGCCTCACCCTTAGTTCCATGGGAGGACAGAAGTCAGGACTAGATGCGTGCATATCCCAAAAGCCTGTAGATTAACCTCACCTCTCTTTCCTCAGAATCCAGAGACCTTCGAGAAGCGAAGACAGCTCTACTGCTCTACAGAGGAGTGGGATCCTTTCAGCCATGAAGCCTGTGTTGAACCTCTATCTCTTAGGTGTGGTGCTGACCCTGCTCTCCATCTTCGTTAGACTGATGGAGTCCCTAGGAAGCTTACTGGAGAGCCCGCTGCCTGAGAGCGCCTGGACAACCAGAGGTCAACCAGCCAGCACAGAGCCCCCGAGGGCGTTCCAGACCATCCATCCAGAGGGGTGTGATAAGACCTCTCTCCACCAGCTGTAACCTTGGAACACTGGCCTAAACACATCCAGGCAGGTGTCCATTCCTGGGCAGGAAAGCTCAGAACCTCTGTGTTATCAGAACTGTTACCAGGCCCTTGAAGGGCCTCTCCATCTGGATGCTTCTTGCCCTGGAAAAAGAGCTTGTCTAATATACAGGTGTAAGTGGGTTGCCTATGAGTGCGATGGAATGATTTCACTGTTCTCCCCAGGGTCTGCTGTACGCTCTGGTGTCCTTGGCAATATGGCTCTGATGCCCCTTAGATAGGGACAGCTTCATATTCAGCTGTTGGGAGATGGTATCGTTTTCATCTCGGCTTCGTCAACATCGGCCAAGAGTTCCTTCGGGCTTGGGTGTCTTATGGTCCGTTTATGTGGTGGTCAGCTCTTCCACGAGAGCTTGTCTGTGTGTGGACAACAGTTGAAGCGGTGTATGGGTGGCTGTAGGGAGGGGGATGATGAAATAGTCAGTGTCCACCTCTCATTGTTTCACATGGTAAAGTCCTTCAACATAGCATGTATGCGTGTATATTGATCTGAAGGGGGCAGCGGGATGACAGAGCCTCCTCAAGAATCTGCATTACGGCCACCATGTGGCTTAAACGAATTTTTCTAATGAAATAAAAATTGAATATATATTTCTAGTATGTGTCATATTGGCCTCTGCCCTTGCAATTAGTGGTAGGGAAGGATATGAATTCCTAAAAACATAATGTAGGGGTGCCTGGGTGGCTCAGTTGGTTAAGCATCTGAATCTCGATCTCAAGGTCATGAGTTCAAGGACCTCATTGGGCTCCGCACCAGGCATAGAATCTACTTAAAAAAAATAAATAAAACTGTAAATAAACCTGAATTTGGAGGCAAGGGCAGTTGGGTCTGCCCTGAATCCACCAGTTTAATGAGCCCGGGCCAAGAATATTCCAGTCCTCTCTTGACTCTCCATTTCTAAAGAAAAAGAAAAATGACTTTCTTCTAGTAACCCCACCTTCATTCTCCGGGGGGAAAGACGACTATCAGCCCAGTAGGCTTTGTTTTTTTCTCCTGTATTTTTATCTACCAGAATGAGTGCTCAATTTTGATTGATCTCCATGTCAGCTGGTAAAATATCCGCACTTCACAGATGGTTATTTCTGCTCACTCCCAAATCTTCACAGCTTGGCTTTTACACAGAAATGGAAGGTTTGGGGAGGGGGGGGTTGTTTTTTCCCTTGCCTGTATCCACTACTCCTCCATGCCCTACTCCACGTTCAAGTGCCTTCACTCTTCTGTCCATGGTAATATATCCATTCACACTCTCTTGATGTGTGTCATTTTATGTATAGTGAGTTTGATTTACCCCAAAAGGTACGAATGGAATATGGTGCCTCTACTAAGCCACTTTTGCTTCCTGAGTTGTTCTTGAGCCTAAAGTGCCACTATAGAAGCTGGTGGTTTGGGCATCTCTTCTATTTATTGCACTATGGTGGTCACTAGTGCTGTTTAGCAAGTATTTCCAGCTTCCCACCTTCTGGGCACATGGTACGATCCAGCCGCCTGATCCTCTGGATGGCTGGGGTTACGTGGCTCATCTCTCAGTAGCATAGTGCAATAAAAGATTCGGTTGGCTTTTTATCTCCGATTTTAGGCACTTTAACGTGCCAGTAGTTATCCTAGAACATATTACTTAAAATTTCATACATTTTTCTCATTCTCACACCTCCAACTCATTTGGGATGTCTTTAAGCGGGAGAGCTGCACCTTAAGGCTCTTCCCCACGCGGCTTAATTGAAATGGTTTACAGGGTGCCAGAACTTTTGTGACATCTTCGCTCTAAAACAATTGAATTTACTTGGAGATTTTAACAACAGATGTGATGGCCATACCACTGCTCCGATCTTTCCTGTGAATAGGGTGACCTGCTGTCCTCGTTTGGCAAAGGGATTTTCTGGGATGCAGTACTTTCAGTGCTAAAACTGGGACAGATCTGGGTTACCCAAGATGGTCCATCAGTCATCCTACCTACAAAGCTGAGTTCAAAATGGCATTTGTCCTTGCAAACATTTCTGTTTTATCTGCTCACCAGTTAGGGATGAGAAGCAGTTGCTTCTGTGAACCCTGTGAGCCCACTGATTTCTCTTTACAGCCCTTGTGCATGCTTGCAAGCTGGCCGGTTGAGTTCTTATCTGAGCTAATCTTTTGCTTTGTCCCTGGTAACCAACAGCATCCAATTCAGGCTGCTAAAATTCTGTTCTCTGACAATCTCTGAACTTCTTAGATAGATTAGATCAAGTATGTCTTTTAAGTTACTGCAGCCAACATTTTTACCAAATACCTTGCTGCTGTGTAACATGAGTTGCGCTCTTCCCATCTTTAAATAAGATTGCTTTGCTGCCTGCCCTCCAAGTAAGTTAATGTCACACATTGTAAAGTTTTTTGTTGTTTTAAATTATGCAACACCCACCTCTACAGTCCTGTCTCCTTATCAGTCAAGGACACATTAGGTTAGGTTCTGCTGCAGCAACAATTCTGAATTCTCAGTAGTTTAAAAGCAGATGAGTTGCCTAAGGCTGTGCTCCCAGGAAGCAAAATTAGGGCCTAATCAGGGAATATTCCCTTCCCCCAGGGTAAGGGGCCTTCTTCACATCTGCTCAGTGGCTTATCATGATTACTAGGCTGCTACGTTTCCTGTTCCTCCCCCTTTCCCTTAGTACATTCATCTCGTCCCTGTTCCACCAATATTTATTAGATGTGTGGGGGCTTGTCTTTTGAGTGTATAGTCCTCCCTCTCAAGCCACCTCGAAAAGTGGTATAGAGACTATTGTGTATCATTCAGAGATTCTTGAATTTGAACTTGATGTTGTAGCCGTAGGGAATTACTGGCTTTGTCTTCTTTGGGGAGGTATAGTGAATGCAGGAGGAATAGTGAGCTGAATGGTTATTGATTAGAAGGGTCATTAGTGGTCTCCAAATATTTCTGCCCTTGCTTTCAAGCACATGATAGAAGTGCACTTCCTGACAGCTTTGTGGTTGGACAAGGCCATGAATTAGTTCTGGCCAAAGAGCGATGAGTAGAAGTAACTTGTGTCAATTCTAGATTGGCACACCTGAGCACTGGTTCAAAAACCTCCAAAACCTTTAACCTTCTTTTTCCCTCCACTATAGTGACCAGCAGTGCTCCAAATGGAACCGTTCCATCAATGTGGGTCGTAGAGTGAGGATGCCGTGGAGTGGAGCCCTCGGCTGATCCCTGATGAACATGGAGTGTAAATAAGAAAGAAACCTCTGTTGTGTTAAGCACCTGAAGCATAAGTTGGCCTATCCTCATGGATACATTGCCTTTAGCACCCACCGGCTCCTGCACGTTTCATTACTCCCTCCCTCAGATAACACATATAATACAGTGTTGAGGGGGGCACGGACACGTACCGATAACGTTTCATGGTTCTGTGGTTCTGTGATAGAAATGTGTATAGGATGTGGGTGCATAAAGTTAAAGTTTATGCTTTAACATGGCAGGAGGCCGTGTTAAACGGAAAGCTTCTTGGAGGATCTGAATTTTAAAAAATGAATAGGTAGCCACGTTCAAAAAGAGTTTACCTACCAGAGGGAACTGTGAGCGAGGACATGGGGAGGAGCCTAAGTATTGCATATTTAGAAAGCTGCAAGTACAAACCTAAAATCCTTGTTATTAGCTTGAGGCCTTCACTCTAGTGCCATCTAGTGGAGTCTAAGGAAGAAGGAAACACTAACTATACGCTGTGTAATGCTTTCCAGATTTGAAGGGCCCTGCCTCTAAAGCTTATGATAGATATCAGAATATTAAGGGCTAGAAGGTATGACCTAGTCTAACACTGCCCAATAAAACTATAATGCAAGCCACATATGTAATTTAAAATTTTTCTAGTGGTTACATTAAAAAGAAACAGCAAAAGATCTTTTAAACACCTTTAACCCAATATACTAAAAATATTATTTCTATGTGTAATCAACCTAAGAAGTTTTGTGAGATCTTAGGGTAAGATGAGATAGATACTTTACATTTTTTGGTACTAAGTATGTATTTGTATCGGCATTTTATACTTAGCACATATCTCATTTGGATTAGCCACATTTCAGGTGCTCAGTAGTCACATGCGGCTAGTGGCTACTGTATCGGACAGCATAGATCTTTTCATTTTACTACAGAGGAAACAAGGAAGCTAAGTAACTTAGACAATATCATTGAATTAATGGGTGCTCGATTGCTAGTTTGCAGCAGCTCTTTCTACACTGTGATTTTTTTTTTTTTTTTTGAGGAACTCTTCGAAATGCAGGATAGTAAAATATGTTGAATAATAATAATAATAATAATGTGCTTTTTCACCCCTACGTAATTCTTGTATGGACACATGTGAGTTTTTTTTTCTAAGAAAACCTATTGTAGCAAATCAAAATTATGAAATGACTGTAACTTCCAATGTTTACATGCTGCTTTGCCCATAGAGCATCAATAATGCCTCAGATTGGATTTGCTTTATATGGCAAATATATATATATATATTTAACTCATAATTCATCACTTGAACACTAACTTTTTATTATGTTTACTTCTAGACCTTGTTCATACACATTGGGCATTTCTATATTGTAATAGTACGAGTGTAATTTGGACCCTTTTGTCCCTATTGCTTAACATTACGAAATGGAGAATTAACTAATTGATAAAAGCAGGTAGTTTTATGTAATCTGAGGAATTATAAATTGGGGAATATTCATAAGACTTATTAAAATAGTGTACTAATACTTATGTAAGAAGAGACAGGAAAAGTTAAATGGTAAATACTGATATAAGTATGTTTAAACATTCTCTAAAAGGATAGAAAAAAATAACGATAGTGGCTTCATTTGGAGGGAAGGGTTGTGGGAACTGAGCCAGTGATGGGGGTGGGAAGGAGCTCTCACTGTCCCTTTTGAAACTTTATATTGTTTGTACCTTGTGAATGTGTTACTTGTTTGAAATTTTATTTTTTAAATGCCTATAATCTTTTCCAGTTTCTATTTATAATAGCCTTCTGGAATTTTAATTGGGATTTTATTGAGCCTACAGATCAGTTTGAGGTGAATTGACATCTTAATGTTGAATCTTTCAATCCACGAACATAGTATATCTTTCCTTTTGTTGTTGTTAAGAATTTTTTTTTTTTTTTTAATTTTGTCAGTGAGAGAGAGAGAGCGCGCACAAGCAGGGGGAGCGGCAGGCAGAGGGAAAAGCAGGCTCTGAGATAGGAGCCAGACATGGGACTCCATCCCAGGACCCTGGGATCCTGACCTGAGCTGAAGGCAGACGCTTAACTGACTGAGCCACCCAGGTGTCCCGATTAAGAATTTTTTTTTACCTGTGTTCATGTGTAATGCTGATCTGTGGTCTGTTACTTTCTTTCCTTGTATTGTCTATCTGATTTTGGTAATGCTGGATTCATAAAATGAGTTGGGAAGTTCCTATTCCATTTCCTGAATTTGTATAAGATTAATATTCTTTATTCCTTAAAAGTCTGATAGACTCTTCCAGTGAAGCCATATGAGCCTGGAGTTTTATTTGTGGCAAGGTAATTACAAATTCAGTTTCTTGTATGAATATATATTTATTTGATTTTTCCTAAATCGTTTTTTTAAGTCACTTTTTTCTAAGTCAGTTTTAGTAATATCTATGTGATGACATTTGTACAGAACACCTAAGGTGCCAAATTTATTGGCATTAAGTTAAAACTATTTCCTTATTATACTTTTAAATCCACAAGATCTATAGTGATGGTTCCTTTTGTTTTCCTTGGCAATTTGTGTATTTTCTCCTTTTTTCTAGATCTCACTAACTATAGGTTTCTCAATTTTCATAAATTTAACTGCTCTTTAAAAAAATTTTTAACTGTAGAAGTAGGTTAATTTCCAAATCCCTTGACGTTTTCCAAATATTTTTCTTTCATTGATTTCATTGCTTCTAATTTAATT
>CM052887.1:73490517-73537629 GCA_028534135.1 Potos flavus | reverse complement strand
AAATGCACAAACAAACACTTCTAGTGTTTGTAGCCCCACAGAAGTCTTTATCCATGCCCTCCAGATCAGGTAACCAGAAAATGGAATTCCTATTGCTGGTAGATGTTAGATGTATGACCTCACCAGTTTATGTAGAATATTGACCCAACCAGAAAGCATCACCCTTAAGAGGGGTTTGAAAAAGTGAAGTCGGGGTGGCTCCGTCAGTTAAGCGTCTGTCTTTGGCTCAGGTCAAGATTTGGGGTTCTGGGATCCAGCCCCACATCGAACCTCCCATCGGGCTCCCTGCTCAGTGGGGAGCCTGCTTCTCCTTCTCCTTTTGCCACTCCCTCTGCCTGTGCTCTCTTTCTGTCAAATAAATAAATAAATAAAAATTTTAAAAAGTGAAACCAGTGCTAAATCTTTTGAGCAGTCAGGAGGGACTCCATTAGAGACAAAGGCTGGTCTTTCTGAGACCTTGAAATCAATGCCCTTCCACCGAACTCTCCTATGTGGGACCTTGGAGGAAGGCATGGGAAGCATAGTACCCGGCATACAGTAAGTGCCCAATAAATTCTAGCTGGCTATTGTTGAATGTATAACTGAGTCATTGTGTCACAAGACAACTCCTTGATTTTCTGTAGTAAATTTCTCTATTAATCCGGTCCCCAGGCCAGTATTGGAGACTAAGTTTGTTAAAACACTGATGCAGAGAAATAAATCATATTGGGGTGGCTTGTAACAGATAGTCATTTCCAATTAGTCAAAGTACAGAGTGTCCTTGGGGTTGAATGACTTGGGGAAAAAAAAGATGGGCCAATGAATGGTGAAGTGTTACCTAACAGGGTTGGAGCACTTGTTACACATCATTGCTATTCTGAGTTCTCTCCGTGTATCAATTCGTTTACTCTTTCTAACCACCGCAGGAGCTGGGTGTTGATACAATCCTATTTTATAGGTGAGGAACTGAAGCACAGAGAAATTAAGTAACTTGCTAATGAAAGATGGAGCTGGAATTCCAACCCAGGCAATGCAGCCCCGAGTTCATGTTCATGTGCTAACCCATTAGGCCATAGTGCCTCAGGTGGGACCTCGGTTCTTCTGCACACAGCTGCATACTGCTCCATACAACACGGCCTGTGAAGCCTCTGGGCCTTGCCTGTGTTCTTCTCAATGCTCAAAATGACATGTTCTTATTTACCCCAAAGATATAAATGTAGTGATCCGAAGGGGCACCTGCACCCCAATGTTTATAGCAGCAATGTCCACAATAGCCAAACTATGGAAAGAGCCCAGATGTCCATTGACAGATGAATGGATAAAGAAGATGTGGCTATACACCACGGAATATTACTCAGCCAGCAAAAAGAGAGAAATCTTGCCATTTGCAACGATGTGGGTGGAACTGGAGGGTACTATGCCAAGTGAAATAAGTCAATCAGAGAAAGACCATTATACGATATCCCTCATATGTGGAATTTAAGAAACAAAACAGGGGCTCACAGGGGAAGGAAAAATAAAACAAGATGAAATCAGAGAGGGAGACACACTGTAAGAGACTCTTAATCATAGGAAACAAACTGAAGGTTGCTGGGGGGAGGGGGCGGTGACTGGGTGATGGACATTAAGGAGGGCCCGTGATGTAATGAGCCCTGGGTGTTATGAAAGACTGATGAATCACTGACCTCTGCCTCTGAAACTAATAATACACCATATGTTAATTAATTGAATTTAAAATTTTTAAAAAAGGGGAAACAAAGAAATGACCTGTTCTTTCTTTATCTGGGGAATCTTTATTCATCTTTTCGGACTCAGCAGAGATTTTTGGTGCCTCCAGAAATTGACTCTACTTTTGACAAGGGCAAGGAAGACAAAGGGAAAGGGAAGGTCTATACTCCATGACTGAAAAAAACAAAAACCAATAGATTTCAATTATATGAAGGCAAGGGGGAAACATCCATGTTGCCTCCTGGCCTGTGGCTCTGGGGGGCTGGGCTGAAACCTTGTGTGTGGGATGGGCGGGATGGGTGGGGCAGGTACAGATGGGAGAATCCATTAAGTCATGTTTTAAGAGTTTTAGGAGACACTCTTTGTATCCAGCTTGCCTTTCATCCCGGCTGCTTTACCCAGAAGGGAAACTGAAATCATTGGTGGGAAGCATGCTATCTTCTATTCCATATGATTTGGGCGGTGATACCAAACCCCTCTGCCCAAATGTATTTTCCTTTTTGGGTGAAATCCCTACCCTTTGGGGTACAGTATTGTCCCCTGAAAGGCACATTTTACAACCACCTACTGAGTTGGGACTATGTGCCAGGCAGGGAGCTAAGCGATCTTCACAGCAATCCTGAGAAACAGGTACAATAATAATTATTATACATTTTATGTATGAGGAAGCTGGCTCCTGAGAAACAACCCTCACCTAGGGTAACCCAGCTTAAATATGGCAAGATCGGGACTCACATCCGAGTTAGGAATCCAAGTTCTGAGCTCTTCTTCACATTGCCTCTCATTGAGGAGCTCGCTCTCCCGCATGGCCGCCCATCCGTCCGTCCGTACGTCTGCCGGGACAGCACCGCCGCAGGACTGCCCAGCGCGCGCGGGGGAGCGGGCAAGTCCCTGCAGCCTCCCAGCCCCGAGCTGGCGGGGAGCGGGGCTCCCCCGCGAGGCTGACTCAGCCGGAAACTGCCCAGGGCCGCCCCTAACGGGAAGGAGCCTGTGCTCATCTTTCCCCTGGAGCAGACAGATGCACGGACAGGCAGGGAGAGGCAGCCAACCCCAGGAGCCAGAATCCCTGCTCCCCTGGAGAGGCCGGCAGGAGGGTTTGGAGGTGCTTCGGGTACCAAGGACTCCCATTCACCTCGCATGCCACCTATTCTTAGCGGGGGTGGGCGTGGGGTGGGGTCCGCCAGTGCTTGTCCCAGATTGTCCTAGATGGTCCCAGAACTCGGTGAGGCGGCTGCTCCGCCTTCCTGAACATCGCCACACAGCGACCTGAGGAGAAGCCCTCGAGAGCCCTTAGAGCCCGGGTCAGAATGGAACCCGCCCCCCCCGCCACGCCCCGCAGTGTGGCAGGGTCTAGTCCCCTCCCCCAGCCAGAGGAGTCCCTGTCTGTGTGACAGGTGTCGGCTGGCACTCTGTAGGGATCTAGCCGCGACAAGGAAATGCGTGGGGAGGAAGGGAGTGAAAGGTCGTGGTTCAGCTAAGCCTCCACTTGAACCCATGAGGTCAGCAAACCTGGGCTAGGCAGGGAGGGTCAGAGCGAATGAGTCTTTCCCAAAAGCTGGGAAGAGCATAGGTCTTGCCCTAGTCACAAGCAGGTCAAGGGCTGAGCCTCGGGCTGGAATCCAGTAGCTTCTGAGAAGCAGTGTCTCCTCAGGGGCAATTTCTATCCTGACTGCTTTTGCTATTAATTTTTGTTTTTTTTTTTTAAATGGTGAGGTTGGTGTTTTACAAAAGTGATGAGGTTGGAGTTTTAGGTATGAGATAACTCAGAGTCCCAGGGTGAGGACGGGGTGGGCATCAGGACTGGCCGGGGACATTATGCCCAGAAGGCACTCTGTGGGCATTAGATAGCAATCATGCTGAGATTGGCTGACCTAGCACCACCCACCCTAACCTCTTGTCTTGCACAACCTGGGAGCTCCAATGGTTTAAATAGAATAAGCTAAGTCATCTCCTCAGCTCTGGCCAGAATTCTGGTGTTCAACTCTCAGCTAAAAAGTAAATATTATCTTTGCCACCTTTCCCAATGCCGAAGTTTCTGATGGAGCAATAAGATGTCTCCAGGCCCCTCAGACTCAGGAAGGGTGCGGTACCTTCTTGCTGTACTTCTGATGCACAGCCTCTGGAGGCTGAAGGGTTAACATTAGCCCTCCCTAACTCTGGAACTTTTTCTTTAGGGCTGCTAGGATCCAGGGCATGACCACATAGCTAGGACCTGAGAACCAAGCCTCCAGTCATCTCGGTAGGACACTAGCCCGGGATTGCGAGAGTCTTAAGAAGGAGTGAGTGTCTGGATGTGGCAAGAGAGGAAAGAAGAATGTGGGGCTCACACCGTAGTGGAGTGCGGATACCCTCACACACACAGACCCCACATCAGCAAAGAGTTCTTCCACGTGGCAGGAGCTCAGTAAATAGTTGTTAAATGACAAATTTTGACCAAGTTTTAGACTCAAAAAGACTCCAAAGTGGTCATACCCATGTCCCAACCCCCGCACAATTGGGAGGCGTACCTAATTCCCATCCCCGGCCCTCAACTGTGGCATCCTGTTTTCTCTCCCTGGAGGCCCCCCACCTTCCCCTTGCCTCACGCCTTCTCATCCTTTCAGTGCCAGGCTAAAGCATTTCTTTCCGGAGGTCTTTGCCAACACTCCGAGTCTGGACTCTGTGTCCCTCTTCTGTGCTCCCATATGCCTATGCTGCCTTCCTGTGTTAGCAAATATCCCGTGGGATTTGAAATTCCGTTTCTCATTAGACCGTAAGCCCTGAGGCTGGTGATCGCATCTTATTCATGTTCATGCCCCTGTGCCTAGCACATAGTAGATGTTCACTAGATATTTATGAGATGAATGCATTAAGCACACTGTTCTTCATCCCCTATATTTTACGACTGTTACCCGGTTTAGTCCTATAACTCTGTAGTGTAGATTTTGCTCTCCCCATTTTGCAGATGAGGAAATGAAGGCTCGTGGACATTTTGTAGTGTGCCAAAGGACACAGAAACAATTTATGGTCTTGATAGTAATGTTCAGTTTAGGTCTGCTCGATCATTTCCAGGTTGACTCCTAAGTCAATGGTTTGGCATCTAGGACAGGACACAGAAGTAAAGCCCTGACTGAGCCCGGTTAAGAAGAAAGGTTAAACCTTCAAGACTCTGCGGTCAGACTGACTAAATTCAAGTCCTACCTCTGCACATCTACTGTGTGACCTTGGTGTTGGTGTGGAGACCTCAGTGCATAAGTGCCCTTCTTTAAATGCCATAAATTTCCCTTTATTAAGTAGTCAGGTTCAAACAACTTGTAAATATTTATAGCCTAACAACGTAGACATTTGAAAAGAAAAATATTTTCTTTTTTTAAATTAAAAGAAAAATATTTTTTATTTATTTTAAAGATTTTATTTATTTATTTGACAGAGAGAGAGATCACAAGTAGGCAGAAAGGCAGGCAGAGAGAGAGGGGGAAGCAGGCTCCCTGCTGAGCAGAGAGCCCAATGCGGGGCTCGATCCCAGCACCCTGAGATCATGACCTGAGCAGAAGGCAGACGCTTACCTGACCCAGCCACCCAGGCGTCCCCCAAGAAAAAAATATTTTAATTAATTCTTAGATTACCACAATTACTAATGGGCAACTATGACTTTTGGGTATTGCATTGCTTCTCTAACTCTGGAATCAGATTGAACACGACTACACTCAATTCCTGTTCCACACTGACTTCAGGTAGAAATGTTCGGCTTTGCCAAAATAAGTCACTGAAAGCAATGTAGTGCCACCTACTGTAGAAAGAGTGAACTGCCTTGACCTAGTAGCTCCCGTGGATGTTAACAGATGTGAGGATTAACTGTCCTGAAATTTTTCTTTTTTTTTTTCTTTTCTTTATTTATTTGAGAGAGAGAGAGAGAGAGAGACAGCACGAGCGGGGGGGAGGGGGAGAGAGAGAGGGAGAAGCAGACTCCCCTCTAAGCAGGGAGCCCCGCTGAGTGGGGATCACAGCCGAAGGCAGCCGCCCAACCAACTGAGCCACCCAGTCGCCCCGCCTCATTCCTGAAAATTTTCAAATATCCTGTGGAACCTCCCTGTGGCAACTTGGAGTGCTTTGGCACACAGTCTGTGAATTATGGTATTAGAGACTATCCAGAATCAGTTGGGCAATTTACTTTTCTGTGCCTTGTTTTCTTCACCTGCAACACGAATAATAATAACACCTAGCCGATGGGTTTGTGATGAGGTTTGCATGAGGTATGTGTAAAGCCCTTGACGCTCTACACTTGAATCACATGGGCAAGTTGATAAAAATTGGGGATGCCTGGAACCCTACCCACAGATTTCGATGTAACTGGGTGGAGGTGGGGGGAGCACAGGCATAGGAGTGACTTTTTTAAAGTAACCCAAGAGATTTTAATGTGTGGCCAAGGCTGAGATTCACTGACCTAGCACACAGTGAACAGGCTATTTAAAAAATAAAAGTAATATTGTTATTGTGGTCAGGCAGAGAGAACACAAACCCTAGATATTTGAAGGCCTGGGGTCTAGAACTTTTTTTCCAGTTAGGGGCTGTGTAGTCTTGGGCAAATCACTTGCTGTCTCTTGACCTCTATTCTTCCATGTCAAATGAGGATAATAACTGTGTTCAGTCTTAAATCACAGGGTTATCGTGAATAAGGTGTGAAACTGCTTTTTAAACTGAATGGCACTATACAGATGGAAGGCACTACTGGGGACTAGAAAATGAGATCCCAAAGAGTAACAAAACCCCAGAACACTTGAGGGCCACTGCCCTCTGCCGGTGTGTGTACCCACAGATCCACAGCTGAGAAGATGCAAACAGATGGTGGGGCTCACCAGGGCCCCTTCTCAGCTATGGAAGGCCAACGGCCTAGCGTGTTTTTGGAGGCACTGCAGTACTGGGAAGTACCAGAAGGGGGCACTCTTGTCCCAACCGCAGACATGGGTTTGAGTCCAACCATCCAAACCAATTTGTTTTGAAAAAGTTTAAGTGAATAAAAGTTTAAACCTCTAGATGTTATTTTTTTATTAGTAATAGCAATATGTTCTCTACTCAGTTGATTTGATGAAAAAATAAAACTGTGGTTTAGATTACCAGATTTTGTGTTTTATTTTTTTATTTTTTTTAGTTGTGTTTTTTTTAATTTATTATTTATTTATTTGTTTGTTTGTTTGTTTGTTTATTTATTTATTTATCTGTATTGGCCATTGTACAATAATACATCAAGTATTTGCAAACTCAGGAATTAAAACAAGAACAAAATGTAAAAACTAAAAGAAATGATTGTTACTTAAGGTTCTTTGGCAGTAGATCTTAGCAAAAAGTTTCTCTAGATTTCTTTTTAATCACCATTTGGACTTTTGATAATTACATCCTTTTTGTACTAGGCTTATATTTCAGCCATGCAGAAGAGGTGTGCCCACATAATGAAAACGATAACAATGAAAGAATTATTTCTGTAAGAGACAAAGGACTAGTTTTTGGGGGGGTTTTTTGATTCTTTTTTTTCTTTTTAATTAACATATAATGTATTATTTGCCCCAGGGTACATGTCTGTGAATCCTCAGGCTTACACATTTCACAGCACTTACCATAGCACATACCCTCCCGAATGTCCATAACCCAGCCACCCTATCCCTACTCCCCCACCCCCCAGCCACTCTCAGTTTGTTTCGTGAAGACAAAGGACTAGTTTTAATCAATGAACAATAATACCTTCATCCTTTCACTCCAAAGCCCAAGGTAAAGGGAAAATCAAACCCCAGAACTCACTCTCTGCAGATTTGTATGAAAATGCACAGGGCTTCCATTTAGCTGCAAGTGTAATAATAATAGCTACTATTTATTGAGCAACTACTATGTTCCAGGTGCTTCCTTTGCAAACTGCTACTCCTCATAGCAGAACAGAAGTTATGATCACCCTCATTTTCCAGATGAAGAAACAACTCAGAGAGTTTCTGCCCACAGTCCCACAACTGATATGGGGGAAATCGGGGGGAGGCCTTCTGTCGGCCAAGCTCACAGCAATTCACTACACCTCCCAGCTCTTCTAGTCCACGTGGGTTTGGCTTGGAGACTCTCCCACATTGAGTCCAAGGTCTCAGGCAGGACTGTGTAAAGGAGATGTCTTTCCCGACATCTCCCTGGTCTACCCAGCATGCGCTACCCTGTAGCATCAAAACCATGAGGCTCAGAGGGGGCCTGGCACCCCCCCAACACACATACACACGCGCCCCACCCCAGGAGAAAGGGCCTTGCCCACAGTCACGAATCAAAGGAAATTAGGGCATGGCTAGCAGAACAATATGAATCTGAGGAATGAAGTAAGGGGCAGAAGGGCTGAATTTTTAGTCCATTGTTGGACCTTAATGGAAACTATGTTTGTAAGCCATGAGGGCTCTCTTCCTGAATGCGGGAAGAAGGGCAGCTAGAGGGCCTGTCTGTGTAGTCACAGGGCCTCTGCCCCAGCCAAGGCCTTCTGCGGCAACTGTGAAGAGGGTGTGGAAAATCCAATGTGATGCTTTATAAGAACTCGTTTCACTTAGTGTTATCCTGCACCTTCTAAATAAGCAACAATTGTCTCTAAAACATACAGTAGATATTAAAGCCATTCACCAAGGTTTTCCTCGTCTCTGCTTTCTGGCCCGTGGTAGGATTGCACTGCCTTGTCCCTGGTCCCCACTGACTGGTGTGGCCGTAGACTGGTTATGGTCAAGGAGATGGAAGGGAAGTGGCAGGATCGCTTCCGGGCTCCAGTACTTAAATGCCTTTGTAAGCCCTTCAGAGCTCTCCTCCCCGTAGCAAGTGGCGATGCTCCCGGTAGAGGGTCCTCTGTCAGCCCGAGTTGGGAGTGAGCAGAACGTGGAGGAGAGGCCCCATCTGAGCCAGTGGACATGCAGAATAAATGAGAAAGAAAGCTTTGCTATTTGAAGTCCCCGGAAGTAGGGTTTTGTTGTTGCTGTTCTTACTGCAACATAACCTGGGTTGCTCTGGCTGGGAGAGGGTGTGTGCCAGCTCCCCATCACTGCGCTCCGGGTCAAGGGGGGGGGCGGTAAATGAATTGTTGGAGGGGCAGTATGTGCAGAAGAGAAGTGATGGATTTTGGATACATAGATCACAGTGAAATACCAGCTCTGCCGCTCACTATATGTGGGATTTGAAGCAAATTTATTTTATTTTATTTTTTTTATAAATGGTGCTTCTTTTTTTTTTTTTTTTAAGATTTTATTTAGTTGAGAGAGAGAGCAAGGAGAGAGCATGAGCAGTGGGGAAAGGCAGAGGGAGAAGCAGACTCCCCACTGAGCAGGGAGCCCGATGTGGGACTCCATCCCAGGATCCTGGGATCATGACCCAAGCTGAAGGCAGACCCTTACCCGACTGAGCCACCCAGTTTCCCTTGAAGCAAATTTAAAAACGCTTTTCCTACATACTTATTAAAACGGCAAAAAGACCAACAAAACCCCTGCCCATATCAGATGCTGGCAAGGATCCAGAGCGGTTAGGACTGAGGATGCAAAATGGGATGGCTACTTTGGAAATTGATTTAACAGTTTCTTATAAGATTACATACACGCTCTATGCCCCATCAATCCCACTCCTGTTCACCCAAGAGAAATGAAGCTGTATTCTTACACAAAAGCCTGTGCGTGAGTGGGTGAGCAGCCTGTGACCCGGCCACACGATGGAATGCCACTGAGCAATGGAAACGAAGGAACTACCGACACGGGACACCGGCAACAATGTGGGTGGATCTCAAACGCCTCATGCTCCGGGAAAGAAGCCAGACTCGAAGAGCTACGTCCTGTGTGATTCCACCTATAGGACTTTCTGGAAAAGGCAAAATGATAGGAACAGAAAACAGATTAGGGACTGCAAGGGACCAGGGGTGGCGATGGGGAGGGGGTCTGTCAGCTAAGGGGAACTCTCCAATATCTCGATTGTGTTGGGGGTTCCATGACTCTAATCATGGTCAAGGCTCAGAACCGCATACCAAAATGAATTTTCCCTTTTGTAAATGAACATTTTAAAGCGATTGAAGAGCCAGACAGAAAAGGCCACGCAGTGTCTGATTCTATATGTGTGAAAAGTTTAGAATAGGCAAATTTACAGTGACAAAGTAATTTGGCGGTTGCTAGGGCTGGGGCGAGGGAAGAATGGGGAGTGACTGCAAATGGGCAAGGGGGGGGGTTTTCCTTGGAGTGAGAAAAATGTTCTAGAATTAAATACCACTGATAGGTGTAGTACTTTGTGGATACACTAAAAAAACACTGAATTGTACTTTTTTTGGGGGGGGAATTGTACATTTTTAAGTGGTGGCGTTTTAGGCTCTGTGAATTGTATCTCAATTTGGAAAAGTGATTTAAAAAAAAACCTTTCTCAGTCAGGTTCCTTGTCTATAAAATTAATATTCCTAGTTGACAGGTTGTGTGGAATGGGTTTCACGTCCACGAAAACAACCATGTCCCCCCCGGACGCTCATGACCACTGCCTTCCAGAATTCCCATTCTTGCTTAACCACCAGGCACGGCTCTGGGAAAACCAATTCACCTCACCGAGCCTCGCGTTTCCCATTTGCGAAATGAAAAGAGCTGGATTCCACGAACTCTCAGATTCCCACCCCCACTCCAGTCTGGCGAGGATCTGCACAGCACTCCTCGTTTGACGAGACCCCCGAGAACAAGAGTTTGTGTCCACATGGTTCTCGACATTTCTCCAAGTCCCCCTGAGGAACTTAGCTCATTCGTGACGTCACCTAGCATCTGACGGTCAAGCTTCAGAAGTAGGAGTGATGAACCAGCAGAAAACAGAGGCTTTGTGCTTGGCCAGGAGCCAACACAGACTTGGGCCCAGGGGGGCTGCTGAAGTTCCCACCGGATCACACTGTTAGGAGCGCATGGCCCCAAGGTCAGGGCCAGGTGCTGGGGCTTCACCCACCCCCCCCGCCCTGCCCCCAAGCCAGGGCTCCAGGAGACTGTGACAGAGCTGCCAGGACGCTCAGTGGGCTGGTCACGGATGCCCCAGTCCAGAGGCCCTCCCCTGAGAGCTTCAGGTTTCCAGGGGCCACAGAAACCCACTCTGGTGCAGGTCGGTGTTGATGTCAGCTTTCCAAGCTGCTTCCTAAATCTGCTCTCCGTCTTGAGAGGGTTCTTGGTTTCATTGGGGACTATAGGCAGGTAAGATGCCCTCTTTCCTTTCTTCAGTGTGTATAGAGAGAAGGAGCCCGAGGGCAGCTTCTCTTTTCCTCTCTCTCTCTCTCTCTCTTTTTTTTTAAAGATTTTATTTATTTATTTGACAGAGAGGAGAGAGATCACAAGTAGGCAGAGAAGCAGGCAGAGAGAGAGGAGGAAGCAGGCTCCCTGCTGAGCAGAGAGCCCGATGCGGGGCTCAATCCCAGGACCCTGAGATCATGACCTGAGCCGAAGGCAGAGGCTTAACCCACTGAGGCACCCAGGCGCCCCTCTCTTTCTCTCTCTTTGTGTCTCTCTCTTTGTGTGTCTCTCTCTGTATCTCGGTCTTCATGTCTGTCTGTCTGTCTGTCTCTCACGAGCACACACACATTCATAGGCCTGTCTGGAAGGTGGGTGGGATTGTGGCAAGGCTTCCGCAGCTCTGGTAGGGGAGCGTGGAGACTGTGGAGGGCCTATAATGAAGGGCAACAAGGAGAGAGCAGGGGGCATCATATTCCAGTAAGATCTCACCCTGGCTTGGAGTCATCAGGCCTACCTTTGTACCTTCAAGGGAGTAGAGGTGTTGCCTCCCCAGTCTTCCCCCCAAGATTGCCCTTTCTGGTAACTGGGTGCCGTCGCCCTCCCCAGTGGCTCCGGGCTGAGGCACTGAAGGGAGGGGAAGGCGGTGCTGTGGATACGGGGCCCGCCCGTAGGTAACCAGGTGGGGCTGGAGGCCTGCCTGGGGCCTCAGGGATCCGCCAAGATGCCGGAGTCTCCAGCAGGAAACCCTGGGCAGCCCTCACATCCACCCTGAGGACTGAGCTGTGATCCGAGCTGGAGTTTTGCGGGGAGGGGTGGAAATAGGAGAACCCACCGTTCCTCTCGTTCCCGCCTGAATGTTGCAGGGGAGTGAGTGGATGGGGTAGGAGAGAATCCAGTGTGGGAACCCACAGGGTCTCAAGGCCTGGGAGCAGGATGGAGAGGTAACACTCCCAGATGTGCCCTTGGACAGATTAGGCAAGTGGGAGGCAACGGTTGTGGGAGGGAGGGAGATTTGAGGGGATGAGTGGGCCGGGGACCACCACTCCGAGGACTGTCCTTCTTCCCCACTAACAGCCAGGCCTTCACCCCCAAGGCAGAGCCCCCAGGCACCACTCTCCCCCCTGCCCTCCGTCCTGCCTGCCCACCTGACCTGGCAAGAGGCAAGGGCCAAGGCAGACAGGGAAGAGGGGAGGGTGCTTTCGGAACCTAGGGCCCACTGCCGACCTGGATGGGAACATCTTCCCCTTCCTGCCCTCCTGGCACCCCGGGAGCTGAAAGCACCCACAGTAGCCACTCCCCAGGCCAGGGTGGGGGCTGGCCCTGGTGCCCGGGGCCCATACTGGAACCACCATCGCCCCGCGTCCCTCTGCTTTCCAGCCTCGGGCCAGAGGCAGGAGTGGGTTGGGGTGAAGGCCGGGGTTTGTTGTCACTGTGATAATGTCAGGGCCTCCCAGGCAAGAGAAAAGTGCGCTTTGCACATTGCTTACATTTTTCTTATGAAGCTGGGATGAAAATGCTGGGAAATAAAAATGAGAGAGGGTGGGCAGACTGTCCTCAGTCTGTGCCCTTGGGGGACGAAGGGAAGGGCCTCCCAGGGGGCATCCAGGCCAGAGGATGCTGAGGGGCCCAAGGCGCGGCTGTGGTCTTGGCATAGATCTTTCCTGAACTGGTGACCTCCAGCCGCCACCCCTCTCCACCCTCACCCCTGCACCATCCCGGCCTGACACCAGCCTCCTCTTCACTGGCGATGCAAAAGCCGCCCCTATGTGGGTGACGCGAGGCAAAGCTGTCAGGTTACGTCAGCCTTGGAGGCCAGGGCAGGGGCAAGGAGGGGTGCGGGAGGAGAGTCATGAGGCTAGCACCTGGGGCCTGCTTCCTCCTGTCAGCCCTCATGGCTTGGATATGGCTGGCTGGCTGGCTGGCGGGGGGAGAGTGAGACCCAGGTTTAGGGCTCCAGCTCCTGCAGCACCCCCAAGTGCTGATCTCCACAGGCTGCTCGCTCTCACCTGACCTTGCTCAGGTCCTCGGTGTCCAGGGCACAGGTGAGTGACTCCTTGCCTCTGAGGAGCCTGAGGGCAGCCCCTGGCAATGCACTTGGGAACTCTCCTCAAATCCCAGGCTCCGCCTCCTGTCCTCCAAGCTAAAGCACCTCTCCACCCTCTTCTGACCCTGTTCGTCCATGCTTTGCCTCCAGTCCCTTCTGCCCTAAATGGACACTGGCGAGGAGAGAGGCACCGGCCGGTTAGGAGAGCCTCTGCCCTCCTGGCACCTTTGCCCTATATGTCCTCTGATGGTCCAAGTGGGAAAATCCGGGTTCCCCCTTTTCCTCCACCAGGTGAGATCCTGCTCCTCATTTTACCTGCTCCGACAGCCCTGAGAACCTAGCAGCCTCCTCCTTCCCCCACTGTCCCGTGCTTGCTGGCTCCTTCCTTCACGGTGGCCTGGTGACCAGGCCACAGCTGACCAGAAGCTTCTACTGACCGGCTGGCTTGTCTTCCCTCAGTTAGTCTGTGGACGGACTAGTAATTGTGTGTTTCGTGCTCCGTAGAATGTGATTCTATTTCTACCAGCCTCCTTCTCTGATTTGATAAACGTGTGAGTGCGTGTGTTTACATTTCCATAGGGTGTCCTTTCAAAGAAAGAGGCAGTGATGTTCCAGAATTCCAGCAGGATTCAGGACAGAAGGAAGCTTGGGTTTGGGCGATGTCCCCGAAAATTCCATTTGGCTCCCGGTAGAAGACACATCGGCACCAGGTGGGGCCGTGGTTCAGGTGAGCTGCACTGCTGTGGGGAAAGCCTGGGGCCCAAGGAAGGAGGCCTGGCTGCCTCTCCAGCTCAGGGACATCACGGGATTCTCTCCTAAGCTTTTCTGTGCTTTGGTTTCCTCTGGTGTTGCAGGGACTTACCACCACCTGCCTGACCCAACCCTTGGGCTGTGGGGTAGATAATGCTCCCTCCAGGCTGGCCTGCTCACTCCCCCTCAGCAATTTTGCCCATGCTGTGTTCCCTCCTTGGAATGTCCCCTCCAGGGACCCTCTTTTCCTAAATCATAACTTCAGAAAGCCAGGCTGGTCCTTTTCTGTTTGTGAAATCTTCTCCGATGACCCCAGCTGATGGTGTCAGGCCTCTCCTTCCATCCTCGTAATATTCAGACTTGGCATTACCAACAGAGCATGTAAATTGCCTTATATCAGGGACTCTCAACCTCACTGCTATTGACGTATTGAGCTGGGTAATTATTTGTTGTGAAGGATTATCCTGTTCATTTCAGGACATTCAGCAGCATCGCTGAATCGCACCCTCCAGATGGGACAACCAAAAATGCCTCCAGACATCGCCAAGTGAACCCCTGGGGGGTAGAATCACCCCCCCCAGTTGAGAACCATCACCTTGTATTGTTGTTTAGCTTTTAATATTTCATTTTCCCAGCTAGATTCCTTTGTTGGCCCTAGCATCTGGCTCACTGTTACACATCATGTGCCCCATAGTTATCTGCTGAACAAATCAACATGCTTTCTCAAATGCAAGAAGTGTAAGTAAAAGTGATTATTATAGCTTCCTAAGTACACTTTTATAGAGACATTCACGTTTGCCCCTAAAGGTCAGTCCACTCTCTTCTCACAATCAGATCTTGAGGAACAATTGTTAGCACACTTTGTGGGGTCTACTATAGAAATTTTACAAGTGGGACCCATAACAAAAATATTTCCAAGCTAAACTCTGCTTCTTTCTTTTTTTTTCCTTTAAGACTTTATTTTATTTTTGAGAGAGAGAGAGCATGAGCAGGAGGAGGGGCAGAGGGAGAAGCAGACTTCACTCTGAGCAGGGAGCCGGATGTGGGCTCGATCCCAGGACCCTGGGATCATGACCTGAGTCAAAGGCAGACGCTTAACCGACTGAGCCACCCAGGCGCCCTGAACTCTCCTTATTTCAAGTAAATAAAGTCAAAATCTGGATCACAAAAGAATTAGAACCATCCTTTAAAGTTTACTGCAAGGGGCCGTACCTTGCATTAGATTCTCTGCTAATGGTGTCCGGTTCTGTGGGAGAGGAGAGCAGATGAGAGTTACTAGGACAATATTTAAGGGCTCAAGGGTTGGAGGAAACAGGCCCGGGTCTTACGGAGCCCCACCAGTCATGACTTTCTGCCTGTGGACAGATTGCTTCACCTTCCTGAGCCTGTTTCCTTGCCTGAGAAATAGACACAAATAATGGGAAGCAGGATTGCTGAGAAAAGTATAGGCCTAACCTGGTGTCTGATGCATATATACTCAATGTTGGTCTTGTCTAATTCAAGGGCAAGAGCTGTATTTAATTCCTCTGTGTACCCCTCTGACACCTGAGCACAATGCTTTGCTCATAGTAGCACTCCACACCTTTTTTTTCTGATAGCAATACTCCGTACATTTTTGATGATGGACTATGCACCCAACTTTAGGAAGTCTGGGAGATGAGGGGGTACAGACCCACTAGCACCTGGAATGACCAGCACCCCTCGATCTGTAGCTCCATGTTATTTGTGTCCTGATCCTCTATGTGTATTTGACTTACATACTTTCTTTCGAGCTGGAAAGGTCTTTCCACAAGATCTGATCCAATACTCTCATTTCTCAGCCGTGGAAACGGTCCCAGCGAGGATACGTAGCACTTTCATGTACAAACAACTGAAACAGTCCGTTGTCCAGCTGGCTTAGGAAGATTAAGTCATTTTGCTTTCCTTACGGCTTCTTCAAATAGTTCCTCTAGACCAGCGTTTCTCAACATTGGCCCTATTGACCTTGGGATTGACTAACTCTTTGTTGCGGAGGGCTGTCCTGTGCACTTGAGGACATTTAACGGCACTCTGGCCTCTACTCACTAGATGCCACTAATCTTCCCTCTTCTCCCTTTGTCAGAACAATCAAAAATGTCCCTACTCAAAAAAAAAAAAAAAAGTCCCTACTCATTGCCAAACATCCCATGGAGAACGACTAGCCTAGACAGTACTGTAGGTAAAATCCCTTTGTATGAAATGCTGAGGCCCTCGGGCTATCCCATCAAAATGTGATTGTTTTAATGAATAGTTTGCCAGCAAATTTCATTTGTGGCCAGCAAGCTCCGGAGAAAAGACAGAACTGCTCTGCAGCGAGCAGCAGCTCTCGGTCACTGCTCAGGGTCGCTTATTCTGTACACGTGTGTCATTTATTTATCACACTGCCTGCTTCCCCCCCAAAGTCCCCCCCGTGGACTTTGAGATGGAAGCCTGACACACGTCCTTCTCCGAACAAGTCGCTATGTTCTGTGGGCTGCCCAGGAGGCTGGCTGTGGAGAAGGGGCTCCTCCCTGTCAGAGCCCCTCTCACTCTATACTCTCCCTGCCTACCTGTCTGTCTGTCTGCCCCAGTGGCCTGTAAGGGCCGCAGCTGCAGAGACAGTGACCATGTAATTGGCACATGGGAAGCGCCCAATAAACATTTGTCAAAGGAATGTGCCATAGAAATTATAATATGTTGCACTTAGCTGTGAGTCAAAAGTTAGCTACAACTTGCTTCGTTTACAATAACCATTGCTTGTGTTTATTAAGAACCCACCACAAGGGGGCTTGGGTGGCTCAGTGGAGTAAGAGTCTGACTATGGCTCAGGGTCATGATCTCGGGGTGGTGGGATCAAAGCTCCCATTGGGCTCCCTGCTCAGCAGGGAGTCTGCTTCTTCCTTTCCCTCTGCCCCTCCCCCTGCTTATGCCCCCACGTGCCTGTGCGCTCTCTCTCTAATAAATAAAAATCTTAAAAAAAAAAAAAAAAAAAGAGGGGCGCCTGGGTGGCTCAGTCGTTAAGCATCTGCCTTCGGCTTGGGTCTGGGATCAAGCCCCGCATTGGGCTCCCTGCTCAGCGGAAAGCCTGCTTCTCCCTCTCCCACTCGCCCTGCTTGTGTTCCCTCTCTCGCTGTGTCTCTCTCTGTCAAAAAATAAATAAAAATCTTAAAAAAAAAAGAACCTACCACAAGTCAGGAACTTTATATGTGTTTTCTCACTAATAGCAAATCAATGTTAAAAGATAGATACTATTAACCCCATTTGAAAGATGACGAAATTGAGGCTCAGAGAGAGTTTATGACTTGAGGGATTATATAGAAGAAGTCCAAATCTGGACCTACGTTCACCGAATAGCCAGTCTTAGTCCTCTTTGATATGTTACTGCTCCTGTCTACAGTCATAAACCTGTGTGTTGGCTCTTTCTGTGAAAAGAATGATTAGCTCATGATTAGCGACCAGAACAATGACTGTAATCATGTAATGATTAATGTAATTAAGATCAGTCTACCTTGCCTCTCTGAGAGATCTGCAAGGTCATGGAAATAATCTTGTTATACAAAATTGTCTTAGTCCCTTTAGGCTGCTATAACAAAAATACCGTAGACTGAGTGCCTTAAACAACAGTTTAGGGATGCCTGGATGGCTCAGTCGGTTAGGCGTCTGCCTTTGGCTCAGGTCATGATCCCAGGGTCCTGGAATCAAGTCCCTCATCAGACTGCTTGCTCAGTGGGGAGCCTGCTTCTCCCTCTGCCTGCTCCTCCCCCTGCTTGTGCTCTCTCTTTCTATCTCTGATAAATAAATAAAATCTTAAACAACAACAACAGTTTATTTCACACAGTCTGGAGGCCGAGAAGTCTAAGACCAAGGCACTGGAAGATTTGATGTCTGGTGAGAACTTTTTTCTGGCTCATAAATGCTGTGCCCTTTTGTGGGGGACAGAAGGGTCGGGGTCCTCATTGGGATCTCTTTTATAAGGGGACTAATCCCGTGACCTAATCACCTCCCAAAGGTCCTACTTCCAAATACCACCACCACGAGGATTAGGTTTCAGTATATGACTTTTGAGGGAACACAAACATTCAGTCAATAGCAAAAATATTGTCTATAACGGCATTCATGGTAACAAGATTTTCATGTGTGGCCAAGAGTCAGAGAAACTGTGTTTTAATTCTAAATCTGGGGAGTGGGTGCGTACATGTTTGGAAAAGATACCAGACAGGATAAAATGCAAGATCCTACCACTACAAAAATTCAATTTCCTTTGTGAGATGGTTGCTGAAAAGTCTGATCCACAACCGTGCCTTCTTGAAATACATCTTAACACCCCCAGTCATCCAATGCTTACCATTTGCTCCCTCAGATTGTCAGGTTTTTTTTAACTATACAGTGTAAGAATTGTCAAGTGTTTATTTTTTATCTACTCTGTCTCCTCAAAGAAATTGCCTGAAGGCAAGGACTCTTTTTTTTTGCCATCTTTGCTAGTTGCTCGATCATTGTTGACAAGAATAATAACAGTGGTGAAATAGGAAAAGTTATGCCTTCTAGCCAGTAAATGAACAAGTTTGAGCACCTGCGTACCCCCAAAAGAGGGCAGACAAGGTCCTTTTCCTTAAGAATTCTGCAGCCTTATCTGTTCTTTCCTCAGGTAGTGGCAGTTAAAAGCTGGGGAGACCTATTTTCCTCCAGTCTAAGGGAGTCTGTTGAATAGGTAAAGGGGGCAGTAGGCAAAGGGAGATGGATGATCTCCCCCGCCCATCTTGTCCTAGTTGAGGTAGGTCTGCGGCTGGCCCGTAGGAGGCGCTCCAGAGGACCATTCCATCGGTCTTCGGAGACGCTCGGCTCCTTTCCTCTTCTGCTTTTCCTTAGCAGGAGCCAGGAGAAACTGGAAGGTCTAGACGGAGGGGAAGGTGATGGGGCGGGGGAACTTTGCAGTTCCACCTCCATCTCCTGGTATCCCCTCACTGATGCCGGGACGGGAGAGACGGGTTGAGTCCGAATACCCGCTTACCGGGCTGGGCGGAGCGCAGTGCCAGGGCCGAGCCTCCCTCCCCCTGGATGCCCCGCCCCTTACCCTCAAGCCCCGCCCCGCTTCTCAGGCCCCGCCCCTTCCCGGCCCCCGACTGGGCTGCGCTCACTCCCCAGCCGGGGCCCGGGGAGCCTCCAGGCGGAGAGGCTCCCGCCCGCCCTGAGCAGCGGCCTCCGCATGGAGGGGCCGCTAGCTCCACTAGCGGGGTCGGGGCCGCTCCCGCCACCGCCGCCGCTGCGGGAAGGCGGAGCCGCCGCCGTTCCGGAGCCCGGAGCCCGGCAACACGCCGGACACGAGACGGCGGCGCAGCGGTACAGCGCCCGTCTGCTGCAGGCCGGCTACGAGCCCGAGAGGTGACGCCCAGGGCAGAGCGCGCGGGGCGCATCCGGGGCGGGCGCGGCGGCTCCGGGAACCCGGCGACGCTGCGTGGGAGGGGAAGGGCAGGCCCCAGCACCCTTGCCCTCCGACTGCCTCAACCCCTAACTTCCTGAAACCGGGCTCGGACGCCACGCACCTGGCTTTGGTTGGGGGATGCCGGCAGCCACTGGGCCAAGCGTTCGGTGCTGCGCCGCATCTGGGAGCAGGTCAGAAAAACACTCCCTAAAATCTTAGCCCTGTATCGGACTTCGGTTACACACCCGACGGTACCTGGTCCAAGCGGCTCCAACTCCTGGGGTGGAGACAATGCTTGTTGGAGTCCCTGTCCAACTTTGTTTGCTCCTCCTTTAGCCGTTTCCTCCTAGAACTATCTCCAGAGTCTTCCTGGCAGGTGTCGGTGTCCAGATGGTTGCTTCCTCAGAGCCCCGTGAGGACACTGCCCCCTCCCCACCATTCGCTGAGGTCTGATGGGGCCGCCAGTGCAGCTCACCTCAGGTTTTCTCCTAACATTCAGGACGCCCTCCTGCCCATAGCCTGCTGGGGTCTGTCAGAGTCACTGGAGGAAGGGTGGGGGTGTTGAGCTGGGCCCCAGGGGTACTGGCAGCAAAGGAGACAGTGGCTAATCTCTGGATTGTATCACAGCTTGAAATGCAATCCCGCTGTCCTTCTGGTCCAGAGGATTTGGACTTCTTTCTCTGCCCCATCTGTTGGTGCTCAGCAGCTTGGGGGAGGTGACCTGGAAGCTGGGTTTGGGGGGGGGGTCTGGGGGAATTAGCCTCACAGCTCTGCACAGGGACTGGCAGCTTATGTAAGAACTTTTAAAGGCTTAAGGGGCTGCTGGGTGAAGCCTGCTCCCCCCCCACCCCCACCCTGGCCCTGGCAGTCTGCCTCTCTAGAATGGACTCAGGTTCAGCAGCCCTATACTTCCTCCCATCCTAGAAATCCAGCTCGTGGGACTCAGGGTGCAGGGCGATATAGGGAGGCCAGACGAGGTGAGGGAGCAGGCTGGGGCACTTAGGAGGCTTGATGGGGGCAGTGGCTTGATTACACAGGTATTGCAAAAGTCTCATTTCAGAGCTCAGACCCGGGCCACAGGGGAGCATTCCTTCTCCACCTTGTACTTCTGCACAAAGGGGCCATCCCCACCCCCCACCCGTCCCCGAAGAACCCATGTCAAACCTGAGCCCCAGCCAGGTGGTGTCATGAGATTCCAAACCTGCTCGCTAGACCTCCATCTGCTCTCACTGGCTTAGAGCTGCGGAAAGAGGACAGGGCTGCATGAGAAAGCCCGGGTCCTGGGTTTGAGGCTAGTGTTATTGTTCTCTGGCCTGAACTTGGGCTACCATAGTTCTTGTTCCAGCTCAACGATGCCAATGTTTTTGTTACCTCTTCTTCCCATCTCCACCCTCCCCTCAAAAGTGTTTTGAAATCTTGTCCCTTCAAACAGCCCCAGACCAGGCAGAGGGGGACCTCTGGCTCCCCGCCTGGGCACTGTTCCCCCATGACCCTGAAGAAGGTGCTTTGGCCGGCTCCCCCGCCCTGCTGCCTTCACAGCTGCTAGATGGGGAGCCTCAGGGGACCAGCAGCCCTTCCTCTGGCTGAGGAGGCCCACTGGTTGCCTCGGTGTCTCCTCCCCAAGGAGGAAGCAGCTGGGGAAGATCAGGAAGAGGGAGGAGGAAAGCCACGGGGATGGATTAACGGTCTCTGGAAAAGGACAGCCTAACCCAGGGCTGAGCCCAGGAGCTTAGAGTAATGAGGAGCCCAGACAGATCAGAGCCGGAGGGGGTGTGGGGCAGCAGGAGAAGGGGCATAGGGCCATAAGTTCTGTCATCACTGGGAAAGTGACCCCCTCCCCGTCACTCAGCCTGGAAGCCTCCTCTCCTGGGTCCAAGTTCTAGGCTGGGGCAGATGTCACGTTCATTTCATTTGAGATATCAGAATCCAGCTGCCATCCTGTGCCCCAGCTCTGGTGGAATCCTGACTAGTACCCTACCCATTTCTGACCCATTCTGTAGGGGATAGTGCCCCAGAGCAGGTCCCTTAGAGATCTAGAGAGATCTAGCAGTCTGTGCACCTTGCCTGCAATGCCATTCCAGCCCTATCCTAAGGCTACAAATGTGCCCCCAGAGTATCTCTGCGTGGCCAGGGTCCTTTCTCTAGCTGATGTCACTGCTCTGCCTCCAGGTGGCCAGTGAGAGGTCCTAGTGCTGTGCCCCTCAGGATACCCTCACTCTCCCATATGGTGGTCTGTGATGGTCCCATTGCTCACAGTAAGAGGGAAGAGGGCACTGGCAGCCCTCCAGCACCCCTCACGGGCCTCATCACCCTAGCTCTGTGGGAAGGTACCCCTCCCCTCTGCACACAGATGGAACAGTCTGTATTTTCCCAGCAGGGTCCTGGGGTGTCCCTGGGGGAGGCTGGGCATCCCAGCAAGCCTCCCTGGGCCTGGCTGCCACCAAACTGCGGAGCGGTAAACAAACACAGCCTCCCAGGGCTGGGGGGTGGAGGTGGGGAAGGAGCACCACAGCCAGCCAGCCACCTTGCCAGGAAGAGGACTGTGTCCCTGCCCTACCTTTCTCCCCCCTTACCAAGGAGTGAGCTGTGGGGACCACAGGAGACCGTGGAGTTTGGGGGTGGGGAGGGTCTGCTCTCTAGCTTTTGATCAGGAAGTAGCATTAGCCGTACTGGTCACACAGGGAAGGGTCTGCCCCCTGCCACCCCACCTCTCCTCCTTCGAATCAATTTGCTACCAAATCTTAGTGCCCCCATGTAGAAATCTGGGTCTTGCTGGGCCACAGAGCCACCAAACTTCTGCTTGGAGAAATCCTCAAAACTTCCCTAGCCTGTCCTAATTTGTAGGCATACTTGCCTAAGCCAGACCTGTGATCCTCCCTCACCTTCCCACCGCACTATCCTCCCAAGTAAAAACAAACTTTCCTCTCTGGGGTTAAACCCCTGATGATTACACACCACTTTCTGAGCTGGGGACAGGCATGTTGGACGGAAGCACTGGATCAGGAAGCCAAGGCAGTACCCATCCTCCCTTGCTTCCTGAACCGAAGGTTTTCCATCTGTAAAGTGGGGCTATCTAATAGTTGGCAGCTGATGGATTGTAGAGTAAATGTGATCATTATGAAAAATGCCTTGTAAACTGCAGAGGGCTTCAAGGCCGCCCAAAGGTCAGGGGACGTCATTGTTGAGATTGCCTGCCCCCTAGGCATGATGTTGGGGGAGATGGGGAGCCTACAACCACAAATTCCAGTATGTTGGGGAGCTGTGAGCCCACACCAGTTCCCCATCAGAGTCTTTCCTTGGTCTTGGGTAAAGGCAAACCGTGTTAGAGGTATCCCTGGCCTGGGGAGTTAGGACAAGGGGAGACGGGGACCGGATGGCTGGGGGATACCAGACTGGGCCACCCAGGTTGGGGGTGAACCTAGGGGCGCGCTGCGGAGCGGGGGGCGGGGGGAGGGCTAGGAGGCGGAACAACAACTGGTGGAGGGGGCGTGTCCCGGCCTGGTTCGGTCCCCTCCCCCCACTGGAGCCACACTCCCTCCCCCGTCCGGTACGCGGGGCCGCTGTGCCACTGCAGGCGGCGGCTGGGCCCGGCTCCGCGGGGCCTTTGTGCGGCGCGGGGCGGAGGCGGCGGCCTCCCCGGGGAGGGGCGGGAGGAGAGGGCGGCGCCCCGGGCCCGCCTCGCCGCTGCCGCAGCCCCCGCCCCCGGCCCGCCTGGCCCGCGGCGGCAGCGTGGCCTCCGCGCGGCGTCAGCACAGCAGCGGCGGCAGCAGCGACAGCAGCAACAGCAGCGGGGCGGCCCGCGCGGGTGTTTATGTCGGGTCGCGGTGTCTCCCAGCAGCATGGCGGATTACCTGATCAGCGGCGGCACCGGCTACGTGCCCGAGGATGGGCTCACCGCGCAGCAGCTCTTCGCCAACGCCGACGGCCTCACCTACAAGTAAGCGCCGGGGGGCCTCGGCCCCACCTCGGCGCACCCACCGGCGCGCCGCGATTCCCCCCCCCCCAAGCCCCGGCCCTACACGTGCACCGTTACCCCCTCGGGGACGCGCGCGTTCTCCGGCCCCGATTCGAGTGACTTGGGGTGGGGGTGGGGGACTCGGCAAAGGCAGGAAGGAGGCCCGCGCTGAGGGCAGACGGACGTGGCACAGCGACGTCGCGGGCCCTGGGTGCCATGCCCCGTTTATGGCCGGATCCGGGGTCAGCCTGCCCCCTTCCTCCTCTCGTGGGCATCTTGACCCCATGGAGGGGCCTTGGGACGGTTGGGAACTGGAGATGTGGGAGTTATGGAGAGACTTTTTTCCAGACCTTGGTCCAGGATACCCTCTGGCTCCCAGCTCACATGAGGGCAGAAGGGACCCTGGGGTCCAGCTAAGGCAGCTGCTTGGGTGTTGCCTCCAGGAGAGGCCCAGCTGGGCAGTTGGGATGGCTCCTTTTCCCCCACGGACCTGTCCAGCCTTCCTTCCACTTGTGCCCTGCCTGCCCACAGGTTAGCACTAGTGCCCCCCTGGGCGTGGGTATTCCAAGCCCAAGCCCACCCCAAGCCTGCCCCACATGGGATTTTGGAGGAGGATGAGACCTTTCTGTTTGCCTCTGGCTTAGTCTGCTTTTCCACAGGCCCTGGGCCAGTTGTCCTGCGGGCTGCAGGCCTGGCACTAGCTCCTCTCCTGGCTGCAGGACTGTGTCCGTGCCAGGAAGGAGCATCAAAACCTGGGGCTGGGAGGAGTGGGGATGCTGGCAAGTCAGAAGCACCCCAGCCCTGTCTCCTGCCAGTCCCTGCCCTCGCCTAGAAGCATTCCTGCTTGGCAGGCGGTTTCCCTAGACACCAGGATTCCCAGTCATTCCTGAGTGGCCCACTTGCCCGGCAGTAACTGGGGTGTGGGCCAGGTGAGGGATGTAGATAATGCCGAGACAATGTCCAGGGGCCCAGACTCCAGCGTTTCTCCTCCCGCCTCTCCGTGAGCCACAGAGGCCACTTCGCTGTACAGAAGGGCTGCTAAGGGCGGTTAAGGTTCTTGATTTGTTTGGGGGTCTTTGAGGAAAGGGGAGAAAGTATCTCTTTGATACCTTGTTCACTGGAGTCTTTTAGGAAACTCACTAGGGAAATTCCTAGGAGTTTCTCTAGGTCCGGGGCAGGTTAAAGACCCCACCCCTCTGATCCACCCTGGAGCTTTTCCTTCCTGCACTGGGGTGCCTGCTGCTTTGCTTAGTCCGACTGGGAGTGTTCCCTAAGTATGGAACATTTGCTTTTGGGTGTGTCCATCAAGGCCCTGTGATTTCAGGCAGATCGAGCCAGTGGGGGCCTCCCTCCCCCGGCTATGGCACTCTTCTCTGCCATACCCCTGCAGGCCTACACTCTCCTTCTGGGGTTTGCTGTGACCGGGGCCCACACTAGTGTGGGCAGCTGCCACGCTCTGGCCAGGGCCCCGGTGTCCTGGTCCTAACCGCTGGGAAGCCCACTTCCTCCCCTTTCCTGTCCCAGGCCATGTTGGTGGGGTGCCCCACTCCAACCAGAGTGGAGTGCCCGCTCTGTCCGAACACGCCCCACACTCAGTGCCCTGGGGTCCCCCCATGCTGCTCTGAACCCCGTGTGACTCAGCAGCCCCGGCCCTGGGCTGAGCCGCTCGTCCTGTGCTTTGTGGTGTTCATGCCATGCTGTGCTACGAAATGATTTTCGGGTTCATTCCGTGTCTGCTGACTGTGTCCCCCTATCAAGATGGAGAAGCGTTCAAGGGCAAGCACTGTATGTGCTCCGTGTGTCATTACAGGGACTTCTATGTCCCTCGATCAACTCTGAGCCCTGAAGGCAGTGGGCATTTGGGGCCAACTGCCTTGGTGGCGCCCCGGGCCCAGAGACCATCCGCTGGCTTTGTCTCGAGGTCTCCCGGCTGGAGGGAGCAAGATGCTGGTGGGGGGCAGGGGAGTGCTTCAGTCCCGGGCAGGGAACAGCCCCGGATCGGAGGGCCCCAGCCTCTGCCCCTCCTCCCACCCCCAGGCTGCCTCCCCTAGGCATGGCAGGCCCTGCCCCTTTTGGGGACCCCTCCCCACCCAGTAACAGTCACTTTTCTGTCTCCACAGCGACTTCCTGATTCTCCCAGGATTCATAGACTTCATAGCTGATGAGGTGGTGAGTCTCTCTTCTGCTGCCCTGGGGGGAGAGGGACCATGTATGTGGTAGAAGAGGCTGGCTGCTCTTTCAAGGGCGGGGTGTGGGAGAGACGTCTTGGGCATGTAGCCTTTATTGCTGCCAGAGAAACTGGCACAGAGCAGTGGGTCATGTCTAATGGGGCAGAGGCAGCTGCGGGGACTCGGGGGTATGCTGAGCGGGGTGGGAGGGCAACGGAGGACTGTCACCATCAGAGCCCGTGGTGAGGTTCAGAAAGACCCTGAGAGCACGGGCGTGGGTGTGGCAGCCCTCTTACCATCCCAGGGAAGGATTGGATTTTGTCTGAAATGCTGAGCAAGGACATGACGGAAGCCAGTAAAATTCTGGAGACTTTGGATGAGGTGGATAGACTTGTTTGTGGATCCGTAATGCACAGGAATTGGCAAGAGGATTTGAAAGAATTAGATTTGGGACAGATACAAGGAAACATGGTGCCTTGCTTTATTGGAGGGGCTCAGCAACGAGCCAAGTGAATGAACAATGTTCTTTACCCAGTTAACGTACGACAAGCTCATAGAAGCCAAGGGGTAGGTACTGACGAGTATAAGTCATTTCACAGAAAAGTTAGAGTCTTCTTTTTTTTTTTAATTTTATTTATTTATTTGTCAGAGAGACAGCGAGAGAGAGCACAAGCAGGGGGAGCGGTAGGCAGAAGGAGAAGGGGGCTCCCCGCTGAGCAAGGAGCCTGATGAGGGACTTGATCCCAGGACGCTGGGATCATGACCTGAGCCAAAGGCAGATGCTTAACCCACTGAGCCACCCAGGCGCCCCAAAGTTAGATTACTCTATGATGAATTCGTGCACGTTAAAGAAATAGTTTCCTTTGTTGCCGTCACTGATGTTTCTTCAGGTCTGACCCTCAAGAAACCAAAGGCCCTAGTGTACCTGGATCACTCTTACATCGGCGAGACTCCTGTCCAGCCTGTGTAGCCAGTGCTGATGCGGACAGATTTTTGGGGGAAATTTGGGCTATTCTGAACGTGCACCTTATGGTGCCAACCAGGATATTTTGGTTCAGCTGTTCAGTTTAACAAAGTTTACCAAGCCCTCTGGCTTTGTGCCAGACCCTGGGCAGGGTGCGAGGAAGAGAGGGATAGAAAAGTCCCCTCCTGGCCATCAGGGGGCTCCCCGTCCTGTGGCCTAGGTCAGGAAGGCTGTGTGGCGCTTCTCCCGTGGTATGATGGTTGAGGAGAAGGTGGGGTTTTCTAGACCGCAGGGGCATGGTTCTGAAGCAGGGTCTGGTCTGTGAGATGGACTTCAGTGGCCTTCGAATCTCCAAAAATTCTGTACCAAAGTCTGTGAGTGCTTTGGAGGCTAGGATCCACGAGCTGTTGGCCTGAATCTCAGAGGCAGATTCCTCCCCAGCGTTTATTTGCAGCCCTGACCTTTCCCCTGAGTGGCAGACCCTTGGTTCCCTACTTTCCTGGATGTCTGATAGACCCCTTCCCGTGCGTTTTCCTCCCAGTCACAGCGTCTCCCGCCTGGCCCTGCCCAGCAGCCGCCTCGGTGGCCTCCCTGCCTCAGGCCTTGTCACGTAGAGTCCATTCTCCACATCAGAGCCTGAGTGACCTCTTGAAAACATAGAGCGGAGCATATCTCTCCTCTGCCTGAGACCTTCCTGTGGCTTCTCATCTTAGAGGCAAATCTAAGTTCCTCTCCTCTCCGTGGCCTGCGAGGCTACACACCCTCACTGCCCACCCACCCCCCTGCCTGCCTCTCGCCCTTTAGCCCCTGCTCCCCCCTTTCTACCGTGCTAGCCTTTTTGTGTCTTCAATATACCTCGGGGAGACTGGGAACAGAGGCCAAGTTCACGCGCACGGCTCCCTCTGCCTGCCACGACAGTCCCTCCCTCAGACTCTGACTCGACTGGTTCCCACTTGTCATGCCCCAAGAAAGAGGCTTTTCTTGACCCACACATCCTTCTTCCCGTGGTCACTTGGCTTTGTTGTCTTTCTTCGGAGCCTTTGTCTTGAATGAAATAATCTCGTACGCGTTATTTTCGTGTTTGTCATCTTTCCAAGTAGAATGTAACCTCCAGGAGGGACAGCAGGGACCTCACCTGCCTTGTCCGCTGCTGTGTCTGCAGGCCCGTCCTGGTGCCGGAGACCCACGGGAGCTCAGTAAATGTTTGTCGAGTGAACGATAAAACTCTTCACCTAGACCGTGCCTCTGTTCTTAGGACCTGACTTCAGCCCTGACTCGGAAGATCACCCTGAAGACGCCACTGATCTCCTCCCCGATGGACACTGTGACAGAAGCCGACATGGCCATTGCCATGGCTGTGAGTCGGGCACTGGGGTGGGGACCCCGGAGTGGGCGGGTGCAGGGGTGCTGAACGGGAGGTTGGATTGAGAAATGGGGTTTGCGGCGCAAGAGGGTTGGCCCCTCGCTCTGATCATGCTTCCCTTCCACCCCAGCTGATGGGCGGTATCGGTTTCATTCATCACAACTGCACCCCGGAGTTCCAGGCCAACGAGGTGCGCAAGGTCAAGGCAAGTACCAGGCCTGTCCCCAGAAAGAAGATGCAACCCGGCCGCCCCCTCCTTTGCCATCCCTGCAGGCTGGTGCATCCCCTGGGTGACTGTGGTGGGGTCTTGTCTGCCCTTCCCCACTCTGGGGACACAGGGCCCAGCCCTCACTTGCCCATTGGCCCTTCTCCCTGTTGAGAGCCCTGGCTCCTCTATGGCTTGGCTGGACGCCACCTCCAGCCTTCTTCCAGCCTTTTCCTTCCCTGTTTCTACCCACAGAAATTTGAACAGGGCTTCATCACGGACCCCGTGGTGCTAAGCCCCTCGCATACCGTGGGCGACGTGTTGGAGGCCAAGATCCGGCATGGCTTCTCCGGCATCCCCATCACAGAGACAGGCACCATGGGCAGCAAGCTGGTGGGCATCGTCACCTCTCGAGACATTGACTTTCTCGCCGAGAAGGACCACTCCACCCTCCTCAGCGAGGTACCTGCAGGGCGGAGGGACCACCTCACATCCTGGGGCCTCAGGCTGGTGCCTGTGACCAGGGACCAGAGGGAGGCCTGGCTCCCTTCTCTCTCACCTGCCAACCTGCAGGCAAATGTTCCTGGCTCCACAGGTGATGACGCCGCGGAATGAGCTGGTGGTGGCTCCAGCGGGTGTGACCTTGAAAGAGGCAAATGAGATCCTGCAGCGCAGCAAGAAAGGTACCTGGGCGTGAGCAGAAAGCTCTAGACCCCCCCAGTCTGGCTCCCGGTACCCCAGGCCCGCTGTAGCTGCAGACCTTTGTAGATTGTCCCAGCAACCAGATTGGCCGGGCCTTAGGGAAGGTTTGAATAATCCCGGGTTGGAGCATGAATCCTGAGGTCCTTTTCCTGGCGCGGGAAAACCTGTCCCTTATTCAGCATCTTCACACTATGTCTCCCCATAAAGCTCATCCTGTGAAATGCTCATCACACAAAAAAAGTCTGAAACATGCTACTTTCTATCTCCCACATTCCATTAAAAAAATTGTATGTCAGCTAATTAAAGGCCCTGAGAAATCCTGCACTTAGGTTTATTTGACACTGGGGCTGCTGACATGATATTCATTAGGTCCCTATGTGAGACACCGGGCAATGCCTCCCTGGCTCCTACTGGGTTGTTTTCTGGGGGTGACGTTGGAGAGGGTACGTGTTCCTCCCGCTAAGACAGCCTTACGTTTGTGCCCTGGCCAGGAGTTTTCGACCACTGTGGCCTGTGGCCTAGCAGGTGAAAGGCTGCCAGTGCACAGGGGCCACCCACCCAGCCTGGTTAGGCCACAGGGCAGGAAGAGCTCCGGAACCCACTTGGCTAGGAGTTTTCTTCGCTTCCTGTTCCTTGGGAGGAGGGCCAGGTCCCTAGGAGCGTTTCCTGGGTGGGTGCTGCCACCTAGTGGCTGGTTTGGGTACTTCAGTGGAATCTCTGGCTTGGTCCGTTTCCTCCTCACCGTCCCCCAGTTCCTCAGTTCCCCAGTCCCCCATTCCCACTCCCGCCCCCAGAAGCCTGCTCCTTTACCTAACCTCTGCATTCCTCATCAGGGAAGCTGCCCATTGTCAACGATCGTGATGAGCTGGTGGCCATCATTGCCCGCACTGACCTGAAGAAGAACAGGGATTACCCTCTGGCCTCCAAGGATTCCCATAAGCAGCTGCTGTGTGGGGCGGCCGTGGGCACCCGGGAGGATGACAAATACCGCCTTGACCTGCTGACCCAGGCAGGCGCCGACGTCATAGTGCTGGTACGGGCACCGCCCGGGGCACGGCGGCTCAGGAGAGGAGAGGCTTACCGAGACCTGGGTTTGCCTCTAATGAAGCCTGAGGTCGGGATTAGGAGGGTCACTGGTACTCTGACAGCTCAGCACAAACTGGGGGTCCCTTGGAGGGCCCTCCGCACCCTAACACTTAGAGCTCACATTCTTCGAGAGCCTCCCGCTTGCCAGGTCCCGCATGGAGACCTTTCTGTGGATGAACTCGTTTGATCCTCATCACAGCTCCCTGAGGTTCAATATCACGCCCACCCGTCAGAGGAAGAAACGAGGTGGCAGAAATGCAGTAATTTCATCTGGTAGTGAGTTGGTGGGAACGGGCGATGGCCCCGGGCAACACCTGCTTGCTGTGAGGACCGGTCCATACAGTGGCTATGCCGGGGCCTTGTCTGCTCTCAGATCGTAAATCGGGGGTGCTCAACCTTTGGGGGAAAGCAGGCCTCTTCGAGACTCAGTCTGCCAAGAGCTGTCAGGTGTTTTCCCAAGGGAAAAAAAAAAAGAGCTTTCTCCTAACGTTTTTCATAGTTTCCGGAGTTTGTCTGCTCATGATCCCTCTCCTCCCGTGAGGACTCTTAGCCACCGAAGCCTGAGCTTTCCTGTCCCCCTTCTCGCAGGACTCCTCCCAAGGGAACTCTGTGTATCAGATCGCCATGGTGCACTACATCAAGCAGAAATACCCCCACCTCCAGGTGATTGGGGGGAATGGTGAGTGCAGGGTCCCCCGTCAGCCCCCAGCCCTTGCTCCCTCGCTGCGTAACTTTCCGTCTATCCTTCAGCATCCCTAGATGATGGCATTGCTCCTGCGTGGGGGCAGAGGGCTGCATGTACGGGCTTGGTCCCTGGGGGTCGGCGGGGGGGTGGAGGGGGTGGGGAGGGGGCTAAACTGGGGTCCCAGGCAGCTCCAGAGCAAGGCAAGGGCATCCCATCCTCACAGTGTTCCTCTTTCCCCGTTCCTCCAAACCCTCGCCCCACCCCCTCAGTGGTGACAGCAGCTCAGGCCAAGAACCTGATTGATGCCGGTGTGGACGGGCTCCGCGTGGGCATGGGCTGCGGCTCCATCTGCATCACCCAGGAAGGTAGGTGTAGGTGCAGGAGAGCGATGCCAACAAGAACGTCCCCCTCCCCCCCGGGCCCTCTGCAGGCTCTAGGGCCCCACTCGTGTCCCACAGTTGCGTGCTGAGTGCTCGCTGTGCCGGGCCTCTTCCCAGGATGGGAGGGGGCTTCAGGGGTGACCTGGGCTCCGACGCTGTCTCTCCGGCCCACTGACTTGGGGGAGGCTGGTGTGAGGTCAGGTTATGTGAGTTTCGGGTGTGTGCTGGCCTGCCTCTCAGATTCTGGTCCAGAAGGCCCAGTCTGGAGGCCCAAGGCTGGTGTGAATCCTTCTCCGAGGGGCTCGTTGGAAGCTGGCTCAGAGTTGGGATCAGCTTTGTGACAAGGCAGGTTACCTGGGACGTGGAGATAGCATGTCCCTGAGTGTGTAAGGACACGCGAGCTTATCACCGTGCGGCGATCATGGGGGAGAGGGATCCGCTCAGCCACAAAGCCCTTTTGGGGGGTGCGCTCCTGACCATGAAGTGGGGGAGTGTGTCCCCGTGTGGTTGCGGGGCGCTCCCGGGACGCCGGGGTCTGACTTGGGGATCCCGGCTTGGCCCGAGGGGATGTACCTGGCCCCTCGAGGGAAGGTCATTTCTCCACGACACCGAGTGACCCGTTTGGTCTTGGTCTTCTCTGCCCAAAACGTCTCCTCCTTTCGGTCTTCAGAGCCTCTGCTTTTAAGTTTCGACCCTTCGTCTTAGCTGACCACCCTGGTAAAATGGGGGCCTTTGCTCGGTGACTCGACAAATGTTAACTGAGCACGTGCTGTGTGTCAGGCACGGCTCTAACTCTTGGGGAGGCAGTAGGGACAAGCAAACCACAGGAACTTCCTGAGACGGCCTCTTCTCCGCTTCATCCCGCTGCCCCTCCGTCCCCAGCTGCGTGCTAGCTCTTGAGACTTCCCACTTAAAACCTCATATCAGAGACCTCGGACCGTTAAACTCAGAGAAATGCACACCGGCGTCCTCGTCCCAAAGGAGGCCATGCATACTCACCCTGGGAAATGGCTTCACAAATGAAAGAGGTTGAGAGAGACCTTGAGCCTGGGGGACCCCCTCCCCCAGACCCCACGCGCCCCAGTCTGGGGGTCGGGGCGCTATACTCTGAAGGCCGTCAGGATCCTGCATGGTGCGAATATTCTGGGTGGAGTTGTCCCTGGAGTGCCGTTGCCCCAAGTGTTCTTTGCCGCTGCCTCTCTTGTGCCTCAGAAACACCGTCCAGCCCAGTCCCTTTCCCCATGCGGAGGTGGGGCACGTGGAGTGGGGGGCCCTCTCCCTGTGTGCTGTTGGGACCTCTGACTGGCGTGTCCCTCCCCCCCTCCTGCAGTGATGGCGTGTGGTCGGCCCCAGGGCACCGCCGTCTACAAGGTGGCCGAGTACGCCCGGCGCTTTGGGGTGCCGGTCATAGCGGATGGCGGCATCCAGACCGTGGGGCACGTGGTCAAGGCCTTGGCCCTGGGAGCCTCCACAGGTGAGGGGGCTCTGCTGGGGACGGGGCAGGCCGGTGGGGGACTGGGAGCTGGGCAAGGGCAGCGGGAGGTCTGTGGGGCTGGAGGCACTGACCCCTCAACCGCCACAGTGATGATGGGCTCCCTGCTCGCCGCCACCACGGAGGCCCCTGGCGAGTACTTCTTCTCGGATGGGGTGAGGCTCAAGAAGTACCGGGGCATGGGCTCCTTGGACGCCATGGAGAAGAGCAGCAGCAGCCAGAAACGATACTTCAGGTGCCCGGCTTCGGAGCCCCGGCCCCGGGCAGATCAGCCCACAGCCCTCCAGCGTCCCCACCGCCTGTGACTTCCCCACATGGTGCCCAGTCTCCGCATGATAGTTCTGGAAACCAAGGCACAGGGTACAAGTAGCGGACCTGGGATGGTACCTGGGCCATCTGACTCAGAACCCCGGGAGGGGCTGCTCTGGGGGGCCTTCTGGGTGGTGTCCCCTCCGCTGGTTCCCTCAAGAGGCGGGGTGGGCTCCCCTGAGCCGGGGGCCCGCTTGGCTCAGTCTCTTTGCCCTCCCCGCAGTGAGGGGGATAAGGTGAAGATTGCGCAGGGTGTCTCGGGCTCCATCCAGGACAAAGGCTCCATTCAGAAGTTCGTGCCCTACCTCATAGCGGGTATCCAGCATGGCTGCCAGGATATCGGCGCCCGGAGTCTGTCCGTCCTGCGGTGAGTCCTGTGACTGGGCTGGCGGGCGGGGGCCGCACAGGTGGGGGCTCCTTGGGAGGCTCCCGGCTCCTCCCTGCTTCCCCTCTCTCTCTCTCTCTGTCCTCGGTGTCCCTGACATGCTCCACCTGCCTGCCTGCAGGTCCATGATGTACTCAGGAGAGCTCAAGTTCGAGAAGCGGACCATGTCGGCTCAGATCGAGGGCGGCGTCCACGGCCTGCACTCGTAAGTGCCCCCGCTGGCCGGCACCGGGTCGGGCAGATGGGGCCGTGGGGCCGAGGCCAGGCTGAGGTTTCAGGGAACCCGTGGACCATCTACTCTAAGGACGGGTGCTGCCGCAGGAGGACCCCATCGCCCTCCAGGGCCGGGCCTGCCCTGGGACCCTGTCCTTTAGCCCCCCGGGCAGGCAGGCCCGTCCGCTCCCCTCGGACATCTCCCCAAGCAGGACATAGGAGGCTGTGGCCGCGGGCCCCTCCCGGGCTCCCAGTCCCTCGCTTGCTCAGAAGCTTGGTGGCTGGTGGCAGAGGCTGGTGGCGCCGGGCTCTTGCTGGTGGCAGCATCAGGCAGGCAGGCAGAGGCCGGGGGCACGTGCCCTCCGGCGGGGACGAGAGCAGAGCGACAGATGCCAGGGCCAGCGCCGGGGCGGCTGCGGGCGGGGGCAGTGCTAGTTGGCAGCGGTAGTCGCAGAGGCATGCGTCCCCGCCCTGGTCGAGAAGGCCTGTCCCCCCAGACACTGGCGGGCGTCTAACCTGTGTCTCTTTCTGCCCCACCCTCTCGTAGCTATACCTTTCTGCCGTGTAAGTAACCGCGCTGCCCGGGCCAAGCGTAGAGTAGAGCAGGGGCAGTCTGGGTGGGACCTGGGCTGGGGGCGGGGGCCGCTGGGTTGGGGGTGGCCTTGGGGCGTCAGCAGGGGCACAGACCCCAGGACTAGCACCGAGCTGGGGGCAGCCGACCGTGGCCCCTCCTCCAGCAGAAACTGCCCCTTCTGGGGTGCAGACTGATGTCCCTGACCACAGGCCTGAGGTTGCCCTGTCTTGGACTGGACCCAGTGACCACAAGGGGCCTAGGCCACTGTGTGTGCAGGGGTGGGGTGGAGATGTGGGCGGCGGAGGTGCAGCTTGGTCTGAGCTTGCTCTGTGAGGATGGACTGCGTCTTCCTTAGCTGCGTCTCCGCCCCCAGCATTGAGGGCAGTCCACTCAGCTGTGGCTGTGGCCAGAAGGAACATGGCTGTCTCTGGTCCTGGCATGGTTCCTTCGGGAGCCTTGGCCTGGGGAACACAGAGGCACAGGGCCTGCTCTTTCCCCACCCCACCCCCTCGCTGGGGGTGCCCTGGCAGCCCAAGGCCTAATGGCAAGGGGATCTGGGAAGGGAGCAGGGCCCAGACACCCACTCTTGGCTTCCCTCTTGCCTTGTCCCCACAGTTACGAGAAGCGGCTGTACTGAGGATGGCGGTGGAGGCCGGGGCAGTGGAGGGGGTGCGCCCCAGGGTGCCCCTTTGAGCGCCGCCTCCCTCCATAACTGAGTGGTCCATAGATTTGCACTACGGATTCCCCAGCTCCCTTCCAGGGAGAGAGGAGGAGAGCCCCCGAGGGTCTGCGGCCCCCTCCTGGCCATCCCCTGCAGAGTCGGGACTGCTCCCCAGGCTCGGCTGCCCTGGGGGTCCCCCCGGGCTCCCCCTCCTTCAGTTCCCCTGAGCCTAGCCAGCCTGGGCTCTCAGGCCCTGTGCCTGCCTCAGGTCTTTCTCGCTGCAGCCTGCTCCGGCCTGGCGCCCACCCCTGGGGCAGGTGGCCCCTCCTGGCTTCCGTAGGGCACCTCCTTCCCCAACCCCCACCCCGGAAATGGTGCTCTCCTGGCCCTGCCTCTGGCCCCTTCCTGGGCTACTGCCCCCTCAGCCATGTGGCACTTCTGGGCTCCTGACCTAGGCCAGAGGGAGGTCTCTGCCCCCTTCCCCTGGCCCTAGGCTACCCGGGCCCGGCTCCTCAGGCCATTCCCCTCCGTCCCTGGCCCTGGCCCTGGGGAGGAGGCTGCCCATCATTCCTGACTCACCGTCATCCCCAGGTGTACCATTCCTGCCCTCTCCTCTCAGCTGCAGTCGAAGGCTTTAACTTTGCACACTTTGGGGTCACAGTTATGTCATTGTATATTAAATAATCAGAATAAATCAAGAGGTCTCAATACCTCTGCCATCCTGACTCTGCCCCTTGTCCACTGGGCAGTTGGCCCCCATCCTGGTGGTGAGCTGGAGCCCCGACCCCATCAGAGCTGGGCTGGGGGCGGGGTTGGGGGGCCCCAGGCCCAGCCTCCCCAGGAAGGGGAGGAGGGCGTCGTGGGACTCTAGGGGGTGCTGGTGCAATTGGGCCGCATGGCCGGGCAGGGGGGCCTCCCAGGCCTGGGCCTACGCCGGCATGCGCCCCTGCTGCCTGTGGCCAGCAGCCCACACAGGCAGACGGTGTGGCCGAGGGGCCACCGAGGCCGTAGAAGACGAGTGTCGGGAGCCTTCTTGGTGGCTGCTTGCAAGTCCCCACGGCGGCCTCGCGGCAGCAAACAGTGCAGCTTGGACACAGGCGGGAGTAGAGCGGAGCAGTGGCCCTGACCGGCACCCTCGTCTGCGGAGACCCATATGTGGGTACCAGGGTGGGGGGTCCAGCTCCCACTGTTCGTCTGCAGCTCAGGCCCCGCGTCCCAGCCTCAAAGCCCGCCCAGTGGGGACGGCACTGACACGTGGGCTGCTGAATCTCCTGGGGGGGCAGCGGGGGTCCTGGGGTGTTCCCCTTGCCTTCCTCTGCCTCTGTTGTTGCAACTGGGCACTGGTCCCGCAGCCGAGCCACCCAGGTATAGACGCCACTCGGGCGCGGAAGCCAAGAAGGCCTGAATGCTCGGGGGGCAGGAATGAGCAGAGGCTGTAGAAGCAAAACCCCAGTTTGTGGCTCGGGAATAGCCGGAAACACTCCCCTGACTGTCAGGGAGGGGCTGCTTCAGGCTCCTCTCGGCATGCCTGCCAGGACCTGCCTGCGCCCAGACCTTTCTGGAAAGAGCCCCTTGGCCTGGGGCCAGCCTCTTTCACGGTGGCGTCTTCCAGCTTCGCGGCGACCTCACGGGTGAGAAGGACAGCGCTGGAGGGCAGGACCGTCGGGTGGGTTCAGAGCTAGTTCAGCGACTGCTCCACGAGTTGCTGCAGACTGACCGGGTCATTGAGAGTCCGCGGAGGCCTCGCACCCTGGGGTCTGTGGCCTCGGTGAGCACCTAGGAGTCCAAGGCGGCCCAGCGACGTGGGACAAGGATCCACGGATACCAGGGGATGGTAAAAGCTGCGAGGGGATGGACCAAAACGAGGCCGTGTTTCATAGTTTGTCCCGCAAGTCGGTTTGCAAAAACCGCACAGGAATCGGCTTGGCCAGATCTAAGGGTTTTTAGGGAACTGCAGAGTCACTCGGCATCCAGGGTGTGAGTGGTTCAAAAGGAGAATTTTCCTTCTGAGCTAGACTCCACCGGTCCATTAGAGCTGACCAGGAGGATGGGTTACCTTGGAACAATGACCTTCCCATTACTCGAGGTACGTTAGCCTTGCTTTGATTCTTCTAGAGGGAATTCAGGCACAGTGGTCCTTAAATTTTGGTGCATATCCAACCCCCCTACATCCTGGAGAGCTAAAAACACACCCAGAAGCCCGGGCTCCCTGAGGTCGGATAGGGTCTGGGCCTCTGGGTTATCACTCAGTCCCAGGGGATTCCAACACATCCCCGAGCTGGAGAATCACTGTTTAAGAGGAAATCGGAGAATCCAGTTCCATGATTCCTGAGACTCGCCAAAGCACATGGCATGAGCGTTTCAGATGACACAGCACCCACCTTGTGACCTCATTGTGGGGATGACGTGAGAGAATGTATGGAAGGTGCTGGGCGCTCGCTAGATTAGTCTCAACGCGTCCTATTTGGCCTCCCCTTCTGCAAAGGAACGGAGGCTGGAGATGAACACGTGCCAGGCTGGCCGGGACCGTACACTCAGGCCCAGGTGGGACAGGGGACAGTTGCCCTAGGGAGGAAGGCCACATCAGATGGCCACTCCGAGGTGGTTCAGAGCCACATTTGGGACAAATGCAGATCATAGACCCCGTGGTCAGCAGAATGTGTCCACCCGCAGTCCAGCATGGTTCGTGAGGCACAGGCACCCCCTCGCCCAGACCCTGGCACCCTCGCCTTGCTCCGTGCGGCCCAGGCTGCCTGCCACCAGGCCGCGGAAGACGTGGCCGTGCAGGCCCCAGGCCCTGGCTCATGAGCGGCGGCATCCGCGCAGGGAGCCAGCCAGGGTCCCAGTCCCCCGCAGCGACACCAGCACCCAGGCGGCCCACTCTGGGCTCCAGTGCGGGCACAGGAAGTGAATCGGCACACTCGCCGCGGCCAGCACCTCTAAACCACGGGCCAGGGAGAGCGGCAGATACTTGTTCTCACCGGGGCAGGAGCGGAACAGCTGGTGGGGGGCCCAGGGGACCCCGGGAGGTGAGGCTTGCAGTACAGGTGAATGGAGCCCGAGAGCTGGGGGGTAGCCGTGGGGCCGTGGCTGTCCCACCCTGGAGGATGGATGGAGTAGTGGTGGGTGGCCCTCGACTCTAGCCCCGCCTTTCCCCCCACATCTGCTGGCGGACAGCAGGGGCTCAGATGGCTTCACCCGGTAGCTTGGGAGGGGCCGCACTAGCCCTCTGAAGGCTCTTTCAGCCTCTGTGCTTCTAGCGCCAATCAGGAAGTGGGTGGGCAGCCAGCCCGGAGAGGGGTCAGCACTCCAGCTGCGTACGACTCCACTCCCCTCAACTCCCCCTCCACCCCATCTCCTCGCATCCGGGAGTGGGGTCTAGAGAGGAAGAGGGGCCAGCCATGGGGAGAGAGGGGAGAGGCAGCTCCTCCCTCCACCCTCACACTGAGCTTTTTGTTCCTTCAGGATTCCTCCTGGCCTGTGAGAGCCAGACTCCGACCCCAACCTCTCTGGGTCCATGCCCCCCCCAACTTTATACATGGGTCCCTCCTTATTAGGGGGTTAGGAAGCAGTTCTTTCCACCTCCCCGCACCCCCAGCAGCCCTCCACCTCCATCTACTCAGAGGTAGGCCCGGGTCAGAGCACACAGTCCCCCGCAGCACCTACCAGGCCCCAGCTCCAAAACCCTGCTCCCCATACCCAATGTCCCCAGGATGGGGCCCCTCACCTACAGAGTGGGAGTCACCTTCACCAGCCTCCTGTACCTTCCTCCCAGGTCAGTTCCAGAGGGAAGATGGGCAGGGTCAGGCACCCAGGACACCTTGGTCCCAACCTCCTGCTCCACCCCCTCTCAAGGCCATTGGCGACAGCAGTCTCTGGGCTGAGAGCTGGGTGTCTGGCTCCCAAGTGAGCTGCGCTCCCCAGCCCAGCTAGAGTCAGGAGGAGGCAGGTGTGGGAGAGGGTGCCGCGTTAGCCCGGGACAGGTAGAGACCAGCCTTTCCCTCTCTGGGTGCCTCAGTTTCTCTACTTGTGATCCTCATTAGGGAAAGAAGAGCACCCCGCCCCCACCTCCACTTGAGACAGCTTCCTGTCTCTTGACCCCACACATCAGGTCCGCTTCCCCCTTCACCTCTCAGGGCAGGGTCATCTCAGAGTGGCCAAGGGCAGCTAGGGGCTGCCTCAGGTGGCACACCAACTCAGGAGACCTGGTCTCTCAGAGCGGTCTTCTGCTTCTCTCTCTTCTGCCCTCCAGGCTCGGTCTGAGGCAGGGTGATCTGAGGCATCCAGAGGTTCCTCTGACAAGCTGTCAGCGTGGGCGGGAAGGTTCTCAGGAAAAGCCAAGAGAAGGGAGGCCAGGAGGAGGCTCACCAGGGGTGGAGAGGCCGGAAAAGAAGAAGGGAGCCAGAGGTGGCTGTGGATCCCTCCCATGGTCCACGGTGCCTCTAACTCCTTTCCATGGCTCTTGCCTCTGGGAATATCTAGGGACACAAAGGAGGAAAGGACTTTTTACGGTGGAGATGTTGGGGGAGAAGAGCGGGGGCCCATCGCCTTCCCCGCTTGGGGAAGGAAGCCGGGATCGCGGCTCTGCGCGCTTTAGGAGCAGTGTGGCACTGCGTCCAGCAGGTGGCGCCAGGACCCGTCGACCTGTGAGACCCCGGGGACCCTGGAGTGGGGCAGTTTCCTAGGCAACAGGCAGCCTTTCTGAAAGCCCTTCCCTTGGCAACCATTCCCTGGTTGCCCGCGTCCACAGTAAAATTCGGTTTCTGAAGGACAGGAGGAGCACGGGAGTAAAGTAATCTCTCAGAAAGGAGAGAAGCGGGCGGGGCGGGGTGGGGGGGGCGGCGGGGAGAGGAGTCTAAAAGGCCTGCTTTCCGCAGCCATTTATGACCAAGCAGCAGTCTCTGTGCTAGGTGCGTCTTATCCTCAGCAATCCCATGTGGCAGGAGCAGCACATATTCCTTGATCAGGGACGGGGAAAATGAGGTCTGGGGAGACAGTGACTTCCCAAGTGCCCAGACGGTAAGAGGTGAGCTCAATTGGGAAGCAGGGCCCACCCAGACGTCCTCCCTTCCATTCCACCCTACCTCCTGGTGGGCATGGTGTCCAAGTCCCTCAGGGAAGCTGGCAGGAGGGGGTTGGGGACCGGGAGCACTAGGTGTGGGTGAAGAGAGCAGAAGATGAATCTGCCCTTTGCAGCATGGCTGCTCCCTTGGCCCAGCCTGCGTGGGGCACCCCTTGGCTCAGGGTTCCCCCTGACCTTGCTCTGAAGCTCCCCTCTGTCTGAGGACCGCAGAGGTGGAGGGGAGGGGATTTAGGAATTCTGGAGCTTGTGTGAACTTTCTAGGGAAACCGAGGACAGGTGAGCCGTCCGGGAAGGACGAAGCTGGCTGTGCAGGAACGGATTCCATTTCGGCAGTTGTGCAGAGAAGGCCGGCTTCAACTGGGTCAAGGCACAGATCTGGAGGATTCAAATTCAGTTCAAAGATCTGATCTACTCTCACTTCATTGTGATCTCATTCACCTGCTTGCTCCACATGTCCATCAGGATATTAAATAGGATCTCTCCCTGACCATAACCATGAACGTGCACTGATACCTGAGAACCAGGAGAACAATCCAGTCGGAGTCTACGTCCAAAAGTAGGAGAAGGCCAATGTCCCAGCTCAAAGACAGGCAGGGAGAGCAAATTCTCTTACTCAGCCTTTCTGTTCTATTCAGACCTTCAATAGATTGGATGAGGCCCGCTCACGTTGGGGAGGGAAATCTGCTCTACTCAGTCTACAGATTCAAATGTTAATCTCACCCAGAAACCCCCTCACAGACACTCCCAGAATAATGTTTGGCTAACCGTCTGGGCACCCTGTGGCCCAGTCAGGTGGGCACATAAAATTAACCATTATGCGTTCCCACCATCGTCCCAGACCTGATCTTCCTTAAATCGATCCCACCTCAAAAAATAGCAATTCCCTTCTTCTGGTTGCTGAGACAAAAAAATCGTGGAGCCACCCTGCACTCCTCTTTCTCTCACGTTTGTGTTAAATTCATCAGCAAATCCTGTTGGCGAGCTTCTATAATATGTCCTTGGTCTGGTCACTTCTTCCCGTCTGTCCCCCAGCAATGGCGGCGGTCCAGGCTACTGTCGTCTCTTACGTCGGTGCCTGCCAGGAGCTCGGGCTATCCTAGCCCCCAGTGTTGCCTCGCTACAGAGACTTCTCCACATAATGGCCTGGGTGGTTCTTTTCATGCCTCCGCTCAAAACCATCCAGTGGCTTCTGTGGGGTGAAAGTAAAACCCAGTGTTTGCTGTGGCCTACAAGGCCCTTCGGCATCTAGTCCCCCTATAGCAGCCCTTGCTTTCCATCTGTTTCCCCTCGCCGGTTCTGTTCTAGCCATGCCGGCCTCCTTGCTGACCTCAAATGCTTCCCCCAGACCCGTTCCCTCTGTGTCCCCCAGATATCCACGCGACTCACTCCTTCACTGCCTTCGGGTGTCGGCTCCGGCAGCATCTGGTTGGACAGACCTTCCCTGACCCCGTGCTCAGCTCAGCAAACCACTCCCCTACCTCCAAGCCTAGCATTTCCTTTTCCTCTTTCGTCATTTTCCATAACACATCACAAACATACTCTGTGTTTATATGTATGTGTTTTCCTTTGTAATGTCTTCATCATGGAAGACAGCCTTGCTCTGAAATGCCTGTCGAAGAGAATGAATGAAATCGTAGAACTATTCATCACCTAAGGCGAGAACAGCAAGCAGAGGAGGCAAAGACAGGGTTGATGCTATGCTGGGCGCTGTGTTTCAGGCATTAGGTCATTTAACACAGCCCCATGTCCTAGAGGCTTATTACCATCCTCCTTTCTGGAGGAGAAAGCAGGCTCAGAGAGGCAAAATGACTTACCCAAGGCTGCCCAGCTACTCCACCACTGAGCCAATTGTGACCCAGCCATTTGCTCTCTAACCCCAAACTCCCTATCCCTCCGTCTCTCCCAGGGGAGCCCAGGAGAGCCCAGGGGCGAAGAAAGAAAAAGAAGAGAGGAAAGGAATGCTCCTGCCCCCTCAGGAGAGAAAAAGAGCAGGACTGAGCTGGTGGGGCCCTGGGTGACAGGGTACCTCGCTAGCCCCTGCTGGCCTCCTCCCTCCACTCGTGTGGCCTCTGCAGCCCCGGGGCCGATTGGGCTCCCTCCCCTGGCACCAGCCTTCTTTGCCACACCCCCACCCTTGCCTGGGGCCTGGCTACGCAGGGATCCCTTTCTGGCCCAGTGAGGCATGTAAGCCCGGGCTGACAGGCGTCCGGATGCCAGGGCAGCTGTGGCTGGCCAAGGGTGAGGTCACGGGCTGAGCACTCCGTGCCCGGCCCTCCTTTCTCATCACAGGCCCACTCCTTGCCCTGCCCAGCTGCAAAAACTCCCTCCAACCTCCCTCCTGCATCAAAGCTTTGCCCCCTCGGGCTCCAGCCTTTCCTGGCAAGGAGTCGTGTATGAGTTTACTGTTGCTGCCGTAACAAATACTGCAAACGGAGCAGCTTAAAACAACACACGTTTATTAACTTACATTTCGGGAGGCTGGAAATCTGAAACAGATCCTCCACTCTGTGCTGCTTCTGGAGGCTGGAGAGGACAGTCCTTTGTTTTGTCCAGCTTCTGGAGGCCACCTGAATTCTTTGGCTGGCGGCGACTTCCTCCCTCCTCAAAGCCGGCAGCTCAGCGTCCTCCAATCCCCTTGTCTTTCTGACCTCTGCTTCTGTTAGCACGTCTGCTCTGACTCCGACCCTCCTGTCTCCCTCTTAGAAGGACACTTATGACGACATTGGGCGCACGGGGATCATCTCCCCATCTCAAACCCTTGACGGAGCCACACCTGGAAAGTCCCCTTTGCCGTGCAAGGTAACATATCACAGATTCTAGAGATTAGTGTGGACATGCTTGGAGGACCATTATTCAACTTTCTAGGACCCAGCAAGGATGCTCACTGCCTCCACAGCTAAGGGGGTATTTACAGGACGTTACTCCTCTACTCTATGCTGAACCCTGTCAGTTTATCTCACACCATTCCTCGGAGGTGGGCATGGATCCTCAGGGTATAGATGAAGAGCCTGGCCAGCTCCAGAGCCTACGGGCTTGCCTCCATCCCAAGGCTGCCTTCTCAGACTGGAAATGAGCCCCTTCCTCCAGGAAGCCCTCTGCTTTGGCTCCAAGTCCCTGGGGATTGCATCCTGATCTGGCCTGTAAACGCCGTGAGGCCCTCGGGGCCCTGGTGTGGGACACAGAGGAAAAGGTACCTGGGCAATGTCGGGCTAGAAGGAAAGATCGGATTTGTGGACCGGGGTCCAGGGGTGGGCTCTGCAGGATCTATGACCCCCCTTCCTGTGTGTGCAAAGTCGTGTGTCTGTCCATTTTTCTGGGCAGAGGGAGCAGAATTTCCGCCAGATTCTCAGAAAGGGCTCAGTCTCCAAGGATGAAGAAAGCCTGCTCGAGGGTGTGCTCCTGTCTCCCTTTCCCGGGCTTTCTTCTCTGAACCAGCCCGATGCCAGGGTTCACTCAGCCCCAGGGGCCAGGGCCCGGGGAAGCTATGAGGACGTGTTGGGATGAGGGGGTGGTCAGTGGAACACACTGAATAGCATGGTTCTAGAGGATTCGCCTTCACCCTCTTCTCCTCTGCATCCATTCAATGATTCCGTATTCTTGCCATCTTGTAATATATCATTGTCTGCCCTCTCTCCCATGTTACCGACCCCCTCAAGCCCACCCCGGTCCCCTACATGCACACTGGCTGTGAGGACACGTTTCTGCTCTGCACTGCTCTTGGCAGAGTCTGGCCCTTCGGGGAGGAGCACAGTCTTCCCCAGGAGGCCAGGATGAAGCAGGCTTTCCTCACCCCTGGGTTCCCTTATCACCTTCCAAGCCCCTGCCTGCCCTCAGTCTCCCAGCGGCCCCGTCCTCCAAGCTTTTCCTGTCACTGCCCTTGCAGACATGACTTCACCCTCCTATCAGCAGTGGCCCAGCCCTGAGAGAAGGGGTGGAACATTCAGCTGCCCACCACAGGACTGGAACACAGGTCTCCTGGTTCCCAAGGAAGACTGCTTCAGACGCATTGATAGGATCTCAAAACTGGGGCTGGAGTTCGATGCATGGCTTATTTCACCCTGCAAAACAATAAGTGCGTTTTAAGTAATCTGCTCTACTAGCTGGAAGCAATGGAATTTCTGGCTTGCCCTCGGCACCTGCGCCCTTCTTCCTGGAAAGGTTTCACAAAGGAGTTCCTCCGGTTTCCCTCCTCCGGGCAGCTGATCAGGGAATAAGCCTGTGGCGGGAGCAGGCACAGGGGGCAGAAACAGAACCCCCAGCCGGTGCATCCCCAGCCTGCCCCCGTGTGCTCACTGCCTCCATAGCTAAGGGCGCATGTCCAGCGCATTTACCACGAGCCTCACTCTACCCCATGCTGAACCCCATCAGTATTATCTCACACGGCTCCTGGCAGGTGGGCGTGGATCCCCATGGCACAGATGTGAACTATACCGTGGGTCCCTGCTGTATAGTGAACTCCCCACTCACTGCCCGGGAGGGAGGATAGGAGGGTTGGGTGAGGGAAAGAGAAAGGACCCGAGACCATCCAGAAGGGTTCCTCTCTTCTCTCCCTGCAGCTCAGCCACAGAGAACATCCCCTCCCTCCCTCCCTACCCAGCCCAGGCCCTCTGGGTAGATTTGAGTGTCCCCAGCACCAACTTCGCCATTTAGCGATCCTGCCATTTACATAACCAAGGCCTCGAGTCTCAGGAAACGGGGAGGAGGGCTGAGATGAGGAGCGAAGATTGCTCTAAGGTTCCTCCCCAGCCTTCCGTGGTGGCGGCAGCAGGGATGAGGGAAGCCTGCCAAGGAGAGCTAGGGGAGTGGGACCTGTGCTGGGGCTGCTGGCTCCTCCTCTGGCCGAAGGGGGGCTGCTCCCTCCACCGACACCCTGATCAGGCCTCACAGGGGTGCCAACCTAGCAGCTCCGTTGTCCCCCGTCGTCAGCCCCGCGCGCCCCTCGGCTGCTCCCACCTGTCCTCCAAGCCTGGGAGGGGTGGGGAGGGGAGGGTCATGGGCCGAAGTGGCTCAGGGTTACAGGGTCTCCACGCCCCTGCTGGGGGGAACAGCTGAGTCCTCCGGGGCCCTTGTGGGAAGCCTTCAGGCTGTCAGAAGCCAAAGCCCCGCTGAGTCTGCTCCAATGCATTTGTGTGGGAGGAGGGGCTTGTGGCCCAGCCGGGGACCTGTCCCCTCACCGCCACCCCCCATCTTGTGCCTGGGTGGTCCAGAGGAGGGGACCACGGCTCCTAAGCAGCGCGTGTGCTTTTTCACAGGGATGTGAGAACCAGGACACTTTTCCCTGGGGCCTCCTCTGCCCTATAAAGCTTAAACAGACAGCTCCTACCGGCCCCAACCTCTTTACCTCTACCTGCTGGCTAGCGGGGATCTTGCAGCCCAGCCCCTGGAAGGAATCCTCCGCCCCCCAGCCACTCTCATCTCCCACTTGTCCCCACCACACTCCTTTTCCCCCGACCCCCACCAATCTCTTCCGTCCACTGCCCCCAAACTTCTCCACGTCCTCCATTCCCTGAAGTGGCTTTATTCGTCCCTCCTGGAACCATAACACATAGTAGTATGGTAGGAAGCACCGGTGCGGTATTTCAGTGTTCAAAGCATGTCATATATTCTAACTGATTCAGCGGTCTCAGTAAGACTACGAAGGAAGGACTACTATTATCCCCATTTTACAAACGAGGAATCTGATACGCTGGAAAACAAGAAGGTTGAGTTGAGTCTAAGGGCTGCAGAAACAGGGAGATAGAGACCCACCAAGCAGACACTCGGGAACAGCTGTCTTCGTCAAAAGATTAAAGCACCGTTGGTTTTTTTTTTTTTTTTTATTACAAAATAATGTGTGCCGCAGACTTCCCTGACCCCCGTCCTATCCACCCTAATCCCCAAGAGCTAAAGACACAAAGATATGAAATGCAGAGACTCACTGGAGGGACCCTCCACCAGCCTGCCCCAGCTCCCTCACCCTGGGAGCCAGCAGCAGGAGGGAAGAAGGATGGGGAGCAGAGCAAGGTAGGACCCCTTGGTCCCCATCTCCGTGCCCCAGGCCTCCCCCCCCCCCACTGCTCTGCTTCCCGTTCCCTTCCGTTTTTCTTCATCTCTCCTGCACACAGCAGGCAGTGACCTGTAGGCGCCGGCCTTCTGGACGGCCTCCTCTGAGAATTTACAAGAACCTGCTCTGGAAAAGTCTGTGGGCAAGGTCACAAGGGGGTCCTGGGAAACCCGGAGCGCACGGCAGTGAGGCTGGAGTGTCCCCCAGCCCTCGGAGCTCTGTGCTCTCTGCTTCTGAGCTCACTCCTCTCTCCTTTCAGGAGCAAGGCAAAGTGGAATGCTTCCTGAGCGGGCAGGGGGCACGGAGGGGAGAACATAGCTTCATTGTGCACGGCCAGGACGAGACAAGTACACGTAGGAACTGGGGCAGGCTCGCCTAGACAGCTCTGACCCAAGGTTCCAAAGATGGCACACTGGCATCGAAGATCTTGGTGATGACGGCTGTCAGCACGTCTTCTGAGTTGGTCACCAGGCTCCAACCTGAACCCTACATGTGGGGCACAGCTGACCTCCTGGGATCCCCCTTCACTGTCTTCCAAGGGAGCCCCCTTGCCTCTCTCCTGGGAGGGATCTCCTGCGTTCTGCACCCCGTGTTTTCTGCTTTCTTGGTTTACTTTCTGGTTTTGCTAGAACACTCTCGCTAGTAGCTTTTCCAGAAACTGAACACGGGAGGTAAACATTTTGAAATTTTATATGTCCGAAAATGGATATATCCTGTCTTTCTACCTGAAAACTTGGACCGATATAAATTCTAGGTTGAAAGTAAATTTTCTTCAGCGTTTTGAAAGCATTGCTTTGAACTTCTGTCGTTGCTGTTGAGAAATCCAAAGCCTTTCTGGTGTCTAATCCCTTGTATGTTACTTTGTTTCGGAAGTTTCTAGACGCTTCTATTTAATTTGCCTCGGTGTGAGTTTATCTTCATATACAGGGCTGGGTCTGAGTGGACATACCTCTAATGAGCTGGCAACTCATGTCCTTCGGTTCTGGAAAATTTCCTCAAATTAGTTCAGTGAGGATTTCCTCCCTTGGATTTTCCTGTTTTTTTGTTTTGTTTTGTTTTGTTTTTACAGATTTTATTTATTTATTTGACAGAGACAGATCACAAGTAGGCAGAGAGGCAGGCAGAGAGAGAGGGGGAAGCAGGCTCCCCGCTGAACAGAGAGCCCGACGCGGGGCTCTATCCCAGGACCCCGAGATCATGACCCGAGTCGAAGGCAGAGGCTTAACCCACTGAGCCACCCAGGCGCCCCTGTTTTTGTTTTTTCTTATTAGAGCTTCTGTTAACTGTGCGGAACTCCTGCAGCTGTCCTTGAATGTTCTTATCTTTTGTCATCTATATTTTCTTAATATGCTTGCTTTACTTCCTAAGGGGACTTAATCAGCTTTATCTTCCCATCTTTCTACTGATGTTTTGTTTCCGCTGTCATGCTTTTATTTTTCAAGACATGATTCTCGCTGTTGCCACGTTCTGGTTGCTCCTTTGGGTAGCATCTTGTTCTTGTTTCATGGATGTACTAGCTTGTCTTACCTCTCCAACATTAACAAGGGGCTTTTTGACACTCCCAGCTCTCTCTTTATAACCTGTTTCCTGCAAGTTACTTTTCTTGCTGTTTGTTTTGTCTCTCTTTGCATTAGAAAATTTTCTGGATGGGGATGCCTGGGTGGCTCAGTCGGTTAAGAGGTTAAGCGGCTGCCTTTAGCTCAGGTCATGATCCCAGA
>CM052887.1:73449689-73490017 GCA_028534135.1 Potos flavus | reverse complement strand
CCAGCATTTTCAGTACGGTATCTCTGTTCACAACTGCATTTGGAGCTTCTCCAGTCCAGATACCCTCTACCTTACCTTCCTCAGGGGAAAATCTTCCAGACTCTGGCCGGGATGGGTGACGGACTGGTAGCCCACTGGCTTGGAGTTAGGGAAGAAATCTAGGAATCTAACTGCTTCTTATCCTGGCCCTTATTTGAGCAACCTCTTCCACAGTTCCAGAGGGCCCTTGGCTTGCCAGTTCCTGTGCCTTCTGAGAACCTCGCAGTGTAAATCAAATCGGCTCTCCGTTTTCTCCACTGCCAGTTGAGATGTCTTTTTTTCCTCAGGGCTGATAAGTCAGTAACCACATGGCGGTCTGCCATCCTGCTTCAAAAATTCTGTGACTGTTGTCTGTTTTCCTGTTCTCCCCATCCTTGAGGATTTATCTCTTGATTTAATAATCTCTTTATTGAAGTTTTTTAGTGGGGTTTTAGAAGGGAGTGAAATTAGATATACGCATTTAATCACCATCTTAACCCAGAACCCTAACTTCCCTTTTCAATATATTTTTAAAAATATAATCCCTGGGAATAACTCAACTTGGTCATGGAAGATCGCTGTTTTAATGTACTGGGGTATCTTTATTTCTGGCTTCCCACTTAGAAGTCTTTAACTGAACGCGATTAGCAGAAATGAGCCTTTCTATGAGGCGGATTCAAGGGAAATGTCCCTAGCAGGATAACTTTTATCAAGTATATGAGAGAAAAACGAGAAGCTGGATCCCTGTACGCAGGCTTCAAGCAGCCCCTAAAGGATTTGAGGGAGTTCCCTACTAGGAGAGGGATCCTGTAGCGATCCCAGAGGGTGCATCCGGGGAATGCCCTTCGCAATGTTTTGTTTAGGGACCCAGAATACATACATACCAGAGTTCATTGTTGGCATTCCCTGGAGAGAGGATCAGTTGTTGCCTGATTTTATCTTACATCAGTTGAAGGAATTCTGTGATTTAAAAAAAAAAAAAAAAGATGAGTCCTAGGTGCCTTTCTGAAACACATCCCATTGCCCAAATGAAGCCCAGAATTCATCTTTTGTTGTTGTTGTTGTTGTTGTTACTCACTTATTTGATATTCACTGAGCACCTACCCAGACAGCCCTAGGTGAGATTTCTACGACTCTGTGAGCCCCCTTTGTGAGCTCTCTGTGACTGAGACAGAATCTGCCCTCAGTAACTTTTTTTTTTTTTTTTAAGATTTTATTTATTTATTCGACAGAGAGGAGAGAGATCACAAGTAGGCAGAGAGGCAGGCAGAGAGGGGGAAGCAGGCTCCCCGCCGAGCAGAGAGCCCGATGCGGGGGTTCCATCCCAGGACCCTGAGATCAGGACCTGAGCTGAAGGCAGAGGCCTTAACCCACTGAGCCACCCAGGCGCCCCTGCCCTCAGTAACTTTTTCAACACACCCACCTTCAACCTTACAGAGCAGCAAGAGAGGGGGAGATGGAACGGGGGTCAGAGGCACATCCAAGGCCATAACTCAGTGACAATAATTTTTCTCTCTGTGGCCTGTGATGAGGAATAAGTGAGAATATTCCTAAAGCATCTATCACGAAGCTTGGCACACAATAGGATATCTGGATTTTGAGGGACAGCTTTTTGTGGAAAGAGCCTCCTGTTTTATGTTCTCCTGATACTTTTAAATACCAGCATTTTGGGGCACCTGGGTGGCTCAGTGGGTTAAAGCCTCTGCCTTTGGCTCAGGTCATGATCTCAGGGTCCTGGGTTAGAGTTCTGGGATGGAGCCCTGCGTTGGGCTCTCTGCTCAGCAGGGAGCCTGCTTCTCCCTCTCACTCTGCCTGCTTCTCTGCCTACTTGTGATCTCTCTCCTGTCAAAAAAAAAAAAAAAATCTTAAAAAAAAAATAAATACCAGCATTTTTGGAGGAACCCTCAAAGGGATTTAGAGACTCAACACAAACGAGCTGGAACTACTTAGGTCAGTCACTGGGACAGCCTAACTGGGTCCATAGAGTATCCACAGTGACCTCCCTGCTCCTTTGTCATCTTTAACCCTGGGTTAGCCTTGGTCTGGGCTCTCTTATATTCCTGAAGCTGCACACTCCTTGATTCCTCTGTTCTCCTCTCCTCTGTTACTGGAAACAGGTTATAATTCACCTCTCACACGCAGCTTAAGCTCACCATTCATTCTTCCTGGCAGACATTTCTGAAACTCTGAGTATTTTTGAGAGATCAGTTTTAGCCAAAAAAAAAAAAAAAAAAAAAAAAGTTACACACTGATGAGTATTCTGCAGTTCACCTGGGAAGTGTTGCAGGCACTCCCGTGTAGCAGTACAACTGTTGGAAGCCACTGGGTTGTGGAGAGGGCAGCAGATAGACTGGGTACAAGTCCCTGCCAAGCTGCGTAATCTGGAGCGAATTCGGGATTTTCCAAGCCTTGATTTACCTACCTGTGAAATGGGGACACCCAGAGGATTGTGGTGAGAACTAATGAGATATTACACTTCTGCTCACGGCGGCTCTCCTTGCCTGGGGTGCCGTCCCAGGACCAGCTGCCGGGGTCGCGCGCGCGCGCGAGTGTGTGCGCAGGCGTCTGCGCGCGCGGGACTCCGGCCCACGGCTGTTTCCCAGGGAAGGAGGGCGCGTGGATGCGTGTGACCCGCGCGTGTGACCCGCCGCCAGGGGAGTGCGCGGCTGCCGGCGCCCGGCTGCGAGCGAGGCGCCCGCACCCGCGGCCGATGGGCAGCGCGGGGTGAATGAGCGCGCGTTGGGGCGACGGGCACAGAGGCGGCGGCACGGGGCGCTGCGGTGCGCGCCTCCCTGCCTGCCGGGGTGGGGGGCGGGCCGCGGGTGGGAGGGGGAGGGGAGGGCGAGGGAGGGGCAGGCGCGCGGGAGGGAGGCAGGCGGGGAGGGCGGGCGGTCAGAGCGCGGCTGCCGAGGAGCCCGGCGCGGGCGGCTCTGCCGGGGAGCGGGGCGCGCAGCCAGGAGGCGGCGCCGCGGGGAGGGAGTGCGGGGCGGCGAGCCGGACCTCACCGGCCGCGGGGAACAGCGCTGCGGGCCAGACCGGGGGCGGCGTGGCGGCGTAGCCGCGGTCGCCGGGACGTGCCGAAGGGGGCGTCGGGCGCGACCGAGAGAACCGGCGACACTCGCCCGAGCGTTGTCCAGCTGGGCGCCTGGGCCGCCGCGACCTCCGGTCCTCGGGGGACTTGGCAGAGGAGACCCGCCTGCGGGAGGGAGCCGGAGGAGCAGGTCGGCGGGTCCGGGCAGGGGGAGAGAGGGAGAGAGCGAGAGCCAGCGAGAGCGAGAGAGCCAGGGAGCCTTCGAGGGGTGGGTGGGTGTGTAGGGGGACGAAGGTGTGTGATGTGTCAATACGGAGTGTGTGAATGTGTGTGTAGGGGTGTGTGTGCCTCCGTGTGACTGTCTATACTGTGCGTGTCTGTGAGGGGCGTGCGTGCGTGTGTGTGTGTGTGTGTGTGTGTGTGTGTGAGAGAGAGAGAGAGAGACAGACAGACAGGGGAAGCTGGGAGCTCACAGAGCTTGGGTCTGAACCCGTGTAAGAGGGAGGGGGCTCGGCAGAATTGGATGTGTGTGTGTGTACACGTGTGTGTGCAGGGTGTGTGAAGGGTGAGTGGGTGAGTGTGTCCCGGGTGCTAGGTGTGGCTGTGTGTGTGATGTAAGGGTGCCGGGTGCACGTGTGTCCCTGGCTTACCCTCCCCTTCCCCCACCAGATGTGTGTGCGTGGAGGGGGTGCTCAGGGGGGAGGTCGGACTCCACTGCAGCACCCCGCGCCGGGCTTGCCTGCCTGGCCATCTTCCCCAGGAAGCCAGAGAATGGCCAAGCGGCCCCTCCCCCAAATACTTGTAGGGTTAAGGGGAAGGGAGCAGGGCCAAACCCCAGGAAAGGGGGGAAAGGCTGAATGGGCCAGTTTCTGCCAGACCAGCCCACCCTGCTTCTCTGACTGGAGCCTGGTGGCCTTCTGCAGCTGCCTTCTCTGGCTGGGCCAGATCACTGAGCCCTGTGCTTTGCCCCTCCCAGGGCCTTGCCTTCCCTGGGGTCTGAGTGAGAGAGAGAGAGCCAGCACCTTAGGCTGGAGGCCGAGGTGGGGGTGGGAGCAGGTTGAGACTCCTCTGTGAGGGTTTGCTTGTTCACAGTTGTATCAGCAGAAGGGTGCTTGGCACACAGTAGGCCTCAATAAATATCTGAGGGTGGATGGGAGGAGAGAGAGGAGAGAGGGAGGGAAGGGATATGAGTCTGGGAATCCGAGTCCACCCCTTCAGCTATTGGGAGAGGATAGGTGCAGCTGGTTGCCTTCAGACCCCAGTCCCCAGAGTGAGCAGGTAGGGAAGGCAGGGGTTTAGGGAGAGGGGCTTTAGCCGGAGGAGAAGGGGAACTGCCGGAGAGAGATCTGGCCTGGGGCCTGAATGGAAGAAGGAGCTGGCAACTCTCCCTGGGCAGAGCCCTTTGCATCCCGCCCCCACCACCTGCTTCTTGGTGATCAGCAGCCTCTCAGGGGGCATCGGATCCCAGGCAGCCAGGGCTCATAGCGCCTCTCCCCTCTCCAGGACCTTCAAGCTCAAAAAGCGCCGAAGAACTGAGCCCCTGCCCACGGAGTCCACCCGAGGCCAGGTGGGGCCATGGCAGGGCAGGGCTGCCTGGGGCTGGGGCTCTTCTGCTGGGCCCTGCTTGCTGTTCCAGTGGGCCCCCAGCCTGCCTCCTCCGTCCCGGGCGGCCCTCTCACCACTCTGACCCCCCCCCCTCAGAGTGAGGCCTCTATGCTCTCTCTCAACCTGGGACTGAACTTCAAATTCCACCTTCGGGGACCTGCTGCCGCCTGGGGGATCTCTGTCACGGAGACCCAGCCGCTGTCTCCTGGGCCAAGCCAGGAGCCCGAGGAAGAGGTGGCCAGTGGACTGAGGACTGATCCCCTTTGGGAACTGCTGGTGGGCTCCCTTGGGCACTCCCCCCCAGAGTGGGGCTCTGCTGAAGGCAGCTCTACTCCCTGGGCCTCCTCCCTGTCTGCAGAGTCCACCTCCCCCCTCTCTGGGCCCGCCGAGCGGCCCACTGCTCCCTATCAGCCCAGGATGGGCACTGTGACCTGGGACACTGCTCTGACAGCCACGGCACCTCCGTCCAGTGCTCCCAGTGCTCCCAGGCGCCGGCAGAGCGAGCTGGAGCTGACGTTTGACATGGCGCTGAGGGCAGGTGCAGCCCCCACGCTTGGGCATCGGACGCTGCCCCTGCTGCCCAGCCTGCGGGCCAGTCTGGCAGAGATTGCCGGGCGCCTGGGGCCCTTCGGTGAGTACCTGCCCCGGCTGGAGGAGAGCCCCTGCTGGGCAGCCTGGCAGGTAGGAGGAAGCTTCAGCCTGGGCTCCTTTTGCAGGCTTCTTTGGGACTACTTTGTCCCCACTGCGGAACTTCTCAGGCCCAAGCCCTCTAGGCCCAACTCCATCCCCAAGCTCTGCGTCTAGAGTTTCACATTCTCCAGGTGAGTGTTGATTTCGTGCAGCAAACACTTAGGGAAAACTCCTACGTGCCAGGCACTGTGCTGCCAGGCATGTGCCGGGGGCCTAATCAGCACCCCCCTTTCTCTCTTGACTCTGTGTTGCTGCTCCCAGAGCCTGGCACTCGGGCTACTGCTCCCACGGGGAAATGCCCTCTTTGCCATACCCGGTCTGGTTTTCCTTGTAGCTTAGCTCCCAGCGTATGCGCGGCTACAATTCCTGTTCGGTGTACATTGGCTCCCTTAGCATAAGCCCTGGGGGAGGGCAGGATTTTCTCCAAAGCCCCAGAGGCCAAGGCTGGCTGGTAGGATGGCCCTTGAGCCCCACGTGCTCCCTTTGCAGGGTTCTTTGGCACCACTCTGTCCCCGCCCCCATCCCCCTTGGAGAGAAAGCTCCCAAGCTCAGGCCCGTTGGACCCAACCGCTTCCCTAAACTCTGCCACGACGACAGCAGCATCAGTAGGTAAGTGTCTGATTCACTTGAACGGGACATTTATTTAGCACTTACTACGGGCTAGCCACTCATCTGCATTCTGGGACTCTTTTATTTCATTGTCCTCATCATAATCACCATTCTCTTCATCATCACCATGGAGATAGATATTAACGGTCTGAGAACAAGTGTCGCTGGGGGCAGTCCCACACAGAGTTAAGCAACGGTCCTCCGAGAGTTTTACAATCCCAGGCAGAGCAGGATGTAGACCGACGTAGGAGAGGCAGACTGATACAGGAACTCCCTCCTGGTTCCCACAGCCTCAGTACCAACTCCGCCCTTCACGCCAGTCTGCCTGGCCTGCCTCTCCACCCCGCACCCCGACCTTGGGGCTCTCTCCTCTGCCATCTGATCTGACACGACATGTTGTCAGTTACGAGCAGAGCTGGGCCCCTCGTTGGGAAGACGTTGAAGAGAAGACTTCGAGCAGACAGATGCCACCCTTATTCAAGGAAACCTTTCAGAATATGCACAGAGACAAGCTGGTGGTACAGGGGAAAGAGCAGGGCCTCTGGAATTTTGAGACTTGGTTCGGAATCCCACTTCATTACTAACTGGCTGGGTGAACTTGGGCAAGTTATTTCACCTCCCTGAGCCTGAATTTTCTCATCTATCTAGGGTTTAATAATAATACCTATCTTGTTTATCATGAAGCTTCCAGATAAAGCAAGCTCCTGGCAGGAGGCGGGGCATGAAGTAGAAGTTTATTAAGGAGTAGCTTACTAAGTAGTGGTTTTTCCCCTATTGCATCCCAAGTTCGCTTCCAGGCCCTATCTAACACGGCCCCAAGATGGGATGAATAGCCCAACCCACAGGGCAGAGGGCACACTCAGGGAGGGGCTCTGGTGGGTGAGGCCAAGGGAGCCATGGAGAGGGACCTCTAGGCCCAGCTTTGTTCTGCAAAGCCTTATACTGTTGCTGCGAATCCTCCCGGGCACTTCACAGCAGAAACCAGCTCAGCAGTGGAAACCGCTGGTCTCCTAGCTTCTTCCAGTTCCAGACTTAACACAGACCCTGATGCTAGCTCCCTCCCAAGCAGTCGCCGCACTCCTGGGCGCCTGGCAGGGGAGGCTGCTGACCCCTCCCCATTCAGCCCAGTGTCTAGCAGTGGCAGGATCTGCTGTGGGGCGGGGGGCAGGCTCTGTGGCCCCCGGGGAAGGATGCTGGCTGGCAGTCTGTCAGCCGTGGTGACAGTGCTGGCCAGGCAGGTTTAATGAGTCTGGACAGTATCAGAGGAAGCCCAGCTCGCTGCCCCACCCCCTCCCCCCTCCTCACTGATGGCTACAGGAACTCAGCCTCTTCCTGGCTCTTTCTCTCAGATAAACCCAGGAGGGCTAGAGGCTTCTTGGCCAGAAGGTCAAGGGCCTTGCTCCAGCCAGCAGTGTGTGTAGGGAGTAGTGTCGGGCAGTTAGGGGACAAAGGGAGTCTCTGTGTGTCTCTTCTAGGATCTTTCTAACCTAGGTGTGTTTAAGCTTTGAATCTAGGTCTTCTCTTCTCTGGCATTAGGCTCCCATCACCCGGGGCAGAGCTAGTATATACCCCTGGAGAAGTCAGAAGTCAGGCTGGTCATTTACATATTGAAAGACTTTCAACCCAGTTGATAAGTACCCACTGGCCTTAGCCCCTGAGCCCTTCCCTCCACTCCCTGACCACCCTTGGTGACATCTGTTCTGATTGGCTGCCATCTGTGCCGTTTACAGTTGTTAAATATTTCGAATGTCAGTTACCCTCACAAAGAGGATCAATCTTCCAGGATCCTAGAGGTGGGGGTGGGGAAGGGGAATGGGGCCAGGCGGCTGAATGGGCTACAACTTCTACTGGGAGAGTGATTTTCCAGCCCTTTGATCTAGGCAGCTGGTAGATCATCAGGCCTGACTTTTCCATAAATCTAGCAGGCCCCGCTCTCTGACTCCTCCCCAGCCAGCTGTGACCTCACCAATTCCTCACATTGACATCCTACCTCCTTTCTTGCCCCTGAGGTCAAGAGTGGCCACAGGGCCAGAGGGGGACCACCTCGTAAAAGAGGGCTGCTCAGGAGAGGGATCGGAGGGACTTACTATCTTCTGGGGGAGACTGAGGGCTCCTGGGGAAGCCTCAAGTGGGGAGACAGGGAACGAGGTCAAGTGGATTCTTCCAAGGCAGAAGCTGGGTCTCCTCTGCCTGTCTCCATCCACACCATGGCCCAGCCCTGGGTACACAGGGCAGGCCCACCTCCCTCCAGAAAGCAATGCTCCTACTTCAAAACGACCTCCTCTGAGACCTTAGCTCTGCCTGTACTTTGTCTGTTTTCCAGGTTTCCTCTTTTTTTCCTGGCTTCTTAGTAATGGTAAAAATTTGTTCTAGCTGCCATAGTGCTTGGGGGCAGAGGTGAGAGATGGGGTTTCTTGTGGCCCTCGGGTAAGAAGTGGAGCTGGAAGAAGGCGAGCCAGAGCAGATCTCTGAGAGCTCGGCTGCTCAGTGAGCAAAGAGGAGGCCGTGGGGGGTGGCAGTCTGGCTCCGGCTGTGGTGCTCCTGGGCGCGGTCCCGTTGCCTTTCTGCAGAGCCCGCCGAAGCTGAGGAAAAGCCAAGCCAAGTCATCCACTTTGCCGAAGTGGGTTGGGCCAGAGCACCTGAGGGGACAAAGGAATGAGGCTGATAGAGGGGGTGCGAGTGTTTGATGCTAACGTCAGACCACCCTGATCAACAAGCCATCCCAGCTGAATGAACCTCATTTAACTCACGGCTGTGTCTTCATTAGCTATTCAGGGGCGGTCAGTCCGTCTAACCCGTGTTCTTTAAATAGGGTTCACAAGGTGAAACAATGTGTTGCCTTTCTTTCTTTCTTGTGTGTGTGTGTGTGTGTGTGTGTGTGTGTGTTGCCTTTCTAAGCAAGTTTAGAATGGGCTGAGAGACAGCAGTCTTTTTTTTTTTAAGACTTTATTTTCTGTTTTTTTTTTTTTTTTTTTTTTAAAGATTTCATTTATTTGTTTGACACAGAGTGAGAGAGGGGGAGAGAGAGCGCGCGCACAAGCAGGGGGAACAGCAGGCAGAGGGAGCAGACTCCCTGCTGAGCAGAGAGCTGCACGAAGGGCTCTGATCCCAGGACCCCGGGATCATGGCCTGAGCCGAAGGTAGACGCTTAACTGGCTGAACCACCCAGGGGCCCCGAGAGACAACCGTCTTTTCTTGGTTAGATCAAGAACTAGTTTGAGGCCAGAAATAGTCACCCTCACATGAACACGAGCTGATGATTGATCAGTAATAAACATTAGCCAATAACGATGATACCAACAACAATCACATACCGAATGCTTATTACGCACCAGGCACTCTGAAGAGCTTCGGCCACATCGTCCATTTATCCTCCTAACAGCCTTAGGCAGAAGGGACTCTTCCCCTCTCAGACTCGGGGAAGGCGATGGAAGGAGAAGCGGGGCCCACGCTGCCATTTGTAGGAGGCAGCAAGCTGTGTAGACTTAATTTTTTGGCTGCTCCCTCTCTGCCCTCCCCAGATGTCTGATTCTGTCTTCCCCTCCTCTCTCTCCAGAGCCGCTTTCTGCCCCCCCTCCCCACTCCTTTGCCCTGCCCGGTCCTCAAGATTGCTGTTTTGCACGTTCCCAGCAGGAACTGGCATGGCCTGGGGTGGGAATGTACCTGGGGTCTTCCCGTAGTGTGTGCCCGATGCCAGGCGGAGCGGTTGGGGTGGGAGTCTGGCTGTCAGGATACCCTCCCCTCCTCATTCTATGTCTCCCTCCTGTGCTCCTCCCCATCCTCACCAGGGTGTCTCCATCCTTCCCCGCCATCTTTCTCCCTTCATCCTCGTTTGCAGCTGTGGTTCTGCTGAGCTTGCTAGGTGGAGGAGGGAGAGGTTGAGCTGGAAGCATCTTCCTTTGCTGCCTGGCCATGGGAAGAATCCTTGGATCTCTTTCTAGCTCTTCTCTTGCTCCAGGAAAGGAAATTAGGGATCTTACTCCTCGTCCTCTTTTACTTGACTCCCCCCCTCCACACACACCTTTAAAGATGTATTTATTTATTTTAGGGAGAGAGGGGCGGAGAGAGAGAGGGAGGGAGCACGCGTGGGGGAGGGGCAGAGGGAGGGAGAATCTCAAGCAGACTCTCTGCTGAGTGCGGAGCTCAATCTCATGACTCCAAGATTATGACCCAAGGTGAAACCAAGAGTCAGACACCCAACCGACTGCCACCCCCCTGTGCCCTTTGATTTCCCTTTCCCCAGGGAGGTGGGGAAGGTGTTGGAGCCCAGAATGGGGCCGGGGGCTTAAGTTAGCAAATCCTAGAACACCTGAGAGACTCACTCACTAAGAAGGCTTCTTATCTCACTGTGCTCTCCCCAGTGATTCCTTCCGGGGAGTTCAAGGGTAGCCTCGAGACCCATGGGAGTCCATTTCAATGTCAACTTCTATAAAGTGGAGTGAGAACTGAAGGGGCATGTGCATTAAGAGCCTTAGATGAATGACTTTGTGACTGAGTCGGGCTGGGGACCATGGCCATGGGTAAGCTCAGGGTTGGGGGCGTGGCGGACAGGAAGGCCAGTGACAGGAAAGGTTATGTTCTCTTCAGATGCTGGGAACAGGAGTGTCTTACCTCTCCCCCCTGCTGCATGTGTGCACGTGTGTGTAGGGGCTTTTCCTGAAGAGATGGGGGAAGAGGGAAGCAGGTGAAAAAGGGCAGGGGAAGCTTCTCCCAGCACCAAGGTGGGAGTTGGGAGTTAGGGGTGCAGAATAAGAGATAAGCAGACTAGTATTATGAAAAAGCTCTGGAATTGTGAGAAGGGGCTCAGACCAGTACTCAGATCTGGATCCTAGTGACAGCTCTGCCAATTCGTGACCTTGGACAAGTCGCTTTGCCTCTCTGTAGAGCCTCAGTGTCTTCACTGGAGAAATCAGAGGATTCATTTATTCAACAAATATCCACTCAGTGCCAGCTCTGAGCCAGGCCCCATTTTGGGGGTGGAGATTCAGATGTGAGCAGAGCAAACAGAAATCTTTGTTCTTATGAAGCTTGATTTGTGGTGGGAGGATTGAACTAGAGGGGCCTTCTCCTGTTCCTTCCAGTTGTAAAATTCTGTGGCTTCTTAAGAAAAACCCTTTTCAGGGTGCCTGGGTGGCTCAGTCGGTTAAGCATCTGTCTTCAGCTCAGGTGGTGATCCCAGAGTCCTGGGATCGAGTCCCACATGGGGCTCCCTGCTCAGCAGGGAGCCTGCTTCTCCCTCTCCCTCTACCCCTCCCCCAGCTTGTGCTCTCTCTCTCTCAAATAAATAAAATATATCTAAAAAGAAAAACCTTTTTCAGTAGAATTGCAGAGTGACAAAGGGAAATGAACAAAGCAGAGAGCTAAGAGTGGGTTAGGGATGCGGGGAGGGATGAGAGCTGCAAGTACTGCTGAGGAGTTTGATGGGGAGGGGAAGACAAGGGGCTGAGAGAGGGGGTGAGTCTTTTATTTAAGACAAGTATGGGGCGCCTGGGTGGCTCAGTCAGTTAAGCATCTGTCTTTGGCTCAGGTCATGATCCCAGAGTCCTGGGATGGAGTCCTGCATCAGGTTCCCTGTTTAAAAAAAAAAGACACGTGCGTCCTAGATGTTATGAAGACTCTCTGACTGGCATACGGGCTACTGGCTGTGGGGAAGGCAGGGGAAGGCTGCACAACTGCCTCAGACGAATGTTCTTTGCCCACAGACCCCACCACCCCCACCTCTGGCCCAGATGACTCCTCTCCTGCCAGCCTTGGGAAGACTTCGGTGGAGCCAGAGTGTGGGTCAGGGTCCTGCCGCATGGGAGAATTGCCTGAACCCGAACGGCAGCCTCCTGTGGCTCCGCTGCCCCTCTTCTTCCTGACCCTGGAAGCCAACTGGGCAGAGGCCAGAGCTCGCTGGGGGCTGGCCTGGGAGGCCCACGTATACGGGGTAGGCACGCTCTTCGGCCTGGTGGCCCTGCTGGCGCTGCTGGCCCTAGCCCTCTTGCCCTGGCGCTGCCCGCCGGGCGCCCCCTGCCTGGCGCTGCTGGACCTGCTCCTGCTCTCGGCCGGGACCACGCGGGCCTTCCCGCTCTTCTACGACGCCTACGGGCACCGCGATCGGCTGCCCCCGCTCGCCTGGCTGCTGCTGCAGGACCTTCCGCTGCCCTGCCTGGCCGCCGGCCTGGGCCTGGCTTGCCTGCTGCTGGCCCGGCCGCGCCCGCCGCGGTGTCCCGCCGGGCTGGCCGCGCTGCTGCTCCTGGGGCTGGGGCTGGCGGCCGCCGCCGCCGTCGGGAGCGCCGCCCACCGCCCGCTGCGGCCCCTGCGGTTCGCCTCCCGCGGGCTGCACGCCTTCCTCGCCGCCCTCCTCTCCGCGCTCCTGCTGGCGCTCTCCTGCTGGGGGGGACGGCGGCGGCGGGCCGGAGCGCCCCTGGGAGGGTCGGGCTTCAAGGGCGCCACCCCTCTCCCGCAGGCGCGCAGCCCTTTCGCGCCGCGCGAATCCTGGCGGCGCGCGGCACGCACAGCCCCGGTGGCGGGCACCTTCGGGCTGCTGAGCGGAGCCCTGCAGGGCTACGAGGTGCTGCACGCCTTGGGCTATGGCGGCCAGCCTGGCCTGGAGGGACCCTGGCCCTGGTGGGCCTTCCAGCTAGGCCTGCGCTTGGGCGAGGTGGGCGTCGCGCTCCCGTTGGCGCTGCTGGGCCTCTACCCGGCGCTCAGCAGCCCCCGTGTGCCGCCGCGCTGCTGGGCCAAGCTCTTCCGCTTGTCCCCGGGCCACGCGGCCCCACTGCTGCCCGGAGGCTGGGTCACCGGGCCCCCGGACAAAGAGCCCCTGGGTGGCGCTATCGCGCGTGGCGACGCGGAGCTGCTGCAGCTGTGCGCCCTGGCAGGGCCTGGCCCCGACCTCCTGCTCCAGGGAGGCGGCTGCCGGGGCTTCGAAGGCGCGGCGGCCAACCCGGCCCCTTCTCCGGCCTCCTCCCCCTGCAGCGACTACACCGTGGACTTCCGCCCGCCTTCCCCAATCAACCTGCGGCGCAGCATTGAGGAGGCCCTCTGCAGCGAGGCCCTGCTCACGCCCGGCCTCTTCCAGGGCCCTGCCTTCGGGGAAACCCTGCCTGGGCTCGGCCTCTGCCGCACAACCTCGCTGGTGGCGAAGATGGGGGCTGGGCCCAGTGGGAGGTCTGAGGAGGCCCCTGGCTCCCCTGTGCCCTTGGAGCTCCCGTCTCCCGGGGCCTGGCCGGCGGGCAGCAGCGCCTCTTCCGGCTCACTGTGCGGACTTTCGCGGGACAGCTCGTCCATGCTGCTGTGCTCCAGCCCCGACAGGCCCCCACGCTGTCCGCTGGTCTGCGTCCTCAGTCCCCCGCGGCCCTCGGGGAGCAGCCCTAGCATCCCGGGCTCAGGCTCCTACCAGGCCCTGTCCCCCCCTTCCCGCGACTCCCCAGAGCATGCTCCCGAGCTGCAGGCCGCAGAGGCTTTGCTGCAGGAGCAATTCCTGGACGCCTGTCGACAGATCGATGAGCTGAGTGTGGGCAGCGACACCATAGACCTGTGAGGAGGCGGCCCCCTGGCCGCCCCAGCCTACGCCCCCTCCTGGCGCCTGCTCTGCCCGAGACCTGCACACTGTAACCCTTCCCCAGTCCTGCCTGGCTCGGATGCCTCTCCCCGCTTCCTTCCCCATCCAGGGGTCCCTGGGTGGGTGGGTCAGCAGCCAGGCTCTGTTGATTGGGGTTAGTGCCACCCTCTCTGGAGCCCTGGGCACGGATGCCCTCCGTTGCAATTCTAGGCTGGCAGGGGTCCCACTTGCCTTGGCATTCACCAGCAATAAAGCTCCAAGGTGCTCCACTCCTGACCACCACTCCCCACTCCGGTGCTGAGTGAGAGGGGCTGTCCTCCGAGGACCTCGAGACTGGCTTCAGTCCCCACACCCACCTGTGCCATGCCCAGGAATCCCATTCCTGTGTGAGTGAGACTCCCAGTGTCCACACGATCCTGCCCCGTAGAAGGGTCCAGGGCCCATCCAGGAGACTCCATGGCAGTTAGGTGGGAGGTGAGCGCTTTCAGAGTTAATTTATCAATAAAATATTTTCAGAGGAAGGTCTAATCTTCTTGGAAAAGCTTAGATGAGTCCACAGCAGCAGCGGTTCCATCAGAACCAGAAGACAAGCCGCGTTTGGGTGGGGAGGCTTCCTCTCACAGCCCAGTGACCTTCACTCCTGACTGCAAGGAGCCTTGTCGTCCCACAGCTGGGACGAGTGACCCCGTGAAAACCCTCTGACTCTCTGGGAAGTGCCTTGTCAGAGATGAAACAGGCCCTGGGAAGTGAGGCGGGACCTCTATAGTCCTTGGTAGAAATGTGCATTCCTAGGAGCCTGGCCACAGGCTGTGGGGGACAGCTGGCTAGGGACGAGTCCTCGGTAAAGTCCTTCGTGGGGATGTTGATACACACGTCGAGGGCTGGATCCCCAGCGACCCCCCTGCCCTGTTCCCAGAGGAACTCAAAGAGACACTACCTGCCCCGCCTACCAACAGGTCCTCTTCAAGGTTGGACTTACAAGCCCTCTTTCCCCGCACTCATCTCCCGTAGGTGCAGATCCTCCCTGAAGAGAGCCTATCTTCCCCCAAACCCCGGCCCCATCCTACCCACCAAAGCAGAGCTCACAGTGCAGAGACCCAGGCCACCAGGGACTCTGGAACCTCTCCCTTGTCCGGAGCATTCGGCTCTGAGCTCTGGGCTGCGCATTCGTCATTTGGCTAAAATGCAATTAAGTTCAGAGTGGCACTAAAACACGGCCATAGATTAGGTTTGGAAATGAAAATTTGGCAGATGTCTTGAACATCACAGGGAAACCAACAGGGGCACAACATCCCAGGCTTGAAATGGAAAAACAGGAACAGGAGTGGCTTTTCTTCCAATTCTTCCCATCAGTTCACGGGGATTGGAGAAGGGAGGCCGGGGAGTCAAGAGGAAAGCGCCCCGAGGGGTGGGCCCTCACCAGACCAGGCCCGCGCACTGGTGGAAGAATTAGAGCCCTGCTCTCCTTGCACGTGAACCTGTCGTGGCTGAGAGGACAGCCCAGGGTCTTGGGCCTCTGAAGGAGGAAGAGTCAGTGACGTTTGGGGAGAGTGAGGGTCATGGTAGGGAACTCAGTGAGACAGGCACTGCTGAGGAATGGGACTGGAGTGGTTTTTGACTGTGTCTCCTCCATCACCTGGCTCAGCCTGGCTCAGAAATTCTTGCTGCATCGTCCCTCTGGGCTGAGGCCCAGGGAACTGCCAGCCTCCTAATTATTGGCATTTCTCACTGGTTCGTGGTGGCTGTAGCAGACCCAGCATCGGAGCTGCTTTGTATCGTGGAAGGGGTGCTCGCTGCTCAGAAAAACGGCTTTTTCTTCCCCACCAACCCTTCCATCTGCCTCCGCTCACACCCAGCTCCTCTTGGCCATCTCTTCCTCGCCCTAATGCTTGCCAGCTGGCTCATTCGTTCTCCCCACCAGGGTCCTGGGGTTCATGCACGACAGGGCAGTCCACGCCCCACATACCCTGAATCAGTCTGTTGGGCTGTCTGTCTGTCTCTCTATCCCTCATACACACACCCATACACAAACTCCTTTTCTGTCTGGAAACCATGAATAGGGCTGATGAGATGGGGATGGGGAGGAGGACTACCAGCTCCAACACTTCTTTGGTTTTCCTCCACAAGAATTACTTCAACACTTTGACTTTATAAAGAAGCCAAGTCTTTGGTGAAACAACCCTTCCCTTTTGTCCCATGCCTCGGCCCTTACCCAAAGCAGGTTTCCCAGAGGAGCCCAGGTAGATCCTAATGCGCACACCCTTCAGTTCCAATTCTTAGTACTGCAGGGGACGGAGAGACAAACTCATTCATTCAATCTCTTAAAAACATTTTATTGAATGCTTACGATATGCTAGGTGCTGAGCAGAGAGAGGTGAACGAGGCGGACACCAGCCCTGAACGTATGAAGTCGAAGGTCTTTGGGGGAAGGCAGACACTGAACAACTAATCAAATAGGGGCACCCGGCTAGCTCAGTCGATAGAGTGTATGACTCTTGATTTTGGGGTTGTAAGTTCGAGCCCCACGTTGGGTGCAGAGATTAGTTAAAAATAAAATCTTAAAAAAAAAAACACGAATCATGTAAATAATTACAATAGCACTAACTACAGCTGTGAGAAGTGCTAAGCACAAGAAGTAAGTGGTATAATAAGAAGGTTTGGCTTGCAAGGGGGAGTGGAATCAGAGGGATGGGGCCTGGGAGAAGCTGGCTGGGAGAGAGCACAGCCCATTTCTTCCTTCCTTCCTGGGCTCCTGCACAGTGATGGATGAGGGAGAAGCCAACAGTTTATTTCCCCTGGAAGCCACGTAGCTGATGTGGTGCAGGGGACCACAACTCCTGCTATTTAATAAAGAACCCTGCGTGTGTCCTGGGGAGATGGATGAGCAAATATTCCTGACTGAAGCACCACGTGGTCTCCCTGATGTGCATGGATAGGAGGGGACGGGGCTGAGGTTGAGGTTGGGAGACTGAGATGGGGGGAGAGGGCGGGTCTGAAACTCCGGAAGTGTGGAAAGGGTCAGCAGCATTATTATCCACCCCTAGGGGCACAGAACTCCTCCGCATTGTGGGTGGCTGCTGCCCCCTGATGGGCACAGGCACACAGTTTTGTTTTGTCCTTTCAGGAAGGTCTGAGTGAGAAGTATTTTAAACAGCATTGTAGGGGCATCCCAGAGGGGTGTTGGAACAGACTTCTTAGGATTCTTTTCCTGTATGCACTGCAGCCAGCACTGGGAAGGCCTCCCTATAGCTAGGGCCCCAAAGCTTGCAGTTAAATGTTTGGGGATAGAAGTTTGATTTCTAAAGTGGTGAGGGGGCAGGAGAGGAGAAGAAAAAAGAGGGAGGAATGTGGAATCCCAAACCCACTTTATTCAAATGATCCATCCCACTTCCTTTGTCTACTTGTCTCTGTTTATCCTGGATAGGATTAACCCCATAGCCTTAAAAATCTGTTTTGTATTTCAGTACTTGCTCTCCTGAGTTATGTGTGTAAAAATAACTGGAGTTTCCTTTTGAGCATACATTATATACTTGGAGCTGGGGTTTCATAAATCTGATGTTAAGTGTTCTCCCTCCCCCCCCGTTACTATCAACCAGCCATCCCATCCATCCAAAATGTATTGAAAACAAATGGGTTTTGAAGAGAAACGGAAACTTACTTTTTCACTGTACCTTTTGTACTTTTTGAATTTTCAGGTTATACTATTGAGAAGTTATTTAAAAAGTGCGTTGGTGGGCGCCTGGATGGCTCAGTGGGTTAGAGCCTCTGCCTTCGGCTTGGGTTGTGATCTCAGGGTCCTGGGATCGAGCCCTGCATCGGGCTCTCTGCTCAGCAGGGAGCCTGCTTCCCCCCCCTCTCTCTGCCTGCCTCTCTGCCTACTTGTGATCTCTCTCTCTGTCAAATAAATAAATTAAATCTTTAAAAAAATAAAAATAAAAAGTGCATTGGAACTTTTCTCAGCTGGAACCCTTCCAGGGTGCTGCAGTCTTGCACACAGGTCAGTTCCTGAAACTGGTGGGATGGCGAATAGTTTCTGCCTTCCAGGTTCCAGGAGCACTCAGATCTCCTGCCGGTGGGTGAGATTCCTCAACCTTGGGTCTGTCTGATAAGCTGACCGGAGGGAGCGTTTTCTTCTGTCTCTGGGAGGACCTGTGTTCTGGGTCTGTGTGTATGTTATGTTTGCTTTGGGTGTGTTTTGTTATCCTGTGGGATGCCTGCTATGATTTATTTGTAAGTTTTTAAAATTAATGTCTGTCTACTCCCACTAGACTTCATTCTCCATGAGAGCAGGGACTCTTGTCTTGTTTTAGCTCACCAGTTTTATCCCTGGTGCCTGGCACATAGTAGGCACTCAGTAAATATTTATTGAAAGAATGATTGTGTACGATCTGTGCCTGTGTGTGCTTTAGTAGCTGTAATTTGCGAACTGTTACAGGCACAGTTATAATTATGTTATAGTGTGACAGATGTCTCATTCTCTGAGAATATGAGAATTGTTCAAATGATGTGTGTGATGTATGCATCTATGTGCATTCTGATTCCACTTTGTACACGTAAACTGGGCGTCTTTGGTGGCACCGAAAAAAGTATTTATTAAATATCCAGAATGTGTCAGATCCTGGGCAAAAAACGACTTCCTCTGCCGGCTGTCGCACTTTGGGATCATCTCCTGGAAGTGAGATCTTAAACTGGGTAGGAGCTAGCGATGCCAGTCTCCTACAGTGGCCCAGGGGCGAAGGGGACGAGAGGGGCAGTGCTGGGATTAGGGGTGGAGCCCCGCTCAAGAAGCTCCGCCCCCGGGCAGAACTTTTTTTTTTTTTTTTTTTTTTCATTCCGGAACGCTTTTTCCCCCTCCCCACCACGTTTTCCTCCGGACTCTTTTGCGTAACGAGCACTTCCGGGATCTCCGGGTCACTTGACGTGGTTGGCCTGCCAAAGCCTGGGTCTCGCCTCGCGTGCGCGGGCCCGGTTCGCTCGCGCTCTCGCGCTCCACCGTCTCCCGGCCTCATGGCCGGGCTGACCCTGTTTGTGGGCCGCCTCCCGCCCTCCGCCCGCAGTGAGCAGCTGGAGGAGCTGTTCAGTCAGGTGGGGCCGGTGAAGCAGTGCTTCGTGGTGACTGAGAAAGGTAGGGGGCGGGGCCGTCGAGGACGGGGCTGGGGTTCCTGGGAGCGGGGTCCGCGCGGGGACACCCTCCCAGACTTCAGCAAGCCGTATAATTCTTTACCCGCCGCTAGGAGAAGGGGCTGGGAATTGAGTTTCTTTTCTAAACGGACTCGGTTCTGGATGAGTCCATAGGGGTCCATTTCTGACAGTCAAGGCCTTGCCTCGGGGTTCCAGAGCGCTTTCCGTTTACTATGGGCGCTCATACAAGATCTTATTTGGTAACAATGTTAACATTTACTATTTAATACAGTTAACATTTAATAACATCAGTAAGGCTTATGGAGAGTCAGCTGATTGCCAGGCACGGTGCTGAATTCCGCATTAAATGTTAATCTCATTTAATTTTCTCAACAGTCTTAATTGGGTGGAGAGTCTGAACCCCATTTTACAGACAGGAATCTGGGGCTTGGGGAAATTTTGGTAAATTTAGTTGAAGTTCGTACAGCTTGTAAGTAGTGGATCCAGAATTCAATAACCCGACCCGGAGCTCCTCACCAGTATGTTACTCATGTACTTGTTTATTCATTCAAATATTTTTTGAAGGCCTGCTATGTACTAGGCACTGTTGTAGGTCCTGAGGATGCAGACGTGCACCAAACCAAGCCAAAAAACTTGCTCTTAAGTCTTCAAGATGGGGAAGGCAGCCAATAAACAAGCAAAATATAGAGTGATAATGGTGGTAAATACTGAGGAGAAAAATAAGCTAGGAAGAAGGATAAGGAGTCTCCGTAAGTGAGTGTGGGGAAGAGGGTTGTAGAGGAGTGAGGAATGGCAGTTATCTATAGATGGAGAAGCCAGGGAAGGCCTGACTGAGGTGAAGGAGTGAACATGTGTCTCTCCAGGAGGAGGAGGCTAAGCAGAGGAAACAGCAAGCTCAGGAATACTGAAGAGACCTATTGGTATACTGAAGGGATGGCAGGGAGAGCAGGGTGACCAGAGTGAGTGAGTGAAGGTAAGAGAATTAGGAGATGAGATTCTAGGGGACCGGATCATGGAGGACCGATAGGCCATTGCAAGGACTGGCTTTTACTGTGAGATGAGAAACTACTGGTTTTGAATAGGGAGCAGTAATAATGATTGGGCTTACATTTTAAAAGATTCTCTAAGGCTGCCGTTGTAGAATAGGACAGAAGCAGGGAGACCAAATTGTGGGCTTTTGCAATAATCTGGGTGAGAAATTAGGGTTTGGACCAGGATGGTAGCAGTGGAAGTGGTAAAAAGTGATTGGACTATGGGTATTTTTGAAGGTAGAATCGAGAAGATTTGCTGATGGATCAGATGCAGGGCATGAGAAAAAGAGGAGTCAAGTTCTATTCCCAAGGTTTTTGGCTTGAGCCACTGGGGATATTTACTTGTGTAATCCTGCTATATGCCTCATATTCTGTGTGATGCCCATTGCATACCATGAGAAAGGGTTGGCATGTATTGCAATGAGGAAGAATTGTAAGGATTTTAATTGTAGAGAAACATTCCTTCCTCTTACCTAGACTTCAAGGGACACTTGAGATAGGCACCTGATGTTATATTTAGCTCCCCTCTAAGTCATCAGGCTGTCTCTGTAGTGGCTGCTCCTTTGCCTTTCAGCAGAACAACTGGTGGGAACTGGCATCTTGTGGACCCCCGTTCCCCCCCATGATATCTGACTATGTGAGTAGGTAGGCTAACTGTGTGCTAATAACCTCTCCATCGTTAGCTCCTATTTTGTTAATAACAGAGGCTAGAGTTGGTATTGTCCACATGGCTCTGATTGCTATACAAGCCGTGGCACCAGCCTGGTTCTTTGTCATTTTAAGTACAGATACGGGTGAGTGAGAGAATGAGAGTGCTCTACAGCCATGTTTCTTAAACTGCATTACTTGTTAGTGGGTTTTGAGTGGGTCATGACAAGAATTTTTTTCAAATAGAAAGTATATATATATATATGGTGAAGGATTAATATAATTTTTTAAAAGATTTATTTATTTATTTATTTATTTATTTGACAGAGGTGTGGGGGGGGAGAGAGGGAACACAAGCAGGGAGAGTGGGAGAGAGAGAGAAGCAGGTTTCCCTCTGAGCAGGGAGCCCAACGCAGCTCGATCCCAGGACGCTGGGATCATGACCTGAGTCAAAGGCAGACGCTTAACGACTGAGCCACCCAGGCACCCCAATATTTATAATTTTTAAAAGATTTTCTTTTATTCTTATTTGTTTATTTTTTAAAAGATTTTATTTAGGGGCTCCTGGCTGGCTCAGTCATTGGGCATCTGCCTTCGGCTCGGGTTGTGGTCCCAGTGTCCTGGGATCGGGCCCTGCCTCAGGCTCCCTGCTCAGCGGAAAGCCTGCTTCTCCCTCTCCCACTCCCCTTGCTTGTGTTCCCTCTCTGTCCATGTCTCTCTCTCTGTCAAATAAATAAATAAATAAAATCTTTAAAAAAAAAATAAGGATTTTATTTATTTATCAGAGAGAGAGAGAGAGAGAGCATGAGCAGGGGAGACCGGCAGGCAGAGGGAGAAGCAGGCTCCCTGCTGAGCAAGGAGACCCATGCGGGACTGATCCCAGCACCCTGGGATCATGACCTGAGCTGAAGGCAGATGCTTAAACCGACTGAGGCCCCCAGGCGTCCCTGAAGATTTTGTTTTTAAATAATCTGTACACCCAATGTGGGGCTCAAACTTACAACCCCAAGATCAAGAATCACATGCTCTACTGTCTGAGCCAGCCAGGCACTCTTTGGTTTTATATAAAGAATATATATGTGTACTGGGTTCTACTGTAAGTTACATTCATTACTGTGGGTTGTCAAAACACTTTGAGAAACCCTACTGTCCAGTGCTTGGTGTTCTGTTCCAGGGAAGAATAGGCATTGAATGGGAATTCTCTTTTGGGTCCTCACAATATAGCTGAGGTGTAATCTTACCTTCTATTCTATGTATGAGGTCTAAATCTATAAAAAACACCCCGAAAACAAAAACAACTCTATTCCCTTTGTAAAAGACTATATACTTTTCTCTCCAGATAGGATGTGTTGGAAAGAGTGTTACACTTACTGGGAGGGGAAGGAGGGAGGGGGTGTGGGATGAGGTCTTAGTAGTGGTGACTTGGGCATGTCACTTAACCTCTTGAAGATGGGAACAATTTCACAAGACGTGAGGATTCAAGTAGAATGAGAGTACTTTGTGCAAATAGTGAATGGCATTTATTGTGAGTACATGCTTTTATTTTGGTGCTGAACTCCTTCATGTTTCAGCTGCTTTGTTTTTGGTTGTACTGATCAGGAAGGGCCCTGATTTTTCTTGTTCTGCTATCTGACAGTGAGTGGGCAGACTTTTGTGAGGAGTGCCAGGAGAAAAACTTTGATCTCCAGATCACAGTATGCCTTCCTAGTGCAAAGTGTCAGCTTTAACCATTTATGTGGATCATCGTCCTGTGTTTGAGGGCTTGTACCCTGAAGTAGGTCCGAGTGTAGTTGAAAAAGAAGCAGAGCATGTGAGCTGTGTTTCTTCTTTGGGTTGTAGGCAGACAATCTGGTCTTTTCCTTTTTGATGCAGTAGAGGACTTAAAAATTTTACTACACAAAAGTGTTAAATCAAAAAAAGCATACCAAGAAGGGCAGAGGCAAGTTATAGTTTTTATTTGCAACTATTCATCTGCTTGGTCCTAATATTCTTCTTTGTGGCCTTTATATTGGTGGAGTCCCATGGAAGGAACATGGGGACAGTGCTGAGGAATTAATTCAGCTAATTAATTAATTCAGGAATTAATTAACACCCTGGTGCACCAATCAGTTCACTTACTTTCCTCCATCTCAGATTCATTTGGAAAGAAGGGATGGTAATATTCACTGTACCTACCTTAGAGTGTCCTGAAGATGAAAATGAGATAAGAGATTTACAGCTACTTTGGACAGGTTAAGTTTGATATTGATTGCTAAAGCTTTGTAATAATGGTAATAGTATGTGCGGACTCCCGAAGCAATGTTTATTGTTTATTGAGGTTCTTCTGTTAGGGCCTCAGGCAGTCATTTCTGATCTGCTGCATTATTGCATTGCAGTTTTCAAAGCTACCATACTTACCTTTCCCACCTTCTCTGGTGATGTTCCATTCTATTTGATGTGAGTTCTTCTTTGGAGATATAATGGGTATCATGGATCCTCTGTTCTCAAGATTATCAAGAAAGGAGGAAGAAGAGGAGCTAACAGTGAAGACACCAAACTAGAAGAGGAAGCCTAACAATTTCTGAGCAAAATCGGGAAGGGGCCACTGATGCCAACTTTGTTTCTATCCCTCCTGAGAATTTGGCAAATTAATAATAGGATGGTCTGGCAGTATATCTGCTAGTTAGGACTTTGAGAATTTACTGATTTTGTTTTGTTTTTTGTTCTGTTTTGTTTTTTAAAAAGAGAGAATTTACTGTTTTAGGGCTCTTGGCTTACGGTTCTTCCCCTCTCCCTTCACTGCTCAGGAAGTAAGGCATGTCGAGGCTTTGGCTATGTCACTTTTTCTATGCTGGAAGATGTTCAGAGGGCCCTCAAGGAGATTACCACCTTTGAAGGTTGTAAGATCAACGTGACTATTGCCAAGAAAAAACAGAGGAACAAGTCCAAGGAAAAGGGGGAAAATGGTGAGTTTCTAGTAACTGAAGAGAATTTTCCCCTCCCCTGCGGAAGGGGAGGAGGGAAAGGGGAGATGAGGGATAGCTTCTAAATTTAAAACTTCCTTAAATTTCCTTTTGATGTCCAAAATCATCTAATGTATTTTATTACTCATTTTTGTGTTTTATTTAATTCTAACTTTGGAAATCTGGTGGTCCTGGGTGTTGTCATACTTAACCCTGGGGGAAATGCCTTTTTTTGCTAGTAGCTTCTTTCCTGTGATCTGGGCCTAGAGGCTGGATCACAGACTTATTTTGTTGCCTCTTATTTTTTAGAAAATTCAGAACCCCCAAAGAAGGAGCCGAAGCCTAAAAAACCCAAAGTGGCAGATAAGAAAGCTAGATTAATTATTCGGAACCTGAGCTTTAAGGTGAGTGACCGAGAGCACTAACGCGACCTGTTTTGAGGGCTGTGGATGCTCATTGGTTGAGCTCCTCACCAGGATGCTATAATTGGACATAATTCCTCCTGGTGTGAATCTTAGCTTTGTCGGATACAGAAAATGAGCCTGTGTAAACAATTAAGGATAGTAAGGGTGAAGGTGATTTTCTTTTGGGATGCTACTCCTGAAATGGGGAGGAGAGGAAGAGCTCTTTGCTATCTGTCTTTTTTGTCTGTTAGATCCAAAGCAAGATGTTTTCTGTTTAGATATGTTTGATGTCCTAGTCTCAAAAGTTAAAAAGGAGTGAAAGTATTCAAGTTCTTTGTAATGAGCTAATTTAATGGTTGATGTTTCATGTTTATTTTCTGTGATAAATGGGGTCAGTGTTCAGAAGATGACTTGAAGACAGTATTTGCTCAGTACGGAGCCGTCCTGGAAGTAAACATCCCCCGGAAGCCAGGTACCAACAAACCTTCATTTGCTGTGGATTAGATTAAGATTATTTAACATAATGGTGTTTTTCCATTTCACCCTTGAACTAACCAATATTTGAAATAGAAATACAAGGGCACCTGGGTGGATCAGTCGATTGAGCATCCAACTCTTGATTTCAGCTCCGGTCATGATCTTGAGGTTGTGGGATGGAGCCCCTAGTGGGGTTCACACTCAGCACGGAGTCTGCTTGTCCCTCTCCCTCTGTCCCTCCCCCCCACCTCGCATGCGTTCTCTCTCTCAAATAAATAAAATCTTTTAAACAAAATAGAAATACAAGCGTCATGTCATACTCTTTGTGAGCCCAGATGATATGATATATATATAATGTATCAGGCACAGTGCTTGACAAAAACTCAAAAATAACGCTTATTCCCCCCAATGGCATTTTTAGTTAGATCGGAACAAGTTTTAAAAGACAAGTGATAGTTTAAGAACATGCATTGCTATCCCCAAGCTTGAGTCAGGGTATACTCAGCAGGAGGACAAAAGCTATTGCTTTGGGCAAGGGGCTGACCGGTTGGCAGGACTTGGGTCATCTTGCCAGCCAGGTGCTATAATGTCCTTCTTGGTGTTCGTTGGCTCCCCACCTGCTGCCTCTAACTTCTTTGTACATTTGCACACAGATGGAAAGATGCGTGGTTTTGCTTTTGTCCAGTTCAAAAACCTTCTAGAAGCAGGAAAAGCTCTCAAAAGCATGAACATGAAAGAGATAAAAGGTACGTTTTCTGTACCCATACCGTTCACCCAGATATTTCTGGTGTTGGGTGAATTAGCACAGTAACCCACTTTCTACATTTTCAAAAGGTGTTTGAGTTATTGAGAGTCTTACTGCTAATACAGAAACTGTGTGGTGAAATATTCCTAGTGCTTGATCTTAGGGTTAAACTTGAAAGAACGTATGCCATTATTTGCTTTTCTTTATTTGGGTGATGAGTGTGCATTTAAATCCTTAATGAAAAAGTGTTCCTGAAATAATCACTGATAGATGCAGGTTGCTGTCCAGGGGCTGTGGGTTTTGCAGGTTTCTCTGTCTTGGTGGTGGTCCCTTTTCAGCACCCTTCAGCACCCCTGGGCTGTTGAACTGGCTGTGTTCCTTTACTAGATACTAAAGAAGGGCTTGGCTTGGAGACTTTGTAACTTGAGTGCAGAGTGCAGATTATTCCAGAGCACTTGTTTTGCCTCTTGCTTAGTCTAATTAGAAACTTGTCTAACTGGAAACACTGTTCCCATTCTTTCTTTCTTTACTTTTTTACTCTCTTACCCCAGGTGTGGGGGCTGTTGTAGAAAGGCAAAATAACTGTTTAAATTGATAAAAAAGTTTAAGGGTTAAAAAGGATAGACTACTCTGAGCTTTATTTCAGGACCAACATTCTCTGAATTAGCAGTTTCTTTTGTCTGTTTTGGTTCCATCACTGTCTTTGATGAATAGGAAGTCATTTACAAGAGACATTAAAAAGAGGAAGACCTTTCTGATGCTACTTTTCTCTTTGACAGGGCGCACGGTGGCTGTGGATTGGGCCGTGGCAAAGGATAAATATAAAAATACACAGTCTGCCTCTGCCCCAGGTAAGGTGTGGTGGTTTTGGGTTGGAGGGGTTGTATGTCCTGGGGTGGGTATGGAAAATTTTACCTACGGTAAAATTATAAGGTTACCTGCTTGTCAGTAAGAATACTGGGTCAAAGATACCAAAAACACAAGATTAATGGAAAGAATGAGACTGAGGATTAAGAGAAACTCTAAGTTCCTTTGGGCTCAGAAGTGAGCCCAGGGCTGTTTGTCGATTCATATTGTACCATCTGGTGATCTGGTCACAAAACATAGGGTGTTTTGAGGCTAAGCCCACTCCCAGGTGTGAATGTGAATGAGGAGTGGGACCTGAGTTCATTGTTCCCTCTGCTGGCTGGACTTTCCCAACTTTTCATAAAATGATGGAATATTAAGATTAAGGAAACTTAAAACTTGAGGGTTTTTTTTTAGAAAGCAAGTGGCTTTTAAGCCATCAGGAGCTCTGAGAACAGATCTCACCGAGATGACAGTTCATGGCTGGGCCCCGGGGGGAGCATCCTGCCGGCTATGCTGCGCACTGGCAGGCTGTTTGTGGAGGCTCAGTTGCTACTTCTCTCATTCGGAGCCTGATTAACCTTCAGGCTTCTGATGAATGGGACAGGCTTCCAGGGAATCTCAGTGATGAGGGGTTTTTGTTGTTGTTTTTGCTTTTTCCCTTCATACTTTCTCTTACATACAGTAAGAAAAATACTGAGAAAAATAGTTAAAGTCCTAGTCCTAGTCCCAAGGAACCAGGAACTTGGGGTATTAAATTAATCCTGGATTCTAAATGAATTCCTAACTTTCTTTATCTCTGTGCGTAGGTGAGGAGAACAGGCCTGAACCTAAACATCAGGAATTAGGTAAAGAGAATGGCAGGGAAGAAGAGGATACAGAAGAGGAAGGAGGAGAGGAGGATGACATGGAAGAGGAAGATGAGGAGGTGGAGGGGGAGGAGAACAAAGAATCAAGGGTGACCAAGCCTGTACACGTTCAAAAGAGGTAAGCAGCTCAGCTTGTTCCGAGACAACAGAGGCAGATCTAGGCTTGTCTCTGGGAGGGACAGTGACGTCTTCCCTGCCCCCCTCACGGCAGAGGTGACGTGTGTAATGACAGTGGACAGACCCCTCTGGCAGCCCAGACCCTCAGTGCTGAACTGTGCCGTTGCAGAGCAGTCCGGAGGGCCGCGCCTGCCGAGAGCAGCGAGGAGGAGCATCCCGACGACGACAGCGACCCGGGGGAAAGAGAGAGTGTGGATGGTGCAGAGGCACTGGCTCACAGTGAGACCAGCAGCGAAGAGCAGGAGGACGAAGGTTGGCCTGGGACCTTTGCGGACACCTTTACATTTAAAACCAGTTGCTGACAAATGTGCTTCAGTTCAGCGCATGCCTCTTTTAAATAGATCCTAAGGTGTTCTGTCAGATTTATGTTTCAGTGCTGAAACGGATACCTTTATATTCCTTCTCGAGGTTTTTGTTTTGTCTTTTAAATAGGTTTGGAATAGTATTTGAGAGTTAAGATTCTCAGGGAATTTAAAACCTGGCTTAATGCCGAGGCATCACTTCTCTCTTGCTTATCCAAGATGAATGAATAACTGGATGAGCAGGATATTGTACCCTAACACCAAGTGGGTTTTCAGCAACTCTTATGAGTTGAGATGGGGATAAAGGACCTCTTGGGGCATTTTGTAAAACTGTGATCAAACCCTGTTGCTACCTTTATGAAGAACGTTGAACATAAACTCAACTCATTTATTGAGGGCAGCCGGTCATTACAGAATGAGGAATGGTCAATAACTGCTTCTTTAGGTTACGTCTGGCATGTTGGCTTGGCCATATAAAAAATCTGGGGAAATAAGCTTTTTCCACGAGGAGAGAATAGTAGACACCTTAGAATCAAAGAGGCTTCTATACTGATGGGACTATGACTATTCAATAACAGGTTCATCTGTCTCTTACCATTCTTTACCTTGAAAAAATTATTGGGCCAATACATAATAATGGCAGAAAATTAAAAAGGATAATGCAGGAGAATGTAATATAGAAAGAAAAGTTCCTCACCACTCCCCCAGGAGTCCCTCAAAGCAACCACAGCGGTTTCTTTCATATTCTTTTTTTTTTTTTTAAGATTTTATTTATTTATTTGTGACAGAGAGAGACACAGTGAGAGAGAGAACACAAGCAGGGGGAGTGGGAGACTCCCAGTAGGAGAGGGAGAAGCAGGCTCCCCGCTGAGCAGGGAGCCCGATGTGGGGCTCGATCCCAGGACACTGAGATCATGACCTGAGCTGAAGGCAGATGCTTAACGACTGAGCCGCCCAGGCGCCCCTGTTTCTTTCAGAAATTTTTTATGTATATGTAAGCATACATGTCTATTTTTAAAAACAGTGAGTCTACCTTGTACCCAGGTCCTCAGCCACTTAGGGCCCCTCCCCAGAGACAACCAATGTTAAAAGTTTCTTATGTATCTATGTAATACATTTATAAGCAAAAACACATGTGCATGCACACACACGTTGAATATAGTGTATGTTTGTGTGTGTGAATATATATTTTTTTCTCCTCAAATGTTCTAAATGTTTACACTGTCACAACAGTAAATATGAATGTCTTTGTCCTACACCCTTTCCACATCGGATTTCATCCTTTTTTTTTTTGGTTGTTGCCAATCTGTCGGAATGAAAAATAGTATCTTTTTCTGGTGCTATGTTTTTATTATGAGTAAATTTGGGCATCTTCTCATGTATTTAGTTGTATATCCTTTGTTCACTTTTAATTTTGTTTTTTCTTATTCATTTATGCAATGTTTTTATATATCTGAGACGTTAGCCTCTTGTCATATGGGTTACACTAAGTCTTTTTCAGTTTGTTGTTTTTCTTTTTACTTTAGATGTGCAAGTCTCAAAGAAAAAGAAGAGGAAATTACCCTCTGATGTGAATGAAGGGAAAACTGTTTTTATCAGGTATGCCTTTGTACCTTGGAACTGTTGTTTGTGTTACCCTCACAGGTTTTTCTTTTCTCTTTTTTTCCTTTCTTCTTTCTCTCTCTCTATTTTTGTAAAGATTTTATTTTTACGTAAGTTCTACACCCAGCTTGGGGCTTGAACTCACAACCCCAAGATCAAGAGTCTCATGTTCCACCGACTGAGCCAGCCAAGCACCCCACTCTTTTTTTTTTTCCTGGTACTTCTTCTGTTAGGTAGGCTAGAAAATTAGATGCCTTTAAGACCATAAATACATCTGGCCCTAGGAACATAGCAAACAGTGAGAATATAGGAGAATCAGAAGGGCCCACAGAAGGTAAAGAGCAGGGGTCTCCAGATTTTGTCCTCATTTACATTTCCTTCTTTGTAATTGGGGTGGCATCATTTGGAATAAATCAGTTCCGGGGAGGGGTGATGCCACTTGTCCCAGATAATTTTTCTCTATGCTTAACTTACCTTTTAAAATAGTGTCCAGAATAAAATCAGTCATCCCATCTGATTCCAGGAAAACTTAAGGAGGGAGTCAGGTGGAGATGGGTTTTATTTCGTATTGCCATTGCCATTTTAGTCCTATCGACTGTGGTACATTGGTCGTTTCACAGAGTCAGGATATCTTTAGGTTACCCCAGGCATGCCTGCTTGTCCTTTCTTAAGTGCCAGTGTGCTAGGGCTATTTGGGTCTTATTTTAAAGATGTGTATTTTATCTTTCTGTACAGTCTCTAAGATTGTTTTTATTATATAAGTAATGTATATTTATTGTAGGAAAGTTAGGAAATAAATGAGCAAAATATTAACCTTAATGATTACTCAGAGACCAACCACACACATGCCCATATCATAGCTGTTTACAAAGATGGAGTTTAGCCTCCACAAGCTGCACTTTAGCCCATTCTCTTTGATTGTCTCTTCATAGTTGTTCTTACTGTGTTGTTTGGAATAGCCATATAAATAATTTTGTATTTGTAGAGGATGCTCTCTAATGGAAAGGAGGAAATGTCATACTTAGGAGCCTGTGACCTTAATTCCAAGGATAACATTCCTTACTATTCTACATCTTTTAATGAAACTTAGGAAAGTAAAGGATGGGAGAGAGAAACTATACAGAATGGAACAAATTAGGAGAAGTGACATGGCTAGGATATGTCTTATTGCAGAACATCTTTTTTGTTTCGGTTACTTCGTAAGATGGAATTGTTTATGGGGTTGTTAACTGAGTAGAGAAGAAAAATTAGAAATATTTATTGGGGACCGCTTTTTTGTTTCTTTGTTTTTTACCCTGGAAGGGTGTGCATAGCTGGAGAAATGAAAGATCTTTACAATGTATTGAAATTTGCTGGAACAAAATCTTCTAACATTTTTTTAATCCCATCAAGAGAAATAAGTGCTTTTCTTTTTTTTTTTTTTTAAAGATTTTATTTATTTGACAGAGAGAGAGAGAGAGAGATCACAAGTAGGCAGAGAGACAGACAGAGAGAGGGGGAAGCAGGCTTCCTGCTGAGCAGAGAGACCGATGTGGGGCTCGATCCCAGGACCCTGAGATCAAGACCTGAGCCGAAAGCAGAGGCTTTAACCCACTGAGCCACCCAGGAGCCCTAATAAGTGCTTTTCGTATTTTGCACTTAGCTGATAAGCTTAACTGTGTTTGCTTTTGAGTTATTATTTTGAAGGATTGTCTGACTTTTGTAAAGATTTAACTGAAACCTGGATTTCATAGCAACGCAGAGAGGAAAATGGGTAATCAAGAGAGACAGACAGACACTTGACTTTTCTCATTAGCCTGCTGTGAGCCTTTTGGTTGTAATAAGAGAAACTAATTTTGGCCAATGTAAGTGAAAAAGTGGGTTTGTTGGATGAACATTGGGTGGTTCACGGGATCAAAACTGTTGAAGAGCAAACCTTAGGGAGGAGATGAAAATCTGGGATGTTTTGGGCCCCAGCTGTGGGAGGCTGTGGGTCTTTTCTCTGGGAACACTCACTGCCTTTTTTTTTTTTTTTTCCCTTCTCAAGGTATAACCTAGGGGCGCCTGGGTGGCTCAATGGGTTAAAGCTTCTGCCTTCGGCTCAGGTCATGATCTCAGGGTCCTGGGATCGAGCCCCGAATCGGGCTCTCTGCTCAGCAGGGAGCCTGCTTCCCCCTCTCTGCCTGCCTGTCTGCCTACTTGTGATCTCTTTCTCTCTGTCAAATAAATAAATAAAATCTTTAAAAAAAAAAATGTGCTCCTGACCAGGGATTAAATAATGTAAGAAAAAGCTCCCTGTTAAAAAAAAAAAAAAAAAAAGCATAACCTATATTCTGTAAAGTGTATTAATCTAAATGTACAGCTGTGTACATTTGTACAGTGAAATTTTTCATGCATATATATTCATGTAACCACCACCCAGATCAAGATATAGGACATTTTCAGATTTCCGCTTCCCAGAAGGTTCCTTTGGGCGGGGTGCTGCTATTCTGAAATGAATCTGCATCAACAGCTTCTGGCCTTTGTGTATGTCTGTTCAAGTTTTAAATTCCTGGGGGAGAGAATCTGATTGACATAGAAAGGCCAATCAGTTATGGCCAAGGGGAGAGTCACACATTAGAGGCTGGGCTCCTGGAGGCCTCCCCTACGTATTGGTGCTATTCTTGAACCACAGAGGATGGTCATGAGCAAGAGTACCACTCCATTTGGTGTCGTACTCACCTTGTACTAGAACACGGGATCTCACTTTAGTAATTGACCTTTCTTGTGACTTGACTATCTTCCGTAGAAACCTGTCTTTTGACTCAGAGGAAGAAGAACTCGGGGAGCTCCTCCAGCAATTTGGAGATCTTAAATATGTCCGTATTGTCTTGCATCCAGACACAGAGCATTCTAAAGGTACTTGTTGTCAGCTTGTCAGGCCCTAAAAAGGTGGAGACTGCTGCCATGGACACTGACTAGGTTACTTGAGAGCATAATGTGTGCCATTGTGAGGGGCCTACGGTCCATCCAGCCCAGGTTTCTGTGGTCCATAGAAGCACCAAGGACATTCTGAGGTTGTCTTCCGAGATATCAAACTCAGCATCTTTAATGGTGCTGCCAGCCACAATTTTGTCTAAGCTTTTTAAGCCCTTGCTTATTTACTTTAGGGTAATGAATTCCATTTGTTGTTCTCTTTTGAATTTCAAATGTGATAGCATCTCATGAGTATTAATCATTCCACATCGCTTGAAATTACTGGGATCTTTTTCAGTTGCCTTTGTTAGAGATGGAAGCTAACAGAAATTTTGTTGCAGTGGCAACAGAAGGAAAGCTGTATATAGCAGGACTGCTGCCTTAGATTTTTTTTCCCTAAAGCTATTTCTTTTGAACTTTTAAGGATTGGCCCCAGTTCATTCTAGTGTACTGTTGTTAGGGGAGCAGCATCTTTTCAGTCTATTCATAATCTTTGATTTCATCAACTGCAGTCATTCTCCTAAAGCAGTGAATTCTTAATTCATTCTGGCTCTTGCTTCCTTTGAGATCTAGCAAAAGCTATGAACCCTCTCTCTCTCCAGAAAAATGCCACTTCTGAGGGTTTGTGGGCTTTCTGGAATCTATTCAAGGGTTAAGAACCTCTGTTCTAAACCTTACTTTCCAAATCGACGAGACCTGATCATTTTTGTTTTTTCCTTAGCCAAAAAGATATAAGTAGGGTAGGATGATGGAAAGAAAGCTGAACTGCTTTCTGGAGATTAGGAATCTAATTGTAGCTGAGCCATAGACCAGCTGGGTGATTTTGGCAAACTGTTTAACCACTGCAGGCTTCACTTTCTTATCTGTAAAATGAGTAGGTTCAACCGGAGTAATCACTTAATGTGTCGTCAGCTCTAATACTCAGCTATACTTCTTAGACCTCCATTTCCAGTATGTTTTTAGAATGGGCAACTAGAATTGCATAGAATGTTCCTAGTGCTGTAGGATATTGCATTACTTTGATATCTTTTGCTTCTTTTTGAATGCAGTAGTCTGTTGGGTTGGTATTTTCAGAGCATAGTCAGTAGTTGACTTGCTCAGTCACTTTTTTGATCTATTAATGTTAGCTGAGAGTTAATGATCTTAATAAGCATAGTTTTCATTGTTATTATTTTTTTAAGATTTTATTTATTTATTTGTCAGAGAGTGAGCACAAGCAGGGGGAGTGGCGGGCAAAGGGAGAAGCAAGTTTCCCGCTGAGCAAGGAGCCCAATGTGAGACTTGATCCCAAGACCCTGGGATCATGACCTGAGCCGAAGGCAGGTGCTTAACAGACTGAGCCACCCAGGCATCCTGCATTTTTTTTTAATACATTGTCTTTAAAAAAAATTTTTTTTTTTTTTTTTTAGATTTTATTTATTTATTTGACAGAGAGAGATCACAAGTAGGCAGAGAGGCAGGCAGAGAGAGAGGGGGAAGCAGGCTCTCTGCTGAGCAGAGAGCCCGACGCGGGGCTCGATCCCAAGACCCTGAGATCATGACCTGAGCCGAATGCAGAGGCTTTAACCCACTGAGCTACCCAGGCGCCCCTTTTTAAAAATTTTTTTAAGATTTTATTTATTTGTCAGAGGGAGAGAGAGAGAGAGAGAGAGAGCAAGCACAAGCAGGGGGAGCAGCAGAGAGAGGGAGAAGCAGGCTCCCTGCTGAGCAAGGAGCCCAATGTGGTACTTGATCCCAGGACCCTGGGATCATGACCTGAGCTGAAGGCAGACACTCAACCGACTAAGCCACGAGGTGTCCCAAATACATTGTCTTTTTCTAGCTCTTATTAAATTTTTTTGCCTACTCACACAGCCTTGGCTGCCTCCTACCATTTATCCCTGTCAGCATGCTATTTCACTGTCTAGGAGAGCTAAAAATTATCTGTAGACTTTTAGGGAAATGTTAAGACTAATCCCAATACTGACCTAGGAATTTCCAGTGTTAAAATTCTTACCCATTCAGAGAGAAGTACCTATTTTCTTTATATTGGATGAATAAGCTGATCTGTCAGTTAGAACATATTTCCCTCATCTTCCTTCCTTCCTTTCTTTCTGTATTGTTTGTTTCTTTCTATTGAGTATCTCTTAATGCCAGACATTATGGTAGGTGCTAGCAGCCTAGAAACGTGGCCCTTACTCCTGAGGCATTCCTTCTGTTGGAGAAGATGCCATGTGACCAGCACTGTAAAAGAGAGATGTGATTGGAGGCCTGGTGGTTGGGGCACTTGGCCCTGCCTGAAGGAGGCAGGAAAGACCTCACCTAGACAGTAACTCTTAGGTTGGCCTGCCGCAGTCTGCTGCCATTCATTCTTGTGGAGGGCAAAAGATCAATCAATCAATGCCCCAGTAGCTCTAGGAAATATGACATTTTTTTCATATATGAGGGAATACTTAAATTTGTATAAGGAATACTAATAAAATATTATGAAACTTGTATTTCTTTTTTGGAGTCTACTGTAAGGTGAACTTTTTTTCTTTGCTGATAAAAACTGCTTTTTATCAATAGCAGAAATTAGGATGGGTTGATTGGCTCTGCATCTGACCAGTGACAGGTTAGCCTGTGCGAATTTGAGGATATGAGTCAAGAATTGAGCTTATGGCTTTCTGGTTCACTGCTATAATCATGTGACAGAGGCCAGTCTGCCCATACCTGATGTCTTCCAAGTGGCTTTGATGACAATGAGATCTGTAATTAATTTCAGGTTAAGTGGTTCCTACCTCATTTTTTAGTCCTCTAAAAGGCAAGCCAGTAGATCATGCTGATTTAAGTGGAATTTCTCTACCATATCTTGTGGCTTTTTCTTACTAAGGAGAGCAATGGTGAGACTAAAGTTCTAAGAAGCATCAGAAAAGATGAAGTAATAGTAAAATTTCATTGTAAGCACGTGTCCTATCTATCTTTGAACCTGCAGTGCTTGGCACAGTGCCTGTCTCCTAGCACCTAGCTGCTCCCCCTTCCACTCTGTGTCAGGCTGCCATTTGTAGCGTCATCTTCAGCATCCTGGTGGGCCATGGGAGCTTGGCATCTCACTTAATTTTGTTTCTCCGTGCAGGCTGTGCATTTGCCCAGTTCATGACTCAAGAAGCAGCTCAGAAATGCCTTGAAGCTGCTTCTCCAGAGACTGAGGTAAGAAGGACATTTCTTTTACCCCATAACTTAGGCTTAGTGGCTCCGAAGCCCAGCATCTGCTGTTTATACCCAGCTTTATTAGTACTGTCAATAATATCATCATAATAAAGCTAACAGTTATTGAGCACTTGGTGTGTGTTAGGCACTCACCTTTTCATGTATTACCTTATTTAATCCTTACATCAATCTACAGGGGTATGTAAGGTAATTACAATTATTATACCTATTGGAGTGCCTGGGTGGCTTAATCGGTTAAGGGTCTGACTCTTAACTTTAGCTCAGGTCTCGATCTCCAGGGTTGTGAGTTCAAACCCCATGTTGAGCCCCACACTGGGTATGGAGGGTACTTAAAAAAAAAGATCAATTATTGTACCTATTTTATAAGTGAGGAAGCAGGTATAATAATGTGTCTAATATTTATTAATCACTGTATGCTAGCCTCTATCATAGGCTGATGACATGAAAGGTTGGGACAAGAAGGAATTAAGGTCATCTGTAAAGTGGAGTAAATGAGAGAAAATGTATGGGCGATGGATTTTTCTGTGTATTCTAAAACCAAATGTATATTGTTTTGAGATAAGTTATCCTGTATTGCCATTATCTCTTAAATTCTCTTAAAAATAGAGTTAAACTACTATGTCATTAGCTTTCTTTAGAATTTAAAAAAATGGCTATATATAGATCAGTTTTCCTCAATTTGGGCCTACTTTGGGCCTGTTCAACTCCCATAAAATAAATTACTACTACCTGCCCGAAGTATACACGCGGCCTTTTGCACAGCTATACTAGATATTAGGCTCAGTGGTCTGCTTGCAGCCACCCGGACTAAAACAGCCTATGGATTGGGTCCCATAGCATAACTGGGATTTGCTGTTTTCCCTTTCCTGGGCATTCCTTGTCAGGTGCTTAGTCTCTACTCATTATGAATTTTAAGAGAGAGGGTTGCAATCTGTTACAGGGTGGTGGGCTTAAGCTGGATGGCCGGCAGCTCAGGGTCGACTTGGCAGTGACCCGTGATGAGGCTGCAAAGCTCCAGACAAAGAAGGTGAAGAAGCCAACGGGAACCCGGAACCTCTACCTGGCCCGAGAAGGCTGTGAGTAGTGGAAGGGAGGTGTGAACCAGGCTTCTGAGTGGCGGGCCCCGTGCTGTGACGGTGACCAGCAGCAGTATGTCTGGGGGCACGTTTCAAATTCAAGACCCAAATGTCCTCTTCAATAGCGTTACATTATTATTCCACTTTAGCAGATGGGGCTTTCTGTTAGGAAGCCTTCACTCGGTTTGTGGATTAACCAGTCCCATTCTCCTTTCTGCCTGCTTGCCTTGAGATCTTTAGATCAGAGGATTAGCAGGGCAAAGAGGGAGGAAAAGCTCAAATTACCTTCGCTTCTTGTCATGATTTCTGATAGTTTTTCTGAAGGAGTTGAAAATCATTACTAAAATTACTCTTTTGAATTATTCATAGATTTAAAATGTGCAGCCAGTACCTTTCCCTTAATGTCTGAAAGATAATCAGAAATTAGCTTCAATAAAAAAAACCCAAAAGAATCCCTTCCTCTAGATCACATGGTGTTTGTCAGCCTACGTGCTGCACAGCTGCGTGGCCCGGATGGGATGGAAGGCCCTTTAGCCTTGACCAGAGGTTCTAGGCCTCTGTATTGCCAGGTGGCTGTTTTCAGGTTGGCTTAACTCACTGCTTAGTACTGACCCCCAAGTACATGAGGAACAGTAAAATTCCAAGGGCAGGTTATAGGTGGAGCATTTTTGTATCCCAAATACCTAAAATGTACTTGGTTTCAGAACTTCCTCTAGGCCTTTCCATCTGATGTTGGGCATACACATGAAGCTTTGTGAGGGGAGGGAAGGAGAAGAGGAACAAATTCACAAAATGTTCAGTTTTAGTCCTTGAGAGCAGCACAGAGCTGAGAACTTAGCCCTGTAGCCTATTTCTGGACCTACCCAAATACCACTATGTCCTGGCCAGCATAGTCCTCTGGGCCCTATACAAAGAGCTTGCATCATTCAGATCACATTCCTCTTGTTGCTCAGTGAAAATTCCCTTGCTGATGTCTTGGCCTTTTTCCCTCTTTTTGCAGTGATTCGTGCTGGGACTAAGGCTGCCGAGGGTGTGAGCGCTGCTGATATGGCCAAAAGAGAACGGGTGGGTAGATTAGGCACCAGCCTTCAGGTTCTGCATGACTTATTATAAATCAATAAATAATGACTATTGAATGCTAGAGGTGCCTGTCAGAGAGCCAAGCATCAGTCACAGACCCTGCTTGCTTGCAGTCTTGTTAGAGGGAAGCACACGGGTGAAACAGCAAATAACCCAACATTGTACATCATATTATATGAGTGTTGTATGCCATTGTAAGGACTGGTCTTTTTTTTTTTTTAAGATTTTATTTATTTATTTATTTGACAGAAAGAGAGAGATCACAAGTAGGCAGAGAGGCAGGCAGAGAGAGGGGGGGAAGCAGGCTCCTTGCCGAGCAGAGAGCCCGATGTGGGGCTCAACCCCAGGACCCTGAGATCATGACCTGAGCCAAAGGCAGAGGCTTTAACCCACTGAGCCACCCAGGCGCCCCAGGACTGGGTCTTATTCTTTAATTTCCCAATGCTTAGCAATAAATGTTTGCCAAATAATATGCTTCTACAAAATAGAATAGACACTTAGAGGCTAAGGCTATATATAATTAGGCGTCAGTGTAAAGGCAGAATAACCTAAGAAAGGAAGATCGGAATGGGCTGGAGTTAGTAGGGAAGGAGGTAGATGTGGGTCTTAGAAGGAAGAGTTAAGATGTCCTTTTTTGGTACGGGGTTATGTCCAGATTATAAAATCATCTTAGGAAAACTCCATATCATTGAGTTCCCACTGATAACTGATATCATTGAGTTTCTTTGCTGCTTAGTAGTATTCATTCCCAGTAATTTTAACTTTTGCCCAAGTAGCCTACTTTCAAAAAGCTAAGCCATCCTAGAACGATAAAGAGGCATGACCATTAAGAGAATGAGCTTTGGAGCTTGAAGGTACAGAAGATGAAGAACAGAGATGAGAATGTAATGACACCAAGAGGCAGTGTGTTTTTCCTGTGTACAGTTTCTAGGCTCGTGTTCACAACTTTTTTTTGATAGTGAGCATTTGGAAATCATGGTATTTGTGGGGCATTGTATGCCCTTTTCTGATCATGATATGATACTGAAACATTTAATTTTTCCTTAGAACAAATTTTTCTAGCAAAAAGCTCAGTAGATTATATGCATTATAATTCACAGTAGGCACAGCTTTTCCTGGGAGAAAAATCATACTGTTGAACTCAGGCATGAGAGCCTCTTCAAAGAACCCTTTAATATTCGTCTTCAGAGTATCTTTATTTTGTGATTTGTTAGTACTTTTACGAAATAAGAAACAGCAGAAATAAGACTTGGTAAAAAAAAAAAAAAACTTTAATACTTTTTTTCTACTAACTTGATTTAGAAAAAACAGCCCAGGAGAGCAATGTTATCCTCTTACTTTAGCAAATGTGGCCGTGGGACTCATGTTTTGTGCAACATAGTTGAGTCCAGTGCTCTAGAAGCAAAATTCATTTCTTTTTTTCTCTCTCTTTTTTTTAAGAGTAGTGATATTTCATTGCAAAATTCATTTCTGTGGTCATGGACAGTCTTTTGCCTCAAGGTGGCAGAGTTGAGACAACATTCTATCAAGTATTCTTTAAATAAATTCCTTTTCCTTTTGGAAGGACTAGATAATTAGCTTGAGTTGGTGGGCAGATAAGGACTGGGCATAGATGGTAATCACAGTATTATTTATTATTTGCTTTGGGCTGGGTTTCCAGTTTGGGATTTTTGTATATTACCTCATTTCAGCCTCACATCAGTGCTGAGAGATTGGTATTTTGACCTACAGTTCCACTTTGTAGAGGGGAAAAACTGAAGCTTAAAAAATTTCATATAACTTCTCCAGTTAGGGATGGATTTCCAATTTAGTCTGAATCTAGAGCCCATGATCTTGCCACCTACCCGCCATCTTGCCTCTGAACCTTTCTTTCCCTATGCTAAGCATAAGGCTGTGGGTGGGTGATTTCCCTTCTTTTATCTGTATGTATCGTTGTTGGATGGGGAGTGGAGGTCACAGTTCTTTCCTTTTGGAGAATTATGAACCTGCATTTTTAAAGGGTGGGTTGTATTGTTAACAATTTGTTGTTCTTTCAGTTTGAGCTGCTGAAGCATCAGAAACTCAAGGACCAGAATATCTTTGTCTCCCAGACCAGGCTGTGCCTGCACAACCTCCCAAAGAGTGTGGACAACAAAGAGCTCAGAAAGCTGCTGCTGAATGCCACCCGAGGGGACAAGGGGGTGCGCCTCAAGGAGGTGAGATGGGCCCTGCCCACTCCGAAGTTTGGTTCTCATCGTGGGTCAGCCTGAGCATTTCAGACTGTGCTGCTAGCAGATTGACAGTTTCTTTTGGGCGCATTGTCGACAGATGAGGCTGGGTTTGGCAGTTTTCATGTGTGTTTGTTTTCTCTTCTTAGAACTGCCTTTCACACGCATTGTCCAGATTGCACCAGAATGTGAGGAAGTGTCTGGCCTCATGAATTAATTTGAATGTTTGCTGTGTGCTCAGCATTGTAGCAGGTGCTGTAATGTTAATTTTCTCGCAGAGAAAATAGTCTGTGTAGTTTGCTCTTTAGAAGGACATTTTAGTGCCATTTAGGCTCTCACTGTATGAGAAGTGCCGTGTGGTAAGCACAGAGAGCCATGGGGTCTTCCACAGTTGCAGGAGACGAACACTGCGTTCGCGCCAAGTCTCTGAGCACAGAGGCTTCCCTGCCCCCCTCGTGCAGGCCTCTCATGGCGCTTACTCTTACACCGTCCTGTCAGTGTCCACCGGCCGTTTCTTCCGACCACACTGAGCTCTTTGAGAGCAGGTAGGACATTGCTCCCAGGTCTTGGCAGAGTACCTGGAACATAGTAATCTCTCAGTCTGTATTTACTGAGTGAGTAACACAGCCAATGTTATAAATCTACTTTGCTCTGATTTGTGACTATAAACTGTTTTCCTAATCCTGGAAAATCTCTTCAAAATGTATGGCATTGGTATTTGGGGAATTACATGAGAGAATGTGAACATATCGGCACATATCTGACACCACTCTTAGTAAAACTGTTCAAAGTGTTACTGGCGTAGAGGTCAGTTGTGTAATTTCTCATATCAGCATCCACAATACTTAGTAAGTGCCTATACACGTTGAAAACCTGTCTTCAGGAAGGGACTTTTTTTAAAAAAGATTTTATTTATTTATTTGAGAGTGAGAGCAAGTGAGAGAGCACAAGCAGGGGGAGGAGCAGAGGGAGACAGAGGGAGAAGAAGGCTCCCTGCTGAGCAGGGAACCCGATGAGGGGCTCGATCCCTCAATCTTGGCATCATGACTTGAGCCAAAGGCAGATGTTTAACCAGCTGAGCCACCCAGGCACCCCTGGTTAGGGAAATTTATGTGTTTTACAATATTTGCATTATATTGAATTTTCTCTTTACTT
>CM052887.1:73427826-73449189 GCA_028534135.1 Potos flavus | reverse complement strand
GGGGGGGGTATTTTATTTACATGCTTATTTATAGGTTTTTGTTGATCTCTATAAACTCTTAGAAAGCCAGAAAGTATCTGTTTAATTGGTTTTGTGCTTTCAGTAGGGGTGTTCTCATATGACCTTGGTAAGTGTGCCTCCAGTATGACAGTTGGCGGCGGTGATCTGGCTGAGGGTTCTGTTCCAGTCACCTGATTTCTCCGTGAGTCTGCTCGTGCTCTCATTCTGGAACCACGGCTTCTTTCTCTTGTTCTACTCTTAGTGTAGGGTGATGCGAGACCTCAAAGGAGCGCTTGGGAAGGTGAAGGGTCAGTCCCTGGGCTACGCCTTTGCAGAGTTCCAGGAGCACGAGCACGCCCTGACAGCCCTGCGCCACATCAACAACAACCCAGAGATCTTCGGGCCGCTGAAGGTGGGCCTCAGCCTGTGGGCGCCCCTGTTCCTCTGGGGGCCGTTTGCACAAAGCCATTTCTCTCCTTTATGTCCCATGTCCTCCGGCTTGTGTGTGGCGGGAAAGAGTAGCCAGTCGGTGCAGGGAATAAGCAGTGTCAGCTGATAAGATGATTAGAAGGAATTGGAATCTAAATTAGATAGACTGCATGCAGAATGGCCCCTTACCTTTAAGTAGAGTAAGTGAGCAGGAGAGGGGGAAGTGGGGGGGACAGCTCAGCTCTCGCACTCAGAAACTAAGATATCTAATGAATGACATTCTCTTTCTTATGCAGAGACCGATAGTGGAGTTCTCTTTGGAGGATCGAAGGAAACTTAAAATAAAGGAACTGAGGATTCAGCGCAGCCTGGTACAGAACTGAAATGTTTTTCTGTTTTTGCTTGTTTTCTTAAAATTGTGGTCAAATACATAAAACATAAAGTTTACTATCTTTAAGTGTAGTTCAGTTAAAACATTTTTTTCCCCAGGCTATATTTATACTCCTATTTTGTTCAATTTGTGGTTCTGCACCCTTGAAGTAGGTCTCTACCTCATTAGGTTGTTACCCTTTACTCTTAGTTACCTAGAATTCTCCAGGCCATCTTCCCTGCTGGCCTTTCTTGTGATAGCTCCACCGAGGGGAAGGGAAGGAGAGAGGAGAATCAGGCTGATGGTTTTAGCAGTGAGCAATACCAGTATGGTGTTTCATGACGTACCTGTCAAAGGTAATGGCCCAGATGAAAGTTTTACATTGCTGTAGATTTCTGCTGTCTCTGCCGTAATTCTTCCTTCTTCTTAGATGGCTCCAGAAATGCGATGCCTGATCGTTTTAGTACTGTTTAATGTAGTGTGGTGTAAAGGAGAAAACGGGACAAGGAATACTCATGTTCACACTCGGGCTGTACTCCTGAGTTCTCTGGCAAGTTAGTACCTCTCTCAGCTTCAGCTTAGTTTGTAAAATAAGATTACCAGTATCTGCCTCACATGATTGATAAGGATTAAATGGTCACAGTGCATGGTCAGCACACTGTCAGTACTCATTCTCTTACCCCTCTTGCCCTAGGATGTAGAAGGCCAGAGTATTCTTGATACCGTAACTGCTATAGCTTTCATGGCTAATGTACCTGAATTCGTGTATGTACCAAACATCTGCACTCTTTGTGGTGTGTACCATGGGCCTGGCCAACAGAAGAGCAGTTTCAGCAGTTAATACAGTGGTCCTGGTAGGAAAATACAGGATCTGGTTCTTGTTTGAGGCAGCTTTGTTGTCCTGGGTATAGACTGACTGACTGCCTTAAGCTATTGCTGCAGAGTGATTCTGAAACCAGAGGCTTAAAAAACGATTCAGATGGCTTTATTTGTTGCTTATACTTGTGTACGTACTGCTCTGTGTGAAAATGCCCCTTTCTCAAGGATACTTCTACACAGTTTCTGTATTCAGATCAAATGTGCTTCCTCAAGTAGCATTTTCCCCACCTCTCTCAAAGGAGGTAAGACCTCATAACTTGCACTTTTACGAACTTCCTTAAGGTCTTTAGTTTTTCACTTTGCCTTATTTGTGTGTCTCTAATCCACCACCAGGCTGTGAGTCCTCAAAGGTAGACACTATTCTTTCCCTTTGTACCCTTTTAGAAACTGAGACTGGCACATTACAGGCACATTGTAGATCTTTGTTGTATCAATTATTACACTAATTTAATGTGGCTCTTCTTTTTCTTCTTCCACTACAGTGCCTCTAAATCTGTAACATACTTTATGTCTTCCTTCTCATAGCATCTTTTCCTAGTCTTCATTTCAATTATTCCTTCTCTAGCGTTATTCCTCTTTTTTTTATTTTAAAGATTTTATTTATTTATTTGATAGAAAGAGAGTAAGAGAGCACAAGCAGGGGGAGTGGCAGAGGGAGAGGGAGAAGCAGGCTCCCCGCTGAGCAGGGAGCCTTACTCGGGGACACAGTCCCAGGACTCTGGGATCACGACCCGAGCTGAAGGCAGACGCTTAACCGCCTGAGCCACCCAGGCGCCCTGCGTTCTTCCTTTCTTTATGTAGATTTGAGTTTCTGACCTAGGTCATCTTCCTTCTCTGAAGAAATTCACTTAGCCTTTCTTGCAAGACAGGTCCCCTGGTGACAAATTCCTTTAATTTTGTTTGTCTGAGAAAGTCTTTATTTGTCCTTCATTTTTGAAGGTGATTACACTGGATACAGAATTCTAGGTTGGTGACTTCCCCAAAACTTTAAATATTTCTCTGTTCTCTTCTTTCTTACATGGCTTTTAAGAGAAATTCAGTGTAATGTTATCTTTGTTCCTCTGTAGGTAAGATATTCTTTACCTTACTCCCCCACCCCTTCTTTCCAGAGCTTCATTTTGTCTTTGATTTCCTGCAGTGTGATACGATGTGCCTGGGTAGAGAGCCTTTGGTAGATACCCTGTTTGGTATTTGGTGGAGCTTCCCGAGTCTGTGGTTTAGTGTTTGTCACTAAGTTCGGCACATTCTCACCCCTCATTACTTTGAATATTTCTTCTGTTCCTTTCTTCTCCCTTTGGGATTCCCATCACATGTATACTAATTGCCCCATGCTACTGGCTTTTCTTTTTGCTTTCTTCCTCCTGGCTTTCGAGTCTTGGGCATGCACATACTTCCCCTGTTCCTGCATGTGGAAAGGGGAGTGGTGGTTCTGTGTCCCCAGCCTGGTAGCCAGCTGTGACCATGTCCGGGCCTGTGGGCTTGTATTCACTTTCCTATAATCCGTACTAATCATCGGGAGAATTCTCCTTCTTCCACTAAGCTTGCGCAAAGCTCCTTCTCTGCTGAGTGTCTTCAGCAAATAAACCTCATCCAGAAACTAGATGGCAGTCTCTCGTTTTATGCAGCAAAAAGTAAAATCCAAGCCTGCAACTGGTGAGCCCCAGCAGGAACAACCAGCACTTGGAGGAGACCCGCAACAGCAACGGAAAGCAGCTCAGAATCCCACACAGGAACAAACCAAGGCTCCCCTGCATCGGAAGGGGAAGGTGCATTCGACCTTGTGGACGGGGTTCCAGACCAAGGCCGAAGTGGAGCAGGTGGAGCTGCCTGATGGAAAGAAGAGAAGAAAGGTCCTGGTGCTCCCCTCACACCGAGGCCCCAAAATTAGGTGAGATGCGGAATGGTGGCACTGCACAGCGGGGGGCTTCTCCGAGGGTTTGGTTTTGCTCCGCCCTTTTCCTCTTTGTGGCTTTTGTTTGGATGAAAGGTACATTTAGCACTGTGTCAGTCCCCCATACAGGGTTAATGTGCAGACATCTCCACACTAGCAGAGATGTCGCTCTGGAACAATTGGAGGCCGGAATAGGACTAGCATAGGGGGCCTTGGAGGAACTCCTAGGGTGGCTTTTGTGCCATTTTTTTCCTCTTCTGAAGAGCTGCCTCCCATCCAGAGGGCTGTGTCTGCCAGCTGAGGCCCACTTACTTGAGCTTATCTCGGAGATCCTGTTGAGGCAACAGATTAGTGCTATCAACAAAAGTCAATCTTTACAAAATATTTGTTAAATAAATGACGGTTTTTGAGAATCCCTTGAGGTTTTAAGCCAAAATAAAAAAGTATACAAATGTTGAGCCTTAGGGTATTATGTTACAGTTTCCCTTCTTAGAATGACTTATCCTGGGCTTAGAAAGAGCCAGTATAAGAAAAAGAATTTTATCCTGTGGCAGAGACAGCCTCGGAGGTGCCAGTTAGAGGGAGAAATCAGAATGACACTTACCTGACCTCATTTCAGGCTGCGGGACAAAGGCAAGGTGAAGTCTCTCCCTCCCAAAAAGCCAAAGCCCCAGATGAACCAGCAGAAGCCAGAGAAGCAGACATTACCTCCCAAGCAGGTGAGTTCTATAGGGCACGAGGCTTTGGTACGGCAGGGCTCTGCCATGGCTGGTAGCCACTTTTGTGCTCTGATTAGTTAAGCAAAAAGAAAGGGCTTCTGGATTCCAACACCCTCTTTTAGAGGCTGTTGAGGTATGCAGTTCTAAAAATGGAGAGAACCTGGGCACCTGGCTGGCTTAGTCAGAAGAGCATGTGACTCTTGATCTTGGGGTCATGAGTTCGAGACCCATGTTGAATGTAGAAATTATTTTAAAAAATAAATAAACTTAAAAAGAAATGGGAGCACCTGGCTGGTGGAGCATGCAACGCTTGATCTCAGGGCTGTAGGTTCGAGCCCCATGTTGTGTGTAGAGATTACTTAAAAAATAAAAATCTTAGGGGCGCCTGGGTGGCTCAGTCAGTTAAGCATCTATGATTTCAGCTCAGGTCTTGTTCTCAGGGTTGTGAGTTCAAGCCCTGCACTGGGCTCCGCACTGGGCATGGAGCTTACTTAAAAAATCTTAAATAAAATAAGTAAGAAATAAGTAAATAAATAAGTTAGTAAGTAAATAGATAAATAAAATAAAAGTAGAAAGAACCCGCATATTACTTTCTCTACTTCAACAATTCTCTTATTTTACCTATTCCTCAAACATACTGCCCCCTGCCCAGTGTATATTAAGGCAAACTCAGCTTCACATGTAAATATGCCTTCTATGAAAACGAGGTGTATTGCTCAGAAAAATACCTCAGAATGCATCTCCAACTGACTGGCCTTAAAAATGTGTATATATTATGCCATTATCATGTCTAATGAAATTAATAAGAAGCCCTTAATATCCTCTAATATGCAGCCCATATTAAAATGTCCCCAGTTACCTTAAAAATATTCTTTTGTAGTTGGTTAGTACAAATTAAGATCCAGACAGAGTCCACACATTACATTTGGTTTTATATCTCTTAAATATTTTTTTTCTTATAATACTCAGTCTTTCTCATCAGCCCCCTTTTTTCCATGCTGATAATTTGTTGGAGAAACTGAGTGATTTGCCCTTTAGAATGCAGTACATTTTGAGTTTAGCTACTTGCTGCCTTGTGGTGTCATTTAACCTGTTCCTGTGATACCCAGTATTGCCTATAAACTGGTAGTTAGATGTACAGGCTTGATTAGATTCAAGTCCAGTTTTCTTTTTTCTTTTTCTTTTTGTAAAGATTTTGTTTATTTTTTAATAATCTCTACACCCAATGTGGGCCTTGAACTCATAACCCAGAGATCAAGAGTCACATGCTCCACTGACTGAGCCAGCCAGGCGCCCCTCAAGTTCAGTTTTCTCGGCAAGAGTATTTCATGGGTGGTGCTGGGTGCTTGCTGTTGCAGCAGCATCCTAAGGCACATAACGTCTGGTTGCCCCATTTTTAGTGATGCTCAGGTTGATCAGTAGATCTGTAGGCTTAGAGGTTGTCTGCCCCTCTCCCATTTGTGAAGTTCCCATCAGTCTCTCATATCATGGTTTTAGCACCCATCGATGATTACTGTCTAGATCCATGATTTCAATATGGGGAGCAGAATGGTGATTTTCTAGCGTTTTGGTTTGTTTTGTTTTTTTCTTCCCAGTTCTTTTGCATTGTTTTGGTAGAATTCTAGAGAAAAAAATCTTCCCTTGTCAACTATATGGTTACCATGAAATAACCATTTGTATAAGAAAGGCAGGATAAATGCTTGATTTCATTTCTCTTTATCAGTTTTCAGAGTAACAAGTTGGTGCCCTACCAACCTCCTATGGTGACCAGTAAGATCTTTTTAGTATTATAGATTCCTGAGTTTTTATATGCTTGATGTGTTGCAGTCAAATGCAGCTGTTATTCTTGTCTCATTTAGGCCAGCAGAAGGCCCTTCAGTTGGCTCCTGAGTCCTTCCGATATGACCCTGTCTTTGGTGGTGTCCTTGCTTTCTGGTAGAACCAGATGTTCCAGCTCATCTTACATATTTTGTCCTTGGTCCTGGCATTAGCCATTTTTCCAAGCAGCCCTAGTTCCTTTTAGTAGAAAATTGTGTTTTTACATTCTTGAACATTTGAGGTCAAGATTTCTTTTCCCCTTCCCTAGTTCCTTTCTTCTAAGTTTCAAGGGTAAAAGAAGCATTAGCTACTCCTACTCAAGGAATCTGTGCCTCTGGGAAACCTGACCCACACCATACTGTCTTATAGAGCTCCATCTCTGAAATCGCATAAGCAGGATTCCTGTTGAGGGAAAGGGCCAGCAAGAAGGTGCAAACTCTGGACTAACTCGTGTGAGAAGATTCTCACAGGAGCGTTTGAGAGCGAGAGCTCTGCAGCTTCTGCACAGTGTTTTAGTGGGATCTTCTCTTAGGTGTTCCTGGTCTGGTTTCTTGCCAATGGATGGTTAATTTTGGGTTTTTCTAAGGGTCACTCTCTGAATGTCCACTTCTTGTGGCTGACGAGATTTATTTTCTCTCTTGGGTGGCATAAAGGTAAGGTGACATTCAGTGCTTGAAATTGATGATCTCGTTTTTCCTTACCTTCATTTATAGGCCCTTAGGAAAAAAGCTAAGGGAAATAAGACCGAAATCCGCTTCAACCAGCTGGTCGAACAATATAAGCAGAAATTACTGGGACCTTCTAAAGGAGCACCTCTTGCAAAGAGGAGCAAATGGTTTGACAGTTGATGGTGGCAGCGGACTGGATAAGAAGCTGGATTCTTGGTCAAGCTCCCAGGTCTCCACCCCCTAATGTTATTCTCTGAGGGAAGGACACCCCCCTTCCTCGCCAAGGCACTGCCACTTTGTTGGGAGGCCCCCTGGGCTGTGCACATTTGAACTTTGGGCCCCTCCCCAGTGCGTGATTAGTGAACCACAAAGAGAAATCTCAGAAAAACATCATGATGTTTTTTGTGTATTATCCAAGTTACTGTGTGAATTGTGTCTGTAATTATTACCAATTCAATCCTTTGTTTCTCAAATGGAAACAGTGGTAAAGAGGATTCTTGAGGGCTGAATTTTTAAGATGTGTATTTTGTTAAGTGTCTCATTTAAATGAGCTATTTTTTGGCTTTTTGAATAACAAACTATTTCTCATTTCTAATAGATGTGAATCCTCTATTATTTATGAACATTGATGTTCCTAACTCTAGTTCAGTTACATAGTTCTACATAATGCAGGAATTAAGTAAGAATGGAGAAAAATGATTTCCAACCTAATCTCAGAGAGTGGGAGAGACTGGGAAAGTCATTGAGGGCAGTGGGGCCTGGCAGAGAGCAGCACCTGATAATTGTTAGCCAGATAAGTGGGTTATTATGGGCAGTTGACTAGAAATCAGTTTGCCGTGGCCCACTGTCACTAGCCTGGCTGATGATGACCCACATTTTCCCTCCTCAGGACTTAAAAGAGGTAGGAGTTGGTGGTGGGAGCGGTGAGCATGAGGCCTAGGCTCTGGGTTGTCCTGCCTTTACCTAATGGGTGGCCTTGAACCAGACTCAGACTCTCTGAGCCTTAGTTTTCTCATCTGTAGAGTAAGCAATTGAACTAAAGGTTTTCTCTGATCCATTTTGACTCTACTCTTTTTCTAATTCATTCATTCTAATTCATACTTTTTTTTTTTTTTTTTAAAACTCAGAGAGGATAGAGATGACTCACTACTTCCCCAAATTTTGGAGGTATCACAAAAGCTGGGAGGGATGGTGGATAAATATTAGAAAGTCTAGATCCAAAAAAGATCATGATAGCCTGAAGGAATGGGCCAAATCTGATAAGATGAAAATCACTGGGAGCAAACAAATTCCTTCACTTGGGTTCAAAAGCCCTACTGCGCAAGTTCCCATTGGAGAGTTTGAGTTGATTGAAATTACATGATGAAGCAACAGTATGGCTGCCACACATGTAATGGGACCGTTAGCTGGAGCAGTAGAAACGGGATGTCTCCAGTGAGTCAGCTGCTAGTATTCTGGGTTGGCCATACCACACCTATGAGACAAATGTATGACCAAGTTGGTGAAGGAAGTCAAAAAGAGAGATGGAAACACAATTGGTCATGAGTTGGTCGTTGAAGCTGGTCGTAGGTAAATGGAGATTATTATACTGTCTCTCTGCTTTTGTGGACATTTGAAATTTCCCATAATAAAAAGCTAGACTTTAGAAAGTCACAAGAGTAACTGAAAGAAACCGGTCTGACTTGCCTGAGAAGGGAATTCTTGGAGTGTTATTAGCTGTTGGTAGAGCCCAGAAGGATATATGGAGGCAGATGAGTAAAAGTCACAAGGAATCGGGTTTTGGAAGAACTTCAGTGTAGCTGTCAGAGGGGTGTGAGTCCCATCGCTGGAACAGACCAAGAAGAGAACGTCCGGGATAGTGCCAGTGGGTTCCAGTACCAGGGGACTGGGCTATAGGAGGCCGTAAGGATTGGTCAGCTGAGTAATGGTTGGCCCCAGGATGACCCGAAGATGGGCTTTATGTCTCTACCCTAGTCCCCGAGGCCCCTTTCTAAAGCAGATGTCCTCATTCTCTCTGCGGTGTCCTGCAGCTACCTGGTCCTCCTGAAGTCTGCCCCAGGCTGAGATGGTGTAGCTCCTGCGACAGGCAGTGCCCTCAGTTCTCCAGCCCCTGCCGCCTCTCCTACTTGTCTCTGTCCGTCTCCCTTTCTTTCATTTGTGGCTTCCCAGCCCTTCCTTCAGTTCCTTTGACTCTACCACCTCAGAACCTTTGTGTTTGTTCCCTTCGCCTGGAGAAGTTTGCCCTCAGGTCTTTTGCTTATCACTCAGATCTCCACTGAGCTGTCACCCCTCCTGGAGCTCTTTCCTGGCCAAAGTAGGGCTCTTCTCCTCCTCTCTATCCTGCCCCCATCACTGAATCCTGTGACTCTGCTTGTTTTCTTCCGAGCACTCAGTCTACCCGAAATTTTTCATTCCCCTAGTTAGAATGTATGCTTTCTGAGAGGAACTTGATCTCTCATTGGTCCTGGAGACACAGCACCTAGAATTGAACCTGGCACATAGTAGGTAAGGAGTAAATATTTTTTGAATGAAAAAAAATGGGCAAAGGAAGAAACAATGCTCAGTGGGTCAGAGAAAGAGTTGGAAATATAGTCCAAAGTTCTTGACTCTCTAGTCCAAGCTGGTGCTATAATAAATGATGCTTTCTTGAAAACCGTTGCAACCCAAGGGCTATGGCTGTCACAGTATCTTGGGAGGACCAATGAATGCTCAAAAATGCCCTGAATTGGTTTAAAAATGGATAAAGGAGAGACCCTGAAAATACTTAAAAGACTTCCTTGGGCGAGAACTAAAGGACAGGGGCTGTATCTCCAAAGTTCTCTTGAGATGGTATGACTTGGGGAGTTTGAAATGTTCTTGCAATAGCTTGGCCACACACCTGTCCTAGGAAGGTTGTACACTGTGGAGGGAGCAAGGTACTCTATCAAGGTGCACACAGACTGACTCTCCATCCCCTGCCTGTCAGCCAGTCTCTTTTCTCTTGGCCAACTCTGCTCACCAGATAAGACAATGGGGGGTTTACAAATATCTATAAATTAACGTTCAAAAATATGTCTTAATTAGAATAGATAAAAATTGGCGTTCATTCAGATAGCTTTGCCATATTCTCTTAGATCCAGATGCTTCTTCTGACAGCATTAGCAACCTTGCAAAGTTAGTGCTCAGTTCTTTTAAAAAGTGATATGCGGACCAGTCATCCACTTTCTCAATAACCAGATTCCTTATATGGTATTGTCCTTTGGGACACCTTACGGGGCGTTATCTGGGTAGCTCCATTTACCTTTTCCTGGGGAGTATTAATGCATGAGAGTTGTGCTCGCTTCTTCACTTCAGAGCCTAAAGTTTCATGAAATGGAATCTTCTGAATTAAACATGAAGGTAGAGGTACAGACTGCTTAGTTAAAAAACAATAACAAACATTTTGTTAACATCCAAGACCGAATGCCTCCAGTCAAACTGTTAAGTTTCAGTAGCGTCTTCCTGCTTGGTTATGGTAGCCTGGCTCAGAAATCTTTCTTTTAAATATAGAGTCTTAAGATTGTGTGCTATTTCTTTGCTTTTTGGGGGGCTACTTGACAGTTTTGAGGACTCTGATCTAGGAAGTACAGCCCCTTCCTTTGTGGGTGAGCCCGGAACAAGCATTACGTTTCAACTGTCTTGAAGTGAGATCTGTAAACTTCTGTGACAGGACATGTGAATTCATTCTTTTTTAAGTTTTTCGTTTTAATTCCAGTGTAGCTAACATACGGTGTTATATTCGTTTCAGGTGTACAATATAGCGATTCAGCAATTATATACATCGGTGGTGCTCATCACAACGGGCGCACTCCTGAAGCCCCATCACCTGTTTCCCCCATCCCCCCACCTCCCCTCTGGTAACCATCAGGTTGTTCTCTAGAATTAAGAGTCTGTATCTTGGTTTGTCTCTCTTTTTTCCTTTGCTCGTTTGTTTTGTTTCTTAAATTTACATATGAGTGAAATCATAAGGTATTTGTCTTTCTCTGACTGACTTATTTCACTTAGCATAATACTCTCTAGCTCCATCCATGTTGTTGCAAATGGCAAGATTTCATTCTTGTGGCTGAAAATGAATTCATTTTTCAAAATACTTCCAAACATCTTGTGGTATGTTTTTGCCTTGAAAAGAGTTTTTCCAATGAACCATTCAGAGCCCAGAACCCCAGGGCACCAGAGATCCCCTTCTCACCATTATTTGGCCTTCAGGCATCTGAGGAAGCAGGTCAAATATGCCAGAGTGAGTGCTGACCACTCAGAATCTTCAGTCTTACACCCTCTGATTGACCCGAGGAGCTAGTTCTCTGCTTCATATCCCCGTGACTCACTTTTTGAGACTTTTTGAGTTGGTTGTGATTGACAGGCGCCAATTCTGTCCTAGGAGTAGCAGCCCCGCCCCGCGCAATTTGGCAAGTTCCTAAAACCCCTCCGCTCCATCATGGCAATAGCTCCATCGTCAGATTGTGCGGATGCCCGAGATAAATGGGTATTCCAGTTTGTTTCAGATGACGCTCACCTATGCTTTCTCCCACTCGGCCCTAACAGGCGCTTCCAGGGCCGGGAGGAGGTTGCTTCATTTCTCTCAGGCCAGGTAGAGATGTGCAGACTTCCTTTGTCCAAGGTTGACCGATGCAGAAGTTACCCACAGGCGTTGTCTTATGTTGGTTCTTTAGTTCTTGTTCTGATGGCTCTTCCTTACAAGGATTAACTGCAGGGTCTGAGACTGCTCATTGATTGGGGTGCTATTCAGTGGCTCAGCCATGGATGAGTTGTAGGTATGTCTGCAGTTACTCCGGCTTCTGATTCGGAATGGGCGTTTGGCTGCGGACAGCCTCCCGTGCTTGAGAAGGGATACACCAGACAGCCTGGTAACTAATCCTGGGAAGAAAACTGCAGAGTCACCGAATACCTTTGGACCACCCACAGATGGAGTGTCTTGATAGATGGCTAATCCGGTTTTCCTTAGACTTGTCTGTGCTGCCCAGAGCCCGCCACCATTTATCAGACGGAGGACTTCACTGCTGCAGAGTCATCCCGAATCTCTGTCACTGGCCATTTGACAGAAGGAAAATCCTTCCTGCCCTTGAGGGCAGGGACTATATTTCACACTTTCCTACCTACTCTGCAGTACGTGACAATGATTTACACGTGGTAGGAGTTCATTTCATTTTGTTGAACTCACGGAAGGCCATCTGTTTCGAGACTTAGCTGGGCTTATGGAGGACAACAGAGTCGTTTCCTGAGTGAGATCTGGGAAAGGGCCCCAAAATACGAAGCGTCAGAAAAAGAATAATAAACAGCTAGCCACAGTTCCTTGACCACACCACCTGGGCCCTTTGTATTGTTCCTTGTCCATCCATGCTAGTTCCTTGTCCAAAGTGAACCCCTTTCGGCTGGTGTGCTATCCGGCATTCGAGTTCAGGCCAGATTGCTCCCTGGGGCCCCTGACCAAACCAGGGAACCGCAATCTCTCCTTCAGTCTCTGATGTTTACTAGATGGCAGCCACTGACAGAGCATACGTGACTGTGGCTGACTTGTCGTTGCTTTAGGTCTTGCCTCCCCAAAGAGACTGTGAGCCACCGATGGCAAGAGCTTGCTCCCTGTGATCCCAGCCCCAGGGCTTGGGACATGGCTGACCATAGAGATTGGTTATGGAGGATGGTGAAGACGAGGGATATGTCAGACTGCCGTCTGCTGCAGTGACTTCTCCCCAACCTGTCATTTTGTTTTCTTTTTGCTCAGCCTCATTCCTTATAGTAGGTGCTCAATAAATGTCAGTTCCTTCCCCTCCTTTTCTCCTCCTGTTCTTCCCTGCACTGTTGTCCGGGCTTTAGTCTACCAGCAACTCCCCTCAGATGCTGCTTGGTCTGCCTTGTGGTCAGAACCCAACCCATCCCGGGGGCCTGTCCCCTCTGCCCGAGGGACTCCCACCCTCATGCGTAGGGCTGGATGTTAAAGGCTCTTTGTGCAAAAACCTAGCTGTAAGAAATGGATTCTCGAGTGTCTCCTCACTCTCAACCTCTCTCCATTTTCCCCTCCTCTTCTTTCATGGATGGACACTCCATTGTCTACGCGTACTGTTCAACCAAAAGATACTCAGATGCTGTGCTTTGATGAGGTTTTCCCTTGGAGACTACTTCAGAGAAGATTCCATCTTTGTATGCTAGCCCATGTTGGGGAAGACCCTGTCGTGGCACTGGGCACCTTGGAGGGAGAGGTCCAGAACATTGTTCTTTTCCTATTTGCAATGAAAGGACGGAATTCTGGTGCACCCCTCTAATAAAATAATGTGGTACTGTGATTTATAATAAGAAATATCTATTTGGTCTTTGTCTCCTTGTCTTAGCACAGAGCTCCTAAAACCCTTGGAACTTTCTTTTTTTTTTTTTAATTTTTTAAAAGATTTTATTTATTTATTTGACAGAGAGATCCCAAGTAGGCAGAGAGGCAGGCAGAGAGATAGAGGGGGAAGCAGGCTCCCCGCTGAGCAGAGAGCCCGATGCGGGGCTCAATCCCAGGACCCTGAGATCATGAACTGAGCGGAAGGCAGAGGCTTTAACCCACTGAGCCACCCAGGCGCCCCCCTTGGAACTTTCCATGAAGAGAGCAATGGAGGTGTCTTTTGTTAATGAGGTGATTTGGGGATGGTCAGCTGATTGCGAGACAGCTGACCATGTGATTGGAGGCTGGAGATTGAGTTCAGTCGCCAGTGGCGATGATTCAGTTGCACTCAGGCCTACGTGATGAAGCCTCCGTAAAAACCCAAAAGGGTGGGTTTTGGAGAACTTCCAGGTTGGTGAACTTGTGGAGATAAGGGGAGAGTAGAGTGCTCAGGGAGGGCAGGGAAGCTCCGCCCCCTGTCCCCAGACCTTGCCCCATGCTTCTCTCCTGGCTGGCTGTTCCTGAGCTCTATCCGTTTATAATAACCTGGCATTCTAGTGCATAAAATGTTCCTGTAAGTTCTGCGAGCCGCTCCAGCCAATTAGTCAAACTCAAGGAGGGGTTGTTGGAAGCTCTGATCTCACACCCAGAACCCGGGTGACAGCCTGGATCTGTGACTGGCATCTGAAGGGGCCGGGGGCAGCGGGCGGTCTGGTAGGACTGAACCCTTACCCCGTGGAATGGGATGTTATCTCCAGATAGATAATGTCGGAACTGGATTGCAGGACCCCCAAGCTGGTGTCGGAGAATCGCTTAGTCTGGGGTAAAGCCCACACATTGGACTCAGGTGCAGAGTTGTCGGTGTCAGGATTACAGATAATAGCTTATAAGAGCATCCGGCAAACATCCCTGCCCCAGCAGCGTGGTGGCCAGCCGTTCCAAGTACGTGAGGTTGTCTGGCCCTCACAATGGCCGCCAGCTCTGCAGCAGGGTTCTGGGGGGCAAAGCAGGCCTGTGTTTCTTCAGAGTTGGCTAACGCCATGAATAAATGAAGAACACCTGAGAGGCGGGGTGCTTCGGCTCCCGTCAGGCCCGCGGTGTCCCCTGGGAGACTGAAAGCAGCCTCCCTCGTCTAGTCAGACCCCAGGCCCGCCCTGTGTGGTAGGCTAATCGGAGGCTGTGATACCCATTTTGGAGATGGGGCAAATTGAGGCCCAAACAGGGTAGGTGGCACTGGGTGGGGCTGGGATACAAGCCCAGGTGTCCTGACTCCCAGGCCAGTGCTCTGCCCTCATCTGTCTCTGTGGCCACATGGCCCACCCCGTGCTGATCCTTGGTTTTCCCACTGGCACAAAAAAGTTTCCCGTAAGAATCCCATGTCCTGCGTGTCACCACAAGCTTGATGGTGTGGCCCAGAAAAGCTCATGGTTGTCGAGAGGGGCAGGGCCACAGCCACGGGTTCCAGGTGGTTAAAAAGCAAACCACAGGCCAAAAATAGTGTCTGTTAGGCCAAGCCACCAAACCCGGGCTTAATGCCTAACTTAATTGCCATTTCAATCTCCCCCAGAAATGTAATTCTTAGCCTGTCAATCAGGAATTTTTTGATAAGCACCAATGAGGTCATCTGTCACACGGGGGCCCCTCCGTCCCCCAAAGGAAAATGAGGTAATCCACGTAATAAGACTACCCTTGCTTTTTTATCTAAGGGAAGGTGACTTTGCCTTTCTTTTCTTTTCCTAATAACTTCCTTGCTCCACCCTCCCTCGAGAAAACCCTTCCGTTTTGTACAGCTCCTCACAGCAGTTCCCCTCTACGGGGAACTTGGATCCTCAGCTAGATGGGATACTGCCCTATTCATGAATTGCTTCATAAGGTCAGTTAGATCTTCCAATCTACTCAGTTGAGTTTTGTCGTTTTAATAGTGTCGGTCGTGGAGTGTGGGCAAAGGCAAGGCTGGGGACTGCCCATCAACCTCACCTGTGGGAGAGGGCAGCCAAGGCTTGGGGTGAGTGGGGTTGTCCTCCAACTTCTCCCGGCCTCAAGCTGGCCTCCGGAAGGGAGAACACAAAGAAAAACTTCTCCTTCCTTCTCATTTCTCCTGACCCTTCCCAGAGGCGGTGGGAGGGGGTGGGCAGCCTGGTTGTGGGAGAAGTTGCTGACGTTGCCTGAGGACGAGGTCTGGCTGTGACAGGTGCAGAGTGGCCTCAGGACCCCACCTTGACGGGGACCCGGCCTGAGCACGGCTCCTCTCACGTGAGAGCCAGCTCTGCGGGTGGCCTGCTTTTTCAGAGCCTTTGCTTACTCCTTACCTCAGGTGCTCTTCGCCACAGTCCTGGCCGAGGTCATTGAGGGGGAATCGTTCTGGATTGTTCTGGTGAGGTCATTGAGGGGCAATCATTCCCACCGCCTCACAGCTGGCGGCAACTGGCTGACTCTGCTAAGATCCCCTGGCCACCCGAGCTAGGACCAGAGCAGGGCTCCGACCTGGCCCAGAGCTGTCCCTGGGGCCTATTTAAGGAACTGTCTTGTATTTCAAAACACTTTTTGCCGGGTACATCAAATGTTTTTAGGATAAAAAATGGTTTCTCTTTTTCAAATTATGTGGTAAGAAAAGGAAGGACACTTTATTCTCGCACGTTCTTTGGATGGCAGCAAGACTTTTTAAAACTTCGTTTATGTAATTAATAATGCCAAGTTCTGATGATAAATTATTAACTGAAAAATTAAGTCCTTTGCTTCACCGCCTCCTTTCCCCTCAGGGCAAAAGAAAGGAGCCAACCCAGATTTTGGTAGTTGCTCTCCCTCTCCCTCCCTCTCCCTCTCTGCTGCCAGAAGCCAAATGCACTCATACACATCAAAATTGGTGAAAAGAATTTGAGCAGTGAATGCGTTTACTTTATGACTTCCTCCTTACCTTGGCTTTGCGTCTGAAAGGGTGAGTTGGCTCCACTTGGTTTGCGGATGGTCTTTCCTGGAATCCTGCAGGCATCGTCATTCCCCTGGAGGTCAGATAATGGCTATTTATTTTCCATAGTCATGGAAGTCTCCGGGGAGAGCCATGGCAGTTTGACAAGGACTATTAAAGGGACATTAGGATTGAAGTGGCTGCTCAGGAAACCACACACCCTTGCTCCTGGTCTGTGGGGACAGCTGCCAGCAGGGCTCTCCTGCCTCATGGCCAGCTGTGTGTGGATGTGGCTGGCACAGGGAAGAACCCTTTGCCTCCTGTTCTCTTACTCTCCACAAGAGAACGGGTGCTCTAACCTCAAATATAATAGTTCGTAATAGCCACTAACAGTTCCCCAGCACTTAGTCAGGCATGTGCTAAATTATCCCATTGAGCAAAGGCTTATCGCATCCCTATCCCTGCACCGAGAGCCCGAATGAAGACGACAGAAGGGAAATCTGTGTAGGTAAGCAGGCGGTCCCTTTGTCTTCTGCTTGCAGACCTTCTGGGACAGGAAACTCACCACCTGCACCAAGCACCCCATGCATTTCCACACAGCTCAGAATATACACCCCGGACGTGGGCTAATTAGCTGAGTCAGTCCCCTCTGTACAGTCAGAGCACCCGTGAATCCCTCAGTGGCACTGCCGAAAGTCTATTTCTGGACCTGTCCTCCCTGCTGGGGTACAAGTGTAGGAGGGTGGGTGGGGTGGGGTGTCTTTCCCTCTGTCTGCCCAGCTCCCAGGGCATATTTGGTAGAAAGCAGGCACTTAAGTGAATGCAGTGAGAGTCATTGTCAGGAGAAGCGCCCCCCCGCCCCCGTGGTGAGCGGGGGTGCCCAAACTTTCCAGGAAGCATAAATGTTCCCAGGGGCAGGACCCACGTGGCTCCTAGGAACCTGCCACAGGGCGTCTGCGTTTCGAGCCTCTCGGCGAGACTCAGGCAATGTAGGGCTTTAACAAGGGACTGTCCTTTCCTGTGGAGGTAGTGAAGGATCTGAATTGCTCCAGTCGGGTGAGGGACAAAAGAAGGAAAAGTCTCCTCCCAAGAGATTCCAAGTTCTGGAGGGTAAAGCACCATAGGAGTCGGGCAGGGTCAGGTGTGTCCCCAGGAGTGCGGATGGACAGGAAAGAGCATGGGGCTGCACCTCCCCGACGTGAAGCCCGCCCTCCACCCCGCGCACAGCCCATCTCCCCAGGAGGCTGTGGTGGCCTGGGACACAGGCCAAGGGATGAGAGGGTGACCTTGGACAAACACCCTCCAGTCTTTGCTCGCCTGTAGAGGCGATAAAGCCTGCTTTGCAGGACCATTAGTGCGCGCCGAATGGAAAAGCGTTGTAAAGGAGAGGGGAAGTCCTTGGTCGGGGCCAGCGGTCTCTGCGGTGCCTTTGCACCCAGTGTCCTGGGTAAATTCACTGGAAGGGGGAGAAAGGATGATTGTCCCAGAAGTGTTTGCCTGTCACCAGATGACCGGCTAATTTCCACCTCCCTCCTGCCTGGGGTGAGGGAGCCCACCCTGTCCCTGAGGCTAGGAGCCCGGCACTGGCCCCACGCAGCCTCTGCAGGGAGACCCAGACTCAGGGGTGAGGCTCTGCTCCCAGGGCAACATGCCCTCCTCGGCTTTTGCTTCTTCCCTACAAACCCGCAGGGAGAACAGTCTGTCTCATGTCCGTTTTTCCTCTATGAGGAGCGGGCTCTGTCACTGGGAGAGATGGAATGCTGCGAGGAGACCCCAGATCAGAGGCACCCAGGCCACCATCCCCCCTTCGCCCCTGGCAATCCTCGCGAACTGATCGTGACCCAGCCAGGCTTGACCTCAACATCTTTTCAACACAACAGTCTAGGCGACCTCGGCCGACAACTGAGAGTTGGCATTCGAGGTGAAACCTTCTTGCCAATTTTGCTATAAGGAAACATGCTTCTTTGCCAAAATGTAACACAGTATTAATAACTGCGTCTTATGGCACTCTTGTTACATTCCGGGCATCTTATTAAGGGTTATGTGGGCATTAGCGGCTTTAATCCTCTCAAGGTCAGGAGGCAGACGCTGTGAGTGTGTTGATTGAATGATCAAATGAGACATAATGATAGACTGCACCTGCCTTCACTCAACAAGTGTTAACTGGGTCCCGACTTCCTGCCAGGAACTCCAGTAGGAGCTGCGGAGGGAGGGCGCCGGACAGAATTCAGTTCCGGCTGGCTCGGAGCTCACATTCTAGGAACCAAGCCCCGATCCGCCCCCGGATGTCTGATCCAAGGTTCTTACCTGGCTCCGCTAGGATCCTTGGAGGAGGGACAGAGAAGAACCCAGAGGCCAGAGCTTCTGGCCAGAAGGAGTGTGCATGATCCTTGAGGGTTCATGTTTAGAGACTGAGACTCCACCTTGAGCTTCTTTCAAAGCATCTGCCAGCATTATAACCAGGAAACTTGGGCTTCTAGGGGAAGTTGAGAGGGGCCTATATTAATTTCCTAGGGCTACCATGACAAAGGACCCAAGCTCAGGGGCTTAAAATTACAGAAATGTATTGTCTCGCAGTTCTGGAGGCTAGAAGTCCAAAATCAAGGTGTTAGCAAGGTGTTAGATTCTCTTCTTTGGCTCTGCTAGCTTCTGACATTTGCTGGTAATCCCTGGCGTTGACGTTCCTTGGTGTAAGATGTGTCACTCCCATCTCTGCCTTGGCATTACCGACTGCCTTCTCGTGTCCATGTTCCCCTTTGCGTGGGTGTCCGTGTCCAAATCTCTCTCTTCTTACAAGAACACTAGTCGTATTATATTAGGTCCCACCCTAATAACCTCATTGTAACTTGACTACATCTGCAAAGACCCTCTTTCCAAAGAAAGTCACATTCACAGGCACCAGGGCTTAGGACTTCAGTGTATTTTTCTGAGAGACACAATTCAACCCATAACGTGCATAACAGGGCCTCTGGATTTCTGTTTTTTCTTCTTTTCTTAAAAAAAATCTTTATATAATTCCTTTTGAAATAGGCAACACATTCACATGGCACAAAATTAAAAGAGACAGAACCTCTCTCCCTCCTAACCTTGGTCCTGGGCCACTGAGTTCCTGTGCCCGGAGGCCCCAGTGTTAGAATCTCTTGGGCACCCTTCCAGAGATATTCTCTGCACGTACAAGCACCTGGGTACATATAATGGAGAATATTTCACTTGGTGTTTGCACCAGGTTTTTTTGTTTTTTCCTTTTTATGGCATCTCTTGGAAATCGTTCCATTCTTTTTCACGGCTGCCTAGCATTTGATTCTATTACCGTGCCATCACAAAACCACCTCCTTCTTTGATGGAACTTTCATTGGCTTCCAATCTTTGCTATGACAAACTGCTGTAAAGAGAAACCTTGCACATACATCACGGTGTTGATCATATTTTTTATTTTCTGTATTTTATGATGCTTTGACATCTTGCAGCTTTGATGGTCCTCCTAGGGTTGTTAGCTCATTCCTAAGGATAGTTAGCGCCTTGCCCGAGAGCGTTCCTTTCATAGGCAAACCACCTCCTTAATTATCTATCTCACACCAAGTCAATATTCCCCCTGCCCTAAATCAGCCCAGGGCCGGGTACCCAACAACTAGAGGCCACCCCTTTAGCCCAGAGCCCACTGAAATTGTATTCAAATGAGTCAATCCTAAATCTGTCCACCCTGGCTTGTCTTACCTTTCCCATGGAAATCACAATGGAAGCTTGTGCCCACGCTTTCCCCTAGCTCCTCCAGCCTTCCGAATGACCCCTGAGCTTCCCCGTGTGGCTTGGCTGGCCCCCTCCTCTTGGGAATGGTAAGCAATAAACTATTCTTGTAAAGGCAGTCGTCATGGCAACCCAATGAGGCCATAGGTGTGTGGACTAACCTTACTGTGATAATCATTTTGCAATATATATGTGTATCAAATCATCATGGTGCACACCTTAAACTTACAGTATGTTATATGGCAATTATATCTCAAGAAAATGAAACAAAGACAGGCAATGGTCTCCGTGTCTATCATCTTACCACGCCTGAGTAAAACAAATCCCAGGTGTGTGTTAAAATAGTCATCTTGTGCAGCCGTTGCTCTCAGTTAAGGGGAAAATTTGAGCAATCTTTTGCTTGGTTCCAAGGGAGCGGTGCTTTATGTGTAGAGAGAAGAAAGAAAAGCAACGGGAGATGCTTGCAAATAAATATGGTCATTTTTTTATCCTGATTATAAAAATAATACATGTTTAGTAGAGAAAATCTGAAAAACGCAGAAGAAAAATTTTAAACATGAAAACCAATAAGACAAATATTAAAACCATCCATAAATCATGCCGGTCAGAAGAAAAGGTGATCTGGCTTATTTTAACCTGTTTTTCCACCCCCTGCATATGTGTGTTTTATAAAATTTGGTTTATAATATACATATAATAGTGAGATTTTTAGTTTTACACTTTTATTGTGAATGTATTCATGTCATTAATTAAATTAAAATCACCTCCTTTAATGGTTATATAATTTAGCATAAATGGCTATGCAGTGATTCCCCTCTTGTTGGATATTGAGGCTATTTCTAATTTCTCATTATTATAAATTACGCAGTGATGAACATCTTTGTAGATAAATATTTGCCTACATTTTAGTTGTTTCTTGAAGATAGATTTTTAGAAGGAGAATCACTTGGTCAAAAGGTATGAATTTTTAAAACTCTATGCCCAGCATCAGATTACACTCTAAAAAATTTAGAATTTTACACTTTGTATACTAGAAATATACTTCGAACAGTATTATGGGTATTTTTACTATACTCATTGATACTAAGTGTATTATCATATAAAATATTATTAATTTGAAAGGCAAAAATTATCATCTTTTAATTGATATTTATTTGAATACTAACGAGGTTAAACATTTTTTTATGTTTAGAATCATGACCATTCTTTGAAATTTCTGCTTGTGTTCTTTGCTCAATTTTCTATTGGGGTTTTGATTCTTATATATTAAGAATAATGGCCACTTGTCATTTCGTAGCAATTGTATCTCCCAATTTGCTATTCACCTTTTAGTTTTACTAAACCTATTTTTTATGTTAGTTTCAGTTTTTTTGTTTGTTTGTTTTTTTTTAATTAAAGCATAATGTATTATTTGCCCCAGGGTACATGTCTGTGGATCCTCAGGTTTACACATTTCACAGCACTTACCATAGCACATACCCTCTTCAATGTCCGTAACCCAACCACCCTATCCCTACCCGCCCCTACCCCCCAGCCACCCTCG
>CM052887.1:73368737-73427326 GCA_028534135.1 Potos flavus | reverse complement strand
CAGCTGTCTGACTGTGCCGGGATCACGGTTCAAGGTAAGCCCGAGCTGGTAGCTCACTGTTCGGCTCGGTCTCTGCCGTTGGCTTCCCCGTTCTGATATCCGGGAGCTCTGCCACCCTCAGACACCCCCGGTCTTTCTGTGACCCCACGGGTCCTGAAGCCACGCTGTCCCCACGAGGGCTCCACCCCCGCTTAGCCTCTGGAGCGATGTCCCTCAGTGGAGCAGATTTCTAAAAGTTCTGATTTTGTGCTCCGCTGCTCTGCGGCTTGCTGGGAGCCGGCCCCTCCCCCCACGGTTATCTTCCCGTCGCTTTGGATTCACTTTCCCGCACATCCTACCTTCCGGAAAGTGGTCGATTTTCTGTTCTTAGAGGTGCTGTTCGTCTTCTCTTCTATTTTCTGCTAAGTTTGTAGTTGTTTAGAGTGGTTTGATAACTATCTAGCTGAACTTCTGGGATCAGACATTATCTCTGCCTCTTACTCCTCCGCCATCTTGCTCCTCCCTCCCCAGTTTCAGTTTTTTAATGTAGAAAAAGTATTGATTTTCCCTCTGGATTTTTTCCATTGCTTTTACGCTTATAAAGTCCTTACTGCTTTTGAAAGCATATAGATTTTTCACCTGTATTTTCTTTTTTTAATAACTTTTTAAAAAAGATTTTATTTATTTATTTGAGAGGGAAAGAGAGAGAGGGAGGGAGGGAGCGAGAGCGCAAGAGCAGGGTAAGGGAGAAGCAGACTCCCTGCTGAGCAGGGAGCCCGATGCGGGGCTCCATCCCAAGACCCTGAGATCACAACCTGAGCCAGAAGGCAGACGCTTAACGGACTGAGCCACCCAGGCGCCCCTCACCCATATTTTCTTTGAATTTTTTTAATGGTTCTAATTTATACATTTGTGTTGGCTTCCTTGTGCTGTCGTAAGGAAGTACCACAAACTAGATTGTTTAGGACAACAGAAGTGTATTGTCTCGGGCGCCAGGGCGTCTGTCAGTTGAGCGTCCAGCTCTTGATTTCAGCTTGGGTCTTGATCTCAGGGTTGTGAGTTCGGGCCCTGTGTTGGGCTCCATGCTGGGTGTGAAGCCTACTTAAAAAAAAAAAAAAAAAAGAAATGTATTGTCTCAAGTTCTGGAGGCTAGAAGTCAGGTGGTGCTTGCTCTGAAATCTCTAGGGAGAACGATCCTTCCTCGCTTCTCCCAGCTGCTGGGAGTCTCCAGGTTCCTTGGCTTGGGGGAAGATGTCACTCCCATCTCTGCTTCTGTCCTCAGTGCTGTCTTCGTATAAGGTTAGCAGCCATCTCGGATTGGGGGCCCACCTAATCCTCTAGGGTGACCTTATCTTAATTAATTACGTACACAATGACCCTGTTTCTGAATAAGGTCACATTCTGAGGTGCTGAGGGTTGAGACTACAATATATATAGTTTATTTTTTTCCCCAAGGGATACAATTCAACCTATAACAACCTCAAACTCTTTCATCAACTGGAATTTGCTTATTTGGATGGATGCGTGGTGTGAGAGAAGGTATAATTTTTCCCCCAGATAGTTCACCGATTGTCTCTCTGCCACTTATCAAATAATGCTGCCTCTTCCAGCGGGACCATGATGCCGACTTCTGCGGACTCTAGGTTCTCGCACGTGAACTTCTGCTTGCGAGCGTGACTCACGGGGGAGTCTGCCAATCCTTGGCATCAGGGCTGTTCTATTTCCGTAACGTTAGCTCCATTGTATATTTACTATCTGATAAGGCAAAATTCCTCTTCATCCATCTTCAAATGTCTTCTTAGCCGTTCTTGCCTACGAGTGAGCCTTAGAATAGCTGTGGCATGTTTAACAACAAAGCAATAAACTGCCTTAGACCTTCCACTGGGCAGTGTTCAGTCACCAAGTTCACTCCACGGCACATTCGCTTGTGCCATCTAGGAACACAGTGCTTTACGGCACGTGTCGGCATGCCTTTCCATCCAACGCGTTGTGGCGTGTGTTGTAGAATGTTCACCAAGCCTTAAGATCTAGTTTTCCCATTTCCCACATTTGTTGGTAAAGTCCATCCTGGGCATTTTGTTATTGTTGTTACTGTTGTGATTACGCTCTCTGCCCCCCATGCGACCCCCACATTTTATTTTCTAATCGGTTGTTGCGAGTTGATGAGGAAGCTATTGAATTTTGCATGCAGCCACTTTATTAAATTCGCCTGTTCTAATAGCGTTTCAATTTATTCTTGTAGGCTCTCTGGAGCCTTTTGCATAAACCAATTCAAATGAATAATTAACTTTTCAGCTGAATCAATGACCTTCCTTAAATCAGGTCTCTTATAAATTTAAGAGTTTGGTTGCAGGAGAATGACTGCTGTGTAAATGCAATGTGAATAGGGGCCTTGGACAATTTTGGTAGCCTCCAGAATGCTTATATTCTTTCATTCCTGATTTCATTGCTCAAATCTGGGCTACAAAAAAAAAAAAAAAAAGCGATTGGAACTGTGGATAAAAGAATTCAGGTATCAAGACGTGTATTGTGATGTTTTTTATTTACAACAATGCAAATTGGAGACAACCTGAGTTATTAACATGAGTGAATTGGTTAGGTCAAGTGTTTCCTTTGCTTTCATCTCAGCCCCCTGATCTTCTCCTTCTACCCACTCCGTAGAGGCCTTGACCTCTCCCTCCAACCGCAGCCTCAATTATCCTGCTGGCTGCCGGAGCCTCTGGTTCTGTCCCAGAGGCTCTCTACACCTCCGTGTGGCATGGTCAGAGCTCAGCCTCTTCCTCCTCTGCTTGGGTTGGCTGGTGGGACACACTGTGAAGCAGAGGTTTGTGTTTAGTTGCTGGGGGGGGACTTGGAGCAGCATCTGTACGGGAGCGAGGGAAGAGGACTGGGCAAGAGGGGAAGCTGAACCGTGATATCGTTCCATCAGAGTCATCAGCTGATCCCTTGGGGAGATCTGCAGCTGGGATGGCCCTTCAGTGTTGTCCTGAAGAGGGGTGAGGGGGTTGGGCTCTGGTATCCCCCACATCCTCCAGGCCCTGGATGGGGGCCGTACTTTGAGAGGGTGTAACTTCGGGGGAGGACGGTTCCTGGAGAGAGAGCCAGCTGTGTGCAGCCCGCACTCCCAGCAGGGAGACAAATACCTCCCTCTGGAAGGGGAGACTCTGGTTGGCTGTGCTGCTTCCCTTTATGTGTCATCTTGACTCAGCCACCGTGTGCCCAGATATTGGGTTAAATATTATTCTGGGCGTGTCCGTGAGGGTGTTTTCTGGGTGAGATTAACATTTGAGTCAGTAAACTGAGTAAAGCAGGTTTCCCTCCCCGGTGTGAGTGGGCCTGTCCAATCTGTCGAAAGCATGAATAGCAAGAAGTCTGAGTAATAAAGAATTCTTTCTCTCTGCCTCACTGTCTTCGAGCTCAGGCACCGGTCCCCTCCTGCCTTCAGACTCAGAATAGGACTGGAACTTCACCATAGGTTCTGCTGGGTCCTATTCTGAGACTGAAGGCAGGAGGGGACCGATGCCAGCCACGAGGGGCCGGGCACGTGAGTCACCCCGTGGACCTTCCAGGCCCGTCCGAGGCTGGGTGCAGCCCCGTGAATGACCCCAGGTGAAGTTGGGTGCCGTAGACTAGCCAGCTGAGTTCTGCCTGTTTCGCACCCCACAGAACCATGAGAAATAATAAATTGCTGTTTAAGGCCACATTTTAGGCAGGTTTGAAATGCAGGCATAGAAATAACTGAAATACCTTCCAGTGCTCCTTTTCCTACATCATCTGTCCCAGTTCGTGGCACCAGGATCCACCAAATCACCCGGGCAAGGCACCTCCAGGTTGCTGCAGACGCCTCCGGCCCCCTGACTTCTGCCCACACTGCCAAGCTCCGCCAGTGCCCCCCTCCCCGACACTACGCTTGAGGCTGCCCCTCCTCCATCTGCCTCAGCTCAGACCCTCCTCACCGCAGACATGGAGACCGGTCATCTCCAGCTCCATACTCAGCTGGGGTCATCCCCCTAGCATGCGCGTCACCCTCGCCCTTGCTTCTGTCCTCGTGACAGCTCCCCAGCAGCTGCAGGATAAGGGTCAACTTCATCCGAAGTACTAAGAGCTCTTCCTCACTGGGTCCCTGTTTACTTGCCCAAATTTTCCTGTTCTTCTAACTAAAACCTCAGCTTTTGCCGCCCACTTGCTGTTTCTCTTTCCCCCGCCTTCTCTCCAGAAGGCCCACTTTTCCCTCCTTCTCCCAGCTGATTCTCAGCTCAGGAATCCTTTCTTTCTGGAAGCCTTTCTCCTCTCCACCCTCGGCATCCACCACACATGCTGGACTGGGCACCCTTCCCGCGGGTTCACTGCTCACCCCATGTTGTCACGTGTGCTGTGTTGTCTGTTTCTTCAAGCGGACCGTGACCTCCTGCGACGCAGGCAGTAGCCAAATCTTTGTGCTTCCAGCATGGTCCCAATTAAAAATAATACTGATAATAAAATTAATAACAACAGCTAACACTCTCTGAGTCCTGAGCCAGACACTGTTCTTTTTTTTTTTTTTTAAGATTTATTTTATTTATTTTAGAGAGAGAGCACAAGAGAGAGTGGGGGAGGGCAGAGGGAGAGAATCTTCGAGCAGACGCCCCCCTGCGCGCGGAGCCTGCAGGGGCGGGCAATTCCACGTATCACTCAGTACTCGTGGCAGTAAGTGCACCGTTAATCCCCATCACCTATTCCACCTCTCCCCTCCCCGCTGGTAACTCTCTGTTTGTTCTCTGTAGTTAAGAGTCTGTTTTTTGATTTGTCTCTCTTTTTCTCCCCCCTTTCTTTCAATACCTCATTTTGAATAAATTCATGGATAGATACATGATACAGCTTTTACATTAGTTGGGGTTTTCCAGAGAAGAGATCTATCTACCTCCTCTTTCTATCTCTCTGCCTGTCTATCTATCATCTATCCTCTATCTATCTATCTATCTATCTATCTATCTATCTATCATCTATCTATCTATCCTCTGTCTACTGAGACTTATTATGAAGAATTGGTTCGTTCGATTATGGAGGCTGAGATGCCCCACAGTCTGCCATTGGCAAGCTGGACACCCAGAAGGGCCGGTGGTGTCATTCAGTCTGAGTGCAGAGGCCTGAGGACCAGCGGGGCCCATTGTGTAAGCTGAGGCTGGGAGACGTCTGAGGGTGGGAGAATTTGGGGTAGATGTACAGGTCCTGCGGGAAGGCAGGAAGAGGGGCCCTCGGTGGACTGGATGAAGCCCACACACCTTCAGGAGGACAGCCGACTTGACAGAGTCCCCTGATTGGAATGCCGGTCTATCTGGAAACCCCCTCACAGACCCCTCACAGATACACCTGGGAGTAACATTTAATCCGGGCAGCCGTGGCCCAGCCAAGTGGACACATCAAATTAAGTCGACCATCGCATATAGCCTTTAAAACAACATCCTGGAGGGTTTGAAACCCTAGGGAACAGCTTATCCCCTACCGTTACGGGAAACAAGCTACGTGAAGGAAGCGAGCCGAGGAGACAGTCGGCGAAACTGTGACTAGTGCTTGCTTCTTCGTTGTGGACCACGAGTAATTGTTTTTTTAGTTCTTTCTATTTTTCTGCACTTTTCATACTTTCTACAATGAACACGAATCACTGTGATAAGGAAAAGACTTAGGGAAGCAAACGCTGAGGGCTCAGGGAGTAGTGGCACCTCTTCTCTGCCCAGAAGATTCAGTTCGGAGGCGGGGGTGGGCCTCCACGCCTCGTGGCCATGACCGCGTGGCCGGCCTCTTCCTGTAGACCCTCAGCTGGGCCGGCGGCCGTATCCCCCTCCTCCGTAGGGAGCAGCCCCCTGAGGAGAGAATCACACTGCTGCAGGGCGAGAATTCTGTCTGGGACTGGGGCGCTGGGGGGTCCTCTGGTGGGTGAGACCAAATGGAGGGATGTGGGGAAAGGGCAGGCACACGAGCACTGGGCCTTGGGTCCCTCTGCGCCAGCTCTCGTCTGCCCTTCTCCACACACAGCCTGGGGCAACTGCCAGGAGCTGCCAGGTCCCCTCTGTGAAAGCACCGGGGGACACAGGGAGGGGACACCACCCTGTCCTGTCCCCCCGGGGCGATCTGGGGGAGAGCAGAGAGAGGCCTGGAGACTGGGGGGCAGGGGGTAATGCTGACTCGAGAACCACAGGCAGCAGGGGAGGCCCTGCCAAGGTCCCTTCTGCTTGCAGGCAGTTTCCAGAGAGGCCCTTGACCATGGCGGGTACCTGTGACCGTGGCCACTGCACCAAGGCCCAGCCTTCTTCCACCTCCTGGAGTCTCTCCGGGGCCAAGATGAGATGCCAGGGGGAAACCACAGGCCACAGGACTCCCTGGTTGCCCAGGAGAAAGGCCAACAGATAAAATCGAAATAAAACAGAAGAACCCCACACTCTCTCCTTTCCAAATCCCCAAACACAGCTAAAACCCAAATACCCGGGAGTGCCTGGCCGGCTCAGTCGGTGGAGCATGCAACTCTTGATCTCAGGCTTGTGGGTTTGAGATTAGTTAAAAAAAAAAAAAAAAAAAGTTAAAAACCAAAACCAAAACCAAATACCTCTTGACTGTGAACATCCACCTTGACCAAAAATCTACATGGGCAATTTTAATGTCACCTGGTCCCCGGCTCGTATCAGTGAGGAAGAGCAGAGGTGGCTTTCTATGCCAAAGGGCCGGTCAGACCGGAAAGATCACTGTCCCCCAGGCTAGACTGGGGTGGGGGCTGTGGCAAGGTCTTCTCTGGGCCCAGTTCTGGCCCTGAGGCCGTGAGAGTGAGCTGCCTTCCGCACTCACAGAGAGCATTACCGCCCCTGCCCTCGACCCAAGAAGCACAGAGAGGCCTCCGGCCTCACAGGGAAGTGAAATAATACTTCTCTCCCTTTCCCCTCCCTCAGCCCCAACCTGCCATCCGTCTAATGTTCCTTCTCCCAGGTCCACCCAGACAATGGGCCCGCGGGTGAGTTCAGCGGCCTCAAGACTGTTGTTCTTTTTACAAACATTACTGGTTTTCTTTAGGCCTAGTCTGTTGGAGTAATAATACCAGAATTTTCTGTCTGAGGTGCAGGCTTTGGTTACTATGGTATTTGGTGGCCATAGTCCTCAGCGGCCCTTGTGTTTGGTGTCTATCCTAGTTAGCGGTCATATTATCGAGCGGCTACAGAATCTGGTGACCTCCTGGAACTCAGTGATGAAGAATGTTCTCGGAGTTCCCTTTGCCGCCCCTGGACAAAGCGTGCTCCCCGCAGTTCTTCTGTCTGCCCTGTCAGCTCAGCTCTTCCCTGGGCCCATGGCCTCTCATAAGCAATTTTTCAGTCCCCTGGCACAGCTTCATGGAAAAATGCACTCCTCTGCAGCACCCGAAAGATTTTTCTGCCGTTTTTCAAAGTTCAGCTGTTTCTGAATCATTTCCTAGCCTTCTCCTTCCACCTCTCCCTTGCCCCCAAATTGAAGTTCTTTTCCAAGTGGAGTCTGGATTTTTCCGTCCCCTGCCTCTACCTATGGAACAAGAGCGTGATTTGGCACAGGCTTTGGGACCACAGTGGGCAGGCGTCTGTCCCAACGGGTCACGGAGCTGGTGAGAAGAGGGCTACTTGCCTTGACTTCAGTCCTGGGGCCTGTGGGGGTGGGGGGGGGCGGCTGTGGGCTCAGGCTGGGAGGGCAGAAGGAGGTTCGTGGCCCAGACCACCCTGTGGCCCGTCAGCCAGGGGCCTTGTTGAACCCAAGGGTCCTGACTGCTACAGTGGACATAACAACGGTCCCGTCCACGGGATCGGCTCCTTGGAAAGTGCTCAGCTCCGTGCCCAGGACTCACTCGCTGCCAATGAGAGCCGTGACCACAGGCAAGGCTACCTGACCTGGAACAGCAGTGCCCCTTGGGACAATTTGAGGAGCAAAGGGAAGGCTCTTCCCGCCTTTTCTCCCCCAGCAAGAAAACCTTCCACTGAGAGCTGGCCATCCACCATCGAAGAGTTAATTGTGCTCATACTTCCTTCCCTCTCCTATCTGAAATATAAAATCCGTCTGGAAGGGAAACATAACAGGCCCCAACCCTTCCACTGAAATTCTCTCTCTTTTCAAGTAAATTCTGTTTAATTCTATAAACACTGAGCACCCACGAATCTACTGTATACCCAACACTGAGCTCGGTAGCACAAATACACTTGCGAGTAAGAAAGACACGGTTTCTGCAATTGGAGGAAACTACCCACCATCCTTACACTCCTAGAGATGTGAACATGGGTTTTTCTGGGTTCCCATTTGGGTCCTTGGAGGAATCAGACCTGGCCAGCTGAGAGCTGGTCCCACCTCCTGCCTGCTGGTTGATGCCCCTTTGCCTTTGAAGCCTCCTCCCTCAGACTAGCCCAGTAGGCAGCCCCTCATGCCCAGGAGCGGCCGTCAGCTGCTGTCCAGTGGACGGACAGGACACGAGTTTCGTTTTCTTGGTGATGGTTTGTCCTGTGCTTTGGACAGTACACTCTGAAGCATCTGATAAATTCAGACTCTTCTGACAGTTTAAGAATTGCGAAGGCAGTTTAGACTGGGCCCTGGGGTAATTGAGATTCTTAACCCAGCCCTTTAGCCTTTTTTATTAAAATGGAGGCATTTAATATCATTAAATGGTGCTCCTAAACAGCCTCTAGCTTTACACGTTCATTTCTCCTTCTTGCCCGCTAAGAGGAGGTCCTTTCTCCCTCCCGCCTTCCTTGCCTGATATCCCCTACTTCTCCCAGTGCTTCCCCCACTCCAAGCCTGCCGCCATCCCTGGAGACACCAGCCTCCGTGGAAATGGCCAACTTCTGGCCTCTCACATCCTGGGCTCCTCGTGCCCAGGACCCTGCCCTCCATTCCAGCCCATACTCGTGGCCATGCTGTGCCCTGGGATCCAGTGGGTCTAGGCTGTGGATCCTCCCCAGGACCGTGCCCCCTGACGGCAGCCGCCACACTTGCCCTCAGTCCCTTGTAACGACCCCGCTCCTCGGGCTTCTGGGGACCTCTAGCTTACGGACACCTCCACACTGTCCCCACCACCCGGTCTCCACTGCCTGCACATACCTCCCTTCCCAGCTCGGGGTCCACGCTCTCGCTTCAAGCACTGATGGTCTATATCCTAGACTCCCTCTCTTCCTTGACCTTCCCCGGCAGGCCCCTAGCAAAATCCCGCCCTCAACGAAAGCAGCCAGCAGCTTTCCACAGTTCTAGGAAGCCTGGGCCACCTTGAAGTCCTGGTCTCCACCCTCAGCTGAGCCCACAGCAGCATCCAGCGACCCAACGACCCCATGTCTCTAGACAACTCTTGATTCTGCTCACTCAGGCTCCCAACAAGCAGGCCGGCCAGGCATCCCCAACAACCGACTGAGCCACCCAGGCATCCCTTTAATGTATTTTTAAAGTAAACTTTATCTTGAGATCATTGTAATTCACACGGAGTTGTAAGGATACAGACGATATCTGCACCTCTATCCACTTTCCCCGGGGGCGACACATCGCACAAGGATAGTATAAGGTCCCAGCCAGGACGCTAATGTCGACACGGTCGAGATATAAAACACTTCCATCACCACAAGGATAGCTTCTGTTATCCTTTCAAAGAGACCCACGTTCTTTCTCATTCCATCCCTGACACCTGGCTACCATCTTCTGTTCTCTACCTTCTATTGTTTGTCATTTTGAGAGTGTTCTGTAAATGGGCTCATAAAGGGAGGCCGGGATGGCTCAGTCGGTTGGGCGTCTGCTTGCAGCTCAGATCACGATCCAGGGTTCCAGGATTGAGCCCCGCATCGGGCTCCTTGCTCAGCAGGGAGCCTGCTTCCCCCTCTCTCTCTGCCTGCCTCTCTGCCTACTTGTGATCTCTTTCTCTCTGACAAATAAATAAATAAAACCATTTTTTAAAAAAAGCACTCATACAGTACAATATCTTTTGGAACTGGATTTTTTTTTTCCTATACAGGGCATTATGTTGAGTAAAAAAAAATCCAGTTCCAAAAGATCATATACTGTATGATCCAAGTTGCTATATGTATCAAGGATTTGTTTAGCATTTCATGGTAGGGATGCACCATTCACCCACTGAAGGACATCTGGGTTGTTTCTAGTTTTTTTTTTTTTTTTTTTTTACTATTACAAGCTGCTATGAACATTCCTGTGCAGATTTTTGTATGAATGTGAGTTTTCATTTCTCTGGGATAAATGCCCAAGAGTACAACTGCTGGGTTGGATTGCAAGCACATGATTAGTTTTGTAAGAAACTTCCCATGATCTTGTCCAGAGTGGTTCTACCAGTTTGCATGCCCAAAAGCAACGTATGAGTGATTCAGTCTCTCCATATCCTTAACGGTACCTGCCGTTAATATAATTTTTAATTTTAGCCATTCTGGTAGGTGTGCCATGTTATCTTATTGTGGTTTGAACTTGCATTTCCCAAAATTCTAATGATCTTGAACATGTTTTCATGGGCTATTTGCCATCTGTATCTCCTTTTCAGTGAAATGTCCATTCATGCCTTGTGCCCATTTTTCTAGCTGAATTGTTTGTTTTTTTACAACTGCTGAGTTTTGAGAGTTCTTTATATATTCTAGATACTGATCCTTTGTCAGACGCGTAGTTTGCAAGTATGTTCTCCCAGTCTGTAGCCTGTCTTCTGATTCTCTCTGTGAGGCTTTTCACAGAGCAAAAGCTTTTCATTCTGATGAGGTCCAATTGCAACCACTCATTGAAAAAGCAAAGTGCTTTTGCATATTTTTTAAAAAGATTTTATTTATTTATTTGAGAGACAGAGACAAAGTGAGAGAGAGAAAGCAGGAGAGGGGGGAGGGTCAGAGGGAGAAACAGACTCCCTGCTGAGCAAGGAGCCCAATGAGGGACTCGATCCCGGGACTCTGGGATCATGACCTGAGCCGAAGGCAGATGCTTAACCGACTGAGCCCCCCAGGCGCCCTGCTTTTGCATCTTTATAAAAAAATAGTTGAGCATTTTTGTGTGGGTTTACTATAATTTAATTTGAATAACAGCTATGTTTAATAATAGGCTCTTTGAGCCATTTCAGGCATATGCCAGGCCAGCCCCCCCATTTTGCCTACAGCCTCAGTATTTGACCTTGACCCCTGCTTCAGTGACAAAATAGAAGTTATATGCGAATTCCCTTCCCTCATCTCTAGACTTACAAACTCTGGCACCGCGCAGTTCAGCCCTGCCCCTTCTTCTCCCCTCCTGCTAAGAAGAAACAGGTCCATCCCTCCTCCCACGGGGCCAGGGCTCCTGCTAATTCTGGCTCTCTCCACTTCCTTAGAAACCACCACACTTTGTTTTGCCCCTCCTGCCTGGGCCCTCAGAATTGAAACAAATTGCTTCCCTCTCACCTTTGAGCCCTCCCACCCTGCCAGCTCAAACGCCCACCCCCCGTATTGCTTCTCCCCTTAACGAACTTGTTCCAAGAATGTTTCTGCTTCTTCCTCCTCCAATCATCCTCCTCAATCTACCCCAATCTCCCTTCAGTCAAGCTGCGGTCCAGCCCTGTCCCCTCAGGGTCACCAGTGACTGACCTGTCCCTGAATCCAGGGGACACCTGTGTGTCCCTATGGCATTCCACATGGCGGACCATACCATTTTTCTCAAGACACCCCATCCTTCGAGCCTCCTCCAGGCTTCCCTGTCCCAATAAATGGTCCTCAGTCCCTTTTCCCTGGGGACATACCACTTCTCCCTCTTCGCACCCCTCCCTCCACATCCAGCCATCCCCAGCTCTGTCATTCCGCCTGTCTCTCCCCTGAATCGTATCTTTCTCTTTGCCTGCTGCCCGGTTCAGGTCCCCGTGATCCCTCATCCAGATATGGCCGCAGCCTCCTACCCGATCTTTCTGTCCTCCTTTTGATGCATCCTTCCCACTGCAGCCACAGAGGTCTTTCTAAATTGCCAATCGGACCGCGGGGCTCAGCTTCAAAGCTCCCCCTGGGCTCCCCAGCTCCCAGGTCAAGTCCATCTGAAGGTGGCCCAGCATGATCTGGCCTGGCTGACCTCTCCCTTTCGTCCCATGTGCCCTGGGCTTCATTCAGTTGCTCATTGGGCCTCCCACCCCCCCTTCGTGAAAAATGGAGACATCATTCACATACCATGCAACTCACCATTTTAAAGTGTAAAATTAGTCAGTTTTAGGATATTCGCAAGGTTGTGCAACCATCACCACTAGCTAACATTTTCATCCCCAAAAGAAACCCAATCCCATTAGCAGTCACTCCTCATTTGCCCCCTTCCAGCCCTGACAAACCTAATCTCCTTTCTTTATGCACTGACCGATTCTGAACGAGAATCATACCACATGGGGTCTTTTGTGTCTGGCTGTTCTCACTTAGCATCATGTTTCCAAGGTTCCAGAGCCTCTCTCTGGTTTGGGGGACTTCAGAAACACTGGTACTCTCACTCCCAGCCACCCCTACATCCCTTCTACCTAGAGAACTCCTGCTCAGCTCTTGGGTTTCAGCTCATCTCTTCTTTTGGGGGTCCTTTTCTGCCGCAGCCCCCTGGCCACCGGGCGCCGCTGGGACCCTGCTGTATGCTGTCTCCCAGCAGAACCGTCGTCACAGCGTGTTGGTTCCCTAGTAAGTTGTTCTGCTAGACGTACCCTCCATGCTTGTCACTCCGTTGTTCTGAGAGCCCGGTGCCTAAGCATGTGCAGCTTAGAAAAAATTGTCTACTGGCCTTCTGGCAGGGTCCACTGGTAATTCAGCAGAGACACCCCAAAGCCTTGCTGTGTGTCCTCCTGTTCTACCTTTCTCCTCTCTGGCATCAGGATGGAATTAGGGGTGCGTAGGGAAGGGCTCCGGACAAGACCCTGTATCCCTTCGTAGCATTCAAGGCAGCCAGCTGTGGGGCAATCTGCTCATCCGGGCAGGGGTAGGGTGAGGGCTTGTGAATTTGGGAAGAGGCTGTAGAGTGGGGGGGGGGGGGGAGAGGAGACCCCGGTGAGTGTAATCAGTAGAAGGGAGCAGAAACAGGAGTGACCTGGGCTCCCCACTGCCCCACAGCTGGGGGTCCTGGGGTTGTACCTGCAGAGGGCATTTCTAGGTAGGTGAGGCCTCTGTGCAGCCTTGGGGAGGGTGCATAAGGCTAGGATCGCCAGCCTTAGCAAAGAAAAATACAGGGCCCTAGTTAAATTTGAATTGTAGGTCAATGATGGATCATTTTTTAGTACAACTACATCCCAGACGAACAACAGAGAAATATTGCATGGGACATACTTCTCCTAAATACATATACTGGTAAACTTCGAGACCTGAGTGTGGGGTAGTATTTTTGTGGGCAGGGACCTTTCCAATATCTCTTCAAATCTTAATGCTAGAATGAAAAATTGCTGGTTTGCTGTACTCTGATTATTATATTATGATTGCTTGGTTTGGCTGCTGACAGCAACAATGTGGGATAATAATAGGATCACTCACAGACTGGTGGTGAGATTGAAATGAGTTCACGGTAAAGCACTTATTAAAGGGTCTGGACTCTCCGCCGTTCCCGGAGCTGAGGAGAAAGGAGGGGCCTCTGCAGGGGAGGGAGCTGCGGGCAGGCAGGGATCTGCCCAGGAGAACACAGGTGATGGTGCCCGGCTTCCCGGCCGGTGCCCTTCGACCGGCCCTGGAGCGGGCCGACATTCAGTCCCCAGAAGCGCGAGAAGCGCGGGTGTCTGCAGCGCGAGGTCGGCGGGCACGGACTAGGTGGGACCTGGGGGCGCCCGGGCGCGTCTGTCCCCCTTCACCCCATCTGCTTCGCTGGACTCCGTGTTGCTGACTCAAGGGAAGAGAGGAAAAAGAGAAACGGGGGAAAAGCCAACAGACGAAACCAACAATAAAGGGAAATTTGCTGAGCGGGTGGAATTCTCTCCCCAGACCCAGCAAGTTAGCGCGCGTCTGGGACTCAGCCCGCCAGGCGGCGGCGCGCTTGTCACCGCCGCCGCACCCGCGCCTCCCCAGGCCAGGGGTGGGGATCGGCGAGGGATCCGGATCGGGAGGAAGACCTGTACGCGGAGAGGCCTGACTCCCTCGGGGGCCACTGCCCGACAAAGGGACAGAGGGTGCGGGCTGCAAAGGCATTTCCGGAAATGATAAATCTCCTCCAGGATAAAAAGAAGAGGGAAGTTGCAACTTAGCTGTTTCACAAGGATTTGGGGGTGGTCTGTCTCCTCCAACCCGATTCTATCCTGATGAGATTCCTAATCACCTTTCCTGGGAGAAACAGAGTGAAGAGCCAGCCTGATCACGGGGTTGAGGAGGAGATAATGTAAACAGGGCGGGTAACCGTGCTGGCTTGTCTCCTTCCAGGAGCCTCCCAGGCCCACCGAACACAGCCCTGGCTGTCCTCCTGGAGCAGCGGCTATGTGCCTGAGCTCACGCAGAGATTTTGGGGGCATCGTTTCATCCATCATCACAAACAGCCCAGAGCTGGGAGAGAATGAGTAATTTGCCCAAATCACGGAGCTCATAAATGGAGAGGTGTCGGCCTTTGAGCCCAGCTTTTTAAAAAAGATTTTATTTATTTATTTGACAGAGAGAGAGAGAGCACAAGCAGGGGGAGCAACAGGCAGAGGGAGAGGGAGAAGCAGGCTCCCTGCTGAGCAGAGAACTCGATGTGGGGCTCCATCCCAGGACCCTGGGGTCATGACCTGAGCAGAAGGCAGACACTTAACCACTGAGCCACCCAGGTGCCCCCTGAACCTAGCTTTTAACCCTAAACCATCCTGTCTCCTGCTTACCGAGAGAAGGCTTCAGGTTCCTTCTCGACACAGCAATCCAGATAGCTGCTGCCCACAGACCTGTGTTGGTGCATGAAATAAAACTTGTTTTCCAAATGCCTAATGTTGGTGTGTCGGCTCAGGCAAATAATTGTGGCTGCTGGATGACTTGACTGGATGTCTTCCCACCTGATTCATTGATTTATGGAATTGTATAATAGGAAATCTAGAACAGACCTAAGAAATGGAGCCCAGCACGCAGATTTGCAGATAAGGAACCTGAGGCCCAGAGAAGTGAACACACTTGCCCGGGACTACCCAGCTTTAGGATTAGAGTCCCCGTGTCTGGCTTCCCAGCGCAAGACCCTTGTTAACCCTCCTACATGGCTTTGTTTCTCTCCCCGAGCCCGGCCTGTGTACCGGAACCCCAGACTTTAGACTGCTTCCTGACCTCCCCCTTCAGCTGGGCTTGGAAGTCCAGAGTCCGACCAGGTCCCAGGGTGACTCGGTTCCCATCTAGCCTGTTTTAGATGGCCCCCGAGGCTGCCTTTTTGGATGCTTGATGCAAGGTCATGAAATGTAGCAATCACAAAGATACCCCCCCCTACACACACACACACACGCACACACACACACACACACACACACATTTTTTGTTTACCCTCATTAAATATTGTATTATTTCAACAACTATTTGTATTTAAATGTGTGTGAACAGTGATCCGTATAAAACTCAGCAGCAGGACACCTGGGGGATTCATTTGGAAAAGCTCAGGTTCCGAGTTTGAGCCCCGTGTTGGGTATAGAGATCACTTAGAACAAATAAATAAAATTTAAAAACCGACAGGAAAGGCGCCCACAGATCGGACCTGCCTGCGGTGCCCCGGGTTCTGTGCTTCTCCCTTTCCTGTCCCACCTGTCTTATCATCTAAACAGCGACCCCTAGACCGTCGGCTGGAGAGCCTCGGTGACTTGTCCCCTCTCACCCAGCTGGAGTGACAAGGCATGGACCAAATCCCAGGTGTCCTGACTCAGGCCACAGTGTGATTTATTGAGGACAGCCCCTCAAATTCCTCCCCCTCCCCAGATCTGTCAGGATTCCTAAAAAATTGCCATTAGAGTTCCCCAACCCCCTTACTATTGGAGGGTTTGGGGGGCTTCAAGAACGTCCTCTTTAAAGAAATAGCGGTGGAAGGAACCTTTCATTAGTCACTGTGACGGGACAAAGATTTTGGCTCCTGCAGAAGTGAAGGAGTGAGGGAGGGTATGGCAGGGACATGAGGACCCCAAAGGCCACCTCCGCTTGCTTCCCGCAGCTCCGGGAAACTCCTCTTCCCTTTGTGCAGCTGTCTGCCCCACTGGGTCCTCTTTTTGCTCCTTATTGCTTTCGTTTCTCCAGGGTCAGGCATATAGCAGGCGCCCAAGAAATGTTTACAACTATCTTTACCCTAGCTCCCCATGTGCCAGAATTTAATGCGCCTGATCAGAACCTGCCAGGATTGGCCAAAGGGGTGCCCTTTGCACTCCTCCCTTAACCCTCCCACCCACGGGCAACCTGAAGATGAGCACAGTGGCTAGGAGACCGCAGGATTCCTCTAGAAATGTTTTTCATAATCTAGGCTCCGGCAAGGGATTTGGGAATTCCTTAAACAGCCAGTGTGCATTTGGGCATAAACACTTGGCCCGCCAGCTCCCCAGCATGTCTATTAAAGGCATCAATCAACCAGCCCTCCCGGGCAGGCGGCACTGGGCAGGGCAGCTCCAGACCTCCAGGATGCTGCCCCGAGCCCCCTGGGGCTGCCCGTTCTGGGCCAGTGCCTCCTTCTTCTCCCTGGGCCCCCCTGCAGCCCGCAGCTGGCCCCAGAGACAGCAGCTGCTCATCCTCCCTCCCGGGCTGGGGACACATCTGCATTTGGCAGCGCCCAGATTAATCCCTATTACCTTCCCCGCTGACTGTGCAGGAGCTGAGCCGTGCCTCCCGCTCCCACCCCTGTCCCCTGGGAAAACAAAGTCGCATGTTCCCGCAGCCGATGTCCTCGCTAACCAAGGAGATTACTGCTGCATCCGGTTCTCGGAAGAGCGAGGCCAGAGTGTGTTCTTAGGAGGGCAGGCAGGCACCGAGGGATCTCGTAGCTCCCCAAACGGGGCAAGCGGAGCGAGGCTGCGAGACTGAGTGATGCAACACCGGCGAGTGGAGAAGGGAGAAAATTCGAGAGAGAAAGGGGTGAGGGAGGAGGAGGAAAGGCTCTTTTGCGGGAGATTTTATTTATTTTAATTATCTTTGAAGTCCGACTGCAAGTAGCATCAGGAGTGGAAAAGCAATAAAGAAGCAGGGAAGGGAAAAAGTTGAGATCTTGGGCAGCTAGTGCGTGCTTTGGGGACATGGGGCGGGGGGGGGCTGGGGGGGGGGCTTGCTGCGTGTCCAACCCCATACCAAAGGCAGAATGCCAGGAGTCACCCACCCTTCAGGACACAGACAGGTAAGCCTGAGAGAGGAACTTTCGGGCAGCATTTTACTAGGAGACAATAACGTCCTGAAAAGGAAGGGCCAAGGCACTCTGGCTCATTTCTGTAGCTAATACACCTGCTACAGAACCTGGTATACAGTAATCGCTCAATAAATAAGAGCTACGTGCTAGGAGCTCCTCGAAGTCCTTTGCACATGTTAACTCATTTTATCCTTTCACGAGGTTATGAGATAAATACTATCATCTTCATTTTGCAGAAGCAGAGGTGGAAGCGCAGAGAGGTTAAGTTACTTGCTCAAGGTCACAGAGTTAGAAAGCAGCAGGGCTTGGATGCGAACCCATGCAGATCGATTTGAGAGACGGTGTTCTTGCCGTGCTCTACAGACTCTTGAAAGGAAGAGAGCAGAAAGAAAGAAAAATATCTTTGCCATGGAACTGAAAGAGACCTGGATGTCATTTAAAGCCAACTCTTTGTTTTATCAGCTAAGAATTAAAGAGGAGAAGAAACTTATCCAAGAGCCTTGGCCCCAACCAGCAACTGAGAGAGCTCGGGTTAGAACGCACATCTCCCTGGGGCTTTCTATCCCACTCGCTTATCTTGGAAAAGAACAACCAGTGCCTTCCAGCGTTCTTGCAAACTGGCCTTTTAGTAGCTTCGGTGTTGGGCTCCTGGGTGGCTCAGTTGGCTAGGTGTCTGCCTTTGGCTCAGGTCATGATCCCAGGGTCCTGGGATCGAGTCCCGCATCGGGTTCCTTGCTCAGTGGAGAGTCTGCTTCTCCTTCTCCCTCTGCTCCTCCCTTCTGCTTGTGCTCTCTCCCTCTCCCAAATAAATAAAATCTTAAAAGAAAATATAGCCTTGGTGTCCATCAGGCTTAGGAAACCGGTGGAAACCGGGCGTCTTTCCTCTGTGCCCAGCCCTCCCCAGCCCCCTGCTCTGAGCTGGTTCTACGGGCATGTGGGAGGTCTTCAGGCCTTGGCAGCCCAGCTGAGCAGGAATACAGCGATGCCGGGGAGGTAGGCAGGAGGAGTCGCTGCGGGAAGCCGCCCAGGCCGGTCCTCAGGAAGCAGGGCTCCTACGCTGGAGGTGCCTGGCCTGCCCTGGCCCGGCCCTGGGACGTACGGGTGTCCAGGGTGGACGCTCTGTGCTCGCTCTGCGACATCGAGTCCCAGTTCTTCGGCCACCCCAATACTTAAAATTTTCAGGGTAATTTTTCTCCCAAGGTGTTCGTTCTGGATCGCTAATGTCTGGTATGTAAGATATCATTTTTGATTTAACATATTTAAAACTCATTTTTCCCCTAGACAAGACAAATTGAATTTGTATCTTCCCATATGGAGCTTTTCAAAAAGATCAGTGCTGGGATGCACTGGGTTCCCAGAGTGATCTCATTTGATTAGTCCTGACATTCTTTTTCTACTTATGGGGGGGGGTGAGTAATTGCAGACGTTCCAACTGGGAGAAGGTGTGATTGGGTTTTTTCTCCTATGGGGGAAATCCTTTCAGATGCATAAGTTTCTGGCATCTGATATTTTTCTCTGCTGCCTGGCAGAAACTTCTAGAAGAGAAGGGTCCGAACAGCACACAGCGTGATCACCTAGGGAAGGCTTCAGCTAGGTCAGGGAAGGCATAGTAAGCTGACCAGGCTCCTTCTCTTCTGGCCCATGCAGGCTTTGATAAGCCCTGTCCCATTCACCTCAGACAATGCCGGAAAGGGGCTCTGATCCACTAAACCCTCCATCTTTGTGGGGTCTGGGGCCAACACAGTAGGTTTCCCAGAGTGCTCTGGGGCTGGGTCACTTCCCCTCTGGCCTGCCTGTCCCGCTGAGCCCTCAGGACCTCCACAATGTGTACCAGGGACAGGACTGGATGGGTGGGGGACAGGGCCCACTTTTGTAGGGGGCACGGTTTACCTCAGCACTCTGTGGCTTGCTCGGGATACTGGCAGAGTGTTGGGATGAGATGACGGCCTCGAAGTTTCCAGGAACAGGACAAGGAATGGAAGTTTCCCCAGAAGCTCTTCCTCCTGGGAAAGGGACGCTATCTCCTCTGGCTCCTCTGGGGCCATTCTTTTCTTTGGTAGTGAGCAGAATTTGCAAGTTGTGTGGAAACCAAACCAAAAAGGGCCGCCAGCTAGCTCTCTGACCGGGCATTTCACACAGAGGACGGGCCCAGAGGGAGAAGGCAAGGAGGTGGGTAAGAAAGAGCAGAGTCCTCGGAAGGGGAGCCCTCAGCCTATCAGGCTGGAGTTTCTACCCAGGTCTGCGATTTCTCCAGCATTCCAGGCCCTACCAGACTTGTCCCTTCCCTGTCTGTAGGCCCAAGCCTCAGTCCCATGCGTGGCCCAGCCACCAGCCTCTCTGAGGACAGAAGCAGCTGGGGGAGGAGTGCAGGGGTTCCCCCACAGAGCTGAAGCACAGACGTGGGCTCCTGGGTACTCGTCCTGGACTTAGAATTGCTCTCCATGGGGCTGGACTGGGCTTGCCTCTCTTGGGACTTGCTCGTGGGTGAGTCCAAGTGCGGACGTGCTGGGCTGGGCTCCAGTCACGCCTGTTGGTGGCTCTGTGACCCTGTGTTCGTGTTTGGGTCCTTCCGAGCTACCATAGTTTGCATACTGCAAACTAGCTCTTCTGGGAATTTAGCCCTGATTAGCTTTGCAGCAATAAAATCTAATCTCGGTAAATAGACGAAGCCGTGAATAAATGTCTGTCTAATCCTTGCCACTATTCTCCTTCTACCCAAGGCAGCGTAGCTCTGTGACCTTCGGTCAGTCACTTAACGTCTCTGAGTCTATTTCTATATCTAAAGAAAACGAGGGTAATACCATACTCCTCCACCCTGGTTATTGGGGGGATCAAATACAGTAATGTGTGTGAACGGCCTTTCTAGATGGCCAGGTGTTAGTCCGTTGTAAGGGATCATTATGGTCGTCATACTTATTGTAAAGTCCACAGAACAGCCCTGCCTTCTAAGATCAAGTATTGACCTCATGACCTCCATTATAAGGGAGGGAAAAAAAGGAACCAATTTTCTCAATGGAAAAGAGTGACCCCGGACAAAGCAGAGAGATCAATCAAATAACCCAAACGAGAGCGATGACAATTTGGCTGATTTCATAGCAAGGCCCAGTCCCGTATCACCAATAACGAAAATGTTCTCCATTCTTATCAGAAGTTCTCAGAGCCAAGGACAATTGCTTCACCTCCTTCAAAGCCAAAGGTCAAACATCATTTTTTATTTGATGCCGTGTGGTTGAAGTTAAGAGCCAGTTGAAATTGGTTTTGGTCCTTCATACAAGAAAGTAAAGGGTCAAAGTGAGAGCCTCCTGTCTTCACTCTCCTTGAAAGAAATCCACGTTGGAACAAGGTTCTGGAAGGCTATCAAGAATCAGAGAGGCAGGACAGAGAGGCTCAGAGCATTGCTGGAGACGTTGTCTATTGTTTTCTGCCTTCCCAGAATCCACCCCTCTTTCTTTTTGGTAATAAAACCCTTTTTTCTTTTGGGAAATTACCCCTTACCCTTCTCATTCCAAGTGGTATTGAGCCCTTGCCCAGTTTCTGGGACGACTCAAACCTCTACCAGCAGAGGCCACTGTGATCGGCTCAGCAAGAGGCATGCCATCCAAACTAGGCCAGTGGGAGTGAGCCCTGAGACTTTGGCTGGAACCGTCAGCGATCCAGCGTCCACAAGGCCCCCAAATGTCGAAGCATCAAATAGTCCAGATAATTAAAAACATGCTTTATACAGGTGTAATGGCTGGGGATCCTCTCCACTTGGTCTCTCGTCCTCTGGAAGGCTAGTCTGGGCTGGCTCCGTGATGGCCGGAGGCTTTCAGCAAGGAGAGAGCACAGGCCTCAGAGAGCGAGCACTTTTCCAGGCTCTGCTTCTATATGGCTTGCCATCGTCCTATTGGACAAAGCAGGTCACATGGTCACGCCTTGAGTCATGTGACAGGAGACCATCTAAGGGGGTGGAGACCAGAAGGCATGACTTGTGGGAGCCATCACTGCCGTAGTCCACCCATCCCCCAACGGTAGGAGAGCTCCCCGTGTGAGATTAAGCCCAGGTTTGCCTCCTGCTGAATTCTACCTATTGATCTCCAGTCCTCCTCCGGTCTTGTCCACACAGCAAGGCTTTAGCAACTATGTCTGGCTTGGGATCACCTAAGCAGACAGACTGCCCAGAATTTTTCCTCCCATCATGGGGCTTCTTCTGCTTCTAAACTGTTAAGTTTAGATGTTTAAGATGTGAAATGTCTATGGGCATTCAGCTCTTGAAGTCAGACGCTTATTCAGCCAACAAATAATTGTTTCGTACTTGCTCTGTGCCAGGATCTGGTCAAGGGCTAAAGATACGGTAGAAAATAAAACAGACCCGAAGACCATCCATCCTTGTGTACCAGGAGCTTGGGCGTGTTGAGTAGGGGGAGGGAGTGGAGAGGGAAACGTGAATGAAAAAGTGTCCAGTAAAATATAGGCAAGTGAGAGAAGCTAGACGGGTGAGGGTTGGCTTCCCGATCTGTGATTTAAAGAGCTCCTCCCCCAAGAAAAGTAGCAGGAGAGGTGACTAATGAAGGGAGCTTCAGGAGGGCTGATGGGGAAGGTAAGCAGACCTATGAGCGAACCCTGGAGTCAGCTGTGCGGGCATCTGCTTCCGAGACATGTGTGCATGTGTGCGTGCGTGTGTGTGTGTGTGTGTGTGTGTACAAACAGCCCATGCCACAAGCTCCTCAGCGCCAGGACAATGACACGGCCAGCCAGCTTTTCCAGATGGCTGTCTCTCTGATGGGGAGAGGTGGCGATGGGACAAATCGGAGAGCTGCTCATGTGTTTGGGCATGGGTGGGGTGGGGAGAGACGGCCATATATCCAGCCTGGGTATTGCAAAGCTGGAGGCTCAGATTCTAATCCTCAGATGGGAGCCTCGGGCAAATCTTGCTGAGATCTCTAAGCCATCATCCAATGCACGGGATAAGTCACAAACACCCCGCCTTGCTTCTCCAAGGGACGAAGGGAGGGGGCTGGTTCTGGGCCGTGACCATGAGCTCCAAATCACTACTGGGCTGCAAAGAGCACTTCCAGGTTTTGAGTCAGGTGCAAGGTCCAAGGCCAAGTGTGGAAGGGAAGGGAGCAGAGGTGTCGTGTCCCCTCCCTCGCTGTCAGGGTCTCAGGCCTGGCAGAATGGGGGTGCGGGGCTCCTCTCCCGCTGCGCCCACATGTGTTCCCTCAGGTAAACACACACATTTTATAAACAGAAAATGAAGCTGTGAGGGTTGCTGTTCCCTCACGAATGCTGGCCAAAAAGAGGATAGGAGGGTGGAGGCAACTTCAGGGTTGGTTTTCTGGTCTGTGAATCTCCCCGGGGACATCCGCCTCAGATGAAACCCTGGCCGTGGACGGGAAGGCCGTGTCTGAGGTTCCAGAGCATTCTGTGCCAAGGGCTCCAGCTTAGGCCCCAAGGGGGAAAGCTCACCGGCCTTCCGAGTTGGTCCCTGGGCTCCCCACTCCACACTCTCTATGTCCTGAGGTGTGTGCAGCGGGGTGCGTGGCTGGGCGGAGGCGAGCCGGGATTTGCTCCTGCCCTCGAAGGGGACGGAGGCCCACGGAGAAGTGGGAGAGCCTGCTCCAGCCTGCAGCCCGAGGCGGAGCCCCAGGACAAGGTTTGGAAGGTAGGGATAAAGTACTTTTTTATCACAATGACTTAAGTGGGAAAATGAGACAGAAATCCCATTTTCCTTCACAAGTGCTCCCAGGTGCCTCACCCTGTAGAGTCCATTGAATAGGGAGGGATAACCATGGAATGGGGACGCCGCGACGCCCCCTTGCGGAGGGAGAAGGGGGCTTCTGTGGCCTCCATGGGGCACCCCAAGGCCCAGCAGGACTAAAGCAACGTCGGAGGCTTTTTCTTCTAAGCATCAGGACTGGCCTTTCCAGTATCTCGCAGCTGGTTCTTACCACTGTCTCCGTGTTTGATTTGTCGAATCCCTGGTTTAGTTCAGTTTCATGCCCACGGTGACAGGCTGTCGCCCCCTCCCCTCCCCCCTGCCCCCGGGACATCTGCCGGGCAGTAAAATCAAATGTGAAGTTAAACACGACTAGGCCCCTCGTCCTGTTCTCCTTCTTTCTCTTCCCTGCGCCCCTCCCCCGCCACCCTGAACACACAACACCCAGGTGGCCACGGGGCTGGGGTGGATGGACTGCACTTTACCCCAGCATGTTTCTTCTGGAAATTTGGCCCCAGAGTAGAGGGCTTGCCGTAATAAACTCTTGTGTACCGATCACCCAATTTTAACAATTACCAACATTTTATTTTATATTTTAAGATTTTATTTCTTTATTTGAGAAAGAGAGAGAGAGAGAGCAAGAGTGGGGTCAGGGGCAGAGGGAGAGGGAGAAGCAGACTCCCCGCTGAGCAGGGAGCCCGACGTTGGGCTCAATCTCAGGACCCTGCGATCATGACCTGAGCCGAAGGCAGATGCTTAACCGACTGAGCCACCCAGGCGCCCTAATTACCAACGTTTTACTGACCTTGTTTATCTACCCTCTTACATACATTATTTTCTGAGATATTTTAAGGTAAATCCCAGACATCATTGCATTTCATCCTAAATGAGTTCAGTTTGAATTTCTAATAAGGAAGCATTTAAAAATAGAGGCACCTGGCTGGCTCAGTTGGTAGAGCATGTGACTCTTGATCTCAGGGTCGTGGGTTTGAGCCCCACATTGAGTGGAAAGGCTACTTAAAAACAAAATCTTTAAAAAATTAAAAAAAAAAAGGGATGTCTGGGTGGCTCAGTCTGTTAAGTGTCCAACTTTAGCTCAGGTCATGATCTCGGGATCCTGGGATCGAGCCCTGGGGCTCCCTGCTCAGCGGGGAGTCTGCTTCTCTCTCGCCCTCTGCCCCTCCCCCCCTTGTGCTCTCTGTGTCAAATAAAGAAAATCTTTTTTAAAAAATTCTTAAAAAATAAAAATAAATAAAAAATAAAAAAATTCTTAAAAATTAAAATAATTAACCACCATATCATCACCCCAGCTAATACAATTAGTAATAATTCCTTTCATCATCTAACACAGAATCCGTACTCAGATTTCCATCACTGTCTCAATGCCGTCTTCTACAGTCGGCTTGGGCTTATATCTTTGAACTAAAAAGGAAGAGGTTTTCTGAGCAAGTTCAGAGTGAGCAGAATTTTAAGAAGTTTAACCTTTAATGGTTAGGATGGCATTAACGCTTTTGACCGAATTAGCTGGCTTGATAAAATGGGCCTCTCCCTCCCTCCCTCCCTCCCTCCCTCCCTCCCTTCCTTCCTTCCTTCCTTCCTTCCGTCCTCCCTTCCTTCCTCCTCTCCTTCCTCCCTCCCTCCCTTCCTTATTAATCTTGTCATTCTTCCATTTAGTAGATTCCTCTTCCTGTCCTGCTGTCTTTCCCGCGTCAAGCTTTCCCGAAGTGGATGTCCTTTCCCCTCCGGGGCCCTCTCTTTTCTCTTAGGCCTGGCTCTTAGGGACGGTTGTGGGTTTTGGTGCGTGGTGCCTACCCCTCTCAGGAATCCGCCTTCGCGGTTATCCCCGCGGCCAAGTCCATCTCCACTTGCCTCTCAGTTTTCTTGTTCTGTGCTCCTCCATGCGCAGCGCCAGAGACGAGGCTTCTAGTGCAGCAGGCGTATCTGGGAGGCGACCCTAGGAAGCAGGAGTGAGGAGCAGGGAGCGTGGGAACGGGAAGGAGGAGACCCCGTCAGGAGTGCCCCACGGACGTGACGGCTGTGGGCACCCAGGGCTCAGTCCTACAAAATGCATCTTTGAATTGCCCCCTTGGAGGGTGGGAGGCAAGGACATTTATCCACAGACCCCCATTCTCCACTGGTTGAGGTTTGCCCCTCTGGGAACTTCCCCCTCCCCTTCTGGCTACCCCGCGTGGGCTGAGAGGCTCCCTAAGGAGCCAAGGGGAGCAGTGCGGGGAGCCCAGTGCCCGGGTACCTACCGCACAGCTGTGGCTATCTCATGGAGGGCTGTCTGCTACAGCGAGTCTCACTCCTTTGGCTTCTCTGACACTTTAGTACCAATAACAACATCATTTATTGACTGCTTTTTTGTATATCAGTCATTGGGCGAATAGCTTCCCAAATATTTTATCATCTAATCTTCTAAAGACTCATGATGAAGGGGGTTATTATATTCCCATTATATAGATGGCAAACTGAGGCTCAGAGTGGTTAAATAACTCGCCTAAGGGTTCAGTGACTCCTCTGCGCTGGGAGCTGGGGTTGAGATGAGGGCTGGGCATGGAGGCTTCATTACGATATTTACATCCTCGATTCTACCATATTCAGGTCTGAGACGGTGCGTTCCCGGGGCAAGGACCCCGGAGGGCTGAGGACGTCAGTGTGCCCGTGAGCTTAGCCCAGGGGGATCTGTTGGTCAGACAGCACCAGACTCAGATCCTGTTGGTAAAAGTCTGGAATAAACCACTCCAAGTTCATTTTGGGAAAGTGGGGTCTAATTTTTTTGGTCATGTGCCATGGTGCAGAAATCTGGGATGGGTTCTTCTGAAACATCCTGCTGGGTTGACCTGACTTCTTTCTCCCTAGACTCTGCAGAAGTCCTGCTTTTGGAGGTTGACCATGGTCAGAAGCTGCCCCTAGAGTCTGCCCAGTGTTTGGGAGATGAGAGCTCTGCCTCAGGGGAGAGGAAGAGAATGCCCAAGGATGGAAAAGGTTCTGGAATATGCCCTTCCACTGTGACCCTGGCAGTCACCTCCCAGAGCAGGGAATGACATTTCCAGGCCTCTGCTCCGAGACCCCTGTTACTGTGGGCTCATATCCGGAGCCACCTGGGGATGGTGGGGGGAGGGGGAGCTTCTAAGGCTCGTGCCTGCTTGGAAACAAGACGTCTCAGACAGTCCCAGACGGCCACCAAGGGGCAAACTCATCGTCCCCGAGCCCCGTTGCCCATCTCAGGCTGGCAGAGACTGGGGCGGGTCATGGTCCTTGGGGATGAGTGCAGAGAAAGTCTTGTAAGAGACGGACCCTGGCCTGGACTTTTCAGCAATGTGGGCCAAAAATTCTCTCTTTTTTACTTAAGTTGGTTTGCGCTGGATTTCTGTCCTTTGCAGCCAAAGAAGTCTTGACTGGTACAGAGGCCAGCCACTGCCCTGAGCTGCCAAGTGACCCACTTAGGCTGTTCCAGCCATATCTGACACCCCCCCACCCCCAGCCCGCTGCGGCTCCCCCTTCCTCAGGACTCGGTCTCCCTTTCCTCCACCACTTAAGCTAGTGCTCAGGAAAGGGTTGGCAGCAGTCAACTAACTATACTTCCAGATCGCCCATGGAAGTGACCACTTGATGGCCAGCCCCGTCCCCTGTCCTCCCCCCATGCCCCGCCCCCAGTCGTCTCCAGAACTTGGGTTGAAACTGTCAGGTTCTAATTGCACCGCGGAGATGACTGTGCTCTGTGCCTACAGCGAGACAAGTCTCGTCTTTTCGAGAACCTGCGCCCCTGGTCGGGTCTGCTCTCGGGCTGCACGTTGTCATTTGCTTGCTTGCGGCTTTTTGTTGTTGTTGTTGTTTTTGTTCAAAAAATAATTTGGTGCTTCTCAAGCTTGATTTGCAGACCCACAAGGACTCTGGTGCAAAATGTGCTCGTTTTGCCAGCTCTGTGCTTTGGGGGAATCCTTTAGCCTGGATAACTGGTGGCCGGCCGTGGCCAAGCCTGGGCAGAGCTGACCCCCGTGAGGGATGGAGGCCAGCCAGGCCTCGCCCTGTCACACACAAATAACTCTTCTAAAGCCCCTCCAGAAAGGGTGACAAAGAAAACAAAGACCAGGCAGCCAAGTTAATTTATTTGGATTTTTTTTTAACCAACGACAAAAATTTTTTAAGTTACAAAAGAAGACAATCATTTACATTTTAGAACTTTCACACTCTGAGAATGAGCCGTGGTGCCAGGTTTTGGTGAGTGAAAGGCTTAAAAGATCCCAGCCTGACTGGGTAGTAATGATTACCCAGGTCCTAGTCTCCAGAACGGGTCTGACTCTGCGTATCTCATGAATCTCTGTTCTAGAACTTTCGACTTCAACGCTTTCGATATCAAACTTCTTCGTCGCTAAAAGCCTCTTCAACATGTCCCTTTCCCTCCCGTCTTGTCTTTTCTTTGTCTGCCTTTCTTTGTAACCAGCGGACACATACCTTCACCCCCTGTCTCAGCACAAACACAACAACCCCCTCCCTCCAGACGATTCACATCCCTTGCCTCCTGCAAAGTTGCCTCCAACTCCTCTCTCCCAGCAGGCGCTCCTGGTCGGCCCTGCCCAACGCTACTGGCACCTCCGGGGAGCATAACCTCGCTCCAGGGACACTCTGGGAGTCAGAGGACCTGAACTCTAGTCTGCGCCCTGCTACCTCTTTGCTGTTATGGCCTTAGGTTATGTTCTTATTTTTAAATTGTCAGCTAGGCTGCTTCAAAGGGAGGTGGCTATGCAGGAAGAAATGCTGGCGTGCCCTGCAAAGCAAAAATGCTACCACGTGCAAGCAGGGCTGGCCTGGGGGCCCCTGATCACCGCTGCCCTCAGCTCCACGTTTCCTGCCTCGCTGAGCAGGGCGCGGGGTCAGCGGCTCCGCTGCCACGGTCAAAAGGCCAGCCTTTGCATCCTGGTGTGTAGACTTTTTACCATCTGGAATGTAAGGTTCCTGAGGGTAAGACTGGATTTTAATGTTTACTTGGTGAGCTTTAGCCCATAGCACCCATCCGGGCTGAGCGCCAAAGAGGTGCTCAGTCTCAAAGTTAATAGCTTTGATTCAAATTTCCTTGGACAGATCCACTGCCTAGAGTGTGATGGCCTCATCACTGCAGCAGGACTGTGGAAAACCCAAGCCTCCTGGTTCGTCCCCCACCCAGACATGACCTCTAGTGGGGAGGGCACTCCTGGAGGCCTGGCCTGGCGGTCCGGCACCCAGTGGTGCTGGCCCAGGCCTTGGACCGTCCGCTAAAGCCCACAGACCTTCCCACTGGAATCAAAATCCACCCCGAATGAGTGGGAAACACGGTCTTGTTTTGGGGGAGCCAGTCAGATGAGAACCACAATTCAGCCAGCACATCCCAAGCGGGGCTCCTACCGTATTATAAATCCAGTGTGCAACCCTCTCTAGACCATTCCGAGGCCCCTACCAAGGACCCCTGCTCCGGGGATCGCCATCCACAGAGAGGGAGCCTCACTCCCTGATAAGAAAGACCTCTCTCCAGTAATGGGAGAAGGCCAGAGCTCGCAACTGCCCCAAGAGGCAGTCTTCAGCGCCACTCCCTCCACGGGTGGCTGGCAAAGCCCCCCAAAACCCCCCTGAAGGAGTCATCTTTTCATGAAAACCACACTAAGTGGTTGCAGAGATGAGAAAATGACCCCCCTCCCCGAATCCGAAGAGCCCATTGCACGAATGTGATTCAGAAAACACGCTCCTGCTAACACCCTCCCTCACCTCCAGGTGCACACATCTATATATCCCAGATGACGAAATTCATCTTCTTTTTGAAATGACCTGGTCCTTGGAGATCCGCTCAGGGCAATGCCATTGCAAATACCGTAATTTCACAGCTGTCGCGGTAGAAACAAAGCCAGGTACCAAAGAACTAACTCGAGAGCCCTCAAGTCACTAGAAATGGGTTTGGCTCAGCCAGCCCCACCGGCGGGGTTGGAACCAGCATCCCTAGCCCCGGCCGGCCCCAGAGAGCCTGGAGAAGCTGATGTTTTGCTTCCAGTCCTTCCAGAATAAAAAGCATAATAAATAATGTGTTGCTGGGGAGTTGGCAGCTCTGTGGGTGAATTCTCCCAGAATTCTCGGACAGAACCTCGCTCGATGGTCCAAAGGCTCGGCGGGCGCCTCCTGAAATCACCCCAGGTCACGCTGAAGCATGCAGTGAGGGGGCAGGTGGTCCAGGAAGGAAGACTTTTGCGAGAACCCCAGATCCAGTTCGCCGTTTGCCCGGCGGGTCCCCCTTCCCGGTGAGCATGGAATCACGCATTCTGTCTTTGGTTTCGTGCCTCGGAGGCTTACGCCTTTGGAAGAGGGGCGCCGAGGTGTGAGAGAGAAATGGCCCGGGGTCCAGAGAAGGGACACCCACACGGGCTCTCTCCTGGAGACACCTGGGAGCCCAGGCTTTCTCCTTGACTTTGGGAAGAGAGGCCTTCGAGGTCTCAGCACCCAGGGCTGAGGTCCAGCCGCCCAAGCATGTCCTGAAGGGCCGCCTGGAGCCTGCTCAGGGCCACCACCTCCGTGGAGTAGAGTGAGGCTTCTAGGACACCGCCCAGGCTCTCAAAGCTCTCCAGGCCCCTGGCCCGGGGCAAGGGGCAGCTCTTGGAGGAGGCCAGCAGGCGGAGAAGGTCCCGGAGGTTCTCCAGGTCATTAGATATTTGGACCACGTTTCTGGAATGCAGACTGGTGAGGATCTGTTGGTAGATGGCCAACGTCTGGTCCATCCTGGACAGACTCAGGACCGGGTGGAGCCCAGGAATGAAGTCTAGACCAGCGACCCTCTGTTTGGAGGAGACAGCCTGCCAGGAGAGAGGAAAAGGGAGAGCAGGATCTCAGAGAAGTCGGCTCTCAAGGCCTCGGCCTCTCCCATGGGTGCGGAGGGCCGCTCTCTCGCTTGCCTCCTGTGCCCCTTCCTCATCGCCCTGGCCCAGGCCCTTGTTTCTTGGGCCCCAGGGGGCTGCCAAGCTTGTAAGCTGATCTCCTGGACTTCTGTCTTCCTGCCCTTCCCAAATCACCCTGCCCTCCCCTCCCAGACCAATCTTCGCAGATCGTTCCCTCCTGTAAAGGGCCTTTGCTGTAGAACCAGCCATGAGGCCCAATTCCTACTTCGTTTTTTTCTTTTTTAAGATTTTTTATTCATTTATTTGACAGCGAGAGAGACAGTGAGAGAGGGAGCACAAGCAGGGACAGTGGAAGAGGGAGAAGCAGGTTTCCCGCTGGGCAGGAAGCCTGATGACATGGGGCTAGATCCCAGGACCCTGGGATCCTGACCTGAGCCGAAGGCAGACGCCCAATGACTGAGCCACGCAGGTGCTCCCGATGCCTACTTAGTTAAGTCTCTTCCCAGGTACCGAGGTCCTCCTGAAGCGCCGCTCCCCCAGCCATCCTCACCCCCTTCCACCCCCAATCAGGTTCTCCAAGGCCGCCCACCCCCTCAGGGATCAAGGCTGGACCCCCCGCCCCTCCAAGAGTGCCCCTCCTCCCTCCTCTGCTCCAGCAAAGCTGGTTACCAGGAGGGCTTCTTCCCTTCCCCACTGCCTGCAGTGCTCACTCTCTGCACCCCCCAAGCTGGGACATTCTGGATCTACCACGAGTGGCCTCAGGAAAGCATGGAGACTCCTGGGTTTCTCTCTATAAAATGCCCAAGACTCTAGTTCTGAGCTGTCCCTCCTTTGGCCACCTAACTTCTCCCTGGCTACCCAAGGCCCCTGTCAGACATGCATAGTGAGCAGAAGATGTGGAAGTTTCTAGATGGTTCCATGCTAAGGGAGCAAGCAGGCTTTTAAGACTAGGGGCTACCAAAAACCATGGCTAGAAACCTTTAATGAGGGGGTGCTCCGTTCTGGTTCTGTGGGGAGGGGGGATCACTTGCTTTATCTAACTGAGTCTCATAGCCACCTTGTAAAGTCCCTTATGATGGTCTCGCTATCCAGCTCCAGAAACCCAGGCTTCAAGACACTGAGGAACTGGGGCGCCTGGGTGGCTCAGTGGGTTAAAGGCTCTGCCTTCGGCTCGGTTCATGATCTCGGGGTCCTGGGATCGAGCCCCACATCGGGCTCTCTGCTCAGCAGGGAGTCTGCTTCCCCCCCTCTCTGCCTACTTGTGATCTCTCTCTCTCTCTCTGTCAAATAGATAAATAAAATCTCTATAAAAAAAAGACACTGAGGAACTAGCTTAAGATTTTACAGATAGAGAACAGAAGTGTGAAGATTCCCATTCAGTCTTCCTAATTCCAAATACAGTCCTCATCTGGGAAATGGCTGAAGGTCTAGGCCTGTGGACCCCAGGACTCATGGTAAAAGGGAGAAGCTTCCCAGGGCCAGAATGCAGCTAGGAAGAATGCCCAATGTGGGGCACCTGGGTCGCTCAGCTGGTTAAGCATCTGCCTTCGGCTCAGGTCAGGAGCCTAGAGCCCTGGGATCAAGCCCTGCATCGGGCTCCCTGCTTAGTGGGGAGCCTGCTGCTCCCTCTGCCCTTCTGCCTCCCACTTGTGCTCTCTCTCTAGCTCTGCTCTCTCTCTCAAATAAATAAATAACATCTTAAAAAAAAAAAAAAGAATGCCTGGGGCGCCCGGGTGGCTCAGTTGTTGAGCGTCTGCCTTCAGCTCAGGTCATGATCCCGGGGTCCTGGGATCGAGCCCCACATCAGGCTCCCTGCTTGGTGGGAAGCCTGTTTCCCCCTCTCCCACTCCCCCTGCGTGTGTTCCCTCTCTCACTGTGTCTCTCTCTGTCAAATAAATAAATAAAATCTTAAAAAAAAAGAGAATGCCCAATGATAAGCACATTCTAGCACATTCTGAGGCCCAGACAGGATGCAGCTGAGGGTCTGGTCTCCGGCCAGTGAGACACGAGGACCTTTACGGCCCCCTCTGGTCCTAGGCACTAGGATTCCCAGCAGAGAGGAAAGACAGGGAGGAGGTGGGAGGCAGAGGGGAGAGGCAGCTGTCTGGGCAGTGGGGAGGCGTCAAGAGCACCACGGTCTCTACATGGGGCTGCACAGGCCTCGGCTAACATCTGGGGTCCTGGTTTCCCCCTGGGCCGGTCACCGTTCTATTTTGTCTTTCCTCCCTACCGTGTGTGAAATGTCACTGATCCTGGTGACAATCGTCTTGATGAGGGTTTTGGTATCATCCTGGACTTTTCGGATGGGCACTGCTTCAACACAGGACAGATAGGGCCAAAGCCACAGGAATCGGCACAGGGGTCCGCAACGCATTTTCCTTCCCAGGATGTGCTTCTCGGGCCTGAAAACGAAGGAAGCACACACAGCAAGTCGCTGGTATCTCAGAAAACACCCAGACGCCCTGTTACCGACCACATTGTCGGACGTGGATAAAAATGAGACTTGCCTTCTGCCATGGAAATCATCCCATCAGCGTCAAAGACAATTCGTTATCTAGAATTACATTAATGAAATGCATTTCCTCGGGGAGGCAAGGCCTGAGCAATTAATCTACGAAGTTGTGCGGGATGGACCACAGAGCAGGAAGCCAGGGCAGGAGCAAATGGACGACGTGGCGATATGACTTTATTGTGCACCGTGAGGAAGAGAACGGGCTTTTAAGGTCTGGTCTGAATCCAGCCATTTAATAGTTGCCTGACTCTAAGCATATCACATAACCACTAAAAACTGCACCCGCATCTCCTGCAATATACCCATCTCTAGGCTTTTATGAGGATCAAATGAGACAATGCGTGTGCAAGAGCTTTAAAGGTGTTTTGGAATGTACTCTCTTATTATCCTCATTACTAGAGATGATGGTACTTGTTCTCTCCATTCCTCTCCCACGGCAGCCTGCTGGTGCCTCTGTGAGGGCATTTATCATTGGCTTTATTTCTTCCTTTCTCTCCCACCGGGAGCCTGAATGCAACCAGCGCCGGTGGAAGGTCTGCTCGTGCATCACATACAGAGCCGGGCACAAGGATACGATCGTGAATAACAGATGTTCTCTACTCTCGGGTTGCTTATGCATTAGTAGGAGAGATAAACAGCTCAGTAGACCATTCCAATAGAGGGACGATAAACTTCAGGAGAAGGATGAGTGCAAGAGATCACAGGAATACAAAGGGGGCTCCCTGTAAGAGGTGTCACCTCAGCTGGGTATTAAAGGCCCGGTTGGGGTTGGTAAGAATGGAAAGTGGTTGCCACAAGTGTACAGAATACAGCTGGTTTAAAGGCATGGAGACAGGGACGCCTGGGTGGCTCAGTCGGTTAAGCGTCTGCCTTCAGCTCCGGTCATGATCCCAGAGTCCTGGGATCGAGTCTCGCATCAGCTCCCTGCTCGGCGGGGAGATTGCGTCTCCTGCCTGCTGCTCTCTCTCTCTCTTTCTCTGACAAATAAGTAAAATCTTAAAATAAAATAAAATAAAGGCATGGAGACAAGAGAGACTATATGACATGTTCATCCAGGATGACTGACACTTTCAAAGTCATGGAACAATGAATTCTTATATTAAAATATGCAGATCCTTGAGGAAGCAGCAAAGTTTTAATAAGCTACATAAGGCAAAAGGTAATAAAGTTAAATGTATGCGAGTCTGTGATCCATGCTAAGGTGTGTGCATGAGCCTGAAATGATAATAGAATGTAAGTAAATGTTAGCAGGAAGGTTCCAGAGAAGGCAAAAAAGTTAATCTCTGCTTTTTATGTTCTGTCTCATCTGGGTCTTGATAAAAACAGATAATACATTTTCTGTCCACAGGTGGCAATATTAGTATGATTCATATTCTGGCAATATAATAGAATTAAACAATCTGTTTATATATTATTTATCATGCTTGATCAAAGGTATGCTTTTAATCTGAATTTTATAGAAGGGGGGAAAACGAGGGTCAGGAAGATGCATTAACTTGCTCAAAGTCAAACAGGTGAGTAGAGGAGTCAGGGTTCTGCTTAACCCAGAGAGGCTGGGGAGCCTTTTCCCCACCTCACAGTTTCCCCAGCCTTTGAGGAGAGCCCCAAATTACAAACCACCCCAATGCTCAACCAAGGTACCTCCTGGGGCCATGGTCCTTGGAAACAAATTCCCTGCTCTAGGAGTAAGCTATGAGATTAAACCCCATATCAACTTCGAACACGAAAAACCCCAAGTAATTCACGAGGGGGCACACTTCAAGTGTTTCCGTGCTTGCTTTCTCTCTTAAAAACTCGAAGCTCCCTCTATTAGCCACTGATTACATGAGTAAACATTTCCACCAAATGTTTGTGGAACAGAGTTAAATAGCGCTAATCCCCAGAATGGCTCCACGAAAGCCTAGCAAAGGTGGAAAGTATAGAGGTTCGGTCCCAAGGTGTCAGGGAGTCCCTGGGCAAATACTTAACTTCCCTACAGCATCCGTTCCTGTGAGTAAAACGGAACGTATAACGCCACCTGGCTCAAAAGGATAAATGAGATGAAACTGTCAAGCCCTTGCGTATCAGGCATGGAGGCACCGAAGGGTGGGATGGAGGGGAAGAGATCCGCCATTCGGGAATTGTGTGATCACTGGGCAAGGGTTGAAACACTGGGGTAGCACTGCCTGTAGCCAACCCCGAATCTAGCATTTGGCCCGCTGCCTTCCCTGGGCCACGTCCACAGGGTGCCTGGCATTTCTGGGCGCTCGCCCCGCAGCACAAGATTGAACGGTACCCTTTTCTAGGATTCTAGTGTAATGACACCCTCCTTCCTGAGAGAATTTATTACCAGATTAACTCTGGTCATAGTCGCTGTCGCATAATGGCCACCCTGTAGCACCTGAATGGGAAAACAGTTTTACAAGCCCCTCTATCACCACTGATAATACGCTTCAGCGGACATAGAAAATACACTGTAGTTCCTTGACATGTGGAGTTGAGAAGCTGCTGCTAAATCTGGAGAAGAAAAGGAGGCCAGATTTAGGGGAGTTCCATAGAGAAGCCATAACAAGTCCATCTGAGGTCAAAGTGGTGGAGGGAACGTGCCCCACCAACGCACGCAACCCAACACGTGTGCTCACGTACGTCACACCCACCACATGCACACACACAGACACATCAACACCCCGAACCCTTTTAGTAGAGGCTGCTTATTGCCTCCAGTATCTATTCTTCTCTTCTTCCCAAGTGATATCCAAGTTTAGATGGTGATGCGCCATCCAGAACAAATACTACACTTCTCAGCTTCCCCCGACGAGGTTTGGCTCTGCCATTAAAGTCTGGCCAATTCAGTATCTGCATGGTTGCTGCCTGGCGGCTCTGAGGGTTGTACGCCTTTGCCTCTTCCTCTTTCATCCCTCCCTCCATCCCGCACCCGGATTGCAGATGTGGTGGCCGCTGTTCTGGTGCCATCTTGAATCATGAGGAGGAGAGCCTCACTTTACAAGCGGTGGGGTGATGTGGGGAGCTGGAGGTCAGGTCCCTGAGGACTTTGTGGAGCTGAGGTGACCTACTGGCTTCAGACTGCCCATATCCAGATTTGTGCTGTGCGTGTGAAAGAGACATAACCTCTGTCTTGGTTAAGCCACTGTTCTGTTGGGTCTCTGCCAAATGCAGCCAAACCTGATAGCTGATTTATACACCTGGACGTGGGCATCAGGACCGAGTGAATGTCAAGTGCCCCTGGGTTCCCCTGGGTGTCAGTGCCTGGGTGGGACCTGGCTGTGGCCCAAGAAGGTGGTGCAGGTGGCCCATGAGAGCAGAGTTTAGGGGCTAGAGAGGGGAAGGATCATTCAAGACAGCAGCTGCGACTTCACATAGTCACTACCCAGTGGAGCGGGAGGGTGGACAGCTGATGTGTGTTGATCGCCCCCTGTGGGCCAGGTCTTTTGCAAAGACAAAAAGGACACGGGACCACAGGAGGGCGGGATTCAGGACGAGGAAGGGATGGGGCTGAAGACTGCTGGGTTTGCCAGAAGCCCAGGGAATATACCACAGTATTTAATGCAGTCAATTATTAACGTCTATTATTTGCTAGAGATAAAAGAAAAGGACAAAACTGTGCTCTGGAGCAATCAGTTCACATAATCAGCTGTAAATCCAGGAAGAATGTTTAAACAGACAGCATGCCCAGGGTGATCCAGGAGAGGGAGACGTGTGTAAAATTATGAACTCTGGAGTTCAGCGGAAGGTCCTGTCCAACAGGACCTTGGAGAAGTTGGCCAGAATCTCTCAGACTTATTGTTCTTAGCTATAAAATGGGAATGATACAAACTGTAATTCCCACCTGAGGCTGTTCTGGGGATGAAATGAGGGAATACGTGTAAAGCGCTAGCTCCCGGCCTGGCCTAATACACATTAGCTGTTATCAGCACTATTTCCAGGAAGGAATCAGGGAGGCGTCTTGGAGGAGGTGGCATTTGATAAGGGCTCTAAGAGTCAGGAGGAACTGGGTTTGTGAAGGTGGAGGAGAGGAGCAGCCCAGCTGAGGGCCCAGAGGCTGAAGAACACCTTCGAACTCAGGACACGGGGGCTTACGGCCAGCCTGGAATGTGTGATGGGCCAGGAAGGGCGGACACGAACTCAGGGGCTCACGGCCAGCCTGGAAGGTGTGATGGGCCAGGAAGGGCGGAAGGCTTGGGTCCCGAGTGCCGCATAGGGAGCCTAGGTTTCTTTCGTGGAAACGAGGAGCTCTGACTATTCCCAGGCTAATACTTTCAGCCCAGGTGACAAGAAGAATGGAGATGGAAATTGGCAGAGGCACCGGGAGGGAGTTGCAACGCCGCTGATTTGTTGGTTGCAGCTGGTGGAAACTCAGGTGGACCCATCCAGCTGACAGTTGGGATTGGAGGTCACAGTCAAAAAGACGGGGCTGCAGATGTAGACCCAGAAGTGCCTGTATGGAGAGAGCTGAGGTGGGAGGAACGGGGAGGAGAGGCTATGGTCAGCCAGCTGCCTGGGCTGCAAAATCTTTCATTTCTAGAAGTTCTAAAATGGTTTTGAACATGTAGGAGCTGTCATTTTTTTGAGAGTTAAAAGATGAACCACTGAAATGTTGATACGACATTCTGTCTCTTTGGTTTCTCTCTGCCCGTTATTTAAGCAGAGCCTAGGGAGGGAGATGGGCACGGCCGGGGGAGGTGTGGGCAATGAGCTGCACGCACACAGACCGTGGCCTCCCCTCACTCTGCTGGCTCCCTGCCTCCACTCTTCTGCTCACCCTCTGGACCTCCTGGTCACTCGCTTTTGCCTCCTGCTGCCTTCCGTCTCCTTTAATTAAGACCCTGACACTCCCCGTCATCTCTACGAGCATGCCCGCCATCCTCTCCATGCACCGGAGAAGAAAAGAGAAAAACCAGAAAATGGAGCCTCCCAGGGCAGCACTAGACAAGGAAATGGCACCACAGAAAACAGTTCCAAGGCCGGCAGGAGAGGCTCATATAACCACACCTTCCATCCGACCACGATTTCCTACTCTCTGAGTCCACCTGGGCCCTGGGTGCTGGCCCAGTTCTATTCATCCTTAGCTGACCCCCCGGCCCCAACCCTGCCCCACTTCTAGGCAGGCCCCACACCTCTGCCTTCTCCACAGACAAGCTCACCTCCTATTTCCCCAAGAAGCGGGTGGCCTCCAGATGGGACCTCCTTCGTCTCCACTCTGGTCCTATGGGATGAGGCAGAGCACTCGCAAGATAGGGGGATGCTTCTCCAGATCCAGGCTGGATGGTTTGCTGAGCCAAGGTCGGGCCTGCCTACAGTCTTCTGATGGTAGCAGTGGGGGTCGGGGGTGGGGAGAGCTTAGGGTCACAGAGGCATTTGCTGGTGGGGGCTGCTAGCCTTGAGCTATCCAAAGTCTCATGTCTTCTCCTGGCTGAAAGTGCCAGAGGTCACAGGAACCCAGCACACACTTCTCTCTTCCTTCTTCTCTTCTCCAGCCATTTGGGATTTCTATACCCTTCTCTTCAATAATCCTCAGTGTGCTAGTATGAATTAAATTCAGATAATGTGGTATTTGCTGTTAATTATGAGGGAAAAGCTTTGGATGATCTAAGACTCTCCCTGCAGAAATCCTTCCTGTGGGCTCCCTCCCATCCTTTCCTTCTACTCTCCCTTCCTTCCTTTCTCCATAATTCCAAGTTGGAAGGGACTTGGGGACAGGGAAAAAAATAAAGGATGAATAGAGACAAGGAAGACCGGATCTTGGTCATGAAAGGCACTCAGAATCCAGTGGAACAAACGGAAGCTAAAATAACTCCTTTTAGCACAACCTCATCAAGGTTATGAGGGAAGGCGCGTAGAATCTGGGGAACACAGAGGAAGGTGGTGACTCTGGGGAGGTGAGGGCAACTTCGTAAATGAGGCAGTATTTGAACTGAGACCTTAAAGGCAGGAGTTCCCCAGGGGGAAGAGGGCAAGCAGGGCATTCCAGACCAAGGCGAAAGTGCGGAGTTGGGGAAAACTGTGGTGGGTTTAGGAGAATTCAATTTGGCAGAAACGTAGAATGTGCAAGGTTAGAGAGCTAGAATGTCCTTAGCCTCCACTGTGAGATACTCTTCCACATACACTCACTTGAGTAGGTTTCAACTCTCTGAATATATTTTTAAATCCAGGAGAGATATAGACAAACATATGGGAGAGGAACAAGGGTCAAGAAACCAAACTCACCCTTATGATGAGTGATGTACTCTGAACAGTTCTGTTTTTTAAATGTTGGTTGCAGTATATTGTTTGAAACACTGAGCTAGCATGAGTGGTTCTCTCTTCTTTGTAACCGGGAGCCTCATTTGAAAAATGTTAACACTCTCAGGGCGCCTGGGTGGCTCAGTGGGTTAAAGCCTCTGCCTTCGGCTCAGGTCATGATCTCAGGGTCCTGGGATCGAGCCCCGCATCGGTCTCTCTGCTCAGCGGGGAGCCTGCTTCCTTCTCTCTCCGCCTGCCTCTCTGCGTACTTGTGAACTCTCTCTCTGTCAAATAAATAAATTAAAAAAAAAAAAAAAATCTAAAAAAGAAAAATGTTAACACTCTCAACCAGCAGCCAGAGTGTGGGAGTAGGGGTTACGTTCTTCCTACTCATCACAGACTACCCTCAAATCTGATCCCCATCATCGATAACAAATAGGTTTCAATTCCGGTGTCAAACTCTGATCAGTTTGCCGCTCCCGGGAGCTCTGTGCGGAGGGGGACCTGACGCTCCATCCAGCCTCAGAGGGAGAGGGTGCCTCGAATCCATTAGTGCTCTCTGCCAGGCGCAGGAGGCATGGACATGCTATTTGTTCCAGCATCTTCCAAGGGCCTGGCGCAGAGCACGTACTCCTTAGTGCTTGTTGAAAGAATAAATAAAATATTTCTTATCTCTGACCTACTGAATCCTACTGCTGGGAAGGACAGGGCCTCCCGATTGATTGATTGCACGACAGTTTGGCTCGATTTTCCTTGAAATCACATGCATGCCGTTCGAGGATGCACACCCCACAAGGACTCTACTTCCCCGAAGCCCCTTCTTTCTCCCCAACTCCCACGTTCCCTCAGGTGGCCTCTAGGCTGGAGTGGGGGACGACGACCTGGGCTCTGTGAGGAGAGCTCTCCCAAGCGGCCACCTCCACACCCTGCACAGGCTACTCAGACACGAGAGGCATCTGCCTGGGGCTGAAAGGCAGGAAGTCATTGCAATCTCCCTGGCTCTGTCCTTGGCGCTTGGAGCCATTTCCTGGAATGGAGAGGGGGGGGGAAATACTTCCCCAAATACCAAGAAGAGTTATTTTGGGCATAAGATGTGCAAAATATGAGAAGGACGCTCCTTTGGCCAACATGGACACGTTCCCCTCAGCCCAGTGTCCGCAATTGCTAGAAAAAGGAAGAACCTAAAAACACTGTTTTTCTCTTGCCCTCTCCCCCCACCTAAAAGAGAAATGATCCGCGTGGCATCTCTGCTCCTGGGGATGTGGGAATAGCAGCGACTATGGTTCTGCAGGCCAGGGAAAGAGACTGGGTACCCTCTCTCCCACCAGTCCCAGCTGAGGGCTGCCCACCTCAGAACTCTACAGAGCAAACCTCCCCGTTCCTACAACAGGGAGCCGTGAAGCTGGTGTTTCTGGGGCCATGCCTGCAAAAACCTACCCAAACCTACCCTCTGCCCCACCCACTCCGAAGACCCCCTTCCAGCAGAAATCAAACAACTCATCCTCTCCAAAATTGCTATTCTCAAATGACAAGCAGGCCACTCGTCTTGGATCTAAGCTGTATGTAAGGATTCACAATTCCAAAATGCCACCATCTTGCAGCTATAGAAACGGGAAGGATAAAGGCAACCACACCCACAGTGAAATGGAAACCAGACCCGGAGAGAAGGCGGACTCTGCCCGGGGCCCACCTGCCGACAGTGGGTAAGTGAGAAACATGCAGTAGGCCTTTCCAGGACCCGCTGCTTTGTCACCTCAGAAAACCCCAATTTCATCCTTCCTCAGGAAGGCAATTTGCTTGGCTTTGAGGCCAGATGTGGTGAGACTCTGCAGAATTTTTCCGAGATAGTCGCATTCTTCGGGACCCTTTTCTTTGCACGTCTACCCCACATTGATCCTGTTCCCAGGCTCTGGCCTTACACAGATCCTCGGGTTCACACATCAGAGATGAACACCCCCACTGGAAAATGATGTCAGAATTCTTCGCTGCAGAGCAAAGCTAGTCCCCAGAAACTGAACACTCCTACCGGAACCCCCAGCACCCCAGACTCTATCCCCTCCAGAGGGGGGCAGGGTACCCTGATCTTTGGGGATGTGCTCAACGCAATTTCCAAAGCATCTCAGCAGCTGGGCTGGCGGCTCTGACAGTCTCCCGGGACCCTAGCTGGCTCCGTGGCACAGATTCCTGCTCCGTGGGTCCTGGCACAGCCCGGCCCTGAAGCCAGATCTCCCCGGCCGCCTTCCCTGCCCTTAGAACTCTGGTACAAAGCCGACATAGTCCAGAACCAAGCCGTCTGTCCTGGTTTCCGTCTGCCCTCAGTTTCCCTGGCGTTCAGGGTGGGGTGGCTGGTCAAGAAAGACCGGCGGAGAAGGAAAAAGGAGCGTGCCGGGTCTTACCTCGCAGCTGCTGGCGCCGCGATTCCTCCGGGGCTCCATGCCTGCCCGCCGCTCTTATAGCCGCCCAGCACCAGTTGCGCAACTGGCCGGCAGGCCCGGGCGCACCCCGAGCGCCAGCTCCCGCCCCGCCCTGCCGGGCAGCGTGGGACAGCGTCCGACCGGCCGGCTGCGGGGTAGGGGCCTCGAGGGACGGCCTCCGCGGCGCGGGGAGCCACGCGCGCACCCTCGGGGACGGCCCGAAAGCCCGGGGGCCGAGGAGCAGGAGGCGAGAGCCGCAAGTCCTCGAGGTTCCGTCCGAGGCTCGGCGCGGCCGTGATGCCAAGGATCGGCCTCTCTGGGCCGGGGTGGCGGCGAGGGGCTCCTCTGAGACGGCGGGGAGCTCAGACAAGGGCGCGCCCTAGACGGAAGCCGAGGCGCACCGACGGCGAGGCCCGCGCGGCCTGCCTGACGGCCCCGGGCTAGAGCGAGCGGCCTGCCCTGCGGCCCGCGCCCGCAGCCAGGATGGGGGTGTGCTCTGGCGCGCCCAGAACCCGGCTCCCAGTGCTCAGGCACGCGGCACTGGGTTGTGCAGCGTCTGCCACCAGACTCCACTGGGTGCGCTGCTCCGAAGGGCTGCGAGGAGGACCGCGCACGGTGGCCTTTCGGGGATGCTCTGGACACACCGCAGGTCCATCCTCTACCCAGTATTTCTCAGGTACATAGGAGAGTGTAGGAAGCGGTATTTTCCCCTCCCCGCCTGGGGGTAGGAGCCTGAGAATCCCTCGGGCTTCAGAGACAAGCAAACTGAAGTCCAAGGAGGTTAAGTGACTTTCCTCAGAACTCCCAGCTGGGAAAGAATAGAGACGGGCCAGGAACCCAGGTGCCAACAGCCAGACCAGGCCCATTCCCAGCCCCACAGCAAACAGCAGCCCTGAAAACAAACCCTTGCGTCAAGAACCCGCCCATCTTGTGCGAGAGCAGTTGGCAAGTTATTCGGATGGGCCAAATCCCCCCCCCCCCCACCTGTTTTGGAATGGCCCTGAGCTAGGAAGGGTTTTTGCATTTTTAAACAGTCGAAAAAAGAATAAAAAGAAGAACGTTATGGCTCGTGAACATGATATGAAATTTACATTCTGGTGTCCAAAAATAAATTTTTGAATTTTGGCCAAAAAATTTGGGGGGAACTTTCCCCACTTGTACCTACGTATCTCTGATGTTGCCTCTTGGTCTGAAAAGCCTCAAATGTTTATTATCCAGCCCTTTGGAGAGAAAGTTTGCTGACCCCTGAACTAAAGGATACACAGCACATCGGCTCCTCTGGGCCTTCATTCCTGCCAGATGTGGCTGGGCGTGCAGGACGGGTCATCCAGCCCTTCTTCCAGCAGACTCTCCCCATTGCACTGGGGTCTCTTCCTTCCTCATTGAAGAAGCTTGTCCTGATCACCTTTCCAGCCAATTCCCCTCCTTCCGGCTGGCTTGGGTGACCTCTTCCATCTCCTCCCACAGGCTCTAAGTGGAAGGCCGGGGTTGGGCCATCCCCTTTTTAAGTCCTGGTACCTTTGCAGTGCCAGGGGCACGTGGGTGCCCAGGAAAAATTTCCTGAATGGAACTCCAGCGGCACCATGAGCCACAGAACTGATTTCCGACATGCAGTGTTAGTGACAACGGTGTGGTCAAGGCCACTGGGAGATACAGATATTTAAAAGGTGGGGAAACACACCTGCATCGATGATAGTGTGGAGGGGATGAGGAAAGCTAGCCTGACACAGGTCCTGACATCACCATCAGATTGCATTGGAGACATTCTGGTCGAAACACGTTCCCTAAAGTCTGGTGTGCCCCAGGGTCTGTTTTGTTCACGGCTAAATGAACCAATTTTAGTATATGTGCTGCCGAAGCGAGCCCCGGCTAAATGAACCAAATCTCCAGCTAATAAACCAAATAAACCAAATCTGCAGCTCATAGTCCAGGACTGAGCATGAGGTATTTCATTTTTAAAACATATTTTTAAATGAAAATTTCAAACATACAGCAAAGGAGGAGATATATCCCTTGCCTAGATTGACTTATGATTATTTTCCCATATTTGCTTCATTTATTTTTTGGCTAAAATATTTTAAAGCAAATTACAGGCATCATGACATTTCATCCTTAAATACTTCAGTGTGAGTCTCTAAAAAATAAGGAAGCATTTCCCCATAACCACAAGACCATTGTCACACAATTATAATTCCTTAGCATCATGAAGGAGTCACTCTACATTCAAATTCCCCCAAATATCTCAACAATGGTCCCTCATCGCTGCTTTGTTTGAGCCTGGTTGTTTCACACTTATTTAATAACTATTTTTTGAAGGAAGGAAGAAAGGAAGTTGAACTAGTATTTGTGGAAGTCAGAGAGTGTTAGCACTGCCTGTGATTTATAACTGTACTGCCACGGAAAATGTCCAACATAAGAAATTGATAAGATTATTAAAAAGCCACATAAGAGCAATATGCACACATTAAAAATTATGCTGTAAAATATAATATTTAATGATGCAGGAAAAATAATTCTGTTTTGTGAACTGGAAAGAATCCAATTATAGGGCATCTGCCTGCTCGGTTGGTGGAGCACGCGACTCTTGATCTCGGGGTTGTGAGTTCGAGCCCCACGCTGGGTGCAGAGATTGCTTAAAGAAATAAAAAATAAATAAATGAGTGAAGAAACCGGTCACAAAGTGGTGTTTTCCGATCACACACATTCACACCAAAATATATGGTATTGCTTCTGGGACTGGGATTAGAAGTGATGTTTAATCTCTTTTTTCATGCTTTTCTGCTTTTAGAAAGTGTCTGTAATAGAATTACATTTTAAAGAAAAATACGTTATGATGCTGTGTTATTTTCCTACAGTGGCTGTTGCACTCGCTGCAATCAAGCTTTCCTTGTCCCCAGCATCTTTATACCTTGCCTCTAAGTGAGGGCTTAGCTTATTTGCAGGAACCTGGAACAGCCTAGGGTTACTCATCTCAATACCATCATCTTCAGGGTCGCAGGCTGGATTTGAACAGATCTCTTGCATGAACATCAAGCAGCACTTGAGACCGCATTGCAAGGATATGGACTGCCTATCTGTCTGTCTATCCCTCCCCTACACTTGGTTGATTAAGAAATCTTTATGTTGTTTTGGGGCGCCTGAGTAGCTCAGTCGGTAAGCGTCTGCCCTCAGCTCGGGTCATGATCCCAGGGTCCTGGGATGAGTCCCACATTGGCTTCTCCCTCTCCCTCTGCCCTTCCCCTGGCTTGTGCTCTCTCTCTCAAATAAATACATAAACTCTTTTAATAAAGAAATCAATCTTTATGTTATTTTATTTTTAATAAAATCTTACTTTTTTTTTTTATTCAAAAGAGACAAAGAGATACGAAAACTCAGTCTCTTCCCTGTGCTCCCTCTTTCCCTAACAGCAACTGTTGTTACCAAATTCTGCTTTGTCTTTCCATGGATATTCATGCTCTATCCTTCATCTCCCTATTTGCTTAAAAAAAACCCAAAAACCCACACGAATGATGTCATCGTAAACGCGCTACTCTTCCTGCCCCTTGTCTTGAAAATTTTTTTTATTTTGGTGAATTTCAAATCTCCATAATACACTTACAAGAAAACATGACCTAATAAATCCCCACGTACCCATCATCCAGCTTCAACTACTATTAATCTCACTTCTTCCATTAACCATATCCAGAATATCACTTCTTACCAGCGTACATATATCTTAATGATCTCGAATGTAATTTCTTACCAGTATACATTGAGCTGTGCCAATCTTTTTAAAGTCATATGTTTCATTTTATGGATGCACAGTCATTAATCTAACCATATTGTTGCATACATGATGTCTGAATCAATCTCTTTAATTAAATTAATATTTAATGTAATTATATTTCAATATGAATAAATATAGTGATGTAAGGATACTTACCTGTGTGTGAGTATATCTGTGGGAGAGATCCTGATAATTCTGTGGGAGAACTGTTGAGTCAAAGGGCATGTACATTCCAACAGAAATACATTGCCAAGTTACATCTGTAGAGATTGCACCAATTTACATATGCAAATGGCTGCAAGTAACAGTGACTTCAGGATTAGCAGCATTTAGTGATCTCTTATAACCAGAAGCCTGGAGGAGGGCAGGTGCAGTAGCCCAGCGGCATCATCAAGGATCCTGTTCCTTCTAAACATGCCTGGAACAAAGGCACACAGATGTACGTATAAACAGATTTTGTTGGTTCAGATACGATTTTTTACACGTAAATGTTCTGTCTACTCATCTGACTGTGCTTTGTCTGTTTGACTCTATAATAAAATTCAGAAGCAAAACTTGAAGGAGAAGGAGAAATAGGAGGAGAAGGAGGAGAAGGGGGGGAAGAGGAAGGAGAAGGAGAAGTTAGCAGAGGGGGAGGAGGAGGAGAAGAAGAATCCTGCTCCTTCTGATCTTCTATTCTTCCATTGTGTCCTTGTGCTTATTGCTTCACAGTTGCAAGATAGATCCTACCCCTTCAGGCATCATGTCCTCACATGATTGCCCAGTAAGACAGAGGCGAAAGGTTTTCTTTTCTTGAAATTCTGTTTCAATTTGGGGCAGAGAAGTCACATTTTCCCTTATTTCTCATTGACCAGAACTGGGACTTATGCCCACCCCTAGACGGATCACTGGTAAAGTAGAATGTGATTGCCACGACTGATTTAGACCAATCATAAGTCTCCCCCTGGAGCTGGGGCAGATCAAGGTGGATGAAGGAAAGCTCTGTCCTTACCTGAAAGGATTAGGATTCCATGAGCTTGAAAGGAGAGTAGAAATGGCTCGTGGGTACACAACAAATAGTGCTTACTGTATTCAGCTATGGTGCGTTATCAAGCTTCTGATAGACTTGACATATTATTAAATAGTAAAACTTAAAAATCCTTTTTGTTTCAGCCCTGACAACCTTCACAATAAAAAAAAAAAGGTAATCTAGCACTTTATATTTGAATATTGCTTTTTCTTTTTCAAAGCACTTTCATGATCTCATTTGATTTTGACAGTAACCCACATTAAGAGGTAGGCGGGTCTTATTCCCATGTTATAGGCGGGAGCCTGAGCTTCAGAATGGTCAGAGGACTCGCCCGGCAAGTGGTGTCATTGGATGCCGCAGCTGTCCCCTGTGGTTCCGCACTGACGTCAGCCCGAGCTGCAGGCTGACGAGGGTGCGCTGGGGTCTGAAGGTGGCCTCACGGAGCCCTGTGTTTTGCAGGAGCCTCTGGTGGTGCCCTGTCGAGGGAGAAGAAAGGCAGACAACGGTTAAATCTTGGTTCTGACTTTAGGTAATTCTAAGAAGCGTCTCTGGTATGAAATAGGCCTTTCCAACGACATCGAGGAGAGTCTCAACAGGCCTATAAATTGGACTAAAAAAGCAACTGGATACTTGAGCCAAATCATAGGTCTATGAAATAAAATGAGTATTAAATATGTGTATGGGGGGGGGTGGAATGGATTGGATCTTTTGCTATGTATGTGGCCCCTTATGGGTGAGCTCCCCAAGGGCAAAGACCATATCCTACTCACCTCATTGTTCCCAGCCCCTGACACAGAACCTGATCCGTGGAAGGTGCTCCATAAATGCCTGTCGGATGCGTGAGTGCTCTACCATATTCCTGCTGACGACTGATGTTCCCCCTGCTATCATGTCAGAGGACCCTGCTTATGTCTACATAGAACCAATCAAAAAGTATAATCAATCAATCAATCAATTAATTACGAATTTGTCTATATTTCTGTCTGCATCATGAGAATGTAAGTTCCATGAGGATCAAGAGGGGGTCCGCTCATCCCGGCTCAGGACTGGTATATAGGAAGGGCTCTATAAACTGCGAATTGGAGTTTCGAGCAAATGTTTGTATCCCTAGTTTTTAGCAGTGGGCGCATGGTGGGCCCTCAATAAATACCCATGGATTATCCATTCCTGACTTCGAACAACAGTGACTTTGCGAAAACATACCTCTTACAGGTTGGGGTGAAGTGGAGCAGGGTCAGGGAACCAGTGTCCCAGGTGGATAGACAGCCCGCCATGAGGTCTGCTACCTTCCATGGGATCCCATCTGAAGGGCCAGGTCAGCTAGAGGAGAGATTCAGGGAGAGAGAGATCAAATCGTTTACAAAGGAAGGTAAAGAGGGTCTGGCTTTTGAAGGACTTTGATAGAGAGCGGGAGCCATTAAAGGCACCATGTGAAGGATTCCCAGGGCCAAGGCACCATCTGGGAAGATTCAACTGGCAGAGAAACATGGGAAGGATTGCAAGGAAAAAACTAAAATCGAGGAGACAAATTAGAAAAGGTCTTTTTTTTCCCCCCATTTTTTCATTTCCCGTTCAATCAGGAAGCATACATGGAAAGCACACATGGGCTGGGGGCTGTGTTAGGTCCTGGAGACGAAAAAATGAGTAAGATTTACTCGTGGACCTCTGCAACAGTTCCGGAGCCTGAGTGAGGGGCATGGGGAGACATTTCAAAGACCGGAACACCAGCCCTCCCTGTTCGCTGAAGGACCAACCCTACGAGGGGAAAGCAGCCATCATTCCGTAAGCCTACCGGTGACGGTGCTGCGGTCAGAGACGAGGAAAGCGGGAGGTGCCCGGGCGTGGAGGGGAGACGGCAGGCTGGGGCCATGATGCTTGGAACCATGGCTATTTGGAACATCCCGTTGCAGATGTCCGACCCTGAACCGGGGGCTGAAGTCCACGTAAGGCCAAGGATGGACACGTGGTTCCAGGCATCATCTTCAAAGACAGGAAAGACGACTTCTCATGGCATCGGGATTGTGGGGAGCAGTGGGCTCGGAACCGTGAAACGCTGTGGAATCTGTAAGGTTCCAGTACAGTTGTGTGCAGTGAAGGGGTGTGAAAGAAGTGGGGGTGGCCGGGGAGGTGCTCAGAGGAAGCCCCACAAAATAGAGGGTACCCTGGAGCTCAGCAGTCTCCAGAAGGTTGGAGGAAGAGCCCTGGGAAGAACGCAGCAAGAACAGCACCGCCACTGTCCCCTGCCCTTAATTATTTGATTGCCCAAATAATCATGTTCATTGCAGAAAATTAGAAAATGCAAAAAAGCAAAGCCACAGAAAAAAAAAAAAAAGCCATCCCTAATCCCCCCACACTGAGATAACCCCTGTTAATATGGCCGTGCTGATTTGCCCAGACTTGGTAACAGCCTCTTCCATCCTGGGTTGGAACCCAGCCTGGAAACTCTGAAAAGAAACGACAGCCAAGAGGTCGCCTCCAGCAGGCTCATGCTCCGGGCTGCACGCTCTTTCCCTCGGCGAATCTCTCTCCTCCCAGTTGGAGTGGAAGGACTCGGGCCATGATCCTGGGTAGAGCTGGACCCTCCCCAGAAACCTGGGGACTGAACAGGCATTGGGGAAGATGCTGCGGAGAGACAGCAAGAAGCCTTCGGTCCTACAAGAAGGCGGAGCCCCGATGCATCCTTCGGCTTCCAGAGTCCCGGGGCGCAGGCTCTGTCCCCAAAGGAGGGGTTTTACCAGGCTCCTTGCATAACCGTCTGTGGACAAGTCTCTAGCAGCTAGGGGCTAGCTCAGGAGGACACACCCGCGTCTCCTGCAGTTAGAGTAGCAAACATGCTGGGGTGTGCGCCTCTCCTCGGGGACCCTTGAGGAATTCAGTCTTCCAGGAACGATCTGGGAACAATTCGAAATCACCATGGAAACATGACTGGCAACATTGATTGTCTCAGAGGGCTGGCCTTCGGGCCACACTGCCTGGGGTTGAATCCTGACTCTGCCATATATTAGCACGAGCTTTGGGGTAAGATACTCACCCTCTGTCTGCCTCTGCTTCCTCATTAGTGATGAGAGCATCGTAGGGCCAGCTCAGAGGGTTACCGTGAGGGTGGCTTGTGTTCATTCGGGGAAAGCACTCGGTAACCGCCCCACAAATGGGACTTACTAATGAGAGCAGGAACATTCAGAGCACACTGCACGGGGAGGATCAGTCTGGAAGGCTTTCTGTAGAAGGCACCGGGTTTGTATGGGCTAAGCGGTCATCGAGGGAAGGAGTTCAAATGGACCTGCTCAGCTGAATGGACTACAGGGACCAGAAAAATCCATCCATTCTGCCTTTACGCGAGACTCAGGCCTGAGTCCTGGTTTGTCCCATCGTGGCCTATCGTGAGGCTGGCGAGTGGGGAGATCTGCGTGCCCGGGGCTGAGGCAAGGCCGCCAAGCGCCTTTCTGGAGGACATCTCTGGAGGAGGGTTGGGGCGTGGCTAAGCAGCATGGTCTAGAATCCGGGAGCTCGTGGGCTAAGCCTGCTCCCAGAAATATGGCTCCCTAGCACCCAGCCCCTGCCTGGGCATCCCTTGTCCTGTGCCCAGGGAGACGTCACTTTATTACACTTTAAAAAATAGAGCATCTTTCACCCGGATTATACAAGTAAAGGACACGAGTTGTAGAAAACATCCAGAGAAGATACTTTAAGTTTCTTCTAATTCACCTACTCTGAAGTCACCAACATTTTCTATTTTTTAGGCATTAACTTTTCCCTCTTTCTTGTGTCTTGCTATATGTGCGTATATACTTTTTTCTCTCATAAATAGGATCAGCCAGTGCATATTGTTTTGCAATGGGATGTTTTCAACTGTCTTCGACTTTCTTTTCATGTCGCTAAGTATTCCTCCATGATGTAATTTATCATGCTAGCTTTGTACAACTATGCCGTAAATTACTTAACCTATCTCTTATGGTGGAGAATTTAGATCCTTTTTGATGATTTTTTTTTCCCGTCTCATAAACAATGCTCTCATGCATAATCTTGTAGATAAATCTATCACATATTCACGCTTACTTCCTTAGGATGATTTCGAAAGACTGGGCTAACAGGTATGCCTAATTTAAGGCCTTGGATGCCTACTGCAAGTCTCCCCAGATGAGGAACCCCCCCCCCCTCGCCTCCGTGGTGGATTTCCTACCAGTGGACCTGAGAAGGCCCGGCTATACCATTTGCAGAGAGCTGGGCAGATAACCACCAAGCACCTTTGAAATTCCCCCGCGGCTGAAGGAAAGTGGCTGGGACAAGGGATGAGGCAGAAAGTTGTGTCCACTGATATGTAACCAAAAAACACAGTTGTCCCTTGAGAGCCAGGTAAGCTGAAGACAGTTGGTGGAATCTGGGGACTCCGTGGAGGTGAGCGCGGTGCCTCAAAGAGGAATGACTCAGGAGGGACAGACTTTCCAGCTCAAAAACCTGCTTGTAGCTTTCAAGGGAGCCCCAGCTTTGCCCATGCCTCTAGACGCAGTCTGTCTATCCCACCAGTCGGAGCTCCCCGACGGGAGGGATGTGTGTGTCCCCGTCCGCATGCCCACACCCAACCCTGGGGCTGGGAAAGATTTGTTGAGCACAGGTGACAGACTCCAGCCCAACTCACAGCCTCTGTAGGCGCCTGTCCTGCATTTTCAGGTCAAGGTCAAGTTTGCTGGCACCCACCTTACTGCCAGCAGAGTGTACATTAGAGCATCTTTTGTGGGGGCTGCTTGATCCGTGTGTCCCAAAGGCCTTAAAATATGCACACCTTTCAACCCCAATTTCACCTGTAGGAACACCCTAAAATAATCCAAGGCCCCCCAAGAATTGCCTGCCTGCCTTTCCCTTCCCTTCTCTTTATACCCTCTTGGCTCACATGGAGGAAGACGTTTCCGGCCCCGTGACCTCCACTCGGCTCCTCCTCGAAGCACGGTTAAAAATACGACCTCCTCTAGCGCACCTGCCCTTTCCCACTGCGGGAGAGTCACTTACGTGCGTGCCCTATTTGAACTTCCAAACCACAATCTATTTGAGGGTAGGCAGGCAGGCAGAATCCACATCTATTTTATCTTCATCCTCCTCTACACCTGGCAGAGCACAGTCCCAACAGCAAGTTCAGGGTGCCCTTGGGAGGCGGAGCCGGCCGCACTGCCCCGCGCTGCGAGCCGCGCCCTTCTGCCTGCCCACGTGAGCGCGCTGGCGTCAGGCGCGCGCTGCGCCAAGCGCGCACCCTTCTTAGGGGCTGCAGCATTTTCAACCCCAGTTTTCAGGTTCTCCATCTAAAATTTGTTGAGCAAATGGAGCCTGGAAGGGGTGAGGGGACTGGCCAAAGGCACACAAATTGGGTAGAATCCACATGATCGGATCTCAAGTCTGAGGCTCATTTCCTGGGGCAAGCTGTTTCATATTTATTCTGGGATACAAATACGATTATTTCTGATAGAAAAGAATTCCTCCCTTTACAAGAAGATCAAGCATACAGGACTTTAACTAGGCGCAGAGAGTTCCCCTGGTGAATTACAGGGAAGGTTTAATGAACTGAAATTTGATTCAAAAGTGCCAGCACCATGAAATGGGATTTTTTGAGATAAGGAGCCACTGTCATGGCCTTCCCAAAGACTGGGAGGACAGGAGGCCCTGGCATCCTCTCTTCCTCGTCTCAAAAAGCAGTGCCTTTTTACTAATAAAAGCCGAATTTGTATTGGTAGTACAGTTAATTACTGACAGTAAATTTGCAAGAGGGAGAGTTATGAGATGCTGAGATACTTAACCCACGCTGTGCTGACGTTCCAATGTTGAGAAGGAGAAAGCTGAGGCTCAGAGAGGTTAATTAACTTGCTCGAATTCACCCAGCAGAGCCCCAATTGCAGTCCCGGTCAGTCTGACCGAGCAGTTGGGGTTCTTTCCCCTGTGCAGGTGGTTCTCGCCCCAGCTGCATATCATTGGCTCCCGGTGCCCAGGTCTCAACTGAGCCTAATAAAATCAGAATCGCTAGGCTTGGTGCCAGCCATCGGTACTTTTTAAAAGCTCCCAGGAGCTTTAAGGAGCAGCCTGGTAGAGACAGCCTGACCTGTGCTCCCCACGCTGTGTCTCAGTCCTTGCCCCGGGGCCTCTTTGCTCCCAGGGAGAGCCCGGACAGGAGAGAGCCCCCCCCCCCCCCCCCCCGCCCCTCTCACCTCAGAACCACCCAGGAGCTTTTTAAGATAGACGGCTGCCCCCCGGGGCACCTGCAACAGATAACCGAAGGCAGGAACTCTGGGGTGGAATATGTGCATTAAGCAGATGTATTTTTAAAGCTCCCAAGGCGATAGAGAAAAGGGCAGCCAGTGTTGAGAATTAGTCCAGAAGCTTGAACCAGATGGCCTCTCCAGGGCCATGCCCTCAGGCAGCCAAGGGGCCCCACTGACCAGGGCGGACACCCGGTGAGGGCACCTACCCTTCGTGCGATTCCTGGCCAGCTGCGGGCAGGAAGGACAGAGGACAAAAGGATCAACATCCCACAATCCACTGCGCAAAGACATCATTAAATGCTCAGGAAAAGTCTTAACTCCCCAGTCAATTAAATGCTTCCCTGCAACATCGTTGACAAATTCACTTGACATAATCTTTCTTCACAGAAAAAGCAACATGCACTTGAGTCTTGGCGTAGAAAAGTGATTAAAAAAATTTGTCATGAATGAGGTCCAGATGAATGGGGTTCACTGTGGGAACAAAGGGAACTCTGCAGAAAGAGAGAAATGGGATCTTCAGCCTCCTCGAGCATCTATTGTGTGCGGGCTTTGTATGCAAAGCGGGGAGAGAACTGCTGAATAGGATTGTGATTCTGGGGGGCGGGGGGGGGCGGGAACAAAGGAAGATTACCAGTCAATGCATGAATGGGAGCTAGGTGCGCCCAGGGCAAAGAGCCCTGGAGAGAGAGAGCAGGCTGGGGCCAGCTGCCGGGGGCTTTAGCCTGCTCCCTCCATGTGACTCCTTCCTCCTGCTGGGCCCAGGCCGGGCCTTGCCCTGAACTCTCTTTAGGAAAAGAATGGGACAAAATCTCCTCCTAAGGCAATCAACGTCTCCACAAAGGTAGACAGAAAACCGGTTTTCTCATTCAATCAGCATTAAACCCAAATAGGTTGCACATCACAGGCAATCTGCTAAAAGGTTGCAAAGACAGAGACGTTTCCCTTTCATAGAACCAGCTACGACCCATCAGGTAAGAAAACCACATAGCATAACACCATTCGTCCCGCATAGCTCACCCTGGATTCCCCTGGTTTGGGGGGTGGCCATCTGTGTCTGCTAATTGCTTTTATTCAAAGAAAAATAAACCTCTCATCTCTTTATGATGAGAGCTAGTTTCGCAACTTGAAGCCGAAGTTAGGGTCTCACCCTCCCACAGAAACTAGGAGGTAGGAGGCTGTCTTCCCAGATGATTGTATTTCAAAGAAATGGTTCCTGGGTCCTTGAGAGAGGCAGGCCTGGGTCGTAAAGCCGGCAAGAAGCTTCTTTAGCTTTTGAAAAGATTTACATACATTTCAGAGAGACAGAGAAAGCATTTCCAATTACAAGTTTTCTTAAGTAAATGCTCTAAGACAAGGGAAAGGGGTGGGAGTGGGGAAGTCTCTTCCATTTTCTCTACAAGGAGAATTAAGCCTTTAAAAAAAAAAAAAAGATTTATTTATTTATTTGACAGAGAGAGAGAGAGAGAGAGATCACAAGTAGGCAGAGAGGCAGGCAGAGAGAGGCGGGGGAAGCAGGCTCCCCGCCGAGCAGAGAGACTGATGCAGAGAGACTGATGCGGGGCTCGATCCCAGGACCCTGAGATCATGACCTGAGCCGAAGGCAGAGGCTTTAACCCGCTGAGCCACCCAGGTGCCCCTGCCTTTTTTTTCCCCAAATTTCTAACTGCCCTGCAGATCTCTGCTTTGCCTCCGGGGGTGCCTGATGGGGAAGGGATGTGAGTGTCGGACCCCAGGGCGGGCATCCCAGACCGGAGAAAATCTGAGAAATAGTCTTAAACGGTATTTGATCTTGCGACCCGGGGAGGGAGCAGGGCGGAGGCACTTGGGGTTTTTGGATTTGTCTAGGGTGTTAGCAGTGATGGGTGGTCGCAGGAACCACAGATCCCCAAGCCCCTCTGCCTTCCTGGACTCATCCTGTGCCCCGGGTCACCCTTCCCCACCCTGACCCCAACCCCCATCCCCAACATGGTCTGGGTGACTCTCAGCTCCCTGCTGGGGAGGAAGGCGGTTGGGGGACCCTGGGCTGGTGCGGCTCCCAGGCTGTGGCTCTGCCCTCCCCGCCTCCCCCAGCGCAGCTCCTGCCTTCTGCTCCACTCCAGTGTGACTCTAACCCACTAGAACCTGCAGCCAACTCTGCGGAAAGTTCAAATCTTTAGGGACTTCATAAATTAGCCTTTACTGCTAAGTATTCTCCAGAAAAAAAAAGGGGAGTTGAGGGGGTGGCAAGGGCCTGCACAATTGCGGCTTACTCTTCTCCAGCTGCTACCGTTCACTTTGCCAGTCATCTGGCAGAACCGTCCCCAGAGGGGGCCGTGGGGCAGTGGGGTCCATGGGATGCGGGGATCGCTCTGGCTGGGGGGGGGGCTCTGGGTCCGGAGGGGGTGCAGTGGGGAGGGAAGGGCTGTTCTGAGGGGCAGGGGCTGTGACAGCGCTTGTTTTGTGTTGGCAAATTCTGAGCAGGACCTTGCATTTTTAGGGTGTGTATGTGAGTGTGTGCCCTTTTGTATTTACGGTAGGAGATTTAGGTCAGGATCCTCCATTTCTGCACCCATGTGTGTCTCTGAGCATGTTTTGCTGTGTCTGAGTGTCGTGTGTGTGTGTGTGTGTGTGTGTGTGTGTGTGTGTGTTCTTGCACTGGGTGCGGAGGGGAGGTTTCCATGAGATCCCACCGTGGCTGTGGGGAAGTCCGGTGGTTTCTCGGTCCTAGCCAGTGTCAGCAGAGAGGGTCACTGACAGTGGGATGATGCATTGATAGGGTCTGGTCCTCATGAGACTGGGAAGCAGCTTCCACCTGCCTCTCCACACCCTCTAGGTTGTACCCTTGTCCTCTGTTCCTCCTGTTTCTGGCCCAAAACTTGGCTGCTGGGGGCTGGTACCATAACTGCAAATGGGTCAACTCTCTATACCTTTGCTCCTACAGGTCCCTCGGCCTGAAACATCCTCCCCTTTTTCCTCATCTGGCTAAATTCTGCCCATCCTCCAGGAAGGTCACCTCCTCCAGGAAGCCCTCCTCCACTGCTCTGGGAAGAGGAAGGAGTCCGTCTCCCTGGACCAGGAGCATCTCACCCAGAACACACATCGGTTATAGCAGCCAACACCACTGTTAGACTCCCCTGTCTGTGGGTCTGTCTCACCCCCAGGCCACAGAGCTCCTTGAGATCAGATCACTGCTTTCATTGCTGGCTTTCTGTCCCCAGCACAGCTCTGGGCAGAATGTGGGCTTGTGAAATGAGTGGCTTTTCACTCTAGAAAATAGATCTGGGCTCCTGGTCCCTTTGAGATGTCCCTGGCTTGGCTCCCCTCCTTTCTCCACATTCGGGCCCAGGGACCCCTCTACTTTTCCCTGAGCAAGTGTATTCATCAGGGCTTTCCAGAGAAACACAATCAAAAGGATAATGTAACAAGGAATTGGCTCATGTGGTTATGGAGGCTGACAAGCTCAGAATCTACAGGGCAGATGGCAGGCTGGAGGCCGGGAAGGGCAGATGTTCCAGCTGGAGTCTGAAGGCTGTCTGATGGAGAAATCTTACTTGGGGGATGGTTGGTATTTTTGTGCCACTCAGGCCTTCGACTGATTAGATGAGGCCCACCTACATTATAGGGGGCAGTCTATTTTTCTCAACACCTGTCACGTCTGCTCTCAGGCACACGGCCCCTGTGTGGGGGAGCACATGTGTATTTGGTGAGAAATCCGTGTTTCCGACACAGTGTACTTTGCGATCTCCTTGTCGGGACCCCCAGTGTTTCCTCTTCTACTTCTCAGAACAAGAGGAGTTGCCCCAGGATATCGGAGAACCCCGAGCTTCTTCCTCGAAGGGGTCTGACTTCACGTGGCACGGAGCATCTCTGCCTTCTGCAGGAGGTATGGGGCTTTGTGTAGGTGAGGATTTGAGGGAACCTTCCTGTCATCCCTTCCACTGAAACAGGGAGCCAGGGAAGCGGGGTCTACCAGAAGTCCCAGACCTTCATCGGGCCACATGGCCTGGGCCATTTACTCCCGTTTTTGCCCAAGGCTCAGGGACATCGCCCCAGCATAGCGCTGTGTCTGATCCCCCTCACTGTTCATTCACTCATCCTAGAACATTGGCTCTCAGTATTTTCAGGCGTTTAAATCTAGTCCCTTCCAGGGTAGGGTTTCTTAATAAGTCTTGGTCAAGCATATGGCATTTACCAGAATTCTATGGGTTCACATGCCTCATACCTCACGGATCATCTGGGTCCTGAGGTTCCTCACCTGTGCCTTCAACAAACAGCCACCGGCTAGCTGGGCTTGAATTGCTTGGTTCCCTGAAAGCGTTCGGAACTGAAGTGTGCTTTTTTTTTTAAAAAAGATTTTATCTATCTCTTTGAGAAAGAGAGAGTGTGAGAGAGCGTGAATCAGGGGAGAGGCAGAGGGAGAAGAAGACTCCCCGCCGAGCAGGGAGCCCCACTCAGGGTTCGATCCCAGGACTCTGAGATTACGACTTGAGCCGAAGGCAGACGCTTAACTGGCTGAGCCACCCAGGCGCCCATGAAGTGGACTTTTCTAGTGGCATTGGTGTTCTTTCAATAAATTAAAATAGAACTTTTGGTAAAATAACCAAGAACAAAGAAGAAAATATATTATTTTAAAATAGGATATGCAGTTGGAATTAGATCCGAAGAAAGGCCAGCACCAGGCATAAACCAGCATCTTCCTTACAAATGATGCTGTCCTTTGTTTACTGTAACCCTGGTCCGCCTTTGGCTCAGGGAGAATTCATCGACCCTGAATCTTTTAACTCTCTTAGCTGTGTGCCAAATCTGATCGGATCTGTCAAGAGTCCTGGTCGGGAGCTTTTCTCCTGCCTTGATCTCCGATGTTTAATTAAGGACCTCTCCCGACCTCATAACTTTTCAGAAGGCAGCTTTGGTTTCTTACGTGTTTGTTGTGTCTTAGACCTGTTTCCTTGTGGTCTGCAGAGAGAGAGAGAGCGAGAGAGTGAATTATGGTAAGGTGTGATATTTCCAGAATATTCAATCCTTGCGACTGCCTTTTTCTGAATCAGCAGGAAGATTTTCCTTACCTGAGTTCCTTTCTCAGTCTCAGCTCTTTGCTGAGTTCACTATCTCTAACCTCCATCGAGAGGTCCCTTTGCAGCGAGGTCCCTGAGAAGGTCAGACTGTAAACTGACCCATCATGTTGTCTGACTCTGCAAAGCCCGCCCTTCCGTAGGTACAAGGCAGGCCATCCCAGAACATGGCTTTTTAAAGTACTTGTAACCGGAAGGTGACACAGAGCAAAAAGTGAGCATCTATCTGAGCATCTCTGTGCGCTCAGTATGATCCCGGGGCCCGAAAACAGAAGAGTGCTTACAGGCATTTTTCAGTCTGACCCAGGGAGTGAGCCACGAAGCAATAGGGCCCGAAGGTGGCAGCTCATTGCGTTTGACTCAGTGAGGCAAACACGCCTGAGTCCAGACCATTGGAGCCGTTTCCTGCTGCAAACCTACTTCTTGTGTCCCGGACACAGGCTGGACTTTGTTTTCTATTCATTCCCAGGTCACAAGTCTCACGGTGAAGGACCTAAGAGCCCTAAGGCCAGCCCGTTGGAGGTCAGGAAAGCCACAAAGCCGAGCTGTCCAAGAGGAAGATCAGGATGTTGGGAAGGACCACTGCTGGGCTTTGCTACACCCTGGCTGGGGTCATTTTGGTGGGGGCGGTGGGGGGCGGGTCTCTGCCCGTTTAATCCCAGATGTTTGGGAAGGCTTGGAGAAGTCTTTGGCATGAACAGAATCTACATAGTCTACAACACAGATTGCTTGTTTGATCGAGTGCTTACTGATCAATTTTGCAACATAAGACACCTTTCTATAATTCCCCTTAGAGAAGCTGAAACAGGGGCACCTGAGTGGCTCAGGTGGTTGAGCATCTGATTCTTGATTTTGGCTCAGGTCGTGGTGTCAGGGTCCTGAGATCCAGCCCGCATGGGGCTCCGCACTCAGCAGGGAGTCTGCTTAGGATTCTCCCTCTCCGTCTCTGCCCCTCCCCCTGCTCCCAAAGGTTCGTGCTCTCTCTCTCTCTAAAATAAATGAATAAATACATTTTTTTAAGATTTTATTTATTTATTTATTTGACAGAGAGACACAGCGAGAGAGGGAACACAAGCAGGGGGAGTGAGAGAGGGAGAAGCAGGCTTCCCGCTGAGCAGGGAGCCCGAGGCTGGGCTCGATCCCACGACCCAGAGATCATGACCCAAGCTGAAGGCAGACGCTCAACGACTGAGCCACCCAGACGCCCCTAAATGAATAAATCTTAAAAAGAAAAAAAGAAAAGCTGAACCAAGTTGACTAGTAAAGTTATTCAGGGCCATTCTTATCAAAAGGGTCCAAATGACGCCTCAGTCCTATGGCCACAGCTGCTCTGAGGGGTGGTGTAAAAATGGCTCGCGGGAGGTGAGTAGATAGACATTGTTAACGTTTATTGAGTGCTTGCTGGGAACCGGTCTCTCTGTGAAACCTTTACTTGATTATCTAATTTATTAAGATACACAGTGTTCTCTGGAGGAGGGAGTTCCAATCGTATTTGGGAACAATCAGGAGAGAGAAGAAGTCAACTGGGGGCAGGTCTTGGTGCCAAGAGGGGCTGTCCCAGCCAGATAACTTACCCCTCCACAGTGCAGGTCACCCGGAGAGGAAAGACACTACCC
>CM052887.1:73320498-73368237 GCA_028534135.1 Potos flavus | reverse complement strand
GGTCTTTGTGGGAAAAGTCAAAAGTTAATCAGGAACGAGTCGGGGGAAGATTGCTGGCAGGTGTGGAAGCTGCTCAAACATGTCGTCCTTTGTTGGAACTGGGCATCTCTCTGTTTTTCATTCAACAAGGACTGTGGGGCATCCACCACCACTTCCTGTCTGACCTACTGCTGATGACAGGGTGATCAAGTCTTCGTTGGGGCCCTGGGGCCATGACTGCATGCCATGTATGTGACTATGTCCAGGGAGCTTTCGTCCCAGAGTCAGAAGGGGCTCCGTAGTAACTCTGTCACTATGTTACATAAAACCTTACGTCGGTCATAATACCAAGTTGGTGGCCATGGTGTGGCATCTCAGAGGAAAAGAGATCTGGGAGCAGACCTTGGAGATAATGGGATTTGGAGGCATCATAGTCCACTGAGTTAAATATAAGTGGGAATCGTAGCAAGTTTTGGCTCAGGAACAGGATGGTTTTCAGAGTGATCGGCATGGGGAGGGAAGGGATGATTCCCCCACCTCCTCCCCTGACCATGCCCCTGCTGCTGTATCAGGCCAGGCTTGGTGGGGAGCAGGAGGAGGCTAAGGGCCCCTCAATCTCCTTTCTCTGCCCCCTGTATATTCTCCTCGTCTCCATTCCTCTGCATTCTGCTCTTCTGATTTTTCCTGGGTCCTGGGTGAGCTGGCGAAGTGGGCATGATGCTACTAATAAGCTGATTTGAGAGAAAAGTTTTTAGCTCATTGGACCTTCAGGAAAGACCTTGTCTGGCACCTTGCTTGGTAGGATAACAAGCTTTAGTGAAGCTAACAGTGATACTAGCCTACATCCCTGCCATATTCTTATTTTATATGCAGAAGGTATCAAGAATTGCTTCTGTAGGTGAAATCCGCCCTTCTTCTGGCAACAGAAAGCCTAAATTGGAAATGGTTTCCTGGGAGCCTCCTTTCCATTCTAGAGCTTCTCTGAGCTCAGGGGAGGGTGGGCACAGACAACTACACATATTCAGTGTTCTCCAGAACATTTCATGGCATTTGAAACATCAATAACAATTTATCTTTTCTCTCATACTCCTATGGTCTCTATTTACTCATAGGCCTCTTTTGAGAAATTAAGGAAATTAAAACAATTTACAATTGAACATCTACTCCGTGCCAAATCCTGTGCTAGGTATTTTATAAATACTATTTCCAAGCTTAATAACATCATGAGATAAGAATCATCACTACTGTTTTATAGATGAAGAAGTTGAGGCCCAGAAAAGTTATGGATTTGTTCAAGGTCATTGAGTGTTAAGATTCCAGTCAAGTCTTTTTAACTCAAAAGCTCACATTTTCTCACTATGTTACTACGTAATATAAAACATTGCATCAGTCAGTATAAAGTTAGGTTGTGCTACAGTAACAAGCAACCCTAAAATATTGGTGGTTTATAACAACCAAGTTTTATTTATTTATTTTTTATTTTTAAAGATTTTACTTATTTGAGAGAGAGAGCATGCGCATGAGTGGGGGTGGGGGCAGAGGGAGAAGCAGACTCCCCACTGAGCAGGGAGCTCGATGGCATGGGGTTCGATCCCAGGACCCTGGGATTATAAGCCAAGCTCAAGGCAGATGCTTAACCATCTGAGCTACCCAGGCGCCCCACAACCAAGTTTTATGATATCTTCCCATGTGATGCATCACAGTTGGCTGGGGACTCTGCTCCATAGTCCCCCATGACTCAGGCTGATGATGGAACAGCCACTGTCTTTTGCCAGCCCTCATGGTAGAGGTAGAGAAAGCTCTGGAGGGTCTAAAACTAGCACTTAAATGCCCCAGCATTGAATTGACCCACATTGCTTGTACTCACAGCTCACTGGCCCAAATATTACATGAATATTCCAAACCACAATGGGGAGGAAGCGCAAATCCCACTGGACAGCTGAGAACAGAAAGATACACGGCAGGTAGCACTGAAACCCACCATGAGTGTCTGACACAGGACTTGGCACCTACGTGCTCAATAAACATTATTTCACATCCCTTCCCCTTCCCCAGCGATGAACAGCTTATGGTGAAATAGTGCTCTTTTGGATCAAGAGAAGGGCCTTTAATTTTGCATTCTGTTCAGTGCTTTCTTTCCCCATTGGCTTGTGGCTGGGTCATGGGATATTGGCAGCAGTCCACATCTGGATCAGATTGTTCCGGGGCCTGGGTCTCCAGTGACCTGACGTCTAACCACGTATCAGGGGTCTCTATCGGTCGTCCTCAAATGCCACGTCGCAGGTGATGGATGATACTCACATGCACGGCCCACGACAGCCTCCCATGGGCATCCCAGATTGGCTCAGGGCTGCAAGGTCATCCCTGGCTGGAAGCTTTAAGTCCACCCCTTTTCCTTCCTTATAGGGCAGGACATCAGAATGCAAGTGAGTGAGAGGGGCATTGCCATAGGGATACATCGAATCTGTTCTAGCTGATAAAAAAAAATTCACCCGTCATTTCAGAACCTCAGTAGTTCGTCAGTAATAGCGAATTGCCTGGGACACACCTCATAACTGCCCCAGACAAGGCAGCGTGTCAGGACGGCCCCGTGGAGGAACTGCTCGTCAATAAGATGTGAGAGCAACCAGTTGTGAAATGAAAATTTATGTCAATTAACGGGTTGTTCCATCGACACTGTGCCAAAGAATTGATCGGAGAGGACATTTTGTCCATGCTAACTGAACTGACTTCTGGTCTTGGCATTGTGCACGCCCAGCCTGGTTATTAAGAATGTGAGCGTAATACTAAATCCCAGAATGTTAGACTGGAAGGAATCTCCAGAGACATTCTTCACGCATTCCTCTCATACTACAGACGAGAAAACTGAGAACAGCCAGACTTAAAGATTTGCTGAGGGGCACCCAGCACAATTGTTAACTATTGTGTGTGTTAGTGCACCCACAGCATTTTTAACATTTTCTGTAGCTATTTCAGAATCAAGATGCTCAACTGAATGGTATTGCATATTTTCTAAAAGTAGACAAGAATTTGAGAAACACCCCGTGGTGCAATTGTTCATTGCTTAAACTTGCTGCTGACTCATTTGCCTTACACCACTTCTTTACCAACATCGGTCATGGCATCCGTCGCTTACATTGGCTTTTTCCTCAGCTGGTCTCGTCCTCTCAGGCTGGGCTGGGAAACAGGATGTGGTGATGTCACCTCCGCTCATCTTCATTGGCTGGTGGACCAGGGCTCAGAGGTGAGGTCTCCGCTGGGAACTTCTTGGCACACAGATGTCCTCCAGCATGGAGTAAGCCACCTGCTGGCCATGAGGGCAAGCTGTTAAGGGCCAAAAGAGTGTGTGGAACAAGGAAGCCAAGGGTTTCAGGCTTCATATTTTTGGAATGGGATACACACAGTACTCCCTACAAACAAACACTGTTTAGAGTGTCGAGGGGAAAAAATTCCATTCGAAAATAGTCCTTACGGGGCGCCTGAGTGGCTCAATGGGTTAAAGCCTCTGTCTTCGGCTCAGGTCATGATCTCAGGGTCCTGGGATCCAGCCCCACATCGGGCTCTCTGCTCAGCGGGGAGCCTGCTTCCGCTTCTCTCTGCCTGCCTCTCTGCCAACTTGTGGTCTCGCTCTCTCTGTAAAATAAATAAATAAAATCTTAAAAAAAAAAAGAAAAGAAAAGAAAATAGTCCTTACTTCCACTGAACTGTGGCACTTCATACTTCCACTGAATTGTGACTTGAAATTTTTCCCTCACCTTGGGTTCCTGCCTCTTGAAATGTTTTTAGTGTGAGACAGGTGATTCTGTGGTGGTCCCTTCAATCTATCCCCCTCTTCTCCAGTCTATTTCAGAGGTCTTAAAGGCTCTCTGCTTCAGGGCCCAGGAGGGAAGGCACCCAGACCGGTTCAATAGGGCCCTGGGCTGAGGGTCAGGGTCAGTGGCCAGGATCTAGGCTGTCCACTGCCACTGCCCAGTCTAGGATTTTGGCAGTTCTCCCAACCCTACAGGCACAGATGCAGGAGGCAGCCCTTGGCATGGACAGAGAGTTGTTAGACTCGGGGCCAAAAAGTCAGCCCTTTCCCCCAGATGGAGCACATGCGACTGCCCCTCCCCCATGCAGCACCCCTCTTTCCCTCTCCCATGTGTTTCCATGGTTTAGGAAGTATTTGGAGGTTGGTGGGGATCGGAGAACAGGGAAGATGGAGCAGTAGGGTGACACCCTGCGACAAGTCTTTCCCTAACCCACACCAAAGAAGAGAGGGGGAAGAAGAAAGGACCTAAATTAAAGCATGAGAGTAGATTCTAGGTCACGCTGGGTACCCTTCTCCTGGTTTTACGCATTGTTGAGAAGACATCGAGAAAGACTTGCCCTTCCCAGTCCATCTTGTTGGCTTTGGTACAGAGCTCCACACACAGACCCAGACAGAGTCACACACATGAACAAACACACATGACTTCATCTTACTACGCACATACCAGTCACCTCTTTTGGGCCACTGGGTTCAGGTTCTGGAAAACCCCGGTGGTGGAAGAATTCATGTCTGAAGAACTTAAGCCTTTAAGGGAAAGTAGAGCTAGGAAGAGAAAGGTCAGAAATGAACTAGAGAAAATCTTTATAATTGCTTTTACAACCAGGAAAAAATGCAACCCAAGAGCACAGGGAAGAAGGAATCCATTAGGATGTATCCTATCCACATTGGTGGAGGTGTGAACTGTGTCAGCCAAGCTTGTGAGCAATTCAGCAATGCGTATATAACTGGGAATGCGTCCTCCCAAGGGCAGGCAGCAGCACTTCTAGGGAGAGACTCTAGGGAAACAAGTTCAAGGATGTTCACTGCAGAATCATTTATGACAAGTGAAGAGGTAGAAATAACTTCAGTGTCCATCAGTAGGTTAATGGATGAATTGTGGTCTCTTTGTACAGTTTAATGTTACTCATCAGCTAAAAGAAATGAGCTAGGTCTTCACCCAGCGACACAGGCAGACCTTAGAAACATCATGTTAGGTGAGAAAAGCAAGTTCCAGAATGATCAGTTCAATGCGACACCGCTTATGTAAATTAAGAAGCACTTAAAACATTGCTAGGTATAATTTATGAGTAATCCATATGTGATAAAGTATGAACACATTATGAGAAGAGTATCCCTCAATTTTAGGATAGCTCCTGCATCTTTGGAGGAAGGAAAAGGGAGGCAAAGGGGACTTTGCCATGTCAGTAAGGTTGTATTATTATTATTATTATTATTTTTTTTTTTTTTTAAAGAATCCAACATGAGGGGCGCCTGGGTGGCTCAGTCAGTGAAGTGACCAGCTCTTGGTTTCTGCTCAGGTCAGGATCTCAGGGTTGTGAGATCAAGCCCCACTTTGGGCCCCACGCTCAGCTCGGAGTCTGCTTGAGATTCTCTCTCTCCTTCTCCCTCTGCCCCTCCCTCAGCTCACATGTGCTCTAAACAAAGAAACAAAGAAACAAACAAATACATAAAATCTTAAAAAAACAAATTAAGAATCTGACATGACTGTGACAATATCTTAACATTTACTATTTCCGGTAGTGGGTGCAAGGATTTTGTTGTATTGCTTCTTATATTTTTCTGTATGTTTGAATTATTTCAACATTAGAAAAAGGAAAGAAGACTCCCCTGGCATTTTGCACACACTTACACGAGCAGTAATGGATCCAGTGCCCTCATTTTGCATTTTCATCCCTTCTGTGAAAGACACTTTTCAGAATTTCCCTTCTTCGTATCCGCAATGAGCTTCTTGTCAATACCTTTTTCTGAGTTGCAGAAATATCATCTGGAGGGGCGTTTTTCCAGTCAATTATTCCATGCCCTCCTGATTTCATGACTCAGAGTGTCTGCCTTCGGCTCAGGTCCTGATCTGAGGGTCTTGGGATCGAGCCCCACATCAGGCTCCCTGCTCAGTGGGGAGTCTGCTCCTCCCTCTCTCTCTGGCCTTCCTCCTCGCTCATGCTCACTCTCTCTCTCTTTCAAATAAATAAATAAAATCTTAAAAAAAGAAAGAAAGAAAGAAAGAAAGAAAGAATCAAATGACAACTGTCCGTGCCCCCACTCTTGACACACCTCATTTTGGGAGCACGTTGGTCCTCCCACTGTGGCCACAGGGCCTCCTCTGGGAAGAACAAAGGAGGCTCTGTAGGCGCTGGGGGATGAGCAAGCCTGTGGGGGAGAAAAGCAGGATTCATGCGCAGTGTATTGCCGTACACACTCGGGATATCATCAAGTTGGTATATAGGACTATATGTTATTAGGATTACAGGGGGTAATAACTCCAGATGCGCTTGACATTTCTATTCAAATTGTACTTTGGGGAAACCTATAGATCTTCATCGCTGGTAATTTCTGACTCCTTCCTCCCAAAGCCCGCTCAGCCTGCCTCTCCACCTTGGCTGGTACATCCTCCCGCGCCCTCACAGCTCCCACCCCAAGGACAGCTGGTGGGACCCCCATCCTTGCCCTGGGAGGTGGGGCGGGGAGGGGCAGAGATGGCTGGGAGAAAGAATCCAGCACATTCTTCTCCTTTTACAGGTGCAGAAGTTGCAGCCTGGAGAAGGGAGGTGCAAGCAAGGACACTCCAGCCGTGTGGCTCAGCGGGGATCAGTGGGGATGCCGGGGATGCCGGGCTGGGTGCTGCTGCGGGCACCCCGAACAGCCCGAGAGGGGGACACCAGCCCGGGGAGAGACTTCCCATGTTGCCATGTTCCCATGTTGCACTCTCCTCCCTTTTTCTGCTTTGTTGACTTTCTTCCACCCTTTCCCTGCTACTGCCCCCTCCCCTTCGTCTAGCTGCCAAAGCCTCAGCATTTGTCCTTCCAGCTCTAGCGGCCTTAGTGACCCCCAGCCCCTTTCCCCATCATTGTCTAATTACTCCACCCTGTCAGTGTTGGCCACAGTACTCAGGCTCTCAGCACACCTCCTATCTGCTTGGGTGGGTTAGGTAGGGGCATGCGACCACGGCTGTTTTCAGTCAAACAGTCTATTGCCAGACAGACACAGACACACACGTGCTGAAAGACGTCTCGATGCACGGGCAGCAAGCGGATACCTCCCCAGAGCTGACACCCCTAGACACAGTCGGGGACTGGCCTTTCTGCGGTGGTGACCACTCCTTGTACTGACAGTGGCCACTGTTCACCCCTGCAAGGTGGACCTTATATCCCCATTTTACAGATGAGGGCACAGAAGCAGAGAAGGTAAAGGGCTTTCCCCAGGTTGTATGGCTAATACTGGGAGGACCTACCAGTTGAATCGAGATCTGGTTGATTCTGAAGTTCAGGTTCTTTCCAGTAACATTGGAAACAGGAGGCTTTTCTGAAGGATGCCCTCTTCCTGGGCCTCAACCCCTTCCCCGGGGGCGAGGGAGGTTCCCTAGGGTGGCGGGGGATTTCAGTTGCAGCTTGAGGGGCTCAAGTGAGGGGCTCAGCACCTAGACATGAACCCAGAAAGTCGCTTTGAAAGGTGGCCTAGACCCAGGAGAGGGACTTGGGTTGCAGACACCCTCACCGAGGGGCTCCTTCCCTCCTGAAACCTTTCCTTCCCACCTCCCCTCCCCCTTACCCTCTCCCTCCATCTCTCTCTCCTCTCTCCACCTTCCCTCTCAGGCTCTGCGCCTCTCAGGACTGCTCCTCAAAGGAACTTCGGTTCTGTGGGAAGATTTGTGGGGGGGCTAGAGCGGAGTCTCGCCCAGGGTGGGACTGGGCACCGGTGGAGTGACCTAGGACTGGAGCTCTTCGGAGGCTGTGGGGTGCACTACCTCATTATGACCACACGATGCCACCCTTGAGCTGCAGACAGATCCCTCCCACGCGCCCTGTTGAGCAGGTGGCAGATCAAGACCTGCTTTGCTGCGGGGCGGGTGGGAGAGTTCACCGTGGCACCAGGGGCAGGAGCTTCGTCAGTCACAGGCACCGGTCGGCCCTGCAGTCTTGGTCTGCTGCCCTCCGGCCTTCTCCCATTCGTGTCCGGTTGCACCCAGGTGGGGACTGAGTCTATCTCGCACACCTCCAGTGACTGCCGCGTGGCCCATCCCCCCAGCCCGCCGTCCTGAGCTCCCACAGTGAGCCCGCAGCTCCCACTCAGGATCCTTCAGCACCTCTGAACTCAGTGTGGGCCACGCACAATTCACCTGCTGGCATTGGCTCAGACCTGCCTCTTGCGGCTTCTGCATGGGGAAAGAACCTTCCAGCTGCCTTGTTTCTTGCAGGCGGTGGCTCCAGTGTGTACCAGGTAATGGGCTTGGGGCTGCCTGACACTGTGCCCCTCGCCTTGGACCGTCCAGGCACAGCAGCCCACCGGGGTGGGGTAGGAGGATTCCAGAGCACTGGGCCCTCTCCCAGCAGCGGGAAGTGAGATGGAGGTCTGCCTGGCCATCCCTGACTTACCATGGCCTCAGGGCAGTGCTGATCTCCAGACAGCTGGCACCTGGCGGGAGGAGCGGGCGAGCCACAGTACCTACCCATTGTCACCTCTGGGAGTGTTTTCCTTGGTCCTTAACGCAGGCCTTGTATGTGGTCCCGGCTCTCTGCTCCATCCCCTGCCTCCTGGGGGCTGACACCATGTGGGCCTCCCCTAAGGCTGAGAACAGGTCCCCCAGGCCAGCCTGTCCCTTCTCTTTCTCCAGGGTAAGCAACCCCACCTCCTGTCCCTAGAGGTCTCTGCAATCCCAACGCAAGCCAACAGTATTGACTGCTTAACTAAAGCAATGAGGATTTTATTGGAAGGATTTAGGGATGGTTCACCAGATTCAGGGGGCACTTGAAGGTCCAGGCTAGGGAAGGGCACACACTAGGCAGTTCAGGGGACGAAGGGGACACATGCTGTCTTCTCTTCGGCACAGCTGCTGGGATCATTGGGTTCCCAATCTTGTATCCCTCCACGCAGGATTCCAATTCCCAGACCTGCCTCGGATCTCGTATCCAAGGGGGCAGGAGAGGGCGAGATGAGATGCCTTGAGTGACAATCCCACCCAGAGTGCCCACGGGGTGGGAGAAGAATTCCGCAAAAGGATCCCAGAGGTAGACGGTCTACAAATAGAGGACAGCGGGCTGGGAGCTAAGCCACCAACACAGCGTCCACACCTTTAATGAGCCACTCTTGTTTGTTTGTTTTTTCTTACCTTGTGGAATCTCCCACTAGACACTGCACGCGGATAAACGATTGAATGTGTAACTGAGGCACAGAGAGGCTCAGCACTTGTCCCGAGGCGAACCAGCAGCTTGAAGGGAAAGACAAGTTGATGGCTCCCTTTGTTGCCGTCCCTCGTCTGTGAGTTTGGTGTGTGACCCACCTGAAGCCTTTGGGGGGCTTCCCCCCTGTAGACAAGGCCTCCCGCAGATACTTTTTGGGGTAAGGGCTTCCTGACTACTGTTGAGAGGAACAGCAAGCCCAGACCGCAAAAAGATCCAAAGGAGACTACAGCCCTCTGGCGGGAGGGCAGGAGTGGAGGGTGGGTGCCCCCTCCAGGGCTCAGCTTGCTTGCTCCTTGGGGAGGCCGAGCCAGGACCTGAAGGGAGGAGAGGGAAGGCGGCAGCTGAGAGCCCCAGGAAGCAGGCAGACGGCAGAAATCCCAGTGTAATCCCTCCCTCCACCCACCCAAGGTCACAACCTAACTCTTACCTGGGATTTGTAGGGGGACCAGCAGAGCTGGGAGAACAGCAGTGCGCTCCCAGGCAAGGGGCTGTTTGATCCTGCACCGGCTCCCTTCAGGGCAAATGCCTCCCCGATTGGCCATGACCTTGGAGCATTTTAGTCTCCTGCTGTGATGGAGGTGCAGTCAGTCTGACGAGGAGTCCTTAGGAAGCCTCCGTGCTTCTTGGGGGATGGCCCACGCCCACCTAACACTGTCCTCGGTCCACAGCATCAGCGCACCCAGGTCCCCCTGGGGACTTTCCCGGAGTCGCAGAACATCAGTCCCAAGATGTCATCTTGGATGAGACTTCTGGAGCCCGACACCTTACAACTTGCAGGCATGGGCGTTCTGTCTGTTCTGACAATGCCCTCGGCTTCCGGCAGATGCGATTGTTACAGCAAAAGCAGGGGTTGGAGGCGTGAGGTGAGTTTGAGCGGCTTAGTCCGATGAAGCGTCCCCAAGCCCCGCCCCCATCTCAGGGCTCTCCAGCTACCATAATAAGGAAAGTCCGCCAAACTTCCAGAAGTCCCTGAGCTAGCCAGGCCTGGTGCTTGCCTGCCTTACCTGGAGGACCCCCGCCCCCTCAAGGCCACGGGCGTCCAGGTGTGGAGGAAGTCGTAGGACGGTCAACCCGGCTGGTCTGCAGAATGGGTAGCGTCGCCGGGCATCCACTGCAAAGCTCGGGATGGGATGGTTTGTGCTGGGCTCTCCCGAAGGAGCCGAGGAGGCCTCGGGTCCTGCCGGAAAAAGTGGGCCCTCCCGCCCTCCCGGACTCCCAACCTGGGCTGGTAAGCTGGACCCTTCTGGAGATACCGGCCCGGCTCCGGGGGCTGGTCCAGGAAAGAGACCCAGTGGGGGACCGGTGGCCATAGAGGAGAGCCCGGGGCAGCCGGCAGTCTGTGGCGGAGAGCACTGGGCGGCCGAGGGTCGGGGAATGCCCTACCTGGACGGGTGTCCATGCTGCTTCTGCATGGGTGGGCCTGAGCCTCCCGGGGGCCAGGAGCGAGCCTGCTCTCGGAACCCGAGCGTGCTCTCAGGAGGGAGAGAGGAGGCCCGTTCCCAGCCAGGGAGCAGGCCTCCCCTTCCTAGATGCTCAGCCGCTTGCCCAGGGAAGTGACTTCAGGTGGCCAGCAGCTCCACCTCGAGGACAGGGCCGCTGTCTGCTTCAGGGTCTGCACACGGGGAGAAGATCACCCCCTGCCCCCCCCACCTGCCAGCTGTGAGCGTGGGCTTCTCCCAGAGTCCTCCGCTTCTCCCCCTCCTCCAGCATGGTTCCCTGGGGATCTCTTGGGACTCCATTCCCTCCATTCTCTCCTGCCCCCCTTCCCCAGCTGGGGCCTGTGCCAGAACCAGCAAGAGGACAACACTGGGGGTGGGTGGGGAGAGGCACGCTTGGTGGGTTTGAGCCCAACCACACAGGCCTTGGGGACCGGACCATGCCTGGGGCAGGGCTGGTAAGGGCAATGGGGAGTAAGCCCAGCCCCTCCCCGCTTGCCCAGGGCTCTTGCCCTCCCTCCCGTTCCCCTAGGGTGCTCCGTCTCTGGCCGCCTCCTCCAAGGCTGCTGCCTGCATTGAAGGCACTTGCAGGTGAGTCCAGGGCTCACTAGAAGCCCGCCCAGTGCCGCTCCCGGGTTTGTCACAGCGCCCTGAGGGAGTAGATACAACAAATACCCCCTTACCTCCTTGGTGGGGGAGGGGCTGAGACTGGTCTGTTTGCAGCTAGTGAGGGGCCGAGAACCAGATCTGTCCGACCCTAAAGCCTGCTCTGCCTTTGGCCTCCAGGACACAGCCCAACCAGACTAGCCTGGTGGTCCCTTCTGTCCCTTCCTTCCCAGTTCTCTCTCTCCTTCCGCCCCACCCCCCACCAAGGTCTAGGGCAGTTTCTGTGGCCCTCGAATCTCAGGCCAAGTTCTGTACCTGTTTCCTCACCTCTAAAGTGGGCAGAATAGCCTGTGTCTGGGTCAGATGGAAACATCGCGCGCTCCTGCTACCACATCTGCCCGCCTGCCCCCACCTGCCCCCACCTGTGCCCTTGACCTCCTCCCTGGGAACCAGCGGCTCCTGTCTGAGGCCCGCCCCTCCGGCCATCCCATGGAGGGCATCGGGCTACCTCCTGCTCTCTACCAGATGGTTGGTGCCTCCCACCCCCAGATCGTTGCCACCCTCACAGAAGCCCTCCCCTGGCCACACGGTTGGAGGGGGCTCTAGCTCCTGCCCACCTCGAAGGCAAAACTCCTCAGAGTCTATTTGCTCTTCCACTTGCCCCCCCCAACCCTGCACTCTCTCCTGAACCCCCTGCAGTCACTTTGGTCCCCAGACCACTCCTGTCAAGCTCACCGGATGTCCACACTGCTAAGTCCAATGGTCGCGTCTCAGAGCTCCTATCCCCTGACCTATGGACAGCCTTGGACTCAGTGGGTCACCCTATCCTCCCAGAACACCTTCTTCCCGGGCTCCCCGAATGCCCTCCCCTGCCCCTCGTGCCCCACCGGCTGTCCCTTTCGGGGCACCCTCCGTGTGGGTTGTTCTTCAACTCCTCAACCCCCCAGCCCCCCAGTACCGGAGGAAGCTGGGGGCCTTGTGCCTCCTCTGCCCTCCCGCTGCACTCAGCCCTGAGGGAGCTCGTCCAACGCAACTGCGACTCCCCACCGTGCACCCCCATCTCCGGTCAGTCATTCCCAGGCTCTGCCTCCAAAGGTCCGTCCTGACCCCCACCGCGGGGAGGCTCAGATCCTCTGGCAATAAGCTGTGCACTTTGCCGAGATTCTCACCTTCCCAGGGTCCCTCTTGGGATTTGGAAAGCATGAAAAATGCGACAGCTCCCAGGAGGAGGGGCCCGGCTGCTGGACCAGCTCCTCAGAAGTGCTGTTCTCGGCTGGCCCGCCCTCCCCTGATGGGAGTGGGGGAGGGAGCCTCCCGCATTCTGGTCTGGCCCGGTGAGGGTGGAGAGGCGGGAGCCCCGCTGTCCTCCCCGCTCCTCTGCCTGGAGCACTGCCCGGACAGGACCGACCCCACGGGGGGCCCACAATCCCCTCAGAGTCCTAATCTCTGTCCTGAATTCCCCCAGCACAGGCCCCTGCCCATTGATTTGCCCCTCGATCGCTCACTCGGCACAGGCCAACTGCCCCAGACTCTGCCCTCTGGGAGCTCCCAGCCTAAAAAGAAAATACAGAAGGGGCCCCCTGGATGCCGGAGTCCCTCAAGCAAAACTCATCCAGCACTGAGCTCCCGGGCCCCGCGGGGAGCCCCATCTCCTTCCTGGGACACCTCTGCCAAAGGCACGAGCACACACAGTGGTGGGCAAGGCAGGCAGTGGTGTGCGCCCCAGGAGGGTTTCCAGGCTTCTTGGGGGCTGCCCAGGAGGGGGCAGCTCTCCCAGGCTGGGGAGGGGGCCGGTGAGGACAAGGACCCTGGGAGGCTTCAGCACGGAGGCCTTGTGGGAGCAGCGCTGGGGAGAAAAGTCAGAGTCAAGGCCAAAATTTGTCTTCCGGCTGAGGAATTTGCAATGCTCCAGCAGGAAGTGGGCAGCCCCTGAGGTTGAGTAAGAAAAAGGGGTGAAATGAGGAGGAGGGGGAGGCACGGGTGGGAACGTCAGAGGCTTTGCAGCCATTCTGCTGAGAGATAATGGGGACCTGCCCCAGAAAGAGGACGAGGGTGCGGGGGTGGGCGGAACCGATGCAGCAGACTCATGAGGATGTAATAGGCCATCTGGGAGGCTGGGAGAGGGCCCCCAGCAGTGAGGACAGAGGGGTCACCAGGGGAAAGCAAGGTGGTTGAGTCACTGAGGACATGCAGTCCAATTTAATAAACAGATGTGCAAGACCCACCAGATTCGGGGTGTACGAATAGACAGTGACCATGATATGTGAAGGGCAGAAGGGACAGGTGGAGGCAGAAATAGAAGCTGGAGGACACGCAGAGAGGACAAACAAAGCAGGGGAAAGGGAGGTGTGCCCGTGGGCACCTCCCGTGTGCTCCAGGTCTGTATGGAGGCCGCCCTGGGCCTGTCCCAGCAGCCCTGGCTGGGCGGAGGGCTATGCAGGAGTGTGACCTTGCTGGCAGGCTGTGGGCAGGAAGGATGCCCAGCCCAGGAGGGAGGCGGGGCAGCACGTGGCGCTGGGATGGGGCAGGGTGTCTCAGACTGTGGGATCCCCACCTTAGCTCACACGGAGCACGGCCACCACCCAGCGGTGACATCTGGCACAGGGACAGCTTCCGGGCTCCAATCCCAGCTTTCCCAGTCGCCTGGTGGGCTGGGGTGGGGGGGCAGGGGGCGTCCCTGTACCCCTCTCAAAAGCCAGCGCTAACACCCCCCAATTGTAACATAGGAGAGTTTCAGACACACAAAGGAAAAGGGTCCCCTCCTCGGGGAGGGGACCCTCCATCCTGGCTGCTCTGCCCTCTACTTCCTCACCCCTCATTTCAAACATGTCTCAATGTCAATGTCAAACTCCTAAATGTGTATGGAATCCACCCACTGGCTCCTCCAGCTCACGGCCCCTGTCCTATGGACGCCCCTGCCCCCATGACCTTGTGGAACACAGTAGCCCCCTACCTACTCGCTGCCCTCCACCTGCCTCTCAGAAGCCACAATCATTTTATTTAAATGTAAATCTCATGTCCCTCCCTTGCTTAAAAAAAATCCTTAAACGGTTTCCTACCAGTCTCCAAATTAAATCCACGCATGACCACCCGCCCCTGCCTAGCTCCCAGGGCTCCTCCTGCATCCGTCTCTCCCTCTGTCCTGCCAGCTCCTCGAGCACGCCAAGCTGGCCTCAGGGCCTTGCCCTTGTCTGTCCCCTCTGCCAGGAACGCCGGCCCTCGGGCTCCACCCGGATAACTCCCACCCCGCGTGCAGCGGGGACCTGCATTCTCACTCCCGGGGAGAGAGCCTCCCCGGGCACCCCAATTATATCCACTCTGCTAGTCTGTTGCATAGCACCCGCATTTCTTCCCGGCACTTCATCTCCTTTTGCAAACACGCATCTGTTAGTGTGATGTGTCGTCGGCTTGTTTAACGTCCGCCTGTCCCACTGGACTGTAACCCACGAGGACCGACGTCTTGTCTGTCTGTCTGTCTGTCGTAAGCCCCACCCACAGTCAGTGTGGATGGCATGGAGGAAGGAAGAAACGAGGGAGGGAGGGACGGCCGTGTTTTCCTGCGACAGCTGCCCCCACCCCAGATGACCCCTGCTTCCCAGAGAGTTCCGGAGATGGCATCCTCAAATACCCATCCAAGCTATATCCACGCCGAGAACTCCTGCTAAACATGAGGCGTTTTTATATTGTGACCTTCCTCGCCGGCTGAATCAACTTTATCTATCTTTTTTCACATTAGCTTCATGCTTCTCGATGTGTCACTTGCTTGGTAACAAGTCGTCCCTTGTAAGTTTCTCCCTTTAACACTTACGTTTTCTGCACTCGTGTTAAAAGAGAAATATTTCTTATTCAAGTTTTACTCATTAATTTATGGACCATTCTTTTTAGTGGTGCAGTAATAATGTTTTCGGGTCTGTTGTAAGTTCTTATTGTCCCCGTGGTTTCATGAGTCATAAAATGAAACTAAATAGAGTTATAGTTGTTTAATTTAACATCTGAGTCTTATTCTTGTTCAGGAAATAATTTAGATAAAAATAACTATTGTATACCCTGAATAGTGTATGGATTGAGGTACTGCAGTTTATAGACTCTGGTTCTATTAATAATCTTAGAGTTTCCTGATTTGTTTCTTTCTGATGCTAATGGAAATCCAACCTCCTCCGCCCACTCCACCCATCGGAACTCTCTGTATCCGGGAACCTGGACTCTGGGGACAGGGCCGCAAAATCTGAGAGCCGTCACACTTCCCTGGGGCTCTCCAGGATCTGGAGATCTCAAGGATCTCAAGCGGAAAGCTCTCCAGGATGTCAAGCAGAAAGAACCTTTTCCCAGAAGTCAGCTGTCCATGTGTGCAGAGAGAGAACTCTCCATTTCAAAATGGAGACCAGGCCTGGAAGCATCACCCTCTGAACTTCGAGGGAGCAAGAAGCGACAGCAGACGGCACACGTGGGAGCACGTGGCCCCCTATTTGTGGTCCAGGCCGTTGGGCTACCGGACCAGCCTGCAGAGGCCCTCGGAGATGGCCTAGGCTCCGAACCGTGGGGGGCGAGGAGCTAGTTCTCAGCAAACGGAAGCAGACGAGCTGGCCTGGAGGGAGTCTGGGGGCAGGGAACCGGGAACAGAGGCTCAGACCAGTTTTCCAGCTCCTAAGGGAGGAGGCCTGCATCTCCAGGAGGGAGGGCCCCATCCCCTTGCTCTGGCTCCAGGCCCTGTCACACTGTGACCTCATTCCGGGCTGCCAGGAAGTCTTCTGGTGACCAGCACGGCCTCCTGGGCTATGGCTCTGGACTTGGCAGTGGGCAGTTCCCGAACAAGGGGATGGCAGGCCCTGTATGGTTGCTGCCCACTCCCTTCCGCCCACAGTCATGGAATCAACTTGCCTTCAGGTCGCCTCCTCTATTCGTGAGATGGGTCCCTAGGCCCCTGGAGTGCCCTGGGACGGTGGACGGAAGTCGCGTTTCTCCGTAAAGGTCGTATCCAGACCGAGCTGGAAGCACAGTGTGAAGAGGCCTGAAGAAAAGGCAGCCTCGCCCTGCTCCCTCCATTCCTTTCCCTCTTCCCTCCCCACCCCAACCTTGCTCGGCTTCCGGCTTCCGGTGGAGGATCTCGTCTCTAGGCCTCTGTCTTCCCCCTCCTGTCCTTAGCCCTCTCGGCCTCTCGGCCTCTCTGCCTGTCTCCTCGTCAAGCCCGCCACCTGCAGGAATTTGATTTTCTTCTTCCCAGGGCAATAAATAAAGCCAAGGAGGTGAGGGAGGCAGTGAGAGAAGTAAAGGGGAAGGTGTTTGCCACCCGGTCCCCATCCCGGGTCTCCAGGGTGAGGAGACCAGGGCGGTGCTGGGAGGGACACTGGGTCCAACGTCCGGCAGCCGCAGGCAGACTGGTGAGCGGGTCAGGAAAGAGGCATCGTGAGTCACTGAATAGGCACTGCCCTCACTCAGTGGGTGACAGGCAGCACAGGACTGTCGCACTGGGCAGAAGCGACATACACGAGGCAAGGCCCACGTTCGCCTCAGATGTCTACCAACGCCCTTGCCAGGTGGCAGAGACTGGCGTTCAGGGCTGCCGAACAGGCTGGAACCCGAGGCCCAGGGTAGCCGTCGAAGGCGGAGCTGGGTCTCCCACAAATCCCCATGTTGAAGCTCTAATCCCCAGGACCTTGGGCCATGACTGCATTTGGGGAGAAGGCCCTTTAAGAGGCGACTAGGTCAAAACGAGGCTGTTTGGGTGGCCCTAAGCCGGTGTGACTGGGGTCTTCCCAAGGAGAGGGGATTCGAACCCACAGAGACGCGTCCAGCCTCCAGAACTGTGGGCAATAATCATCTGTTCTTGCAGCCGCTCAGCCCGCGGGGCCGCGTGATGGCCGCCCGAGCAGAGGAGTGCGGTGGCACAGGGAAGGTGCTGGAAGGAGAGGTGGCATCTACAAGGGCTGCCCATGGCGCTCGGCCGACGGCCGGGGGGCTATGCCCCGGGTGAGACTCCACCCAGCCCAGCGGAGGGGCTGCTGTTCTGAGCTCCTGTGGGCCACGCAGGGCTCACAGAGTTCCAGTCCAGCCAAAAGTAGCAAGACCTTCAGCGAGCAGGAGTGATCCCAGGAAGGGATCGCCTTAGGGCTAACGACCCCGCTGTACTCTACGACAAAGGGAAAAAAAACCCTAAAAACAAAAAACACACAGTAAAATAAAATACCAGCCTGCCAGGATCCAGATGGTCCCCCGTCACCGAGTTCTACCAGAACAAAACTCAACACCCTTTCAAGGAAGAAAACGCAAACGAGGCTTCCTATGTAATGTCCAGCAAACAATAAAAAGCCATTTCGGATGGGAGAAGAGACAGGGAGGGAGGCGGTCAGCGGGCCAGCCCTGCTCTGGGGAAGGATGAGGTGGAGTGGGGCGGGGTGGGGGGGCATTACTCCCCCAGGGGCAAAGCCACTTCTGGGAAGGGGACTTGCAGAGCCCCACCGACAGCTGGAGGGGGAGGACAGAGGGGAAGGCAGAGGCTCAGGTATCTTCCTTTGTTACAAGTGGATGGGTCAAGAGAAGGGGTAGGGAAGGACGGTAGCAGCTCAGGAGCGTGGTGGGCAGGTGAGGACACTGCTGTTTATAGGTGGTGGGGAAGCAGGCGATGGGGGAAATGATTAAAGACAGAAGAAGGAAGCATGATTTTTAACAGTCAAGCAAGTATGAGACCTAGGACTCAGGTGGGCCCCTTGGAAGCCCTTTGGAAGTACTAACATGTTCCGAAGAGTTCAGTGAGTGGTGTTTCAATGTGAAGGGGCGGGGGAAGGGGGGGACAGTCACAGTCCGTAGCCCGGCCTTACAGAACAGCAGGCGCTGTACCAGACACTTCATTTGTCCCTGCAGCTGCCCGTGGGATAGAGACTCTTATTTTCCCGATTGTTACAGATGAAGAAACTGAGGCACATAGGGGGGCCAAGCACATCTCCCACGGTTCCCCAGCTAGCAAGGAGCACCGCCAGGATTTGAACCCAGGCAGCGGGTCTGGCTCCGGCTGCTCCCTCTTAACCATTACACTCTGGCCTCCAGGAAGAAATCTAGCTTGGTCACTCACTAGCTCTGTGACCTTGCGAAGTTGGATTTGCCGCCAAGAACGCAGTTCTGCTTCTGGGAAACGGAGAAGTAATCCGTGCTCTGCCTGCTGGGGGGGCGGAGGGAGAGGAAGTCCCTTTGTAAAGGCTTAAGGAACTCGGGGTTCTCACTGATCGGGAGTTTTCTCAGGAGCTCAGGGGATAGGGCACCTGCTGAGGTTCCAGCTTCTACTTGGGGACCGCAGATGGGGGCCCCAGGGCGGGGAGCCCTTGGATCTGAACCAGAAACGTTTTGAGGCGTCATCTGATTATGCTCAGATGTGCTAGGAGAGGCAGATAAGAAAAAGGAAAATATGATCAAACCTCAAAAAGAAATGATTTTCGGGGTCCCTGGGTGGCTCAGTCATTAAGTGTCTGCCTTCGGCTCAGGTCATGATCCCAGGGTCCTGGGATCGAGCCCCGCATGGGGCTCCCTGTTTGGCGGGGAGCCTGCTTCCCCCTCTCCCACTTCCCCTGCTTGTGTTCCCTCTCTTGCTGTAATAAATAAAATCTTTAAAAAAATTTTTTTTAATGATTTTTGTTGTAAATTATTCTTTTCTACGTGCTATGCAGGGTACTTCCCTAAATTGCTTCATTCACTCCATCTTTCCAAATGTAGCTCTCATGCAGGCACAATCATTCCCATCTCACACGTGGGGGAAGGCTCACGGAAGTCAAGCATCTTGCTCGGGGCCACACGGATGGTGAATGGTGGGGACAGGGTCTAAACCCAGATGTTTAACACGGAAGCCCACACCCTTTCAGGCTCCGTCCCAGCTTCTTAGGTGAGGACTGGTGTGGTGGAGACGATTGGAGGAAGAAGCCCGGAAGGCAGGGATTCTAGAAGGCTAGAGGGGGCTTCCCAGACATGACCAGCGGTGGGGGGAGAGACTGTGGAGGGTGAAGATCAAGGAAGTCCCTTACTCCACTTGCAATGAGACCCTAAAGTCATGGTTCTAAAAACTGGGGTCACAGAGCCCTTGGGGAAACTGATAAGAAGTAAAATTTCACTTCAGAAAAGATGTCCAAACTTTTCCTGATATTCAGGGATTCATGGCTCCCCCCAGTCAACTGATCCATGTGGGGACCAAGCCCGGGACTGGATTTACAATGGAAGGACTCATTCTCCCAGCTGCTGGGAGTGCGTCCCCACCCCTCTAGTCTCCGTCCTTCTTCCAGGACTGTCCTTGACTGAAGAGGGTCACCTTGCCTAGTCCTGTCTCCTTCCCAAGGCAAAGGACATCAGCGACTGGCTCTGGACAGCTCTGAAGGGCCCTCGCCTCCCCAAGCGTTGATCTGAGAGCTCTCCCTAATAAACCTCCCCGGGTCAGCTTCCTGCGGAACCCAGAGGTCTCTACCAGGGACATGCGCGCTCGCTCCTGCAGTCATAGCAGCCGCTGGCAAGGGAAATAGAGATCATAGATGAAGTACCGCGTCCCCTTTTCGCACATAAGAAATCTGGAACTTAGGCAGCCACTTGCTCAAGGGTACAGACCTAGCAACGGTACAGTCAGGATTTGAACCCAGTCCGTCAGAAACCGAACCCCCTGCCCGCTACGCCTCTCTTTCATTCATGAAGGGGGGCAGCCCCCAAAGAACATCCCAGGAAGGAGCGACGGGGCTTGGGCCACAGTGCAAGGGAGGCGGAGCCTCCCCGGTCCCGCCTGGAAGGGTGTTCCATCCCTGTGCACGGGCACATGCGGGTTTGCACACTTCCCCACGCCACCCGGAGGCTGCCTTCAGCAGGGACGGCAGATGGAGGCCTGTGGGCTCAGCCCTGAAGCTTCTTGCCAAATGGGGAAGGCGGTGCCTACAGGTCACACTGTCTCCGGAAGGCAGCCTGCTGTCCCTCAGGGAGCCACAGACCTGGCTGTACACCCCACCCCCGACACCATTAGCCCTTGGGGGGGTATGGCAGGTCACTCTCCACTCTGGGCTCTCCCCAGGAGGGCATCTCGGGCTCAGCCATGGGGCCCGGGGCGAGTCAGCCTTCCCCTCCCACCCCACTGCAACCTTCAAACACCCCATCCCTCCGCAGCTAGGCCTGCCTTCCAGCCCCCCACCTCCTCCGCAGTGCTGTAGCCTCCCAATCCCTGCGCCCTCCCCATGCTCACTGAGACCTCCGTCCCAGCTCCCTGTCTCCCTGTCTCCCTGTCCATTCCGAGCCCTGGCTTCATTTGGGGGGAACTCAAGCTCCGTGTAGCAGGATCACTCCCCTCCTGGGCCTTGGACCTTCTCAGATGAAAGCCTTCCCCATCCCCAGCTCCGTTGGGGCTCCCAGCTCCCCCAGTCCCCCAGTTCCCCCCTCCCCCGCTGTCTCCCAGTCAGTCAGGCCAGTGGCTTCACGCCCCTGCTTGCCAAACCACACAAACCACTCCCAACAGCCCCAAGTGGGGAGCGGGGGCTCGGTGCCCTCCCCGCTCTCGGCGTTTCCCCAACTTCAGAACACACTTCCTGTGGTCCCAACACCATGTCCCAACAGCAGAGACTTTCTGTAACTGTCAAAAACGTGGCAGAGCATGAAATCGGTTACATAAGTTATCTGGCTTAAGCCATGGTGCATTCTGTTTGTTTGGGACAGGGCAAAAATGGAAATTTTTGCCTCGAGGTGGAGATTAAAACAAAGACAAACTACAACGGCCGTCTTGTGGCGAGGCCTGACTCCCGCACATCCTCCCAGCACCTTACTGTCACCACTGCCAACACGGGGGACCTGCTCAGGGCCGCGGCCCCACCTTCTGCCTTTCACGCTCGCCCCTCAAAACCCCAACCTTGGATGGGCCCCACAATCCTATTCCGCCCCCTCAGAGCTCCTGGAAAAAAAATAACCGCATAATCTTGCAAACTGATGCCACGAAAATCCAGGTCTTTAGCCTCAGGGGGGCCTCAGCACCCAGCAGACAATCCTTTGATTTATTTGTATTTCTCTCAGCAACTCTTCTCCACTTTCACGACCTGCCCTCACCCCCCAATGCCGGAAGATAACCTCGCTCCCTTGACTCCCATGAGAACCGAGGCCTCCAACCATAACCCGCTCCATCTGGTCTGGTCCTGTGAGCCCTGCCCTGGACCCTTTCCCAGCAGTCTCTGCACGGCTGTCCCTCTCGCAGCCCCCACCCTCCCCAGCCCCCACTCCCCCAGGGCATGCTGACCCCACCCGACCCCACCACCGCGCTCTCCACTGGCACCTCACTCTGTCAGTCACAGCCTCTTTCTCTTAATCCCTCAGGTTCTCCCTCTCTCCCAGCTACGTCCCGCGGGGTAAGACGCCTGAAACACAGAGTTCCTTAATTCTGAGTCTCCAGCGTTTGGGTTCTCTTTCCTCCCCTTCTCAGCGAAGCCTTTCGAAAGAGTCATCTGCAGCCTCACATACCAACTGCAATGGGAAAAAATATTACAAATAGAATCCAGCAGGAGAGTAATAAAAATCGTATAAATGACAAAGTGAAGTTTATTCCAGGAATTGGAGGACTGTCATTAAGGAATGTATTAACGCAACTTATCTCATGAATAGATTAAAGGAGAAAATCACAGGATCATTTGACAGATGCCCCAAGACATTTGATAAAATATATATATATATTTTCGAGAACCTTCTTAGTAAACTGGGAATAGAAAGGTAATTCCAAAATGGGATAAAAAGCAAATCTAAACCAGGAACTAATGTCATGCTTAAAGATGAAACACGGGGCGCCTGGGTGGCTCGGTTGGGCGGCTACCTTCGGCTCAGGTCATGATTCCAGGGTCTTGGGATCGAGCCCCGCATCAGGCTCCCTGCTCAGCGGGGAGCCTGCTTCTCTCTCTCCCTCTGCCTGCCGCTCTTCTTACCTGTGCTCTCTCTCTATCTCTCTGTCAAATAAATAAATAAATCTTAAAAAAAAAAAGATGAAACACTACCCAACAAGTGCACACGTTCCTGATTAGGGCTATCATGAGATATCATGTGTAAGGAAGTTCTAGTCAACCGCAAGGAAAAAAGAAAAGCGAATGATAAAATTATTGGACAGGGAGAGTCGAAAACCTGATATACTCTGTAGAACTTGAGGATCAAGTGAAAATTATTATAATTAATAAGAGAGTTTAATAAGGCAGGTAGTTACCAAAAAATAGAGAAAAATTGATCAGCTTTTCTGTATAGAGGTAACCACCAGTTAGAAAATATAATAGGGAAAAGGGTTACATTCACAATAGCAACGAAAATATAAAATAATAGGGGAAGAATCTTAACAAGAGGAGTGCAGGACCTTGTAAAGCAAAGATCTCACACTTTACTGAACGGGAGCCATACTTGGTTTCAAGATAAGGAGACTCAATGTCATCAAAGTGTCAATGTTCCCCAGACTCATCTATGCAATTTCCATAATTGCAATCAAATCTCATTGAGTTTTTGAAGAGAAGTTGATAAAATAAATCCTACATTAATCTGGCTGAATAAGTGTGAGGAAATAGAGAAGAAAATTTGAAGAGAAAAAGCCTGAATTTGAGCGTCTTCTGATGCTTGTCGTATCGAATATGAACAAATATATCTCAGAGCTCCGTAATTGCAGCAGTGAGGTATCGGGGTCAGAATAAACGGACAGATCAGAGGAACAGAATGGAAAATCCAATTGGCATTCCGAGTCAGTGGGGGAAAGAAACTGCTATTCAAGCCGTGATGCTGGGAAGAAGACTGTTTTCTGATTGGATTTGATTTACCGAAATATTAAAAATTTCTCTATGTCAAAGATACTATGTAATTGAAATATTTACAAATGAAATGATACGATGTCTGGGATTTGCTTCAAGATAATAGGGGGGGTAGTGGGAGGATAGAGATGAAACACTAGCTATCTGGCGATAATGGTTGAAGCTGGGTGATGGATATATGCAGAGTTTCCCTTTACTGTTTGGCCTTCTTTTACATATGTTTGAAAATCTCCAAAAGAAAAAATTTTAAACATTACATGCATTACAAATACAAACTAAAAAAATATTTGCAATATGACACACAAAGATCCACTGGCTTAATATATAAATTGCTCTCAGAAAGCAATATGAATTTTGACCATTCCAATAGGAAAATAAGCATGGTTTAGAAATCGGCACTGACTGTATAAAAAATGTGTTCGATTCCACTAGCAATCAAAGAAATGCAACTCTTTTTTTTTTAGAAAAGAGATTTACTTTTCAACTGATAACAATAGCAAAGATTAAAAAGATTGATAATACTTAAGGCAGGTGAAGATGTAAGGGGCCCTCTCCTGTATGGGGTGGAGGGCAAACTGTTCCATCTGCTCTAGGGGCAATTTGACCAGGACACTTTAAAATACGCTTACAGTTTACTTAATAATTCAGTTTAAAAAAATCTATCTTATTTATTTATTTATTTATTTATTTATTTATTTGAGAGAAAGAGAGTGTGCTTATGCCCTCGTGTGTGTGTGTGTGTGTGTGTGTGTGTGTGTGTGTGTGTGTGTGTGCAGGGGAGGTAAGGAAGGGAAGAAGGGGAAGGAGGGGAAGAGGTAAAGAACCCTAAGCAGACTGCCCTGAGCACAGAGTCAAGGTGAGGCTCGATCTCACACCCCCAAGATCAGGATCTGAGTAGAAACCAAGAGTTGGATGCTTAACCAACTGAGCTACCCAGGCACCCCTCGACAATTCAATTTTAAAATAATTTTTCTTATCAACACTCAAAACAAGTTCACAAAGTTGTTCATACATGTGTGTTTCTCACATTATTGTTTACAACCGCAAAACATTCGAAATGCAAAAACAAAAAACAAAAAAAAAAACCATTCAAAATGCAAAAACAAAAAACAAAAAAAAACATTCAAAATGCAAAAAACAAAAACAAAAACAAAAAAAAAACATTCGAAATGCCCCAAATATTAGATAACAGATAACTTAAGTGACTTAGGATATATCCACACATTAAAAATGATGATGTAGATCTACAATTAATGACATGAAGAGAGGTGCTGGTGAGTGAGAAAAATCAGATTAAAAACTGCACAAAGTAGAACACCATTTCAGGAAAAAAAAAAAAAGGGTCAGGAAAACTATCTGCAAGGACATACGCCAAATGCTAATAGTGATTTCTCAGTGATAAGACTGAAGGTATTTTGGAGTTTTTTTTCTTAACCTCTTTCTTTATTTTCAGATTCTTTTTTTGTGAGAAGCAAATATTACTTTTATTATTAGAAGAATAAAATTATTTGTTTTTTAAAAAAGGAAAGAAAGAAGAAATGTAGGATGGAAGGAAGGAAGGAAGGAGGAAGGAAGGAAAGAAGGAAACATATTCTTGTAGGTTTTTTCAAAGCTACTCTGTGTCTATACAAAATATATGTGTTTGTCTTTTTTATTTTTAAGATGTATTTATTTATTTTAGAGAGAGAGAGAGCATGAGTGGGACGGCAGAGGGAGAGGGAGAGAGAATCCCAAGCAAATCCTAAGCTGAGCTGGAGGTCCACACGCGGCTCAGTCTCACAGCTCTGAGATCAAGACCCGAGCCTAAACCAAGAGTTGGAGACAACCCACTGTGGTACCCAGGCGCCCCTACGTGTTTATCTTTTTAAACACAAATGGCAGGTGACATACTCTAAACATTGTTTCATCCTTGCCTTTTCTGTTTGACAGTAGATCCTGGTTTTACCAATTCAGTCTCCCACCAATAACATATAAGTGGCCCCCCATCCTTACGCTATGCTATTTTTGATCTTTGTTGAGTTTTGGTGGGTAAAAAAGTGACATCTCATTGTAATTTACATTTGCATTTCCCTCATTATAAGTGAGGTTAAACAACTTTTCACGTATATAAGAACAATGAATTTTTCTTTATGAACTTCACTCATATCCTTGAGCCATTTTTCATTTTTTCTAAAATTTTCATCTTTTTACGATTTATGGGGACTCTTTATATAGACAGTAGGCATTTGTCTGCCACATATATTTGCAAGTGTCTTTTTGCAATTTATCATTTATTGTTTGATCTTATTGATATGCGCTTTTTTCTAGTACAGATGTATATTATTTTTATATAGTTGATTTAAGAGATCTTTTGCTGTGTGGTTTCATAAGCTCTCCCCTCCGCCAAGATATTTATGTTTATATGTACAATTACATACATATTTTGTAATGCTCCATATTTTATTCTAGTGTTTTTATGCTTTCAGTTTTAACTTTTACATACTTGCTCCATTATTTTGATGTGAAGAGTGAAGCAGGAATCAACTTTTATTCATTGGACCATCCATTTTTTCCCTTCTAGCATGAAATGCTTTTTTCTGTTATTCCAAATTCCTACATAAATTTGGGCTTGTTTCTGACCTCTTTATTCTGTCCTATTGATCTGACTGAATATTCTTCAATACCTCTCTATTTTCATTATGTTTTCACAAGAGGTAGACTTGATCTCTTCTCAAGGCTCCTCTTTATGAGAATTTCCTGGCTGCTTGTGCATGTTTATTCTTCCATATGAATATGAGAATAAGTTTGTCTGGTTTTAAGAAGAAAATGATCTAAGTATTATCTAGATATTTAATGGTGAAGCATAATTTAGGAAGAATTAGGTTCATCATAGTGCTTAAGATCAACATTTCTAGTCCAAGAAGGTTCTTCAACTCCATCTGGTGAGTTCTCTTATTGTATTCCCCCAAAATGCTTTAAAATTCTTCATATGGGGGCGCCTGGGTGGTGCACTCAATTAAGAGACCTACTCTCGGTTTCAGCTAAGGTTGTGATCTCACGATCCTGGGATCGAGCCCCGAGTCAGGCTCTGTGCTCGGCCTGGGGCCTGCTTGAGATTCTCCCTCTCTCTCTCTGCCTCTCCCCCCAATCTCTCTCTCTCTCTAAAATAAACAAATCTTTAAAAAAAATTCTTCATATAGACCTTATCCTCTATTGCTAATACAATCAGGTTTTCCCTTCCATTGTATTGTTTAACTTCTGATTGTTTTATATAGGAATGCTATTAACTTGCCATTTCAATTCTGCATCAGCAATCCCATAGAATTTTTACTATTTGCACTTTTTTGCATTGATTCTCTTGGGTTTTCAAGTTATGTAATCACATCATTTTACATTAATGATATAATTTTACTTCCTATTTTCTAATTTGGTGCTTCATTTCTTTCCCTTATTTAACTGCTTTAGTTAATACTTCATCTAACTGCTCCTTAGTCTAATGGGAATCTTTCAATAGTTTCATCATTAAACTAGATGATGGATTTACTTTGAAATAAGTAGGAAAATAATCAAAACACAAAACAGGTATACTACAGAAGAGGAAATAAAAATGGCTCGTGAAAATATGAAAAGATGTTCAACTTCCCCAGGACATTATCAGCCTGCCCCTTAAAATGCTAAACTCTAGACTTTTGTCCTTGGTCCCCTGCTTTTCTCCCTGGATGCTTTCTTTGGGCCACCACCCCGATTGTCCACCACAGGCTGACGGCTCCCAAGTCCACGGCTCCAGGATTGACCTATCCCCAGAACATCCATTTATATACTCAACAGCGTCCTGGATATCCCCACTTGGGTCTCCTGCAAGCCCCTCAACTCAGCACATTCAAAACCGAACCAATCACTACTACCACCAAACCTCTGCCCATCTCTCCCTTCCTCCCTCTTCCTCACCCTGTCCTTCAGCCGATTCAGTCCTGCCACACATTTACCTTCTAAATATTTGTTTTAATTTGCCTCCCTCCACCTCGCCCGTGTCTTGATTCAGTCCTTCATATACTCATTGCCTGGGTCATAACAATGGCCTCCTCCTCCATGGATTTGCCTTCTCTATTCCTGTCTCTTCTAGACCCAGGTTCCAGAATTACTGTTGTCAAGGCGTATTTCCAAAGCCACGTCACCATGTCACTTTCCTTCTTAAAATAAGTGGCTCCCCCTTGACACCAGGATGAGGTCCAAGCCCCTGGCAGAGTCTATAGGGTTCCTGTGGGCTGGCCCCATCCAGCCGTCTTTGATTTGCCCACAGCCCATTTTGGGCTCTCTGCTCTAGCAATACTGAAGCCAGTGTTGGTCACCCTAACCACCCTCCAACCTCTGGGTCTACCTTGTGCATATCTTTACTCAAAAAGCAAGCTGTTCACCACTTACTACATTTTGGTTGGAGGGTTTTAAATGAATGAATGAGTGTGTGCATGTGCACGCGTGTGCAGGCGCACGTATGAAACCATTATGTGCACATGGTTAAAAAACCAAATTGTATCAAAAGGCTGATAATGAACAGAAGCCAATAAAGGGCCACCTTTCCTGGCCCCAGACTCACTTCCTGGAGGCAACCACTTCTAATTCTTGGAGCCGTTTCGTTATGTCTTGATTTATCAAATTTATTCATCATTTTTACCTCTTATATAACCAATGAGGGTTCAGTTCTCTTGTACTGCCCACACTTGGCCTCTCCCATTCTATCACCATCTTTGGTTAAATAATGTTTACATTTTTTTAAAAGATTTTATGTGTTTATTTGTCAGAGAGAGAGAGAGCACAAGCAGGGGGAGCAGCAGACAGAGGGAGAAGAAGACTGAGCAAGGAGCCTGATGCAGGACTCGATCCCAGGACCCCTGGGATCACGACCTGAGCCGAAGGCAGATGCTTAACTGACTGAGCCACCCAGGCATCCTAAATAGTGTTTACATTATTGTGATCACGTATTATAAACATTCCGTCTGGAGAAGAAGAAAAGGATGGTGGGGATGTAGGGAGATGTACATTCTACACCTACAAATATCAAGGAGATCTCATATAGAAGGACTGACCCTTTTCACGTGGCTCCGGAGGACATGAATAGGGCGAGTGAGAAGGTGGAAGATACTCCACGACAGGTTCAGCTCCTTACATGTAATCACTTTTTTTTTTTTTGGCCTCCCAGCTCAGCCAGCTTTCTGATGATGGGACAGACTACCAAGAGAGGTAATGAGTTCCCTGCCCTGGAAATGTTCAAGCAGATCTGGCCAACCAGCAGTTAGAGTTGCTGCGGAGAGAATTCAACTCACTGGTCAAGAGATACGACCAAATTTTTTTAAAATTCTATTAGAGTTAAAAACACCCTCTTTTATAGTAAATATTTGCTAATACTCTCTTTATTATGCTGAAAGAAAATAACAGAGTAAAGCCTAGTCTTAAAAGTAATGTATTTTTTAAAAAATTAATACAATTCCCTAATTGAAATAGAAAAATAAAAAGGACATGATCTAGGAATACGTGTTTCAACATAAATACTCAGGCATGATGATGCGTAACAGAAGGAAAGAACGAGATGCTTGCATCTATACGTACACTCATCCTGAATGCGACAGGTGCCAATGCACATGGATACAGTCGTGTTGTTTTGATGCTCAATTACTCTGGGAGCTTTACCTTCAGAGATGGGATTTTCCAAACTAACACACAACTCTCAGTGAAGTTGTGAAATACAATCTCTCTTCGAATTATATACAGAAACGTTCTTAGCAAATTCAACTGTGTTTATATGTACACCAGAGTTCAAAGATAATTATGAACAGGTTTCTTCTGCTTAGCAAGGCATTTGAAAGCTCTGGGAGATATGGGACAAGCCTTTTCTGTGCAGGACTGTCTCTTGCAAGAGGATGGGCGTATCTGGCCTCCCCCTACTCAGTGTCGGTAGTGTTCCTCTAATCATTGTGACAGTCAAAAATACTCCCCCCTCTATGTTTCCAAAATGCCCAAAGTGTCACTGCTTCTGAACCACTGGACTAGAGGATTGCTAAGCTTTCTTCCAACCCTTGGATCGTCTGATTCCTTCAGGAGCTGGGCAGTCGGCAGGAGGACAGGTGAGTCTGGCATTCCCTGGTCTCTAGAGCTACCTGGGCTGGTGGGTATAGAGCAGCCACTGCGTCTGGCATCTGTGGGGTCTTCCTCTCTGCAAAAAGAACCAGGTCAGCCGAGATACCAGCAGTTCCATGAGTCCCACCCCCATGAAGGAGGTTCACTGAACGGGTGTGACTGACCGTGCCTGCATTTGACCTTCCTAGGAAGGGCAGGAAAACTTGACCCTGAAAATGATGGTGTCAAGAGCATTCTCTACAGCACCCTGGATGCCCTTCCTCACTTGCCTTTGAGCCTAACCAATTCCCAAAACCAAAGGAAACCAACCATCTTTATTCTCCTCACCCACTGGGCTACTATGGCTGGGAAATATTCCATGTTGTGCAGGCTGCTGGGACCACTGCCGATGTGTCTCCCACCTGGCCGGTTCTATCTCTTCTCTCCTACTCCCCAGAACTCTGATGTCCCCGAGGCTGCCTGGCCAACTACTTTGTCCTCGCTGTCAGGAGATGACTTGTCCCTGGTCAGAACATAGAGAACATTAATGGGAACTACTTGAATGTTCCTCTCCTCTCCAAGATGAATTCCTCTCTCTCTGCTCTGAATCGCATGTCTCCCCGGTGCCTCTAAGATCCCTCTAGTTATCTTCTCTCCCTCTGCATCTTTAACCACTTTTAACTCTTTCCTCTTAGCTCAGAAGTTGCCTCATCTTCTCCAAGTTAAGCAGGAAACAGAAACCCCTTTGTCCTACTTCTCTTCTAAACCACCGCTCTGCCTCCCTCTCTCTTCCCAACAATGTTGGAGATTAATCTACACTTCCTGTGTCCTCTTTTTCAGTACCCTTGACCGCTGCAGTCCGGCCCTTGTCATCACCATGCCACTGGACCATGGATTCGCTAGTGGCCTAATTATCAACTCTTATTTTCAGTCTTCATCTCCTAAATTCTCTGCAGCATTTTACTCCATGAACTACGCTCTTTTTCCTGAATGTCTGTTTTTATTTTATTTTATTTATTTCTTAAAAGATTTTATTTATTTGAGACAGAGAGGGAGCACAAGCAGGGAGGAGGGTCAGAGGGAGAGGAAGAAGCAGACTCTCCACCGAGCAGGAAGCCTGATGCGGGGCTCAATCCCAGGACCCTGAGATCATGACCTGAGCCAAAATCAAGCGTTGGCTGCTTAACCACTGATCCCCCCAGGTGCCCCTCTTTTTCCTTTTCTGATCCATTCTTTCAAGTCTGTCTTCGATGGATCCTTCCCATATCTGCATCCTCCTTCCCCCTTTCTTTCATCCTCTTCCTATCTCCTCTTGAGTAGTATAGCCCCAATGTTCTGTCTATTCCCCACCTCTCCCTTTCCATCTTTAAATGGTTTCACTCACTCTTATGGCTTCTACAACCCTTGGACGCTGTTGACCCCCAGATGTAGAGCCAACCTCAACTTCCCCTTTTAGCTCCACTGGCAAACACACAGCTGCCTCTCAGCCTGCCCAAACTTGCTCTGCCTCCTGTGTCCTTCATCCCACTGAATGGTGCTCCCTCCCCCTAGTTGCCCAAACTGCACACCTGACGGCCAGGATCAACTCCTCTCCCTCCCACCTCATACACAATCTGCCCCTCGATCCTTCGGATCTTCATTCGGAACCATCTCGCAAGCCTGGTCCTCCTCTCCCCACCCCATCTTTAGACTCTTAGGTGTCTAACAGTCCCATTTGGTCTCCATGGCCACCAGGTTCCCTCTAGTCCAGTTCTTTCACTTATTTTTCTAAAGCTCTCTTTAGAAGACCAATCCGAGTCATGACATTCTATTCCTTCTTACCTAAATCCTCCCCAGGCACCTCATCGTCCACAGCAAAAGCTGAGGCTCCTCAGAAGGGCACAGAACACTCTGCCCCCATCCAGTACATCCACCTCTACAGAGCGCCCGTCATCTCTGAACACACCTGCCGTGCAAGATGATTCCTTTGCTTCTCAGACAGTGAAGGGCATCCTTCCTTGTAGTCTTGTATCAAGTGCCCTTTACGCTCATGCACAACCTCGTGTTCTGACAGCTATGTCCTGGCCTCACCCCTAGCCTCCTTATTTGTCTTTGAATAAGCAGCGCCCGGCACTTGTTAGCACACAGCAAGTGCTTTGCGAATATCAGTAAATGACCATAGAAATGAATGAGCAGATGGTTTGATTAAAAAATCATACCTTCGCCCGCCTCTTCATCACCACATTCCCCAGGCCAAATATGAATGTGCGTACAAATTACTCGGTAAAATGCAGATTCCGGGTCCAGAGTGGTCCTGAGATCCTGCAGTTCTAACACTTTCCCTGGTGGTCCCGCTGCTGCTGGTCTGCAGACCGCACTTGGAGGAACCCTACCCTGTACCAATGGTTTCCAAATTTTGCTGCTATTAGAATCACCCGTAGAGCTTTACAAACTATATCTTAATGCCCAGGGTACACGCTATATTAAATCAGAGTAGCTAGGGGAGGGAGCCAGGTGGCAATATTGTAAAGATTCCCAGGAGATTCCAGTGTGCAGTAAAGCAGGGAACCCCTACCCTGTGCCATCTCTTACTTCCTCGGTGGTGATTCGCAACCCTGGATGCTCCTTAGAATCAGCGGGAGCTTTGACCACCTGCTGGTGGTGCCTGGGCCCCACCCAGACACTTTAACTAGAATGTCTAGGGTCTGTACCTGTGTGATCCTGCGATCAGGGCTCCCAGGTGATCCTGCGATCAGGGCTGAGAGCCATTGTTTTCAGGCTCTGCCTCCAAGGAGTGGCTGCAGATTTGAGGGATCGTGCGTCCAGGATATAGAGGAGATGCCGGTCCTGACTCTCCAGTTATGTGCTGTATCATCTTGAAAAAGTTAATTTAGCTTCACCTCTAAAATGAAGTTAAAAATGCATGCCCTCCCTACCCCAATTTTTGTGGGGTCTTCCCAAATGGAATCGGGAAAAGTGCTCGCAGGAGCCTGTCTTCGCCCCTCCGCTGTGTGGTCACCACTTGGGTCCCCACCTATCAGGTTGGCTTCAGAGGCCCATGGCCAGGAGAGATCTCTGGCCCAGCTCGGCCCAGCTAGGGAGCAGATGGCTCAGTAGCAGCCCGGGTCGCCGGAGGGGAAGTCACGAGGACCTGCACTCGTAGGCAGACTGAGAGGCAGAATCGAACACGACCCCTGCAAAGCGGTCTGGCCTGCAGCCTGGACGCTGCACGGCGGGCTGGTCGGCCCTGCGCAGGCACAGGGCGCGCCCGCTGCTCTGTGCACGCGCCGCAGCTCTGCCACCTGACCCTCGGCAAGGAGCCTGCAGGCTTGTGCCGGACTCCTCTTTTATGAGCTGTCTCCGCAGATCTATGCTGGTGCTGCGGGAAGGGCGTGGAACGAACACCGAAGAATGAAGGTTCGAGTCCAGCCTACCACCCCCGCTGCATGAGCGTGGACTCCGTTTCCTTGGCTGTCGTTATTGTTATTTGTTGTATGAGCAGCACATATGCAGATACAAAGGCCCTGGACCAAGAGGACGCACTCCTGTCCCTGGAGACAGCAGGGACCCAGGACCTCAAGACTGGGGGCAGGTTCCGGCTGCTTGGGCCCAGGGAATTCTTGAGACATATTTATATTTAAACTTTTTCTGAACTTAAAATTTAACTGGGCAGCCTGCATATGTATTTACTAAATTCAGCAACCCTCCAGGAGAGGAAGGAAGGAGCTAAAAGGATCAGCAAGTGCTCCTTTGGCGGAGACAGGGCTAGAGGAGGAGGGTCTGCCTGGCTGAGCTGGGTCTGGGGTGGGGGGCTTCAGGGCTCCCAGATGGCAAAATTACACCAATTTTTGTGTCCTCAGAGCAACTTTTGAAAATAGGCCTTGGCCAGCAACGCTCAACAATTCCCTGGGGCAGGTGAAATCAAGGATGGGCTGTGGATTGGGGGAGGATCTTGACTCACTCCTAGCATCCTACTATCTATTCATCCCAAGGAACAAAGTCCACGTGACTCTCCCTGGCTTTACAGAAACAAAAATGCCTTCCTGTCACCTGCTTCAAATGCCTCTACCTGCGTGGATGGAGTTTTATATCTTACAGTTGGAGTCCTTGAGGTTCACAGCACAAAACCCCAAAGAGCCTTGGCATTCAACAAACCCCCTCTGAGTACTGCTGAGAAGTCTGAGCCCAGAGAAGGATGAGTCTACCCAAAGCCACACAGTGGTTAAGAAACCGGACTGGGAGCCAGCTTTCCCCACCAGTGGGGTCAGCTCGACCCATGCCTTGTCCTCACCTTCACCATCAACAGAAATGCCAAAGACTTAATATGCAAATCCACTCACCTGCCCCACAGTCTAGGATCAGGAGGAGCCAAAGGGGGCCTTAGGTTCTCTCTAGTTACAACCCAATTAGAAGCAAAGCAGCAGAGAATCCTGCCCTGAAAAGAGAAAGGGCTTTCTCAAGGCATCTGGAGAGGGCCAGGTTGCCTGGGGCCAGTCCCACTCACTGTGCCTGCTTTGAGTCGCAGCTGCAGTTTGTAGGTGTTCTAACTGACGGACAGCGCAGACAGGGCATGAGCTACGGAGTCAGGAGATGCTGGCACAAAGCCTGATCTGATCGGATTTGCCTTATTACCCAGCCTCCATTTCTTCTTCTGTGAAATGTAACGATCTCACAGGACGGCACGAAGATGAAATGAGCATAGGACCTGAGGCATTGTGTTATAAGGTCTGAAATGTCAAGAACTTCGAGTCCCAAAGGCCTCTGTGAGATCCTCTGCTCTCTCCGGATGCCTCCTACCCAGCCAGAGAGCCTCCCCACTCGGCTAGTTCCCTTAGATGCACCACTGGTCTTCAAACTAATAGGTTTCACCTCCCTGCCAGTCCCCAGAATTATTCAAATGAACCCATCACGACCTCAGGCAAGAATCAGGAGGCACAACATAGCCCGTACCTGCTCCCGAGGGCAACCTCGTGGGTCCTGCATGGCATGTGGGGTCCTCCCGAGTGGCGTGACTGTATGTGATAATAAACTGCTTCGATCTCACCTGTTCATTACCAGTGTGGTGTGTTTGACCACCTGCTACTATTTACAGCAGGGGGTCTCTCTTCCCCTAAAAGGGGAATAGGGGAATGGCCAGGACAGGGGGCTGAGTAAGGCCATGGGCTCTGATGCTCTACACTCTAAATCCCGGTTCCGGGGACAGGGTCCTCCTTGTATTCCTGAATGGTGGTGCTGGGCTTCCAAGCACAGGGAGAGGCTAAGATCCTGACAGTAGAACTTGGCCAGACAGCTTTTTGGGGAGACAGCATTCTGGGGTCTTCTCAGGCTCTTAGGGTCATTCGTCTCCCACCCCTCTGACATACCCATCTTCCTAGTATCTCATCATCAGACTGACTACGTGTGTGAGGGGTCATGGCAGATGCTTTATCTCTGTTCTCAAGCTGCGCAGAGAAATGACTAGTCCACGATCACACGGACAGGAGGGATGGGGCTGGGTCAGTTCCTACGCCAAACCCACTGTCAGCACCAACCCTGTGACCCACAGCCTCTGGCGAAGAAGCAGCCCTCCCCTTGGGAGTTCCTCCCCTGTGCTGAGGCAAAGCCCTCCCACTCTCACCTCTGTAAGGGCTACAAAATCCAAAGGTTGGCCTTGGGCATGAGATCCATGTCCCCTGGAAAGCTTTTCATTGGGAAGGGAACACAGTGACCTTGTCCCAGCTCGCTTGAACCATCTCTCTGTCCAAGCTGGGCCCAGGGGTCCCACTGATAGACAGTGTTGTGATCAGAAGGCCGCTACAAGATTCCTTGCAGGTGGGAATACTCCAAGCTTCTTGGCCCTAAGAGTACACTTTAAGACTATTTCCATCTAGCTCTCTTGGTTTGTTGTTTGGGAGGATGGGGGTTTCCAGCTCAAGCTCTAAGCTGCGTATTAGAGCTGTGTGATTTTGGCCAGTCCAGAGCTGTGGGCATTTCCCGTGGGCATTTCTCTAATAGCTGTGAGTCCCTGATTTCTGAACGATGAGACCTGGGTTTCCATACCCAGGGAGAGAGTGAGACTATGGCCAGGAGGCAGTAAAGTTACTGTCGGACCCAGAACCCTCCTCTCCCACGCCCCAAGGCACACTGAGGCTCTCAGGAACCCAGATATTTTAGGAGCCAGCCCTTTAGGAGTTATCTCTGATTTCAGGCGCTGATGCAAGGATCAGGCACTATGAGAACAAGTCGATTCTCAATGGGGACCAACCCTGCTTCAGCTAACGCCCATTTTTCAGCTGGAGAAAATAAGAACTTGCTTAAGAATCAGTACGGGGCTGAAGGGAGAATTTGGCCCCTTGTGCTGGGAGTGGTGCTGAGTTAGTCCAGCTGCCTGCTGTGCGTCTCACCCCGGAGAGTAGGACCAGGGTCCTCTGGCCCAGATGCCTGTGGTCAGACAAGGCCAACCTCAGAGGCCTGGGATCTCCTCAGTGCCCAGGGCAATGTCTTGTGCAGGCTTCCAGCCAGGTGGGACCCCTCATCTTCCTTAGCTCTCCTCGCTAGGTCCCTGCCCCACACAACTGGAAGAGAAGCCGGACTCGGACCCACAGGTAAACACCTCTGTAGCTGCCTGACCTTGGCCAGCTTTCCCCTAAGGCCACAGCCAGATGTCACCCAGCTGAGCACAGAAGGAGGCCAGGGAGCCAGGGAAGCTTGGGAAAGTAGCCCGGAGTGGGGCTAGGCAGATGGCGGCAGCTCCACTGCCTCCCGGAGGAACAACTTTTGGCTGCAAAGACCTGGGGTGGGGGTGGGGGGCTGGGGAGTGGGCACTGTCCTTTGGTGGAAGGCATATCCCCTTGCTGTTTGCATATTTTATCCACGCTGCCACCCTCTTAACTGAATCACACACAGCTGTGTCATGAAAATTAATTCCTTTGGGAAAACAGCTGTTTCTTGACTCACCTTGAGACCCATGGAAACGGAGGATGTCATAGGACCGGATCTTAGGCTTCTACCCTATGAGAAGGAAGTGTCACTGGATTGGGATGACTGCCTCTCCTTCCCTTGTCCCTAGACTGGGTTATTAGTTTTTTTTTCCTCTCCTCACTCTGATAGCTTAGCAGCAAGCAGAACAATGCCTTCTTCAGAGAAAAGGCCATTTCCTGCTGACAGTGTGTATGCCTCGCTCCAGGTCCCAGAGCTTCTGCAAAGAGGCACCCTCCTCCCCAAGCCCAGACCTCCTCTAGTGCTATGGGCTCAGTAGGAGAAAGACAACACATCGATTTGCCCCTGGGTCAGATATGACAAGGTTGGCCTAATCTCTGCTGCCCAAGAGAGGAGAATATCTAGGGAAGAAGAGTGTTCTGATTCTCAGGTAGGGAAAGGGGTTCATAGTCTCCAGCTTGCCAAAGGTCTCTGAAACAGGGTGGGGCAGGATGGAAAGAGGCGACCTCTCTTTGGCTTCCTTCACCCATCCCTGAATCGGCTGAAGCATCATGCAGACCCTTTCTGCTCTATGTGGAGGAGTTGGGGTGACGGTAAGAATATCTGAGCAAGGTGGAGAGAGGGGTCTAGAACAATACTCTAGTGCCATCTTTCATCAACCAAAGGAATCCCGGAATAGAGAGAGCCACAGGTAGTTCTGCTGTGTCCTAAATTCCATTTAGGGTAGAGTGTGGGGTGGGGGCTAACCCAGAAGTCTCTGCGTGGTCACAGCCCAGCAGGTGTGGTCTACACAGTGCTCTGTCACCACAAAAATTACCTGGGAGGGAGCCTCTCCAACAGTCCAGGGCACAGCTGTAGTGAGAACTCCCATAGACATCACCCTATCCACAGCCCCCAAAGCTATGACATCAGCCAAACCCTCTCTGACTGCTGGGGGAAGTAGAGGGGTGGGCAGGATTCATCCCTACGCCTCCCTCCACCAGGTGAGGCCTGGATTTAGGAAAAAAAGGGATGGGCAGGGTTGTGAGACTATCTGGAAGGTGATATCAGGAGCCACTAATTGTGTTTTAAAAATCCAGAAAATCCTGAACCCCACCAGCACCTTCTGAAAGATGGCTCCTCTTCTGGGGAACGAATCTGGCTTTGTTTCCTTATTTTAATGAACTGAGGCAGGAAGAGGAGCTTTTAGCAAGGCCTTGGTAGCCTCCCTTCAGAGTCACTACCCCTTGAAGGAAGCCAGGCCTCAGGCAAGACGGTGATGCCTGCCAGTCAGCCTGAGGTTTTGCAGGCTGGTTTTTGCCCCTTCAGGCACCCGGGCACAGGACAGAGATCCGGATGGGGAGGAAGGACCAGACTTGTGTGCGCTGGGGGGCAGGGGAGAGGTCAGAATGGCCAGGGCAGGGGATGCTCACTCCCAGGTCCTGAGCTCAGCCCTGGTGAGGAAAGAGGTGGCGCTGGGGGGGGTGGGGTGGGGGGGGTGGGGGCGAGCGTGGAGCTGTCCGGATCCTGGTGCTGAAAACGGAGAGCAGCCGGGGCGCGGAGCAGTCGGTTAGCCTGAGCCTTCCCAACCCCCAGTGAGAGGGAGCTGATGGAAGGGGATGTCCTCCTCTTCAACTCATGTTCCAAGGAGGCAAGGGTACAAGTGAGTTGGGGCAAGAAGGCAGGTTGAGCTTTGAGAGGTCCGCAGCCGCCCGAAGCTGGGGCCACAGCGTGGCGAGAGCTGGCCACCGCCCGGCTGGGGGTAGGGTGAAATCTGGGACAACTGCGGGAGATGAGCAGGAAAAAGACACTGGACCTGAGTTGGTCCCTCACTGGACCCCTACACTCCGGGCAGGTGCCCCAGCTGCGGGCCAAGGAGGGGTGTGGAAGGTGCTCTCATACATATGGCACTGACAAGAACGTACAGCAGACTTCTGTGTGTGCACACACACACACCCCATGGACACACAGAGTGCACTCCCAGACCAGGCACAGACCTAGCAGTCCCATACACACATCCTGCACACAGGCAATGCCCACCCCCCTTCCGGGCTTCTGAGGCTCCCACTCCAGACGCATCCCCACGGCCCATTTGGCCCAGACGTCCTTTCCCACTCAGCTTCCTGGACTCAGATGGCGCCTCCAAGAGAGGCACGGCCAGTGGGAAGCCCCAGTTCTAGCCTTCAACTCCCGAAGGTGCTGGAGAGGAGCAGACAAGCAGCTCCTACGTCTAGAAAGAGTGGGGGAACACAGGCGAAAGGGGTAGGTCTCAGACATCACTTGTCCTTTCACCAAACTCCCAGTTACGGTGCCAGAACACAAGAGGAATGTGGACAGGAGTGAGTGTGAATGTCTCCCTCCCCATGCTGGGGGCACCCTGAGGACCTGCGCGTACCTGTGCGTGGGAGGCCCGCCGTGGAGCCCCCTCAGCGAGTCCGGACCTGCTGGCTCCTCTGGCTCCCCCTGGATAAAGGTAGGGTGGGAGTGGGGGTTACCCCGCTTGCCCTCCACGCCGCCTCATGTCCGTGGGCAAAGGAGAAACTCCGTCCCGGGCTGCGGGAAGTTACCCGGGTCCGGGCGCTGGGAGGGGGCGCCCTCGGGTCCCTGGGCCTGGCCGGGGTTCCCGCGCCCCCGCCGCCCTCGCCACCTCGCCACCTCGCCACCTCGCCGGCGCCCTCCCGCCAGTAGACTGCGCCGAGCCTGAAAGCCGGGAGCCCGCCCGCCCTCCCGGAGAGTCTGCTGCTGACCTGCATTGACGTCATTGCGTCATTAGGTTTCCCCTGGAAACACTGGCGCGCCCAAAATAGTAACACATTAATTCAGGCCGGGGGAGCAGGGAGAGACTGTTTGTAACCCTGCAGCTAACTCAGGCGCTCGAGAGCGAGCGCGCAACGGCCCCCACCCCTTCTCAGGGCAGCACAGACCGCGCTAGCCTACTATTTTGAGAACAAAGGAAGGGAAAATATAGAATCCCAGAGAGAGGGTGCGGGGTACGCTGAGACCCTCTCTCCTTGCACGCGCACACACACAGATAGACACACACGCGCACACACACTTATGCACACCACACCTAGGTCTGTCTACCTTCGGGCAGGAGCTCTCTGGGTTCTGGCTCTTTCAGGGACCTCTGGGGGGGGGGGGGTGCCCAAATCCCCAGGGCAAAGGGATAGGTCAGGGCTTCCTGCCCTGCTGAAGTTGAAGGACGAATTCCCTCCCTGGCCCTCCAACCCCGCAGGGCGGTCCGACCGGCGCGCTCGCACCACAAACCTATCCCCACCCACACATGCGGACCTGAGAGGAAGGCACCTAGCCCCAAAGAAAGGCGCACCCCTGCGCTTTCTCCTCTCGCGCATCCGGACCCCTCGAGTAGGGGAAAGGTTCAGGGACGATGCGGCTGCCCCGGGCTGGGATGAGCCAGGTCACACTTTGGCACCCCAGTACCCTGTCATCTGGGGAGGAGGACTGATTTAGGACAGAAAGGCTGGGGGCCAAGGTTGCTGTCACAGAATCGTCTGGGCTAGGGAGCGCCCGACTTTCCTGAGCGTCATCTCTCGCTCGCGCTCTCGGCCGGGCCGGCACTCAGAAAGGAGCTGTGGCTGAAACGTGAGCGCCGACTTCAGAGGTTCTTTGTGAGCTCTCCGACCTCCCCTTACGCGGTGCTTGACTCGGCCTCTCCCAGGGTGAGGAGAGCGCGGCTCTGGATCGAAATAGCAAGCGCTTAGCCTTGGGCTGTGGGCGGAGGCGGGGAGGCGGAGCGGGAGGGCCGCGCCCGCGGGGCAGAGGGGCCTCGCAGACTCCTCGCGAACCTGGGTGTGGGTCAGGAAGTAGGGAGGGTCACTCGAGAGGGCTCAACCTTCCCCTTCCTCCCAGACGCCCCTCAGAAATCCGATGAAGGGTGCTGAGAGGTCTATTCATTCCACCCCGGGCTCTGCTCTCTCTGGCTGGGGAGGGGGGGCGCTGAGGGGGTGTGCCTGGGATTTGGGGACTCTGTCTCTTTGTGCCTGCGCCCAGCGCTCACGGCAGCACCCCCTCCCACTCCCACAGCAAGGGGGAGGGATGCCGCTCACACAGACACACACCCCAGGTATCCTCTTCCTGGCCTTTTTTCCTGTTGGCTACAGAGGCGATGACCAGGCCACCGTGCACTGACATTGGTGGACCAACCCAGCTGTCCTCGTCAGGTCGGAACCAAGGTTTGGAGAAGACGGGCCTGCCCTTATCCCTTGTGTGCTCCCTCCGCATGTGACTTTCCCTCTCAGCGGCAGGAGCCTCGGCTGTGAAACCGGGTCACCAAGCCCACCCCAGAGGCTGTTGTGAAGCTGACAGGGGATGGTACCTAGAATGTGCTGGAGAAGTGGCGCGCCCTCTCCCTCCCCTGCCCTGCGGTGGGTGGTTCTCTCAGCAGGGAACAAACCCACACTCTCAACATATACACACGCCTCAATGACATCTTTGGGGGAAGCTCATCAAGGGACACTGGGGAAACAGTGACATAAAGCATCCTAGCCCCAAAGAGGGGGTGCCCTTTTCCTCCACATGATCTGCCTCTGACCAAAACCTCAATGCAGGTTTCTAATGCCGTCAAGTTCAATCAAAGGGGGTAGGAGATGGGGACATGGTCTGGCCCTGCCTCCTTCTCTCTGGGCTTATTTCCCAGCAGGACATGCACCGGGCCTACGTGGTCTGATCCCCCCTCCCCCGTGCCCTCCTCTCCCACAGCACCTGTCCCACCAAACTGCGGTGTCTCCCTGTTTAGCTCCCCTCCGGACCATGAGGGGGGCCATGTGGCCCTCTGTTCCCCCAGCAGCTCCTGGCACAGTGCCTGACACAGCAGTTAATATTAATTATCGGTAAGCCAAAGATTGATAGCCCCTCTTTTGGGAGCCCCTCGCCCCGACCCCAGTATTTCCACCTATCTCTCCACAAAGAGTCCAAGTCCACCTGGTCCCCAAGCGTTAGGTCAAACGCCAACTCCTCCACACAGGCTTCTCTGATCCCCAGGGGCAGGGACTCCCCCACCCTTAGTCCCTGGCTCACTAGGAAGAGTTCTCATGGCATTGATCGTATTCTGCCCTGGATTGCCGTTCTCTCTGTAAGTTGTACGTCTCCCTCTGGCCTGTAACTTCTCGGAGGCAGATCTGGGTCTCGCCCGTTCCCGTGTGCCCCACATGGCTCAGCTGCGCCCCGCCCGGGCACACAGCAGATGCTCGGGAGATGTTTCCTGAGCTGAGCCCTGCAGGTCTGCTCACCGTCTCTCAGCCTCGGGCTGGGCTGAGATGCGCAGTAATGCCGAATGCGCTCTGCAGGCCTGGGCTCAGACAGACCTCAGACGTGTCAGGCTGAAGATACCCATGCCACCCCGCCCCGAGGACAGAGGCCCTGGGGGATCACCCTTCCTACTTTTCTCCTCCTCCGGGGGAAAGTGCAGAGTCTGTCTGGCCACCTGGGAGGATGAGGGGGACGTGAGAGAGGGAAGAGACCCACGGGGGCAAAGCCACATTCTGCCCAATCAGCTGTTCGGCAGGAACGCGATCACGGGACAGACCCTCCTCTCCTCTGGGCCCACAGCAGCAACGGTTACTCAGCGAACGATAAACTGGAGGTGCGGAGTGAGGCAGGGGCTCTGCCCCCCCACCCCCGGTGAAAATGTGGCAGTCACTGGCCCCCTTCACACACATTCGGGCCTGTGACTATCTCACTCTTGGCCCAGATCCACCCTTGCTGCATTGCTTCCAGAGATCGTCTTGGCCGTGTGTCTGGGGCTGGTGGCCATGTCTGTTTTTTTAGACTGTGAGTCCTCGAGGCCCTGCAGGGTGCCCTACGGTGGCACTCCCTGTCCTCCAAGGTGGGGACTGGAGGAATTCTCTGTGCAGAGACGGGCAGCAGCACCCTACTTTGCCCCCCAAAATGCAACTTCCGTTTGTGTGTCTCTGCTGCCATCGCAGGGGCCTTTCGGTGACAGGGACTCACTCCTGCTGCCTTGGGTAACAGGCCGTATTGTGCGGGAGGAAGGCAGTAAAGATATTCTGGGTACGTTCAGAGGTGGCGGACATGGGGATGCAAGGGGAGCCGGGAAGGCTGTTTGGGATCCAGGGGGCTCTGTGCACTGCCTGGGCTGTCTCCCAGCCCCGAAGCAGCAGGAGCTGCAGGATCCCGGGTTGGCGTGCTGCCTGGAAGGCTGCTCAGCAATTCACTTGTCACTTGCTTCCTTCTGGCTCTCTCTGCACAGCCCCAGTTCAAATTACTAACAAGGGGAGAATCTGATGACCCAGGGGAAGACCAAGGTTAGCCAGAACCTCTGACCCACGCCACCTCTAGGCTCCGGGGACGTGCGGAGATCTACAACCCTTGGGTCAGACATCCCGCATTGGTCCAGTCATCTGGGTTGGAGTAGGGCCCAGTGTGGGTGGGGGGTTGCTCAAACTTGGGTAGTCATGACTCCCCCCAGCAGAGCTGTAGGAATGGCGAGTTCCTTGGAAAGATTTCTTTGCTGTGTTGACCACTTTGGCTGGGCTTTCCCATCCAGTTACACTCTGGAATAGACCTCCACCCTCCTCCAGCCACAAACCGGGAAGATCAAGATATTGTTGATCATGCGGGCGGCAGATTTCAATGCAGAATTGATCTTATGCCAGGCCTCCCGTGGGGCCCAGAAGGCAGTGGCTGACCTCACTGTGTGATGCTGATGGCAATGGGACCAGGAGGCCGGTGCTCTAGGAAAGAGCCCGCCAGCTGTCTCCGCAGAGGCTGCTCTGTGTCACGCTCAGCCCTCAATTTGTTTGCAAGAACCGGTTTGGTCAGAGAAGACCTGGAACCCCCTGCTGAACACGGATAGGCCAGGAAGAGAGCCCCCCAATCTCCCAGTGGAGGCCTTGTTTGGAGCCCTGCAAAGGCGAAGTGACTCACTTGGCCACAGAATCAAGAAGAAAGGGCCCTGGGCTGAAATTGGGAAAATCGACTTCGAATCCCAGTCTTGCCATTAAGTTACCATGTAATTCAGCACAAGTAATGCCCCTTCCCTAAGACTTTTTTCAACACCGGCTTCATGGTGGAATGAAATACTCAAGCAGGGTTGTCAGCAAGACCTGGCCAAACCCTTGTCTTCAGTCAAAATTGGCCCAGCCAACTGGAGCCCCAAAACCCTTGAACCTAGGGGCTATAGATGGTCAAGGGACAGAGTGGGCTGCTCTCTTTGGATCTGGCCTCTGGCTGGCTGAGCTTCTGGTGGCCGTGGGCTCTCTCCCCCCCAACAGGCCCTCCATCTGCTGCCTTCTTAGCTTCTCTCGGTTGGCGGTCTTCTGTATTAAGCTAGGATGTCTCAGCCCCTAAATTCTTCCCAACAACACTCATTCAGTCATTTGACAACTTCAATTAGTCACATGCTACTTTTACTCAAATTACCCTCTTAGTTCCTGTTCTTTGACCATCAAATATTATCCCAGCCCCTGCCTCGGCTTTACTCTCAACATTTCCCAGTACATGGGTCCAACGTGTCCTCTAGAGGCACCATCATCCCCATCATCATGTTGCCAACCTCCACATCTGAATCTGAGCGTCCTGGAAAATCCCTGTCCACATTCTTCTCCTCCACTGTGCTGGCGTCCCTTTCACTTAACCACAATCTGTTTCCCCGTATCTTCCTGGTCTCCAGGCGCTGGGAGGTGAGTGCTGAGCCAAGGTTACCACTTGGCAGGACCCTAAGTTCAGGTCTTGCTCCTGATAGAGGAGCAATTACGCTTCTTGCTCTTCCGGGCAGAGGTGGAGGCAGCTGAGCAGCAAATGATTAAATTTGGAAAACCTGCCAAGGAGCCAGTGGCGTAAAGCCAAGAGTTGGATTCAAACGGAGAGGTTGAATAGGTACTAGCTCAGCGGGTGTGGACAGGTTTTGCCACCAGCATTCGGAAAGGGGATCACTCACACTGGCGAAGGCTGGCCAGCTGCACACAGACACTTGGACTGAACCCCAAGATAAGTAGGACCTGGAGTGGAGAGAGGGAATGAAGGGAAGGCAGGTAGGTGAGAGCAACCGCACAAAGCAGTGGGTCTCAACTCTGGCTGCACCTTAGAATCACCTCGGGATAAATCCGAAGATGGTATAAAGACATTCAGACCCCACTCCCAAGAAACTCCGATTCCCCTGGTCGCAGGTGAGGACCAGGCATTTTAGTCTTTAAATGTTCATTTGTGTTTTGTGATTCATGGGCAATTAATCATGTTCCATGCTATCAGAAATTATTTTTAACTTTTTAGAGATTGTATTTATTTATTTGAAAGAGAGAGAGAGAGCACGCACAAGCAGGGGGAGCGGCAGGCAGAGGGAGAGGGAGAAGCAGACTCCTCGCCGAGCAGGGAGCCTGACTCAGGGCTCCATCCCAGGACCCTGGGATCACGACTTGAGCTGAAGGCAGATGCTTAACTGACTGAGCCACCCAGGTGCCCAGATAATTTTTAATTTGTGATTATCTGTAATATAGTCCAAGGGACTACATGGTAGTGGTTTAGAGGGAAGTCTTTTCTATTGCAATCCTGACTCGTGCCTCGCTGGCCATCTGACCAGGAATAATGTCCTGAACTTCTTAAAGTTTCTTGTTTTCTCTTCTGTAGAATGGTGACAATGAGAGTACCTTCATCCCATGGAGCTGCTTTGTGACTCACAGCAGATGACACCTTCATGGGCATTGGTCACGTTTCAATGGCTCTCGATGATTCCAATGTGTGGCCAGGGCTGAGGATCTCCAGCACAAAGCGAAGGATAAAATGGGCTGTCTGGGGGACTCTCCCGGATGTTGGGGAAGATCCGTATGAGAGGAAGAAGTTGAAAATGTTGGGGCTATGTTATGGAACAGTTTAATGACAGGGTGAAATGTTGGGGCTTCATCCTGTAAAGCACAGCAGGAGCCCAGGTTTTAGGGTTTAAGGACGAGGAGTGAATGATGAATGTGATACCGCAGGAATCCGAAGGTTGTGCAGCCTTGCTTGGAGGGCGAGAGACGGAATCACAAGGACAAGCTGGGATCCGAACGTGCAGTGGAAATCGCAAAGAAGGGGTGAGAGTGAGGCGAAGGGCAAAGGAAGAATCAACAGGACTAAGGACCTTGGTGGGCATAAGAGCTTAGAGGATTGAGGCGAGAAAAATTAATTTAAGTTTTCAAGTCTAGCGGGACTAAAGAAATACCCCTTGTGTTGGTTGGGATTATATTTAACTCTGAGTATCAGCCACTCAAATCAACAATGGCTTAAACACAATAGAAGTTTATTTCTCCAGCGGTTATAGGTCCAGAGGTCTGCAATTCAAAGCTGGGAAGGCAGCCCTGTTCCACAAAGGTTTTGGAGATCCAGGCTTCTGACAACTCACTCATCTGCCATCCTGGGGTGTGGTCTTAATTCTCATGGTACCTACTGGTGGCACTTGAGTTCCAGCATCCTATATCCCTATGGAGAAAGGAAGGAAGAACTGGCAAAAGGCAAGAGCTGGGGTCACTCGAAGAAGATTCCTTAGAGCGGCCGCTCATCATTTCCATTTATACGCCACCATCCAGAAATTAGTCTTATGGCCACACCTATCTGCAAGAGATGAGAAGAAGTGTGTTCTTTGTTTTCTAAGTGGCCTTTTCTAAGTACTCAGCGAAAAATGCTGAGACATCAGCTACGGTAGAAGTAGATTCTGTTTCTAAAAACAAGAGGGATTTAGATAGTGGGGGAGAGCTAAAGTCTGTGCCATTGCTTCATTTCCTTAAATGGTGAAGTTGAAATATGGAGTCAGTTTAGGAAAGCATTTGCTTTTGAATATGCTGAGTTTGAAACAGGGCCCTAGGGTCCAGACTTAGGGGTTGTGGGAGGTAGAATTCTAAGATGGCCCCGAGATTTCTGACCCTCTGGGGTACACACCCTATATAAACTCCTCCCTGTGGGTGGGATGTGTGAATATGGTGGGAGCATTTACAGTGGCTAGATGGGATGCAAGTCAAGCTGTGGGAAGTTAGTGAGGAAATGGCTGAGGAGCCAGGGGAGGCGGCCATCAACAACAAAAAGCCTTAGCACAGGGCACAAAATTCTCCACGAGTCGACCACTAACTCACTCTCCAGACTCTTGTATCTATCTCTTCCTTTCACATCTGTTCAGAGGATAAGTGTCAGGCTTCTGATTTGAGAAACTAGGTGGACACAGTGGAAAACACTGGAAATAACAGAAAAAGCATGGATTTGAGGAAGAAGACAGGAGGTTAGTTTTGATTGAGTTCGAGGTATCTGAGAATACCAGGTGGAGAGACCACAGAAACCCCTGGAATACTCAGAGGGATGGGAAGAGATCAATGTCAATGGCCTTGAAGGATCATTTCCCTCTTTTTTTTTTTTTTTTTTTTTAAGATTTATTTATTTATTTGACAGAGAGAGAGATCACAAGTAGGCAGAGAGGCAGGCAGAGAGAGAGGGGGAAGCAGGCTCCCCGCTGAGCAGAGAGCCCGATGCGGGGCTCGATCCCAGGACCTTGAGATCATGACCTGAGTCGAAGGCAGAGGCTTTAACCCACTGAGCCACCCAGGCGCCCCTCATTTCCCTCTTTTTTTGTAAATTAGCAGTTTGTTGGCTCAGCAGGTCTGAATCAGCTCACGGGAAGATCAGCTCTGAGCTCCAGCACCGAGCTCTGCGAGGTGCTACTTCCTTGACCACGAGCTGCCACTGTCACAGGGCCGAGTGGATGTGTTTGTTCCCGTGTCTCTATAAATAGGTAGAGTTAAGGGAACAGAGTCCCTCTCAACCAAATGGTTCCAGTCTCATCTTTAGATGTCGCCATCAATATCTGTGAAACAGACTCTAGGAAAAAGACTAAAAAAGCTATCTTTATTTAGCCTGGAGAAGAGAGGGAGGGAGAACTGTGAATTTGCTAGGAATAAACGGGGCTGCTTTTATCTTTTTGTCCTCAAGGAGGCCAGAGGAGGTCGACTTGGGATACAGTTCCGCAGGGTTGATTCTCCCGCGGGGCGTGGGGAGTGGGGATTTTTGTCCCCCGCCCACCAGGGGTCATTTGGCGCAGCTGGAGACATTTTTAGTTATCGTGACTGGCCGAGGGTGGGCGGGCAGTGTTACTGGCACCCAGTGGGTAGAAGTCAGAGTTGCTGCAATCCATGGGACAGCCCCCAAAAAAGAACCAAGTAGCCCCAAATACCAATAGCGCCAGGATGAGAGACCCTGAACTGGAGGAATTTTAGTTACTTAATTTCTTTTGAAGCAAAGAACAAATAGTCACTCTGTCTGCCTTAAGGGAAAGGGTACTTTATTTGCATGTTTGTTTAAGGATCTCTTCGGCTGGGAACTGGGATTAGAACTCTGACAGCTGTCAGGAACCCATCTCTCTTAACCAGGGCTTCGTTTCTATTTGCATGCGCCCGCCTCCTCTCACTGCTGATTGGCCGAGCCTTTTAAAATTCCGGGGGAGGCAGCCTGATAGGCTTAGGCGATCACCACTGCTCCTTCAAAGACTCCATGCATGTGGGCCACCTTCCAGAATGTCTTCCAGGCAGCCTGTGGATGGAGAATATCCTTTGGTCAGCAGTCCACACCGCCGCCCCACCCCCAATCTAATTAGAGGTCACTCATCTAAGGAACAGTCTAGGCATCTTCCCTGGAGAGGAGAACTGAAGCAAGGTGGTGTGAGTCAGAGGGAGCTATTGGCATCGAACACACCGTGACCAGCTTTTGTACTTAGTAACTACCACATGGGATGGTGCGGGTGCAGAACATTTCCATCACTGCAGAAAGTTCTGTTGAACGACCCT
>CM052887.1:73299712-73319998 GCA_028534135.1 Potos flavus | reverse complement strand
CCCAAAGCGAGCATGACTTGAGTGCGGTGGTGCTGATGGGGTCGGGGGAGAGGGGATGAGTCAGAGAAGTGGGCAGGCACCTTCGGGACATCTGGTCTCCCTCTGGGAGGAGGAGGAAGCCCGCGGAGGAGATTGGGGAGGGGACGATGTGGGTCCTATGATCTCTGTGGCTGAAGAGCTCTGCGGAAGCAGCCACAGGCAATACATAAACAAATGAGCATGACTGTATTCCTTTTTTTTTTTTTTAAGATTTTATTTATTTTACAGAGAGAGACAGAGCAAGAACACAGCAGGGGGAGTGGGAGAGGGAGAAGCAGACTTCCTGCTGAGCAGGGAGCCTGATGTGGGGCTCAATCCCAGGACCCTGGGATCATGACCTGAGCTGAAGGCAGCCGTTTAACGACTGAGCCACCCAGGTGCCCCAAGCATGACCATATTCCTATATAAAATTTACGTATGGACAATAAAATCTGAATCTCATTTCTCATGTGTCACAAAATATTATTCTTCAGCATTTTTTCCCAACCATTTAATAACATAAAAATCATCTTAAGCTCAAGGACCAGATTTGGCCCGCAGGCTAGAGTTGGCCAACCCCTCTGATTTAGATCGCTCTGGCTGGACAACAAGTGAAGCAAAGAAACTAGTTAGGGTGATCCCCCCCCCACAACTGGCTGGCTGGCTCAGTTGCTAAGACATGTGACTCTTAATCTTGGGGTTGTGAGTTCAAGTCCCATGTTGGGGGTAGAGTTTACTTTAAAAACGAAACCAGAAACCGTTTAGGAGGCTTTTGCAAAATAACCCATCAGGAGGTGATGAGGCTTGACTTGGGAGGTTACAGTGGAGGTGATGAGAAGGGTTGCAGATGTGCTAGGGCGCCGGGCATGCTTATTCACAAGAATGGGGGGGTGAGAGCAGGACACGAGTCCAGGATGACTCGGGGTGGCTCCGTGCCTGAGGCATCCCTGGGAAGGAGCTGAGCTGCGGCCAGCAGGAGTTTCCACTGCGCCACTTTGATTTTTTTTCTGTTCTCGTCTTGATGGGCTTAGCCAGACATGAGCCCAGGGAGCGGTACATTCCAAACCTGGATTTTCCCAGAGCCCATTGCCTACCTGCCGGGCGACCTTGGGCAAGTCCCTTCTGTTCAATCTTTTGTCTGCTCTCAAATATGGGGATAATACCTCCTGCCTATCCCTGTCCAGGTCGTGGTGGGGCTCAGCTGAGATTTCACTTGAACGTAAGTCAGCATCTCTGTAACCCTTCCCAGCCAAATCCAACTCTAAATGAATTGATGGGGGATTCTTTAAATTGGGGGGAAACGGAGGAGCCGCATCACTCACTACACATCTGAAAACCCTCTTTGATCTTCTCTGTTCTTTCCACGAAGAACCTCTCCCACTGCAGCTCCTCGGAAGACAAAACGCTCACTGCTTCTTCTTTCTTCCCAACACTTCTGACACCAAATGTGGGGGATATCCGGTTTACCCATGATGACCCATTCTCCAATTCTCCGGACACAACTGGATGGTCTAGAATTCAGAATTCCGGCACTAACTGCCTGGAGTCACTGCAGACCCCCCAGGCTGAGGGCTCAGTCCCACCAGATCGCTCCCGCTTCAGACACCAGTCGCCAAATAGTGGGTCCAAGGTTACTCCCACTTCTGTCCCACTTGGCTACAAATTGGGGGTTCCCATAACCCTCTCCTCGTGCTTGATACTTTGTTACGCCGGCGTAGGATGCAGGGAAACACTTGCTTACGTTCGCTGGTTTGTTACAAAGGAAATGATAGGGGATACAGAGAATGGGGCACGGTACAGAAGGATCCCATTTATGTAGGAGCTTCTGTCCCCGTGGAGTTGGAGCGTGTTACCCTCTCAGCACGAGGATGTCCTCACCAATACGGATGCTCTCTGAACACCATACTTCAGGGATTTTGTGGAAGCCTCATCGCATAGCAAGATCAACAATTAACTTCGTCTCTAACGCTTCTCCCTTCTCCAGAGGATGGGAGGTGGGTGGGAAGTTCTAAGCTTTTTATCACGGTTTAGTTTTTCTTATGGCCAGCCCTTATCTGAGAGCCCACAAAGACTCTCCTCATTAGAATAAAAAATGCTCTTATCACCCAGGAAATTCCCAGGGCCTTAGGGGCTCTGGGACAAAGACCAAATGTTAGCACAAAAGATGCCCTTAGCATCCTTATCTCTTAGGAAATTACAAGGGTTTTAGGAGCTCTGTGCCAGGAACCAGGAGAGAGAGCAAATGTATATTTCTTATTTTGTCACACTGGGTCTTGCCCTTTTATCCCCTCTCTCCTTAATCTCTCACATGATACATTCAAAATCCCTGAGTGGAGATGTGGGAGAAGGGGATCCTTGTGGGGATAGGACTATTCTGTATCTTTCTTTTTTTTTTTTTTTTAAAGATCTGGGGAAACTATTTTTTTTTTTTAAGATTTTATTTATTTATTTGACAGAGAGAGAAAGATCACAAGTAGGCGGAGAGGCCGGGGGAAGCAGGCTCCCTGCTGAACAGAGAGCCCGATGCGGGGCTCGATCCCAGGACCCTGAGATCATGACTTGAGCCAAAGGCAGAGGCTTTAACCCACGGAGCCACCCAGGCGCCTTAGGACTATTCTGTATCTTGACTATGGTGGTGTACATGTGATGAAATCGTGTAGACCTAAGTGCCCACGTGCGCGCGCACACACACACTTACACGGAAAACTGGGAAAACCACAACATCAGTAGATTGTATCAAAGTCACTTTCCTGTTTGTGATTTTGTGCTATAATTTGGTAAGATGCTACCACTGAAGGAAACTGGGTGAAGAGCACATGGGATCTCTCTCTGTATCATTTCTTACAAGTACATGTGACTCTATAATTATCTTGAAATGAAAAGTTTAATTTAAAAAAATCTTGGGGGGGTCGCCTGGGTGGCTCAGTCAGTTAAGCATCTGACTGTTGACTTTGGCTCAGGTCATGATCTCAGGGTGGTGAGATGGAACCCTGCGTTGGCTCTACCCTGGGCATGAAGCCTGCTTAAGATTCTCTCTCTCCCTTCTAGCCCCTCCCCCAGCTCAAGGCTTTCTCTCTCTCAAAAAAAAAAAAAAATCTTGGCTCATAAGTCCCACTCAACACGTTAGAAGCTTAACTAACCTTGTGAGCAAAATCCCTTCACTGGGCTCATCAAACAATTCCCCCTACTTTTATCTACCTCTGACATTTTTCATTAAATAAAGGTTAATAAATATATCCTCCCAACTGGCCAAACACAATCATCTTTTGTTCAAAGCTGAGAAACTTTAATCTACCTCGCCATAGAAAGAAGAAAATTCTTCCAACTCTATGCCGGGGTGAAGAATTGTATTATAGTGAAAACAATGCGCTGAGCACCTACCCTGCATCACACCTTGCATTTGAAAGCTGGAGATTCACGGGGCGCCTGGGTGGCTCAGTGGGTTAAGCGGCTGCCTTCGGCTCAGGTCATGATCCCGGGGTCCTGGGATCGAGCCCCACGTTGGGCTCCCGGCTCAGTGGGGAGCCTGCTTCTCCCTCTCCCTCTCCCCCTGCTTGTGTTCCCTCTCTCGCTGTCTCTCTCCCTGTTAAATAAATAAAACCTAAAAACAAAACAAAAAAACACGTATTCCTTGAACAAGAGCCCCGCCGTGCAGGAAGTTAAGGGAACCATGGACAGTCCTTTGGTGTAAAATTCTCCTCGGAAACCCACAAGGTGCAGGAGAACTTAAGACTCCGATAAATCCCTCAACGAGCCCATTTAACTTTGTTTAAATCAGCAATTCTTCAGGTGGTTGGCTACCTACCGGTATCACTTGCTCCACCGGTGTTTGGAAAAAGGCACCTGGGCTGTGATCTCGTGGGCACCTGCTACCTGCCCGGGGTGGGGGGGGTTGGGGGTGGGGGGTGGGGGGGCGTGGTCTGCATTCCTTTTGCTGCAGGTGTGAGAGTTGAGGCTCTCTTCCCTTTGCCTGCCCTTCCTTTTCTGCTCTGGAAGGAAGCGCAGGGGGCTTCCACCTTCCCAGAGGGGCCGGAGTGCTAGGCTGATGAGCCGTCAGGTGTTACTCTGAAATAAAAGAGGAGGGAGAAGGGGTTTCCTGAGAGCTGTTTCCTAAGAAGAGGAGGAGCCTTACCTGAAAAGAGCAGAGGGGGTAGACTTGGCCAAAACCCACTGCAAGGAGGGTTCTTTGAAACCTTGGCACCCAGTGGAAGCTGAGTCATTGCCGGGGAGCACCTCACTGCCGGGGAGCACCTCTCCTCCATTCTAACAGTTGCTGCCACCCCCACACCCAGGAGTCCCGTCCCTGCCCTCTCGGCCAGCGTTCACCCTGGCCTACTGACCACCACAGGGGCAATGCTTTGCACGACTCACCTTTTGGCTTTCCTGCGTCAATGTCCTCTACACGGTCCCTCCCTGCCCCCCCCCCCACCTTTCCATACCCCTTTCAAGCCCCAGAAAAAGGGGGCGGGATTCTGAACTCTTAATGGGAGTGGGTGGGAAGGGTGGGTGTTTGGAGGACGGAACTGAACAAGCTTAAGGTTTCCAGGGCTGGGTCAGGGATTCCCAGCACCTCTAAAAGTGAGCCTTATTACCCCTATTTTACAGATGAGGAAACTGAGGCTCAGGCAGCTTAAGTGATGTGATATATATAGCTACTTGGAGGTGGAGTAAGAAATTGAACCCACATGAATCTTACTCAAAAGTTTGGGTTCTTGACAGCAGTCGACCACATGCCCCCCCCCCAGCTGAGGTGCCAGCACCCACCTTCACCCACACACCCGGGCCCACCTCCTCAGCACGGCAGAAGACACCAGTGTCTGCCCCGCTGCACAGCAAGGCTTTTCCAAGGCAGCTGTCTCCCCTTCTCTACCTCCCGATCAGCAAATACCTATTGAGACGCTATTATTGGGGTGTGCCTTTGAGTCCCAGGACAGTTGGTATGTAACACTTTATTTTATTTTATTTTAAGATTATTTATTTATTTATTTGACAGAGACACAGAAAGAGAGGGAACCCAAGCAGGGGGAGTGGGAGAGGGAGAAGCAGGCTTCCCGCTGAGCAGGGAGCCCGACGTGGGCCTCGATCCCAGGACCCCGGGTCCATGACCTGAGCCGAAGCCAGACGCTTAATGACTGAGCCACCTAGGCGCAGTCATACGTATGTATTACGTATGTAATACGTATGATACATAAAGTATGTAACACTTTATTCGCCCTTCCCAATCTCCCTGAATGGCAAACAGTTCAAAGAGTATAGTAAAATAATACCCCAAAAATGCAAGGAAAAAGATGTCATAGTCTATACTCTCACCCCCAAGAAATCACCTCTGTAAAACATTCCAGCATTTGTGTTTTTCTTTCTTGCATTTTATGTTTACACCTTTAAAAAGTATATAAATAACATATGAATACAGTGTCCTTTACCAAGAAAATGTAGGCATAATGAACGTCTCCCCTGACTTCCACAACCAGCCGTTCTAATCTCCCACCACCAGGAGAAACCCTATTATGGATTCGGTGAGTTCCTTCCAGTTGTTAAAAATGCATTTTACGTACATAATTGTGTTCACAGAAAAATATGTAACTGTTTTAGAGTTTTTATTTACATAAACCAGTGTTATGCTGCACACATCATTTGGTGCCCTGTATTTTCTTTTCTCACTGAGCACAATCATTGGAGATCTACCCATATCGATACGTATTGATCTAACTTTTTTTTTTTTGCCATAGGAGAAGTTTTTATAACTCAGAGTGAAGAAGGTCTTTTAAAGTACAAAACAAAACCTAGATGCCATAAAAGAAAAGATTGATAGGGGTGGCTGGCTCAGTCGGTAGAGCCTGACTCTTGATCTCGGGGTTGTGAGTTCAAGCCCCATATTGGTCATAAAGCTTACTTAATTTAAAAAAAGAGATTGATAAAAAAAAAAAGAGAGAGAAAGAGAGAGATTGATAGATTTGGCTATGTAGAAATGAAAAACAGTCTGTAAGGCAAAAACCACAGTAAGAAGAGGCAGATGACAAATGTCTGTCTATGTGTATTTGTATTTCATATCATGTAAAATGGATAATTTCCCTCTTTTTGGCTTTATTGAGGTATCGACAAATAAAATCATTAGATATTTAAAGTGTACATTGTGATGATTTGATACATGTATACATTGTGAAAGGATTCTTCCATCTAGTTAATCCATCAATCACACATCTTTTTTTTTTCCTCAGATTTTACTTTTTTAAGTAATTCTCTGCACCCAGTGTGGGGCTCAAACTCACGACCCCGAGATCAGGAGTTGCATGCTCTACCAACTGAGCCAGCCAGGCGCCCCTACTTATTTATTTATTTTTAATGAGAACATTTAAGTTCTATTCTCCTAGCAAATTTCAATTATACAATGCAGTTTTATCAACTATAGTCACTATGTTATACATCAGATCCTTAGACCTTATTCATCTTATGGTTGTGGGTTTGTATTCTTTTACCAACCTCTCCCTCCTTCCCCTACTCCCAGCCCTTGGCAGCCACTTTTCTACTCTGTTTCTATGAGTTTGACTGTTTGTTTGTTAGATTCCACATATAAGTGATACTATGCAGTATTTGTCTTTCTCTGTCTGACTTATTACATTTAGCATAATGCCCTCGAGGTCCATCTATGTTGCTGCAGATGGCTGGATAATATTCCATTGCATACATATATATATGCACACACACACACACACACACACACACACACACATATATATATATATATATATACACACACACACACACAAGTATACATATATGTGTATATTATGCATGTATCTTACATCTTTTTTATCCATTCACCTCTTGGAGAACACATAGGTTGTTTCCATATCTTGGCTATTGTGAATAATGCTGCAATGAACTTCGGAGTATAGATACCTCTTTGCTATCCTGTCTTTATTTCATTTGAATATAAACCTAGAAGTATGATTGCTGGATCATACGGTAGTTCTATTTTTAATTTTTTGAAAACCTCCATAGTGTTTTCCACAGTGGCTGCATCGATTTGCTTTCCCACCAACGATGCACAGGGGTTCCCTTTCCCCACATGCTCACCAATACTTATCTGTTGTCTTTTTAATGAGAGCCATTCTAACAGGTGTGAGGTCATAGCTCCTTGCAGCTTTGATCAGCATTTCCCTGATGTTCAGCACCTTTTTATCCTTTAATGTACTTGTTGGCTCTCTGTATGTCTTCTTTGGAAAAATGTGTATTCAGTTCCTCTGCCCATTTTTTAATTGGACTTTTTTTTTGCTATTGAGTTGTAGGAGTTCTTTATATATTTTGGATATTAACCCCTTATCAGATATATGGTTTACAGATATCTTCTCCCGTTCTGTAGATTGCTTTTAATTTTGTTGATAGTTTCCTTTGCTGTGTAGAAGATTTTTAGTTAAGCTTCTCAAGATTTCAAGGGATTAGTCTGGCAAAGACCTGAGACAGGTGTGATAGGATTCCCGCCCGTAGTACCACCGTCTACTTACCCATCCTTCTTTGGCAGGACACTGGGATGGCTGCCACACTGAAGGTCCTTGCCCGGGTCCCCCTGCACATGGATTTGAACAACAGTGGAGCTCCTGCTGGATCGCCAGCAAAACCAAGGAACGAACTTAGACCGGGGCCAACACTGTGCAAGGGTGCCATTTCCTCAGTGACAACCCTTGAAATAGTCAGACTAAAATTTTTACTTAGCCTCTGCGTCGTTGTTCAAGACAAAACAAAACAAAGCGAAAACAAACCCACGTCCACAAGGACAAATCTAAATCCCATCCTCCCTCCCCGTCTCCCCACACCCCTCCCCCAGCCACCCACCCCCTCTCACTCCCAACCCTGCCAAAGCCACCCCCACAGCTATGGATGGAGTGCTCTTTTTAGTTCCAAAATAAATATTTCAAAAATCTGAGACAAGTAAAGAGAATATTATAATAAAACACCCACGGGCCCACTTTATCAAATACTCAGCTTTATCAATTTTTAACATTTTTGTGTCTTTACTTCCCATCCATGGTTTTATACTTTTCCTACAAATTTATGTAGTAACTATAACTATAAACAATACATAGACTAGTTTTGCATATTTTGGAACATTTTATAAATGGCATTAGACAGCATGTGTTATTTTCTGTTACTTACTTGATTTAGACCCTGCGGTTTCAGAGGAATCCGCATTGATCTACGCAGCTCTCGTTCACTTACTGTTCATAGTGGCTCTGAATTCTGTCATCCATTCTCCTGTGATTCCAGTTTTTCATTATTGCAAATGGTGCTGGGGTGAGCGTTCCCGTTTATGGTCTCCTTAGGCAGCTGCTTAGTGATTTCCCTAGGGAATCGGCCTGGGAGTGGGATTGCTGGGAGTGAGGACAAACCCCTCAGCGCTGCTGGATCTTCCCCAATTGCTCTTGAAAGTGACTATACCAGGGGCGCCTGGGTGGCTCAGTCAGTTAGGTGGCTGACTGTGGCTCAGGTCATGACCCCAGGATCCTGGGATGGAGCCAAATAGGGCTCCCTGCTCAGCGGGGAGCCTGTCTCACCCTCTCCCTCTCCCTCTGCCCCCCTGCTTGTTCTCTCTCTCTCTGTGAAAGAAAGAAGAAAGAAGAAAGAAAGAAAGAGAAAGAGAGAAAGTAAGAAAGAGATTATACCAGTTTATACCCTTAAATGTGTAAACGTATATTAATACTTAAATGTCTGCTATCTAACAATGTCTTGATGTATATTTAATGTGCAATTTCTGAAGACTTTTGATGTCAAGCAGTTTTTCAGGTTGGCTTATTGACCATTTGGGCTCCCACCCTTCGAAGCACCTGTTTGCATCATTTGTCATTTTTTTATTGTGTCTTTTTTAAAAAAATGACTTGGAGGACATTTTAAGATATTCTAGATGCTAACTTATTGCTGCTTATTTGCATTGTAAAAATAATTTCTCCAATCTGAGTTTTGTCTTTAACTGTATTCGTAATATCTTTTGTCATAGGAAAGTTCTTAATTTTAATGAGGTCAAGTTTATCAATCATTTTCTGTGCTTGGGAGCTTTTGTGTCTTGTTATATATATCGATCTCTTCCCAACCTGAAATTGCAAAGATATCCTAGTCTGTTTTCTTCTAGGAATTACGAAGTTTTGCTTTTCACATTGAAGTCTTTAATTTACAAAGAATTTTTGTTTGGTATCTATGATGATTGATTATCCAATAAAGGTAATAATTTGTCCCAGCATCATTTATAAAATAGTCCTTCTTTTCCTAGCTAATGCAATGCAGCCTCTCTCATATATCAGGTTTCCAGATATGAGTGGGTTTATTTGCTGGACTCTAGTCTGTTTGCATCCATGGGACTACTTTTCTGTCCCTGTGCTAATACCACACTGTCTTAGTATGACTTTATAATAAATCTTCATATCTCATATGGAAAGTTCCCCCCTCCCCGTCCCCACCCCTCTTCACAATTATTTTAGCTTTCCCTTTTTTTGGGGGGGGCTCTCCCATATTAATATTAAATAAGCTTGTCAAGTTCCGCAAAAAATTTCATAGGAAATTTCATTTGTATCATACAGGATTTATAGATTAAATTCAGAAGAGCTGACACCTTTATGATAGTACCTTCCAACCCATGAATATTGCCCATGAACATTTAAAAATCTCCATTTATTCAGATTTTCTTTTATGTTCTTCAATAATATTTTGTGATTTTTCTCCATAAAGGTCTTGCATATCTTTTGTTAGATTTATCCCTAAGTGCCTTAAAGTTTATTGCCATTGTGAATGATGTTTTTTCTGTTATACTTTCTAATTGGTTATTACTTCTGTATAGAAATGTTATGCATTTTTTTATGTCAAACTCTTTCCGCAACTTTGCTGAGTTCTCTTTGTCAGTTCTATTTTTTTTTTTTTCCTGGATATTTTCATGGTAAATAATTCCTAGGACTTTCAAGTCTGGAAGTAGCAGCCCGGATACCCTGACGAGTCTTGTTGCCACCATCAGATCTATCCTGCAGGAGTTTAAGTGAAATCTACAGGGGACCACGTGAGCTGAAATAAAACAGGGGCTTTGGGAGCATACCGTGGAGATGGGATCACCCTGACTGTGCATGTCCGTGCTTGTACATGATGCAAGATAAATTTTTGGTCAGCAGCCAGGACGACCTCAACTCAAACCCCTGCAATAAGTTGGGACCCTCAAAGTTGGCTAAGGTGACACCAGCCCTGTTTTGGTACACCCCTCGGCATCCAGCAAAAGCAAATGCAAACATTTTCTAGAGAAATTCATCCTCGATTAGGGCTCAAAGACTTCCATATGTTAATATCTATCCGTGTGAACTCATAGTAAAAAATCTCCAGGAGTACCTGGCTCGCTCAGTCAATGGAGCGTGTGACTCTTGATCTTGGGGTTGTGGGTTCGAGCCCCATGTTGGGGGTAGAGATTACTTAAAAATTAATCTGAAAAAAATAGACTCTCCAAGGAAAGCAAATTCCCATGGGTGAGAGTCAGGAGAAACAACCCGCAAGAGGGTTAAGTCCCTCAGAATATCAAATACTGGAATCATTAGATAGAGGGATAGAGTAACTGTGTGGGGAGTAGAAAGAAATGAGAGACCAAATCACAGAAATGGGCCAGCAATGAAATATTATCAAAATTGGGGGGAACTGCCCAATACCGATACGCATGCAGTACTTTGAGAAATGAAAAATATAATTTTAAAATAAAAAAAAATTCAGGGTCGACTACCAGATTGGACCCAGCCGAAGACTTAGTTGAAAGATTAGTGAACTGGAAGATCGGTATGAGGAATTACCGATAATTCAGTCCTGACAAGGACATGGAAACTATAAAAGACGTTATGAGATATTATGAGACAACCTGGTATATGTATGACAAGAGCCCCAGAGGAGAGAATAGACTAGAGAATTGAAGAGATGATAGCTGAGAATGTTCTAAAATTGATGAAAGACATCGATCTTCATTTATCCCAATCAGGATGCATTGAGAGGAAAAACCCACCCCCCGAGTGGTAGATAGGATATCCACAATTCTTGGACACGTCTCCCTTCACAAGTGGAGCCTAATTCCTTGCCCCTTGCATGTGGGTTTGGTTTAATGACTTCTACATCTCTTCATTTGTGTTCTCTATTTTCCATTTCTTCTTCTTTTTTTTTTTTTTTAGAGGACGGAGGGACTGGGAGAGAGAGAATCTCAAGCAGGCTCCCCACCCAGCCCAGAGCCTGACGCGGGGCTGGATCTCACGACCCTGAGATCGTGACCTGAGCCGAGATCCTGAGTCAGAGGCTTAACGCACTGAGCCAGCTAGCAGGCCCTCTAGTTCCCATTTCTTTGTCCTTTCCTTCTTCTTTCTTGAGGATTTCCTCCATCTGACCTTCCAAGTCACTCTTCAGCCTGTAATTACCCTGTGTCTTCTGGTATCTCAACTCTCCTATTTTCCATTTCAAATATTCGATTTAAACTATTGCATTTTTCATACCCAGTGCTGTGTTTCTGCTTGGTTCTTTCTAATGTTTTCTTATTTTGTTTCATGTTACTAATATCTTCCTTTATCTTTCTATACTTATGAGACCAATTAGAAAATTTGGCCCATCTGTTCTAATATTTATGCTTCTGATGGAATCTGAAATCCAATATGTTGTTTTTCTTTTGATATATTTGTGCTCCTCGGCACTCATTTTCCCCTGGGGCTCTGGCTCCTCTGTCAGGCAACAAGGACACCCAGACTTTTGTGTTTGTCGGTCCCCATTGGCTCTGTGGGGAGGGGTGTGGGGCAGATGAGATTTGGGGCAGAGAGCCACAGACAACAGAATACCTCAGGGCTCACCCCACAAAACAATGTCTTGTATCACACACACACATACATGTACACACATACACACACACACATATATATACATATGTATATATATATATACATATGTGTGTATATATATATATACACACACACACACACACACACACACACACACACACACAGACACACCCCCTCTCCCCAGGGATTAGGAGGTGATACCTCATAGATCATAATTTATCAGTCCTGGGGGTGTGCAGAATGAGGGCCGGGGAAGAGACTCTCCAGGGATGCTGAGTCTCTATTTTCCTCCGCTGCTCACAGACAGAGAGCTTCTATTTCACTCCCACTGACCCCTAGACCAGAAGTCCGAGTCACAGCAACTGTGCACAGAAACTGTGTTTCTCCCCAAGTGATGGCAGGGGACAAGCAAGAGAACACCTCCAGCGGCTCCCGGGGGTGCCTCGGAGCCCTCTTGGTGCTCTTCCCTGGTCAGTTTCTCCGGGGCTGATCCCTACAGAAGGACCCGGAAGTTGCGTTTGTTCTCAGCATCTTGGTAAGAAACTGTATCCTGTTCTCATTTCAGGCATGCAAAACCTCCTTGGCCTCCGAGGGTATTTAGGACAGCTCTATTATTGTTTGCTTCTGATTTCCCAGTCTGGGTCTGCTGGCTTGCTTTGTCATGTTGTTCTGGCCCCCGTCTTTCATGTTGGAGGCTTTCTTCAGATGCTGACGATCCTCGATCCTCGCTTGTGTGTTTATGACCAAGAACCAGAGCCACAAAGCTCTTTGGAAGCTCTGAGCCCAGGGGGGCTATAGGAGGTGGTGGTGTCAACTCTGAGCCTCTTTGTAGCGTCCCCTGAAAGCCCGTTTGGTGTTGGCCCAGTGTTGCCACCTTTTTAAGGTGTTTCATCTTGGGAACCTAGTAGGGAAGAAGGCAAGGCAGTTTCTGGGTTCGTAAAGCATACATTAACTAAATTCCTTCTTTCTCGGATGCAGAGATACCCTCGTACCCGGTCTTCTCCATGCCAAAGTCACCCCCATTCTGCCGGTGTAGGACGGGGCATGGCTTGGCAATTGAAGCCAGGGGGAGGCTGAGATCTAGGGTTCTGCTGGTTCCTAAACTGCTTTCAATCACTTATCCCTGTGGACCCCACCTGTCACACCCAGTCTCCGCAGTGTCGAGGTGGCCCATTCCTGAGCCCATTGAGGAAGCTTGGGGCTGGATGAGTGGGTGCCCCCCCTAACCACCGTCAGCTTGTGGTATGGCCTCCTTGGACCTGCTGCATCAGCAACTTCTTGTCCACCCCTGTTTTTTATTGCCTTTTTAGAGTTTAAGTTTCACCTTTTTTAACTTTCTTTTTAATAGAAACTTTCTTTTTAAAGTTGGCAGTTCATTGAATTTACTAACATATTTTATCAATGTCTGTGCCCTCCATTGCGCATTGCATCCCACATCTTCCTTTGGGTTCATTTCTCTTTTTGCTGAATGACTCTTTCCTGTGGGGAATGTTCCGAGGGAGGTCAATTCTCTGTGTCTTTATATGTCTGGAAATATCTTCATTCTGTCTTTGCTCCTGCATGACAGTCTAGCTGCATATAAACTCGGGGCTTTAAACTTATTACTTATACTCCATCGTCTTCCGGCAGATATTGTTGCTATTGGGAAGTCGGCTGAGAATCCAATGGATGGGCCTCTTGGTGTATGTTCTCTTTTCTTTATAATAATTGCTGTGGTCTGAATGTTTGTGTCCCCCTAAAATTTGGATGTTGAAATTCCAACCCTTCAAGGTGATGGTATTTGGAAGTGGGGCCTTTGGGAGGTGCTGAAATCAGGAAGGTGGAGCCCTCCTGAATGAGATTAATGTGCTGATATAAGAGACTCCAGAGGGATCCCTTGCCCCTTCTACCGTGTGAGGTTATGACAAGAAGTCTGAGACCCAGAAGAGAGCCTTCACCCTACCGCACTGACATGTGATCTCAGACCTCCAACCCCAGGACTGTGAGAAATAGATTTCTGTCCTTTATAAGCCACCCTGTCCATGCTACTGTGTCATAGCTGCCCGAACGGACTAAGTCAATAGTGTTTCTGACTGTCTTGTTATTCTCTGCACTCTGTGGTTTAGTACCATGGGTTCAGGTGTACATTTACGTTTCTTGACCTTGCTTGGCACCTGCAGAGCACTGATCATCAAAGGACTCATGTCCTCTTCAATCCAGGAAATTCTCATGCCTTAGCTCTCCAGATGTCACTCCTCCCTTCTCTTCTTCTGAGACACCGATTTTCATATGTTGGAGGTTCTTTCAATCATTGATGAGACTTGGGGCACCTGGGTGGCTCAGTGGGTTAAAGCCTCTGCCTTCGGCTCAGGTCATGATCTCAGGGTCCTGGGATCGAGCCCCACATTGGGCTCTCTGCTCAGCAGGGAGCCTATTTCCCCCTCTCTCTCTGCCTGCCTCTGCCTACTTGTGATCTCTCTCTCTCTCTCTGTCAAATAAATAAATAAAATCTTTAAAAAAATCATTGATGAGTCTTAATTAGCCCTTATTTGGATCTCTTCATCTCACCACTGCATTCTAGGCTGATTCTTTTGTACTTCCTTCAAATTCACTAATATGCTCTTTGTTGTAATGGTGGAACGTATCCTATCACATTTTTTGATGGCTAATTTTTTTTTCTCATTTGCAAGAGTCTACCTCTTGGTTCATTTTCGCCTATTTGAATGTCTCGTTCTTTTTGAAAAAAAAATTTTTTTTTAAAGATTTTATTCATTCACTTGACAGAGAGAGATCACAAGTAGGCAGAGAGAGAGAGGGGGAAGCAGGCTCCCCGCTGAGCAGAGAGCCCGATGTGGGACTCAATCCCAGGACCCCAAGATCATGACCTGAGCCGAGGCAGAGGCTTTAACCCACTGAGCCACCCAGGCGCCCTGAAAAATTTTTATTTAAAGATTTATTCTTTATTTTAGAGAGAGAGAGAGCACAATGGGAGGGGCAGAGGGAGAGGGAGAGAGAATCTCAAGCAGACTCTGACTCAGCATGGAGCCCATCGAGGGGCTCAATCTCACAACCCTGAGATCAGGACCTGAGCAGAAACCAAGAGTCAGATGCCTAACCAGCTGCGCCCCCCAGGTGCCCCTTAAAATTTTTTTATTTAATAGTAGGTATTCTTTCAGTCTTCTCCTTGAGCCCCTAAACACATGTATTAAAAATATTTGGCAACCTATTCTATAAAATTAATGTTATGTACATGACTTTGTCTTCTGATTGTAGATTTTGTTGTCTTTCTTAGCATTAGAATTCCTCGTATGTTTTATCAAAAAAAATTTCTTCATATGTTTTGTTAACAAAAAACATATTCCTCTATGTTTTATAATTTTCAGTGGAAAGTTTCATTGGTTTGGGTTTTTTTGTCCCTTCACTCCGGCATTTTGTGTTTTGTGGTCTCTACCTGGCACCCCAGGGACCCTAGTCCAGAGCTAAATCTTTTAATAAATCATTGCCCCTGCCTTTGTGGAATTTAAATATATATGTAATTTTTTTTTTTTTAAGTAAGCTCCATGCCCAGCATGGAGCCCAGTACGGGGCTCGAACTCTCGATCACGACCATGGGATCAAGACCTGACCGAGATCAAGAGTCAGACGCTCAACTGACTGAGCCACCAAGGCGCCCCTGTGAGCTTTAACTATCAATGGGGAAGGCTAGACAAGAAACAGATCTATAATGTGACAGGTAGTACTAAGTACTAGGGAAACACTAAAGCAGGTTAAGGGGACAAGGGTTGCATAGGTGGGGGTTCATCTGTGCAGTGACCCGGACGCTGCTAGGATTCGGGCTGAAGCCAGCCTGCGAGGGTGCCGGGTGCCAAAAAGCGGTGTCCCTTTGAAGGGGCCTGGCTCAGCTCTCTGCCCCCACCCCCTCCCCGTGCAGCCCTCCCACTGGTTGCTCACGCTCCAATACCTGTATTCAGCCTTCCGCTGAGAGCCACAAGCACTTCCGAGAGCAGGGAGCAGAGAGCTGAGGCCTCCACAGAATTTACTAAGTGAAGCAAGGAGTCAGCAGTGGGGCCTGGGGGAGATGAAGTGGATGACAAGGGAGCAGCCCTTCGGGGGGTCTCCTGCTGGGACCCTCTGCCCACAGGGACCAGGAGCCGCTGCCGAGGCTGGGAGGGGACAGGCTATGAAGCTTGAGGAGCCGCAGGCTGGGGCTGGCTTGTGGCAGGAGAAAGAGGGGAGAAGGAAGGGGTCTTTCCTAGGATCCGGGGGAGAGGGGGGGAACCAAAGAGCCCATGGGGGACAAGAGTGGGCAGTAGCTGTGAGAGTTTGGGCCCCCAGACCGCTCGGGCCCAGGCGGTGCCCAGCTCCCCAGTGAGCATGGACTGAGCCCAGCCCCGGGTGAATCAAACAGCCGCTGCCCCTGAAGGGCCTAGATCCGCTCAGGATGAAATAGCCCCCTCCTCTATTACCGAGAAAAGGCGCCATGGTGGTCCCAGCCGAGACGCGCACGCAGTCTGGGTCTACATGTGGGGGCCGCGTTTAGGCAGACAGGCTTGCCAGGTGGAAAGCAGAAAGGGGCCCGCAGCGACCCCCTGGATGAATACAGACAGCCCATCAGGAGACCCAACTCAGAATATCCATGGGCCCTAACTAACCAATGGGCTACTTACAACAAGGCACAGTTACCAAAAAAAGGGAGAATTCCATATATCGCCTACCTCCTCCTCTTCCCCCTTTAAAAACAGCCCCCACCCGCTGCCCGGGGCAGACTGCTGCCCCTCCATTCCCCTGCCGTGTGCTCAATAACCTCTCCCCTTCCTTCTGCAGCAGGTGAATCCTCTCTCTGCCCGCGCCACTGGCTTCCTTCTGAGAGTCGCCCGCGTTTGGGGGCTACCCTCCCATTGGACAGACGTCACATTTAGACCCCACGCTAAGGACTTAACAGAATGACCCATTTAATCCTCAGGCTACTCTTGTGGTAATGCCTGAAGTAATCCCATTTCTCAGTGTAACTGGGAGGAAAAAGAGGGTTGGAAGATTAATACTACAAAAGAAAAAACAAGCCCAACTTGGAGTCATACGGCCCCCACACGAGCAAACCAAGACTTACAGTTTCGACCCATTCCAGGAATGTGACCTTTTATTTTTTACTTAAACATATGTATGTTTTGGGGCACCTGAGTGGCTCAGTGGGTTAAAGCCTCTGCCTTTGGCTCAGGTCATGATCTCAGGGTCCTGGGATCGAGCCCCGCATCGGGCTCTCTGCTCAGCGGGGAGCCTGCTTCTTCCTCTCCCTCTGCCTGCCTCTCTGCCTACTTGTGATCTCTCTCTCTCTCTGTCAAATAAATAAATAAAATCTTTAAAAAAAAAAGCATATATATGTTTTATTTATTTATTTAATTTTTTAAAAGGCTTTATTTATTTATTTGACAGAGAGAGAGAGATCACAAGTAGGCAGAGAGGCGGAAGCAGGCTCCCTGCTGAGCAAAGAGCCCGATGCTGGGCTCAATCCCAGGACCCTGAGATCATGACCTGAGCTGAAGGCAGAGGCTTTAACCCACTGAGCCACCCAGGTGCCCAAGGAATGTGATCTTTTAAAAGTCAATCTGAAATTTTCAGATCAGCCTTAGTGGTTATCTGCATGATAAAAACCCTGCCCACCCCTTCTCCCCAAAAGGAAGTCCTGGCCTGAAACAGTCTTTACTTTTTCCGGTACTTCTTACCGCACCTTCCTTCCTGTAAAAATGTGCCATATGTACAACTCCTCCCAGCACCTCTCTACTTGCTAGAGGAGAGAGATGTTGCCCTATTCAGGAATCGCTTTAAAAAGCCAATTAGTGTCCAGTACTTGGTTGGATTTTGTTTTTTCACAGTAAGCTCCTAAACATCACCCAGCTGGTTAAATGGGACTTGAACTTGGGTCTGCAGAACTATAAGCCCAGCTCTGCCACCACAAAGGGGAGGGGCACCAGGGGGAGCTGGTTAAGGAGGGCTCTGGAGAAGAAATGCCCAAGACAGGGAGGGTTGAGTAGCCTGAACAAGCCCGTGTCCGAGCAAGGAGGCAGGGAAGAGGGGGAGACCTAGCCGGAGGGAAGGAGAGTCCCTCCTGGGGTTTGAAGCAATTTGCCCTGCCCAACTGCCATCTCATCTTCCCTCTGGCCCTGATGTGTTTGTGGTCCTTAACCTGAAACTCCCTGTAAACTGGCCCAGGGTAAGGAAATTCCCTGGGGCTTGAGTCCATCCTAGCTTCCTAGCTGCGCCTTTGAGTAGAGATAGGTAACACAGAGCCGGTGGGACTACTGCTCCCACCTCCCATCCCATCCCATCCAGGCATTTCTTCTCCAAGCTCAGGGCACAAAGCTCTGAGCGAGCAGTGCTCTCTTCCAGAGGCTTCTTTTAATATGTAAATATCTGAGAAGGGAATAAAGTGGGATATAATGCATCTATTCAATCAACAAAACTTGTTAGGAGTCTGCTGTGCTTCCCAAGTAAAGCCCGTCCTCCCGAGAGGCGTGGCTCGCTGGGGACCCACCTAGTCCGGGAACCCCGATGTCTAGGCGGTCCTTCCGCAGCCCCGCGCCCGCCTGGAGCGCAGGCGCTGAGCTCGCGCGCCCCCTCGTGGTGCCTCTCGCCACTGCGCGACCGGGCCCGGCCTCAGAGACCCAGGAGCCGGCGGCGGGGTGCTTAGCTTGGGCAGGAGGACGGAGGGTCCCACCAAAGCCAGGGGAGGAGCGGGAGCGAAGGCCTGGCGGAGTCCTCTGGCCCTCTTTGGTCCCCTAGGCCCGGTTCCACGATCCAGACGCCTCGTCCCCTCAGCCCATCCTGGACGCTGGTGGCAAACCCCTAGCTGCCTGCAAAGGGGCCCCTTCTTCCTCCTTCTTTCGTGGCCCCCAGCTCACCCTTTCTGGGTTTTCATTTCATTTCCAGCAGAAAATGAGTGACTCAGGAACAATCCACTCTGAACCAGACTCAGAAAATTCTCTTAGTCAAACTCCTTCAAGGTCTTCACCAATTTTTAGTAAATCAGACTTGAAAATTGCACCTAGCTTGGAGGTCAAGGCCTCAGACAACACTTCTCTCTGCCCCACCTGGGCTCCGTTAATATGATGAAATGCCGACGAAAGAAATCAAACAACACCTAAATACTTGGGGAGACATACTGTGTTCACAGATTGGAAGTCTCTCGACGTGGTGAAGATGTCCGCTCTCAACAAATTGATCTATAGGTTTATTGCGATTTCTATTAAAATCCCAGCAAGATTTTTTGCAGAAAAAGACAAGCTTCTTCTAAAGTTTCTATGGAAATGCACAAGCCCTCTAGGAGCTAAAATAATCTTGAAAAAGAATAATACAGTGGGAGGAATCACCCTAGCTTTAGTATATAGGTAAAGTAATCAATACTATGTGATATCGGCAAAGGGCTAGACACATAGGTCAAGGGAACAGAATAGAGAACCCAAATATAGACCCAACACAAAGACCCACAAAGATGGTGGACTGGTTTTTATAAAAGTGCAAAATCAATTCAACGAGGAAAGATCGCCTTTTCGATAAATGCTGGAGCAGCCAGGCATGCGGAGGCCAAGAAATGAACCTTGAGCTAGGCCACACACCAAAAGTAACTCAGTAAATCACTTAGTTAATTGTAACATGTAAAAACTATAAAACTTTTAGGAGAGATATGGCAGATAGCCTTCAGAATCTAGGGCTAAGCCGAAAGTTCTTCGACTTGGAACAATTGACAAATTGGATTTCATCAAAACCAAAAACTATAGTTCAGAGAGAGCCTTTCGAAAGGATGAAGACAAGCTACAGATTGGGAGAAAGTAGTTGCAAATCATAAATCTGACCCTCAAAGGGGCTCACTAATTCTTGGCATTCCTTCCTCATTTTCCCATTTGATTCACTCTCCTCAAATCTCCAACTCTTCCTCACCTTTGGCTGATGGCTACCCTTGCTTTGTGTCTCACTGACGATGCCTAGTCACTCGGGAGAGGGTTCCCATGTTCCCACTGCAGCAGCTGCCTCCCACAGTCTGCCTTCTTCCCAGGAGGGGACACAGAGAAGGGCGGCATTTCCCTTTGGATCATAATATTCCAGCCCTCTGCCAACTCAGAGACTTTCCTCTGCAATTATCCCCTCTCTTCCATTGTACATCAAAATTTTCTCTCTAGTGGGTTGTTCCTATTAGCATACAAATATGCCATAATAACAGTAATTTTTAAAGGAAAAAAAATACTCCCTTGACCTCATATCCCACCTCCGGGCATGACCTCATTTCTCCGATGTCTTCTTGCAGCAAAACTCAAAAGATCCATGTACAGTGGCTATCTTTACTTACTTGTTCTGCATTTATCTTTATTATGAAAAAAGGTCTTATTATAAATAAATATTCACCAAAGTGAGAGAATGGTATAATAAAATCCCATCTACCTGTTACAAGTTACCTTGTGTCCCTCCCCCC
>CM052887.1:73276406-73289643 GCA_028534135.1 Potos flavus | reverse complement strand
TGCGACCCTGAGCCCACGTTCTGCTCTCTGGACGCACGTTCTGCTCAGGTTCTTCTTTGGATCGGGGAAGGCCAGCACTTGCCAAGGCTTGCTCTCTTCCGCATCCTGTCTTGCACACACTCGCCCTGCGCACGTCCACGGTTCTAGCTATAAGTCCGTGGTTCTAAGTCTTCTCACTTTCCAAGCAACACTATCAAGCCGCCTGGGGCTCCCACAGCCCGATTTGCTACTTCTCATCCATGTATCTTGGCCAACAACATCACAGCCACATGTAAGAAACCCAGTTACCTTCTATTCCCCATTCCCTGCCCCCTACCCCAGATGGTGCTGAGACTGGGCCCCTCCGGCGTGGCCCCGGTTTGGCTGTCACTGTCTCTAGCCTGGACTTCCAACTGCCACGGTCTCCCAGGACTCCATCCAGTCTCCGACGACGGCCCCCGAAGGAACTTGCAGAGCCAGACCTGGCCATGTCATGCCTCTGCTGAAAACCCTGCCCCACCCCCCAGGCCCTGACTTATCTTTCCATTCCCCTCTCCTGCCACTGCCCACAAGGTCCTGGGCTCCCAACTGTGTGGACTAGTCTGCCCAAAGTGCCTGGGCCCACTGGGCCCACCCGTCTAAAGAATCAGCTCAGCTGCTCCAACGCCGCCACCTCCGTGCACCTGCCCTCGACTTCTCCCGTCACTCCCATCTCACGAACAGACCATTTGTCACTGCTTCCATCTCCTGGCATCAGTGGCTGAGTGTCATCGGACAGCCCCCTTTGGGAGGGAGGGAGGGAGGGAGAGAAGGAAGGAGGAACAGAGGAAGAGAGGGAGGAGGGAGAGGCAGAGGTGTGCAGACTCACGTCTTGGGGCACCTGGATGAAGGCAAAGGCATACTCTGTGGCTTGAGCAGGCAGCACGCGAGTGCTGAAGGCAGGCGGCAGGGTCCCCAGGCGGGTGGACGGCAGGATCTCTCTCTGCAGAGGACAGGTCAGGGCAGGAGCATTACACATTCGATGTCCCCTTGCTCTCACAGGACGACTCCTGTGGCCGGGCCTCTGGAATTCGAACTCGGGCCCCCATCATGACTCGCTCCCGCTTGGCCCAGGTCGGTGACGCCCTGGGGGCATGTGGCGTGCTGGCCCCGGCAGCAGGCGGGCAGGCGGGCAGCCGGGCAGCCGCGGCTCACACCTTCTCAACCTCGGCCCGAGCTTGGCACACCTGGGGGCTCTACTAAATAATCGACTCAGTCCCTGGTTTCCAACCACGATTTCCATTTCTCTCCAGCGCCTTCGCTCACGACATGGGTTCCTGGAATACTTTCCCACAGGCTGGGGGGTGCTCTGCTGGGAAGGCACACCGAGACAAGGGTCCCAACAGTCCCACAACGTGGTGGGACCCCGTCTGTGCACCTCCTGGTGGCAAGTTGGGAGCAGGGCCCAACTCTGGGCTTCTGCTCATCGACCCTCAACGCTAGTCCTTGAGGGAAGTGGATAATCACGGTCACAACTCAGGAGTAGCATGGTTCTGAACGATAACTTCCTCTCCTGCTTGCTGCTGTACCCACAGGGAATGTCCCAGAATTGTTAACAGACTCCCAGGCCCAGCCCGAGGGGGCTTTTCTCAAGGGTGCCAGTCACTCCGCCCCGTTGGCCTGGGGATCAGCACACGAGCACCCGGTCAAGCACGACCAGGGCCTCCACGGGCCTGCTCGTCACAGAAGTTGGGCAGAAGACGGGGAACCGTGGGAGTGGCTGGCACTCATCCTCGGGGCCTGGAAAGGAGACTTCTCAGAGTCCAGCGGCCTGTTCCACCAACGGTAGGATGCCTACACCATTCTGTCAGCTGGGGGTTCAGGACTCAAGGGGACTTGCTCTAGGGGCCCCTCCTCCGCCTACTCCTCCACCTCCTGGGCCCCCACACTCACATTGCCGTAGTCAATGTAGAAGACGTGCACTTTGGCGGGAGACTCGACTTTTTCCACTCGGGCGCGGTACCTGCAACGTCAGCGCGGGCAGAGCTCAAGGGACAGCCCTGCCGAGCCTGGCCTCCCTGGAGCCTTAGCGACAGCAGGGCAGGGGCATGACACCTCCCGGCCCGGGGCTCGGGGCGAACAGCCACAGGGGTCACGGAGGGCAGTTCTGAGACTCCACGGAGGCCCAGGCTCGGGGCGCTGCGGCCACCATCTAATGGAATCAGAGCATAGCTGGGAGCAGAGGGAGGGAGAAGGGAGCATGTGGAGCAGATTAATGTGTCCTTGGGGCATAAAGCAACAAGACTAATGACTAGATTGATGTCTGCTGTTTAAAGCCAGCACACTAAACAGCAGCTGTAATTAGCCGGCAGATCTGTCTGGGAGGCCGCGGCAGGGAACATATCCAAGCCACTTCGTCACCCAGGGAAGGCCCCGGGCCCTACTCTTGGTGGATCAGACATAGCGACCTTCTTGCAGCGTGTGAGTGGCCCTGCTCATGTCCCAGACAGCCAGGGTGGAGGGTCTGCGGCTGGTCTGGGCTGAGAACCAGTCTCTGCCCTCCCCACCCTATGTGACTCACTTTCCCTATGTGGGCCGAGGGCTGTGTCGGAGAGTGTCAGCCAGCCACGGCTCCCCCACCAGAGTTTCCCAGGATTGAGGAGAGACACCACTTGTACACTCGAGGCTGACTGGGCTGCGAGCAATGAAGAGGGCCATACCAGACAGCCAGCCAAGGTCAAGCACCACTGCCCATGGAAACCAGGTTGCTAAGGCAAATGCCTGAAGTCTACCAGCCAGCTCTGCAGGCCCGTGTCCTGAGCACATACCGGCTATCACTCCTGCATAAGACTCTCAGCTCCGCTCGAGTCCAAGCGACTTACCATTCTCCATCTACAAACTTGGCAATGCAGAACTCTCCCCGGCGGGGCGCATAGGAACCTTCGACAGGAGGGTGGCTGGCGATGTCGTTTCGCATGTTCTCCATCAACTTCTCCAGCTGGGTGCCTGCAGGGGAGGGAGAGGGGGTGAGCCCTGGGTTGGGGAGCAGGCCAGACGTGGCGCTGTGTGGGGCCCCGTTCCGTAGGGAAGTCCACTGTGGTCTCTGCTCAAGAGGCCCATGCTGTCTTCAAACGTGGGCCGGGGACTTGCTGACACCTCAGGCCTCAGAGGCAGTCTTCCTTCCAACCTCAGCTCTCCAATCCACGGGCCAGGGCCGTGGAAGCCGCTGGGAATGTTCCTGGGCTCCACCTGAGGTGGATGAAGCGTGGGGAAGGGGAACAGGGCCCACCAACCACGGCCAGGGTGGGAGCGGGTCAGCTTACACCCGTTCCTACAAGCACCGGCCTAGCCTGGGCCACAGAAGGGATGACTGGCAGCAGCCACTCTCCGCCAGTGTCTCCCAGGGGCAAACGTGGAGATGAGGGAGGGCCCCATACAACCCCGGGCAAGGAAAGGGCCTCAGACTCTGAGCCACGGAAGATGGGGAGCAACTCGGGGAGCAGGGCCCAATCTTAGTGTATTCAAACTTGGCTACTCTGACCTTGCCTACCACGTGAAGTACGTGCAAAAGCAAACGCTGGTACTGCCAGGCTGGGGTTCCAACCTCGCACCCCAGCTCAGTGCCCGCTTCGGTTGGGCGGGGAGAGAGGCCCCTTCTCTGCCTATCCTTCCTGAATCCCGAGCCCCCGCGGCTTGTCAGCTGTTGATCACCAGGCCCGGCAACACCCCGGGTCCGCTCAGGTTCCCAGCCTCACTCCCTTCTGCTGCGTCCCCCGCCCCCACTCCACTAAGCATCGGTCCCCGGTAACTTCGCTTTTCCCTCCAACTTGGCCCCGATTCTAGCTCTGCATCAGGTCTGTTGTGCCCCCTTTGCTCTCCGCGGTGAGGGAAGCTGGGTTCGTGTGGTTTGGGTTTGGGGTTCTTCTTTCCACCTCCGGGGCCCAAAGCCATGCTATAACAGGTGCCTAACACACGCTGGCTGTTGGTACGCTTGTCACAGCTTGTACGCTCCTTGTCTGCCTTACGTTCCTGCCACTAGGCTGTGAGCTCCTTCAGGGCGCAGCCCATCGCGTACTTGGTCCCGTTCGCTCTTATAAGGCTGAGTGAATGCCTGATGCACAGGGTGCTGAAGAATTCAACTGTATTCGGGGTGCCTAGGTGGCTCATTCGGTTAAGCGTCACGATCCCAGGGTCCTTCGGGACCCTGCCTTCGGCTCGGGTCACGATCCCAGGGTCCTAGCACTGAGCCCCACATTGGGCTCCCTGCTCAGAAGGGAGTCTGTTTCTCCCTTTCCCACCATCCCCCACCCCCCGCCTGTGTCCTTGCTCTCTGTCAAATAAAGTCTTAAAAAAAAAAATAGAATTCAGGGACGCCTGGGTGGCTCAGTTGGTTAAGCGGCTGCCTTCGGCTCAGGTCATGATCCCAGGGTCCTGGGATCGAGTCCCACATCGGGCTCCTTGCTCGGCAGGGGGCCTGCTTCTCCCTCTGCCTCTGCCTGCCTCTCTGCCTACTTGTGATCTCTCTCTCACTCTCTCTCTGACAAATAAATAAATAAGATCTTTAATAAAAAAAAATAAAAGCCATGTTTAAAAAAAAAAAAAAAATAGAAATCAACTGTACCGGAGATGCGCTCTGTGTGGCCACGTGCACAAGGACGTGTCCACTCCTGGGCCTCTGCAGAGGCTGCTGTCCCAGCATTCAGGAGCCTTGATTTCAGCGCAGGGACTTTCAGGAAGCAGCTGCCCTTCCCCCCACCCAGCAGTAAACCCTCTACACAAATTCTTCCTATACTTGGTCTATTTTTATTTTTTATTTTTTTGCTCCAAGGCAACAGCAGCAGACTTTGCCTCCTGCAAACAGGTCCTTGCACAGAGCCGGGCTGGTCATTTAGAGCTAATGGCAATGCTTTCATCATTTCATTAGCTCCTTCCTGAAGGCAGGCTTTAATTAAGAGAAGAGACACAGGGCAAGAGGATGTCCCCCAAGAGAGGATGAAAGGTTTCCGAAGAGGGAGGCTGTAGATGCTGAAGTTTATTTTCGTGGATTTTATGGAACTAGCCGAGGTCAGGTTTTCTCCAGAGCCCACTGCAGCCCTCCGGGTAGTGGGACAACGTGGCCTCACTCCCTTCTCCAGCGGTCCAAGAATACACGGTTGCCCCTTTGGTTCCTTTTCTCCCGATTTCCCACCTTGGCCACCACTCGCTGCAGGGTCCCAGCTCCCCAGAGCTGCCAGAGAGAGCCGGGCAGGGCACAGGGCGCGCACAGGAAGCCTCTGAGATTACCGGCTCAAGTCCTCGAACCCGCAAGTTCTGTCCCCTGGAGACTTCAGGGCCCAGTTCTTACCCAAGGTGGGCCCTACCCGCAGGAACCAGAGGCCTGGTGGAGCCTGCGGAGGAGCCGTCGTACCTTGGACAGGGTCTTCTTTGAGTTCCCTTTTCCCCGAGCTTTCTGAGGCCCCTTCTTTCTGGCTCCTGCGCTCAGAATCAGCTCTCCTTCCTGCCTGGACCAGCACGGAAGGACTCCTTTCTTTGTCACACCACCCAGATCCGGCAGGACTGGGCCACTTCTCAGTAGGACTGCAGCTGACCTCCAGGGAACTGAATGCTGAAGCCTTATCAGCCCATCTCTACCCCTCCCTGGCTCTCGGCCCTCCCAAGGAGAGCCAGCCCAGAGCTCGGGAAGGTTGGTTTTTCTTGGTGACCCGACATGGCCACAGACCAGCTGCCTGGGAAATGTCATTAGAGGGAAGTGGCTGAGACGAGGCTGACGATCTGGAGGGGCTTGCTTGGGGGTGGGGCACAGGGGGGTGGACGAGCCACAGCCTGCCCCCCATGGGGCAGCCTCGAGTGCCAGGGACATCTTCAGGCCCCTCTGCCTTGCAAGGATCTGGCTCCTTAGACTCTTGAGAGCTTTTTCCTCTGCCCTCAACTAAAATGGTTCCCTGCACAGGGAGTCAAGGAGAGGAGGGATGGAAGGGTAGAGAGAGCAAAGGGAGTGGAGGTGGGAAGTTGAGCCGGAAGGGCCACAGGGCCTCCCCCAGCCAGACTGGCCTCTACCATCCCGTCCTCCAGAAGCCTAAGGTGTCCGCTCAGGTGACCGAGGCCACCGTGCACAGCACTTGAGGGCAGAGCAAGGAGGAGGATGGAGACAGAGGGTCGGTCCTTCAGAAAGACTGCCCGGGGATGACTTCCCCTAGAGTGGACGCCCGTTTCCATGGCAACCGGCTACCACTCGGGGCTACGGTAACCTCTAGAGAAGGAGAAACCCCAGAGAAAAAAGCCCAGGCTACTCTCCTGCTGCTGCCTTCCCAAGGAAGCTGAGGGGGAGGAGGGTTAAGCGATGCTGGTTTGTGCCTCCTGACCACACAGACAATCCATTCCCTGACTCCCGACAGACTCCGAGGGCTACACACCCCCGTGCCTCGCCCAGCCGGGGGTGTCTGAGAGCAGGACAGTGCTCCAAGGACCTTAGAGTGCCACCCAGACAGGCCGGGCCACCGCGCTGGCCTGCAGAGGGTCTCTTGCAGTTCCTGAAATGCCCCGAGGGCCCAGAGCCGCGGCGGGGCTCAGGGCAGGGGCAGCGGCCACAGGCTATCGGGGAGAGGCCCCTGGGAGCCGGGGCCCGCCCTCCCGCTGAACCGAGGGGGTTCTGGAGGCGGGCTGGGCCGGCCTACTCACCGGTCTCCACATCCTGCACGTAGAAGTGCAGGTCATCGGTGATCTCGGTCACGAACACCGGCTTGTAGCTGGCCGAGCGCTCCTCCTCCAGCACGGGCGCCACCTCCTCCATGGGCTGCTCCTCGTAGTGGGCCCAGACCTGCACGGGGGTCCGCAAGGGGAGGGGTTAGGAAGCGAAGCCAGACAGGACATGGGAGAGGGGCTTTGAGCAAGTGGGGTCACCCCTGGCGTGAGTGAGTGTGGGGGTCCCCACGGGACACTCACATCACACTGAGCTGCGCTTGAACTCTCCTACCTCTCGTGGGGAAGGACAGTGCTCTGAAGTTCTTCTGGCCAATCAGGTCTCAAATTCGGGCAGGGAGCAGAAGCAACTGGGGAGCTTATTAGAAATAGGGGTACCTGGGTCTCAGTACAGGCCTACCGAGTTAGGATCTGTTGTAACTGCACTCAGAGGAAGTAAAGCAAACCAGAGCAGGCTCGCGGGCAACCTGCACGCACTCACACCTTGGCGTTGCTGCGGTTCTGGGTCCCCACCTCCCTCCCCCGACACTACTCTGCAGGGGTCACTCTGAACTCTCCAGGCCCTTGCACTGTCTGGGGCCATGGCGCCCCTGAGGCTTTCCAAGCGACAGCCCTGGGTCGTGGAGGGGAGGGCTTGTCCCTGTTGGAGAATGCCTCGCCTCAGCAACTTCGCTGCCTTCACTTCAAGCAGGTTGCTCTGACCCCTGCGCAGAAGCTGGGCCACTCCCCTCCGCCCTTGCCGCTCCCCTCCTCCCCTCCTCCCCTGGCCCTGACAGGCAGGGCCGCAGCAGCTCTGAAGCTGACTCAATGTGACAGCGCGTCCGTCAAGTCCAATCCTGCGGCCAGGACATTATCCCGGTAGTGATGCCTGTCCGAGCAGGAGAGGGCGGGGGCCGCCCGGCTGAGCACCGAGGAAGGGGTGAGGGACGGGACCACCCACAGGGTCCCACAGACACACAAGAACAGGTGGTGATAAAAGTATTAGCCCAAACTTACACACTTCCTGGTGCCAGATGCCATTCTAAACATTCTAAGTAGTAATTCACTGAATCCTCACGACTACCCTTTGACTAGGTATTTACGTCACCCTGTTTTACAGACGAGAACCGGAGGCAGTCAGGCTTGCTAGAAGCAGGGGAATCACGGCCTGAAGCCAGGCCGAGATCTCTGAAGCTAGAGATCTCCAGAGGGCATTTTGGCCCTGACTGGGCCTCCAGAGACAGAGGGCAGCACCGAGCGGTGGGGAAAGTTGTGGGTGAGAGATGTGGGCTCGTGCCCTTTAATCTGGGCACGACTTCAGTCCAGCCCTGTGCCTCCTGCATCTCCTTTTCTTTCCTTGCAAGACGAGCTAGTCTGACCCCATGATCACTCAGTCAACCCACAGACGACACGTGGAAGCAGCCGAAGGGCAGGAATGTCACAATTGCTGAACTTCCTTGGGTCACACCTGCAAAGGCCATGCTCCTGCCTTTACTGTGGCGTGAGTATTCTCCCACTAGAAGGGGAGGCCAGGGCCCTGAGAACTGGAATGAGCCACAGGGGCTGAGCCCGGGGGAGGCCGCCGGGGAGTGGCTGAGGGGGATGGGAGAGACCTCACCCGGGTTCAAACCTCTGCCACAGCAGTTCCCTCGCCTTCTGCCTTTTGGGGCTGGACTCCAGCCCACACAGCTCCTGCCCCGGCTCACCTACTCCCAACACAGGCCCCACCGCGGCTACTTCCCTGCCCGCTAGCATCCAGACACTCTGCTTTCCACGGGTCCGCGCCTGGTTGCCACGGGAAAGGACGCAGTCAGATCAGAGACTCCTGGCCGAAGGGGGTCTCCAGCTTTCGGACTTTCTGTGAAAGGGCCTCTCCAATCGGAGACCATGGCACAGACTGCTGAGGGCACTCCGGGGGACGGCCACAGCGACTTCTGGTTCCAAGGCCTACCTCCCGCCGAGGTGGACTTTCTCCCCGGCCCCGCTACGGAAGTTCCCCAGGGCAGTGACTACTGTCGGTCACTCGCAGCCACCCTGGGATAGAGCAGCTGGAGGCCGATGGGACGATGGGACGCTCACTGCCCCTGAGACACAAGGCTGCCAGCACTGCCTTAAAGGGGCGGAAGCCAAGTGCCCCCCACTCCACGGTCAGTGGGCCCTTTCCCGCCCACCTGGCTCCCCTGGCTCCCGGCCTTCCCAGCACCCAGGCAGCGCAGGAGAGAGCCGGGGCCCCGCGCTTGCTCCAGATGGGGGCTGAGCCTGGGAGCGGTTCTGGGCTCTATCCTAACCTGCCCTGCCTCCCTCCGCTGCGGGGAAGGAGGCTCCTCGGCAGTGTTGATGAATTGGGAACAGACTGACAGGGTGCGAGCAAAAACTGCTAATGACTCGTCAAGCAAAGGCGCCTCGGGCGACAGCCTCAGGTTTCCTCCCCGGGGGAGAAGGGTGGAGCTCCTCCTCTGGCGGGCACAGCAAGCTGGAGGTCAAGGATGATGCCAACAAAAGCCCCGGGGAGGGCCAGCAGGCCTCTAGCTCCCACCAGGAGGGTGCTGTGGCAGGGTCCCAGAGCTCACTGGGGACTAGGAGGGGCACAATAGGGGTTACCCCGATGCCTCCCAAGGTGAGAAGACACCAGAAGCATGAGGCAGAGTGCTGCTCCTCAGATAAATGAGCTCCATTTCTAAGGGAGGGCTGGCTTGGCCCCTCAAATAGGAGAGCCCTGCAGGTTTCCCTCGGGAGATGGAGTGACCATCTACTCCTGAGGACTTGGCTACCAGCGGTCCGGGCAAGCTGGTAAATGCAGCCTGGCTAGGTGGCTTCTTGGTGGGAACGAGCCAGTTAGCAGGGAGCCTGGTGCACCCTTAGAACAAGGGCACCTTTTGCCCCATTGGCTTATGTTGCCCTTCTGCAGAACTGGGGCAGGGAGGGGACAGATGCGCTGGCTGGCACCTGCCAGACGGGTGCCACTTCCCCACAGCCATGCCCAGCCCCCTCTCAGCTCAGATCCCTGACAAGGAGCTTGTTTTGGGGAATTCCCAGGGGGATGCTCCTCGTCTTGGGCCCACTAGGTGATGGCAAGGCAAACCCAAAGACCCCTTCCAGGGAGAACGGTAATTCAGTGCCCGAGGGCTCTCCCCGCAGGCTCTGGGCAGATGCAGAAGCTGGGGAAAGACGTGCATGGCCAAGATGCCGAGCAGAGGACCGGACTCTGGAGCTGAGAATGCTCTCGGCCTTTGGTGGAGCCAAGCCTGAGCTGGGCCTCGGCAGCCGGGCCCAGGGATGCTGGGAGAGCCACCCAAGAGCGACCTGCTTTGCTCTGGGACCTCCTCCGGGCTGCATTAGTGTGGAAAGGCCTTTCCCAGCCAGCTCCTCTGATCCGTGGTAGGGTCTATGTTCAGGCCGGGGGCCAGATGGCACTGTCCTGAGGCGGGGCTCCTCTGTGACCCCTCCACGGCCCTGGCTACAGATGCAGGTGGGGAATGGGCAAGGGCAGCAGCTCCCTCATCTGCTCCATAGCTGCTCTCTCATGCCAGGTCCTGTCCTGCTCGGGTCCCCTCGACACTGCGGGGCCAGGTCAGAAGCACAGGGTGTCTCTGCTCCTGTCCTCGCCCATCCCTGGCCCTCCTTCTTTCCTGCACTTCCTCCCCAGCGAGCCCCAGGATCCTCCTCCTGGCAGGAGATGGGCGATGTGGACCGAGGCTCCAGTGACTGGAGGCTTTCCTTTCTAAATCCTATTTAATATCGCCACTCAGGAGGCTCCAAGGGTGGGGCTGGCATGGGGCCAGGGTGGTGGAGGCCTTCAAGCTCGCAGTGGGGAAGGTAAGTTCAATAAAAGGCAATCAATGGCCAGTGCAGCCTGGTCCAGGGCCCTGCTGGGGCAGAAGGGAGGCTGGGGAGGGAGGGAGGGCAGTCCTGGTGCCCGCCCTCTGTGGCTCCCGTCTTTGGTCGTCAGAGCCACCCAGTATTCTTGGAGGAGGAGGGGATAACCTGGCATTAGCCTCCTGCAGAGGAAGGGGAGGGCCCAACCAGCATCTTTAGGAGGAGAGGAGTCTGCAGGGCACAGGAGAGAATGAGGCCCAGCAGGGAGGCGCCAAGTTCCCAAAGCTGGGAAACCAGCATGGCCGGCCTCCCTCAGACGGCCCCGCTCACGAACGCGCACACACAGAATCCCATTCCCCACAGACCTCGGGATGCTCCTAGCCTCACAAAAGCTCTCCGTGTTACCTCTCCTTAGTTAGCTCACACGTACCACCATCATCTCTTAACCCCACATGTGCCTGTCTCTGGACAGCAAAGGCAGCCCTCCTGGGCTCGCAAGCGAGGCGAGGTTGGAAATCCCGGGGACACTGCAGAAATGCAGTTTGCTGTCCTCCAGTTGGCTACCAAATTCTCGGAGTCTAGCCAGCTCTGTGGGGTGCGCAGGGCTCCACACATGCCGCTCCTGGGAACCAGCCCCACTGGAAGAGGCAAGCCACACTAGGTTCTACCAGGATCCTGGAAGAGGAAGCCGTGTGCAGGAGAGGGACCCAGGAGGCCGGTGGCGCCTCGCCCTGAGAGTAGTGCACTGCATTGTAATTGGACTGGAATAAAAACACGCAGCCTGTACAAGTAATTAATTACTGATGATTACTCCTCGCCATCATCACGTGGCCCCAGTGGAATGATGACTTGGGCTCTTTCAGATGAATCCACCGAATCCACCAGTAGTAAATAGTGACGCCGAGCGTAACACCCAGCAAGGCACCCATCCCTTCCCCTCAGGCCAGATGGCCCTCTCTGTCTTCTCCTGGGTCCCTCTGGGGTCTCGAATCTCAGAGAGCAGAGCCTGGGGGCAAAGACCCTTTCAGAGTCTGAGTCTCAGGGGCCAAGCACTTTCCACACTGACCCCTAGCTGCGAATTCTTTGGTGAAGGTTCAGCCCTTTGCACACAAGGCGCCAGCACCGCGTCTGCTCCTTCCCCTGCAGCAGGCAGAGGACACGGGGGTGGCAGCCTTAAGTTCAGCTGTCACCAACAGGAAACCCAAGAGGAAGCTTTTTTGCAGTGGGAGCTCAGACTGCCTGCTCCCTGTCACTCCGGGAACACGGGGTTTAATGTGAGCAGCACTGGGACAAGGCGGAGCTTCCTTAGTGGCCTTCTGGTGGCCTAGTCCTCCAAGGCACCAACAGTCCCTTTCAAATGGTCCTAAGCTTTTTGGGCCACCTCTCCCTAGAGTTCTTCCACCCTCATTAGGGTTGGTCACGTGCCTTCATCCCCAGGGATTGGGAAGAAAAGGTAGAGAGATGCAGGCGGGTGTCCCTGGGCCTGGTCCCCAAGGGAAAACAGTTGGGAAGGGCTGAGGGAGGAGGTGGCTGCTCTGGGTTGGAAGGGAACGAGGAGGCTTGGGGCCCTGAAGCCCCCTACCCCTTTTGGCAGGTGTCTGGGCCTTGGCTCTGGGAGGCGAGCTGCAAGCCAGATGGCTGCCCCACGGGGAAGGAAACGTTTGTTCCTGGAACAAATTTATGGCTCAGCACGGCTGTCCCATGAAATCGTCCTCGAGCTCAGAGAAGCTCTGACAAATTGGTGGCCGGCTGATTTATCCCATTACCAGGGCCGGGCTGTAAGTCAGTGGCGACAGGCTGAGTTGGGGGGTGTTGAGCCCTGCTCCTACCACCAAACCACTGGGTTTCTTAATCGTCCATTTGTTTCCAAAAGCTGCTTTCCAACCCACCCCCCGTCTTTTCAATGCAGTGTCTGCATAGACTGATGGGCTATAAATCTGCTGTCCTAACAGCTTTATGCATCTCCTGGGGCAGCTTCCGAAACGGGCCTTCCTGCAGGGCCTGGGGAAAGCAAGTCAGAAGGGGGCTGTGGCTCTCCCGGTCGCTCTGAGGGCACCGAGGAAGGGCTGGGGCTGGTGAAGGGACAATTCCCCGGTCTCCTACTCACCAGGGGCTCCCCCCATCATTCCTTTCACAAGGTCACCTTCCAGACGTGGCTCTGCTCTATCAGGCCCACCAGAGCCGGCCGAGGACGCCTAAGCTGGCAGCCTCTCCCTTGGTCACGTGTGGCTGCTGATGTGGGGTCTGAGGCCAACACCGACCAGGGCCCCTCAGGTAGGGAATGCGAAACCGCTCTGTCCCCCGTGTGGGGGCTGTGGTGTTTCAGCGGAGCGGCGGGAAGGCGAGAAGAAGCCCAGGCTCTGGGGCAGCCCCCGCCTCCTCCCCAGCCAGGCCCAATTCCACACCGGTACCTTCTCTTTCTTCTGCTTGGCGGCCTCCTCGGCGGACAGCAGGGGTTTGTAGTAGGCGCTGCGCTCCGCGGTGAAGTGGACCTTGGAGAGCGCGTGCTCCACCAGCAACACGGACAGGTTGGCGCTGTCAACGTGCAGCCAGCCGATGAAGTTGCCAGCCTTGTCCATGCTCTCCACCTCCACCTCTACCTGCGGAAGGGAGAAAGGGGGGTCAGCCCGCAGGGGGAGGGGCTCAGGACGCACCAAGAGCAGGAGCTTGTTGGAGCTGCGGCACTGCTGATCCTCTTAGAACCCTTCGCTTCAGTTCTGTACGCGGGATCTACGCTCTCTAGCCTCTCACAGCCCAGAAGCATCCTTACAGAAACATCCCTGAC
>CM052887.1:73226110-73275906 GCA_028534135.1 Potos flavus | reverse complement strand
GGAGAGAGAGAGGGGGAAGCAGGCTCCCTGCTGAGCAGGGAGTCTGACACAGGGCTCGATCCCAGAACCCCAGGGATCATGACCTCAGCCGAAGGCAGACGCTTAACTCACTGAGCCACCCAGATGCCCCAAGAAAGAAGTAAACATTAATCTTGTTTAAGCAATTACTGTTTCTGAACTACATCAGCAACTGAATTTAATTCCTAACTGATACATTAATGTCTCTCTCTGCAAAGCACGTCTTTTTACCCTTGGTCTGGCTGATGTCTACTCATCCTTAAAAACTCGGCCTAAGCAGTATTGCCTCTGGGAAGCCTTCTTTCTGCCCTCTTCGTTGTGCTCCAAGGGGATCCTGGGAGTCCCAGAGCAAGTATCACCCTGTTCTCTGGTTCTTGATGAGCTCTTGAGCCCTCCAGCCAACGCCCTGATGGCAGAAAACGTCGCCACAAACTACTTGACTTTGGTGGTCCCAACTCCTAGCACGGCGCCTGACACACGGCAGAAGGCCAGTACGTGTTTGTTAAATGAACTGAATGAAAAGAAAAACCACACGCCAATCACTGGCACTTATCCACTGATTTGTCCTTGCTTTTAAGCATGTTTGATCCAAACAACACAAAAGGAAGACAATCTCAGAGAAATATGGCCTTTCCCTTATCACCGGCCCGGACACAGTCCCCGGCACACTGTATCTGGGGCGGAGCCCGCTCTGAGGACCCACCGCGTTATGGCTTTCCCCTTCTAGCTACTGGCCTGAACACAAGCTCTGTCAGAGAGCCAGGCTGGGCACGGGGTGGACCATGGACGCTCCGGGCAAGAAGGTTCTGCGGTTCCCACTTCCACATCTGAAGGGAAGACCGGCAACTCCTCACTGGGGAAGGGGGAAGGGAATTAACATTTATTGAGTAGCTGCTGTGTACCACACAATGAATGAAGTTCTCCGACATGCACGCTGCCTTAGTTGATCCTCATAGCCTTTTTGTGACGTGGTTGTTTTTAGTCTCAGTTTACTGATAAGGAAACGGAGGCTCAGAGAGGCTGAAGAACTTATACAAGGTCATCTGGTGAGTAGAGGAGCCAGAATTTGAACCCAGTCTGCCTAGCTGCGGAGCCCGGCTCTTGTCACTACCAGTGGGCAGAACGACTTGCTGATGTCCAGGAGAATCACACTCCCAGGTGTCTAAGAGTTTTCTGAAGCTCTGACCCAGGGAGTGGGAGGCTATCGGGGGCTGGGAGTGGGGGACGAAGGCATGCCGAGCAAGGCCAGGAAGTGGACCTGGGGAGAGTCCTCGGTTTTCCTGCTGGCCGTGGCTGCTCTACTCGTGGGCCAAGAGGTGATATGTGTCAGTATAAAGGAAGAAAGCCATCAAGAAAGCCTTGATTCCCCTCTGCACAGATTTGCCTGAGCTCGTTTCCCCAATGATCCCACGCTGAGTACTCCAGTTAGCAGTGTTCTGGGCTCATTACCCTCTGGGACTCGTTGCAGCTACTCTCTACTGGCTGCTCAGCATGAGCCCGGCCCTGGGAACTCATCGTCACCTCCCCAACTGCCTGGGAGAGCCGTGGGCTGCGAGCCCTCCCCTCGGGCCCGCATCGGGGGGCAGTCAGGCTGGGGCATCCCCTTGTCGTGAGGTCAGTGGGTTGCGGTACAAATGCCACAGAGGGGCTCCGCTAGATCCCTGTGGTGGCAACACCTGCCACACTGAGCTGATGACAAGGGACACTGCGGTCCAACAGACATGCCCGGGGGAGCCCTGGGAGTGAAAGTGAAGGTGAATGGTGAGCTAAACCCCGCACACCAGCTGCTTCCCAGCCCCAACTGGATCTGCCTTTCTAATCCTTTGGCCAAAACAAAATCCTTCTGGCTGCCCCACTGAAAACTAAGTTTATAATTGAAAAGCCCAGAGAATTTATTGCTGTGGAGATGAGGAAATTTAAAACTCATAACCACCCTGCAGGCCAATAGATCAGGCAGATATCCATCCTATTAGGATTCCTCTACACTGCAGATATCCATCATATTAAACTAAATGGTTAAGGAAAAGCCTTTCCCCACATCACAGAGATTCTGGATGGTTTTCTGCTCACCTTTCCGAGTACATTCATCAGCCCATTTTGTTTCTTCTGTTGAAAGCGGCCTCAGAATTACAAAGTGCTGCATGGCAGCAGAAGTTTTAAATTAAGCATTCATGGGCGTAGGTGAGCTTGGGAAATGATGGTGGGTCGGGAGGCAGGCAGGCAAGATTTAGTGGCTCGTGTGTGGGGGGAAAGCTGAGGCTCATCAACAAGTCTGGATCCAGCCGGGCATGGAGGAGCCAGGGAGCCAGGGAGAAGAAAGGGGTAGGGAGGAGGGATTTAAAAGCTCTCTGGTCAAAGGGCCAGACACGTCATGTGACAAAACGAAAATTATCGGAGACTTTGAACCACTGCTAATGCCAACCTCTGTGCCAAGGCCTAAATACCTCTGTGCAGAATGACATATGTGCGAGGTGGGGACCTGGGGAGGGCGGTAGGCCAGGTGCTTGTGGCCCCCCACCACCTCCCTTGGGGCGCTTATAGGCCCACGACTCCCCTTCTTGCAGCTAGTTCTGGGTTCCCAGGCACTTACCCCTGGTATAGGACAGCAGAGATGGTACCAGAACGGCTTGTCTTGGGGTCACTTTAGGGCAGAACTCCTTTCCTGCCTACCCTGGTTTGCCCTCGGTGAAATTCCCTGTCTTGCTGCCCTGAAAGGGCTGTAGACAAGGCCCTGAGGCCGGGGGTCTGCGGAGTGCTGAACGAGGCCGCTGGTGTTCATGCTGCCGTTGCTCCCACGACTGGCCACTGCGTGGGGTCACTCACTCAGCCCTGGAAAGGAGGCCTAGGGGACTGCAGATGACTTACTGACGGCAGCCTTAATGGTGACCACTGGTGCAGAGAAGAGGGGCAGCAGCAGGCCCAGCTCTCTGGGGGGCTGCCCTCTGCACCAGTCATTCCCATTACCGTGGTTTATTTTATTTTATTGCAGAGCAGTTCCTGTGCGTGGGTAATAAAGCTGTGACTGCCGCGCTCCACAGGCCTGGGGTGGGGGAGAGCTACACTTGCTCAAGTAGGGCAGTGTGGGGCGAGGGGGCCCAAGCAGGGGGCTGACTCCCTTAGGCACCCCCACACCCTCCACCCCAGGGGAGCAATGTCAGAGAATGCTTCTGGAGTCTGAAAGTCCTTTGAGGACCACCAGGCAGCAGCAAGGGGCCACTCCGAAACCTGGGCTTCTCCCTAGTGTCCTACTCATCCAGGATCCCCACCCTCTGCTTGCGGATTTTACAACCCCCCAGCCCGCAAAAACACCTCATTTTTCTCAGCTGCCATGTTCCACCCTCCTGCTCCTGGGCTGACCTCTTTCCCTCGCCATCCAGACATCCAGACATCCCACTTTTATCTTCTGAACAATTTTTCTAGCTAGTGGGAGGAAAATATTACCTTCCAAAGTGACTGGCTTCCTGTAACATTTTTCTTTGACACCTGCGAGTCATTCAGACCCCTGATGGGAGGGCAGGCAAAGGGGAGAGAATTAGCTGGCACAGCCGGTGCCAGAGGTGGGCATCGGGAGAGTTCCTCACTTAAGAGCCAGCAGCCTCGGGCAATGGAAGTGCTGGAGTGGCTGAGAGTTAGAGAGGGTCTTCGGGAAGGTTCAGGTATTGTATGGGCTAAAAGAGGCTTTAGGGAGAGGAAAAAGAAGCAGCTGGCTGGCTTCCCGCCAAGACACAGGGTGACAGAGATTCTCGCAGCCCCAAATGGTTTACAAACACAGAACCTTTGCCAACACTTGTCCCTGTCAATTTGAAAGCCTTAAAACCTCATAATTGGCGCTCTAATGAGACCTTCTAAAGAGACCCTTCTCTACCAGTTGTCTACGGCACACCAAGCAATCTGGCCATGCCCTACTCAAAATACATCTGCAAAATTTTAAATCAAATCCATTTTATTTACACTACGTTTTACACCAATCAATTCTAGAGAACCACATACATGTGTGAGGCCTGCACCACCCATACAGTAGCCACGAGCTCTGAACTGCAAGTCCCTAAAGGGCAGGGGCTGGGATTGGTACCTGTGCGTTATTTTCTTGGCCGTGATTCTCCTGCCCCAGGAGGCCCATCAGTGCCACCCTGAAATCCCAGGGGAAATGATTTTCAGGGCACAAAATCGGGTGGGATGTAAGACTGGCATTCTAGACACAGCCCATCGGGCCAGGCTTTGGACAAGGAGATGGATTTCGTCTGATCTCCCCTGACGGACGAGTCGTGTTCAGCAAACAGCCCGGCGCGCGGCTGTCACTCTGATGCCGAGCTCTGACAGGCATCGATCGGGCTGCAGCGTGAGCATGCAGACACTCACACAGGCCTCGCCAGCGTCCCCGGCTCAGGAGGCAGTTCTGTCTGGGGCCGGGCTGCTGATCCCCCCCTCGCTGGATGCTGCTGCAAAGGAGGCTCCACCGACGGCGAACAGGAGACCGGATGGAGCCTCCTCAACGTGCCCGTTCCTGGGCGGGAAGACAAGCTGTGGCGAGGGATGCAGAAAGGGGAGGAGGGCCAGATGCAGCCCGGAGAGACAGGCTGCCGGGAAGAGAGCCCCTCTGCGGTACTGGGACTAGCAGAGAGGGGCGCTGGCCGGTCTCGCCTTGCCCCGCCCCCACCAAGCAGCTCTCCTGTGCCCCATGCTGCCCTCGGAAAGCCCAGGGAATTCCAGAACACACCATCCGAACCAAAGGTCATCGTGGTCTCCCTCCCCAGTGCGGATGGATGTCCTCCTCACGCCTCTGGGACAAGATCAGCTTCTACCAAAATATTCCACACTAGGGAGCGCTCTGCTTTAACAAGAGTCCGTGCGGCTTTAGAAAATCCTCTTTTAATCTGAAACCCACACACCTGTACTTCCCCCTGTTGGTGTAAATTTTGTAGTATGGAGCAATTTGGAACAAATCTAATCCCTTTTTCTTATTTACCCGGGAAATACAGTTCTCTGAACCCAAATACCTCTCAGCTCCGAGGACTGCTTTGAGAATTACATAAGAAAAGACTCATTTATGAGTGACTAGCACGGTGCTTAGCAATAGCAAGTCCACAAAAAATGCCTGTTCCCCTGCCTGCCTCTGTGAAATGGCCTTTCATATGACTGTTCACTCTGTCCTCTCTCCCATCTTCCATTACTCTTTGAACCTGGATCCCACATACTGTACCACCCAGTCCTTTCCCGGGAATGCTCCCTATCAAGAACTCTCTAAACACGCAAAGCTCAGAGCTGAACACAACCTCCCAGATGTTGCTTAAGCAAAGCAGGATAATTGCCTCCTTCGATCTATACTATTTCTGTATTAATGCAATTTTAATCAGTCACTTCACACTGTTGTTAGTGTACATTTTGTAGTAAACAAAACCCCCTGGGGTAATTTTCAAATGAATTGCCATCAAGCTAGGTCACCTTCATCTTATAATTGTGTAACTGATTTTTTGAACTTAAACACAGGACTTGGCATTTGTCACAACTGGTAAGTTACATTTCACGTTGTAAGTAAGTTGCAGCCCATCTCTCTCCATACTTGTAAGAAATTTTGAACCTTGATTTTCTGTTCTAACAGAACACAGTCTTGTTCATCTCAAATGTGATAAGAATGCTTTCTGGGCCTCTGCCCAAGTTTTAGAAAGGGCAGACAGACCCAGGGGCAGAAACTTAAACTTGTCCCGTGGTTCCAAGATGCCAATGTGTAAGGATCTGGTGAGTGCTTTTGAGAACATAAGCCTTAAGGTGGGAGCCTGTGGGAAGCTCTTGAGGCAGGGCAGAACCAGAGAAGGATGGGGTCTGCATTCTATCCTCTGGAAACGCAGACCCTTTCTCCTGGACTCAAGGCTTCCAGAAAAGTAAGGCTGCTGCCATTTACATGAACTCACAGATGGATATGGGCGTAAGAGTCTGGGTTAAAAATGGGAGACCAGGCAAAAAAGAGCTTAGAGATATCTAGGAAATGACGCTCTTCCTCTGCCCAGGAGGGCTGACTTGGCTTTGTCCTCTCCCAGAGCCCCTCATTTCGGCAGCTCTGCCTATCTTCTTGGAACAATGGTTCTCTCAAGTAATTACAGAAATTCTCTGGGGAAGGCTGGCTGGGTCACAGGTAGATGGCTGTGGGAATGCAGAGAAGGATCTTGGCAGCAGCACAGAAAGTGGATTTGCGGGCGACGTGATAAATGGAAGAGGGATTTGGGCCCAAAGACCAGGGGGAAATGGTGTGAGGGAGGACCAAGAAAAAAAAAAAATCAGCTAGGAACCCGAGGCCAAAGTGAGCTTTCTTCATAGACTGCTCTGATGGCAAAGCCCCTGGATATCCCAAGGGCATGTGGGACTTGCTAGGGGTCCAACTCCCCAGATTTTACACAGTAGTAAGGTCTTGTGTGTGGAAGGTTCGACACCAGTGATCTCCCTGATACGGCACAGAAACTGAATTGCTCACGTCAGTGAAGGCAAAACTTACAGAAGCTTTCTTTCCTTGGTGTGAGAGTGTAGGCTCTGGGGTGGGTTGTTTGGGGAAGGGGGTCAGCAGGGGAATGATTAGGTGTGGAGACTCTTCAGGACCTGCTGGGTCACACTGACTCAGTCTGTCTATAAATGATGTAAAAATGGAGGTAAGGTCACCAGAAAACAGTGGTTTTTGCAGAAATTCTTTATCCCCATATGGGGTATTCAAACAAGAATTTTCCACGTGCCAAAAAGAAAAAGGAGAGAAAGAAGAGGGTGAACTGGGTAAATATCTCCTTCCGTTAATTCCCCTTACACACACACACACACACACACACACACACGCATGCACCTGGCTCAGCCCCTTTATGAAAAGTGGATGGGACCAATCATAAGGTCTCTGAGGCCACCTGCCTGGGGCAGAGGGTGTCCCTGAGCTTAGTTCTTGCCACAGAGTGCAGTGCTCCTTGGGAAACCTTTCCTGTTCACATCCCCACCAGAGACCCGCTGCTTGGCGACCTCACCATTCTCTCTCTTCCTTCACCTTGGGCTCTCTGGGCGCGGTCCTCCCATAACTGTACTTACTAATAATATGCCCGTTTCACAAGGAGGAAACTGAAGGTTAAAGAGGTTCAGTGCCTCGGGTCTAAGGCCATGCAGCCAGTGAGCGACAGTGCCGGAACTGAAAAGCGAGTCCGATTCCTAAGTCCCCAGTGCTAAGCATCACGCCATCCTGCCACACAGATGTCGTTACACGCTAAGCCCCTCAAGTCTTCCGATCTTATCCATAAGTCAAGAGGTGGTGGCGTGGTTAGAACCACAGTGGGCCCATGAGGAGAGCGAAGGAAGAGGGAAACTGTTGGGCCCTAACAAGAAGGCCATCCTTGGGAGGCCCTGAAAGAACGGATCCGGGGCAGCTCGGGGGAATGAGTGAGGGTGGGGGGATAAAAGCAGGAGGCGGCCGGGCCTTGTTCTTTTACCCAGAGGGGAAAGAGGAAACCTTCTGGGGCCAGGACAGACAACAGATCAATCACCGAGCTCTGCACAGTACTTTAGTTTGTAAAAGACCTGGATGGAAAGGGAAGAATGATCAATCCTGGGGGTTGAAATGATGGCTGGACTGGATTCTCTTGTGGTGGCAAAAAAAAAAAAAGACCGGAGAGGGAGCAGATCCTCAGGGGTGAAGGTCCAGGCCCCACATTTACTCCCAGGAATGACTACAGGGCCATGATCTCTGGGGTTGCTTCCAAGCTCCAAAAGCCTCTGCAATCCTGCTCAGCTTCCGCGAAGGGGTTCTCTGGGAGACCGAAAGACACCCGTGCGAACAGCTGGAAGGAGGTTGTGCAAACCAGAGAAAGGATTCTCCACTACGGGCAAGTGAGCAGCCCTAAGCCCGTGGGGTGGAGGCGGCTCACAGCGGAGTGATGACTCGTTTATGTGGAGAACGGATCTCTTGCAGCAGCGGGGACGGTCCACATACCCTCCTGGTCACCCGAGAACGTGACACTCCCCCTCTCCTAACAGCTTTCTGCTCTCTTGAGCCCAAAACAAAAATCGGTCCTGGCAGCTCTGCCCTGAAGCTATGCAGTGGGCCAGGCCACCCCCTGAAGCAGTTAGCGGAGCAGCACCTTCCCTCCCTCCTTCCCCTCTGTTCATTCCCGAGGCTGTTAACAAACAGGCTGCATGTTTCCCCAGTTCATCCCACTCTTTCCAATCAGCGCTAATTGAACCACTTAACTCAAAGACAATAACATTTGTGTTTCAAACCATTAAGGAAAGCTTCTCAGTTGAGGCGTTATGCGGGAGGCCTGCTGGGGGGAGGGGGATGGCACACGCGCTCACACACGAGCCTAGACACACTCAACGTGCAAAAGTGCACACGACTAACAGCTCCAGGAGAAATTCTGCAGAAGTACAGTCAGCAAGGGTCAGCCTGTCTTTCTCAACAGGGTTTCCTAAATTAAACCCTCCCCCCAAAAAAACCCCAAAAAACACTGCCAGCTCTAATCAGGGCCCGGAAATTGCAGCTGTGGGCTCAGCCCTCCCCAACCAAGAGCTTCTACCTCTTGTGTTCTCTGACGTCCAGAAAAGAACAGTAAAGAAGAGAAATGCAGAGCTCAGATCCCACCATACTTGGCAGCTAGAACTTTCATGGGAGGAGGCAGGAGAGCAGAGAAAGAAGTGCTCCCTCCTGCAGCCCTTTGGGCTTTCCTTCTAGTCTCCCCTGTCATAAGGGAAGTCTGCAAGCACCAGCATTACATAAAGGAGAGGCCCATGGGGCACAAAGGTTTGACCATACCACCAAGAACATCCTCTCTGGAAGCTTTGAGAAGCCCTAGGAGGCCCCGGAAAGAAGAGAAGGCTGCTCTGTCCTCAGGAGCCTGGGAGGGGAAAGTGAGGACAAAGGGGTGACACAGCGACAAGGGAGGAGAGGGGAAGAAGAGCGGAGGAAGGGGAGAGAGGTGGGCCTGTGACCCCAGACCAACTTTAACCCTGGGCTGAAGGGCATGAGACTTCAGATGATGAGTGGAAAGAGCCCCTGGGTCCGAACCTCAGCTCTGCCACCACTTTCTGCCAGGGAGACTTTCAGGTAAGTCTCGTAACTTCCTGAGTTCGTGTTTCCTCCTGGGAGGAGATTAGATGGGAGCCTCCTTCTAGCTCTCAAACAGCCAGATTCCAACCCTTGGCTCTGTACCTCCAAGCTGCAGGCTCCATTCCGTCCCCTCTCGGGCACGTGCCTCGCCTGCTGGGACCAGGGCCTGGAACTCTGGGGCAGCAGTCTCATTCCGGGGCCTTTGCTCATCTAGTTTGCTTCTCTTTGAGCCTCGGGGCTGTGCCAAGGGAGGGGGGCATTCTTCTGCCATGGGGTTCCAAGACCAATGCTTTCCCCCTTAAAGTCCCGTCGTGTAACAGCAGGCCTAATCAGCTCACCGAAAGTTGCTGGACTACAGTTTGTACGCTTTCAGGGATCACAGAGAAGAGATGCTGTTAGCAGGGAAACAGGCAAATGCTAGTCTGACCTTTAAAAAGGGGAAAAAAGATCAGAGCGAAGAGAAGGAAAAATGGTGAATTCACAAACCACAGGTGAGAAAGCTTAAAGTCTATCCTGGACCAAATCCCAGTTGTTGAGATGTGGTCTGTGAGCTCTTAGAAAGCACTGATCTTTAAGAGATGACACAGGTTCAGAAACATGAGTGAGGCTAACCCTATCTCCTTTGTTGGTGGGGGTCACTAGGCCATAGGATGAGGGGTCTGCCACAAACCTGCTTTCCCCAGGGAACTCAACTATTTTGCTTTGGCGGGGTGTGTGTGTGTGTGTGTGTGTGTGTGTGTGTGTGAGAGAGAGAGAGACAGGGCGTAAAACGATAACCACAGTTATCCCTCTCTCAGTTATTTCTCAACTCTTCTGTCGAAGTTAAGGAGAAAGTCTCAGTTTGGTGCTAATCTGTCTTTAACAAAAAGAGGGCACCTCTTGGCAAACAAGTTTTAGCCAGAATTCAGTACCACTGTTCTGTGTTCTCTGTATTTATGTTTAAGGTTTCCTCTCATCTATGGCAAGTGATATATTTCCAATGAAGGAAGTTTCCTTTAAGATAACTAATTTCAGAAAGAACATAGAGATTTAAAATATTAGGGAAATAACAGCGTGGCGGAGCTTGGATTTTGCAACAGCACACAGGTGGTCTAAAAATACCTAGAGTTTGGGAGAGTCTGCTGGGAACTGAATACAGGCGGGCAAGACCAGGATAGAAGGCACTCTGGGGACCCTAGGGTCGCCCACTGGCTGCCACTCAACGGCCATTTCCCCTTCTCCCTGCTGCCCACTGTCGATCATTTTTTCCCTTGTGAAATCTGTAGGTGACTCAGGAAAATAATGAGTCTAAGGTTTTTTGTTTTTTTGTTTTTTTTGTTTTTGGTGCATGGACTTCTCTGGCAGGGAGGGAGGGAAACAATAATATTTTTGACAATATAGATTAAAATGTACACAATTGCAAAAGAAGCCAATTATGCTGTTATTAAAATATTTTTAGAAGCTACCAAAATCAGGATATAGTAAATATATGTGCTTTTTTATAAACACACTGAATAACAAGATCAAACAGAAGGTCTAAGAATTGTAATTTCAAGGCAGTGATAGGAGTGAACAGTGTTGTGGAATTCCTACTACTATTATAATATGATCGGAAAATATTTCTGACTTCTTTTGGTGATAAAGTCATAGATACACTAGTTTTACTGATTTGTTGCTTACATTCCTACTCAAAGGAAATGCTAAATTTGAGTTAGAGTTTAATAATAAAGATGTAATTTCCCCCCTCATCCAAATTCATGGACCCTATGAATACCTAATCTTAGCCGATCATTTGGGTGGAGGAGGAGAGAACACCCTTTGCTGGTCCCACCTAATGGTTTAGAGGTCTCATCCAAATCTGGATAACAAGATATAAGAAGTCATGTGAAAGGCATGTGGGAAAGGATATTTTTGCTTTTAAAAAGAGGAGGCATAAAGTAAACTGCGTTTTGCCTGCCTTTGGAGATTGGTGTGTGAGCATGCAATGCCTGGGGCTATGGCAACCATTCTGTAGCCAAGAAAGACACCCGTGGTCATGCTGAGAGAATGGCACAACAGAAAAGACGGAAAGAATCAAGGTGTCCATTCTGATCTGGGGCCACATCTCAGTTAAACCAACTCACCCTGGAGCTCCCCTACTTTGGGACTGACTTTTTACATAAGATCATAAATTTCCTGCTTGGACGTTCTATCACTTGCAGCATAAACCATCTATCTAAACACCATGAGCCTTTTCCATGGTTACAGGTCTTTTTACAACCTCCACAACAAAACTAAGTAGCCGGATCCCCTCATATTTCTGAGGCATAGGGATTTCTCTGTATCCCAAGCCCACCTCAGTCTTTTGCCAGCCTCGGGCTCCTCTGAGTAGAGAAGGAGAGCTGTCTCATGGGAACTGACAAGATGGAGGCCACAGGGACTGCTGAGGACAGGAGAGCTCTTAGTAAAGGATGCCACCCAGAGCATCAGCTTAGAGCTTTACTCTGGGTGCAACGACCTACGTGGACAGAAAGAAGAGTTAGGGGTCATGAAGTCAGTCTAGGAAAGAGGGCACAGGTCGTCCAGCATAGCTGTGAAGGGACAGTCAGAAAGTCTAGGTTTTCAGGTTATTAAACGGTTCTGATCCAAATATCAGGGTGTATACCATTCCCATTCTTTAAAGAGATTCTCTCTCCCCCACTCCCCCCCCCCCCGCCCCGCAGCCCCTATCTGCCTCCAGTTTCCATTTTATCATTGCACCAATTTTTCAATTCATAGCCATAAATCTGATAGAAAGCTTGGAGAAGACATCAGACAGACTTTATAATCTCTGCTAATGCTGTAATCGGGAGCTAAACCCAGGACACAAGTGGATTTGCAAAATAAGGATTTTGGAAACTCAAATGGCATTAGCAGGCCACAGAGACAAACGTACACAATGACCGAAAGAGACCCATCAATACAGAAATCGGCACATTCCTTCCACTCCACATGGACTACGAGGAACAAGAAAGGACTGAGTGGGAAAAGGCTGAGGAGGACGGTAAAGCCATCCCTTCTTGAAGGTTCTCTTAAACGGTAAGTTTGGAGGGTAGGAGTGAGAGGAGGAATAAAAGGTCGGGGAAGGGAGGAGAAACGGAAGACAAAGAAGCATGTAAGGGCACCTGGGCTGCTCAGTCAGTTAAGCGGCTGCCTTCGGCTGAGGTCATGATCCCAGAGTCCTGGGATTGAGCCCTGCATAGGGCTTCCTGCTCAGCAGAGAGCCTGCTTCTCCCTCTCCCACTGCCTGCTGCTCTACTTGTGCTCTCGCTGTCAAATAAATAAATAAAAATCTTTAAAAAAACGTAAATAAAAAGAAGCATATTGCTTATACACGGGGCCGTGCAGAAAATTCCTTGGTCACCAGCTTTCATGTCACTGGTTTCAGAATTTCTGCTCCCCTGACTGGCTCGGGGAGGGGGTGGGGGTGGGGACAAAGGTCTCTATGAGAGAAGCAGGGCTGCATTTGTCTACAAAGCCCATTTCTTCAGAAGCTTCCCTGCCCCTTTGTGGATGGGGCCTGAATAAATCTTTCTGTACTACACATCAGGGTGGCAAAGCTCCTCGGCCGCACTGAGCAGAGAAGCGAGTAACACACAAACCACGGGGGCCGCTCACTGGCTCACGGGTGGCAGTGGAGCCGACCGGGCATGGGAGCTGGGTCTGGGAAAAATGCTCCTTCAGCTGAATGGACATATTTCCTGGGATATGGTGGCACTGAGTCTGTGGGTGAGTCCCTGAGTAGGGCAATGTCTGCTTTGGGGACCAAAGAATGTTCCTCGGGAGAGGCTAAGTACAGGCCAGTGCCAGACACCTGCTCTGCTAGGTTCTTGGCCCCGCACACAGCCTCTCCCAGGCCCACAGCCCTTCCTAGAGGTTTCTAAGGACAGCAAAGGATTTGTCCGGTTACATTGTCCTAATTAATGGACACTCTTTACAAAGTGTTGCAATGTTTAGTACATTATTTAGGACAGACTAATATATGGGCAACCATATTTTTTGGTCATGTTTTTGTCCGAAGAGTTGGACAATCAGGCCCTTGATCAAAATATTCAAGATTGGGGCCCCTGGGTGGCTCAGTCAGTTAAACGGCTGCCTTCGGCTCAGGTCATGAGGTCCTGGGGTCTTGGGATCAAGCCCTGCATTGAGCTCTCTGCTCAGCGGGAAGCCTGCTTCTCCCTCTGCCTGTCGTTCTGCCTACTCCTGCTCTCTGTCAAATAAGTAAACAAAATCTTTAAAAAAAAAAAATTCAAGATAATTAGGGTAAATGAGATACAAAGGGGGTTTTAGCTCTGGCAAAGGAGCCACCGACAGAGAAAGCCAGTAGCGCTGAAAGGAGGGGACAGGGAGAACTGGAGTCACCTCTGACATGGGTCACATGGGACAAAATTCAGCCAGTCTTTTGGCTTTCTCGACCAAAGATGCAGCTTAGCATGGAGATGTTTAGGGGGTCAGAGACTAAGACACCCCCTCCCCTGCCCCGCTTGCCAGTGCTACTGTGCTCTAGCTCACAGTGAGGCTTTAAATTCAATACCTACTTAATTCTTCCTCTTCATAGAAAACAGTATTTAATGAGAATGGGCTTGTTCACCTAAGCAAGCAAGTCAAGGTTATGTGTTTAGAAAACTCATTAATAACAAATAACATTCTTAAAGGGACAGACTCAGGCGGAGACAAGAGCCGGCGGGGGGCCAACTCCTCAGGCAGCCCCGAAAGTGGGCTAAGGCTGTCGCGGTATGCTGAAGGCCAGAGTCAGGCCTGGCCTATTGGAGTGGGGGCGCCTTTTGGTCTCAAGTTGACAAAGAATTTTCTTCTGCAGCTGCCGGGTACCCAGGAGCAGGGGGTCTTATTCCTGTCCCTCTGCGGATACAGGAGCAAAAGACTGCTTTAACTGGTTAGGAAACTGGAAAGGCTCAGGCCAGCGGAGGGTCCTGCCGGCTGGGAGCCGGATGCAGCAGTGCCGGACACAGCCTCTGTCCTTCTAGCTGAGGTTTCCAGAGAGAATGAGAATGTCCCCATTTGGTTGGTTGGTTGGTCTTTTCCTATTCATCTCTCCTTCACTTACTATCTCGCGTGCACACACGTGGCCTTAAATAGATCCCACGGACTGGCATTCGGAGGCAGACCGCCAGAAGCCACGGCAGGAGGGACGAAGCTGAAGTTGCTCCGTGTCCCTGGAACCCCAAGATGGCCTCCTCTTGGGGAGGGATCCCGAGGGCGCGGTGCCAGCTCCAAAGCACCACCAAGCTGCCAGGCCAGAGGGCCCGGCTGGGGAGGGGGGGGTGGGTAGGGCGGCCGCCCTTCTCCAGCCCGGAGACTGCTCAATTACACAAAGGATCCTTTCAGAGTTACTGGCTGGCAGGGCTCCTAACAGACTCCCCCCTCCCCCCATGGTTTGTGCACTGAATACAAAGCAAGCAGCCTCACTGGGCTGCCACACAAACTGGCCCTAGTCGCCAAGAGTGATCCAGAATGAGGGCTCCTCCCAGCCAGGCTGCCAGCGTCCAGATATCATGATAGGAAGCTTCCAGATCCCCAGCTGGTCGCCCCACAAAAGCTGGGGTTTTAGCACCCCAGCCATTTGAGTCCGCTGTCCTTCAGGGAAATAGTTTAAAGTAGACCAACATGACAGGCTCCCGAGAGGATACTGCTCAGCATTCCCGGCTGGAGATGAGGCAAAAACTGAGAAAGCAGGGATTCACAGCCAGGGGGCGGTATTCTGAGGTAAAGGAGCATAAGTTTCAAGGTAGTCATGTTACCTTGTGTATAAACAAACAGACCTACCTATCAGTTCGGGCCAAATTCGACTGTGTGTGAGAGGCAATGAGAGAAAGAGAGAGAATATGCATATGAGCAGACCAACCAACCAACCGAGGAATTCTAATTCTCTCTAAATTTGCTAGAGGAGTGGAGGGTGCTAGCTTCTCTATTTCATGTGCATCCACCCCAAATTCCTCTGGATATAAAGGTGATTCCCACGGGAAGCATTTGCAGATAGAACTCTGTTTATAAACATGGATCAAGAAGAGGCTGGAGGCTGGGGAGAGCAAACTGAAGAGGCTCACAGCACCATGAGAAAGGAATGCAGCATCCAGGAACCTGGGTGTCAGCCAAGCTACCCATCAGTCCTTTGATGACTCATGGGGAAGCCAGTGGTGTGAGCTCCAGGCTGGTCTCCTGGTGTTCCCAGTGCTACACGCCTCTTCACTTCTAAGGGTAAAGAGCCTGTCCCTCTGTTCAAGGAGAGGGGGCACAGGGGACACGGTGAGGATGGTCACAATAGCAACGAACACCCAAAATGCAAGCCTAAAATTTCCGTTAGGGTCCCTCCAATTCTACCTCTGAAGCTCCTTAGATAGGATCAAGCGAACCCACGTTACGGGCCACGGCAACTGGAACTAGGAAAACTCTAGCCATAGGGGAAGCTGGCAGCACGAAACTGAAAACAATTAAGTTGTGTAAGGCGGCTTGATGGCTACAGACGCTGACCCACAAAGAAACTGAAGAGCAGATCAAGGCTGGCGGAGAAGACGCAGTGCCCAAACGGCACTGTTCTGTAAACCGAGGGGATTAGAGCGGCTCGGAGGCCACACAAGAGATTCAGGAAGAAAATGCCGGAAAGGACACAACAGGTTTCAAGCCAAACTCAACCGATTAAAACAGTCAAAGTTCCAACCTGAGCATACTTCTTAAATTCAGTCAGAAATTACCAAAAAAAAAATTCAGTCAGAAATTCCCCACGGTAAACATAAAAAGGATGTTCTCATCTTGTTCACACTTTCTAAATCAAGTTTTCCCCTGGAGCAGTGAGCTGCTCCGCAAGGGGCCCTGGAATAGTCCCAGGAGGTCAGCTCAAAGCCATGGGACCGCAAAAAAACAAAAAATTCTGCAACACACCCATAGTTGGGGAACATGGAGTCGCTACATGAAGAAACATGTTCCCTCAAGGCAAAAGGGAAAGGAAATCAATGACAAAGTCGGAGAGGGACCCAGGGGGCCTGGGTTCCCAGTCAGGCTCACTGCACAGCTGCTTTTGCCTCTTCTCCGCCAGACTGCTTTAAATTAAGAGTTCGTTGATGGAATTGTTTGTTCTTTAGTCATGCAGAATTTGAGGACTGACAGCTAATAGAGATGAGGACCCTGGACAGAGGCTCTGGGCGCCTCTCATTGCCCAGCTGGATGCCCACCGATGGTGCTACAGCACAGGCACTCAGTGGGATATTTATAGCTGCCTTTAAATTTACCCAGCTCTCCATAAAGAGAGGTAATGGGGCGCCCTTTACTGCTGCTAGTGGTGATTGTCCTAACATTCTTTAATTAGCAAAAAGCGTTGGCACAGCCACTTTCAAAGCATTTGATCTTACTGTCCTGGTGTTCCCTATTTCAGGCTCAACAGCCCCCACTCCCTTTGGAGAAAATGCACTTTAGCAAATTTTAAAACGACAGGCACATGCGTACCTAAGCATAGTCAAGTGCATCTGTGCACCTATCCTCACTCTTCTGCGCAGGCCTCGCACAGCATAACTGCCAAGAACGCGTGAGCCTCTCTAACTCCACGCAACTCTCACTCATGAATCTGTCAGCAAGGGGCGAGGAATTCTAAGAACTGAGGACTGGAGAAACCTTAAGGTCACTAGGATCCTCCTTAATTTTCCCAACATAAAACAAAACAAGACCAAACCCTGGTGATTCTTCACCTATCTTTTCAAAGATTTATAGAGCAGGGCTTGGGCTGTTGATATACGACCAGGGAGGTCTGAGCTTTTATTCACATAGGCCAGAGAATATTTCTCTTTCCTCTGAAATAACTCACAACTATGATCGAGGTATTGGACACAAGATGGGAAGGGTCTCTGCTTTCATGGGGATGTGTAATAAATAAGCGAACACATAAACAAGATCATTTCAGATAATGGTAAACAAAACAAGAAAATAAAACCCATAATGTAATGTGACCGTGCGTGGTGGGACTATTTTAAGACAAGGTAGTCATGGAAAGTCTCTCTGAAGAACCCGTTCCAGAAGGAGCCAACCACCTGAAGAGTAGGGGAAGGACATTCCAGGTAGAGGACAGAGCAAAGGCCCTAATGGGGAGAACAGCCTTAGAGTATTCAAGAGAAGGAAGAAGAGCAGTAGAGCTGAAGTGCAGGAAATGAAGAAGGTGATAAAAATATGAGGGTCGAGGTGCAGGCAAGGCAAGGATGGCTCAGGGCCTGTGGTCCATGGTAAGCAGTGTGGTTATTATTTCAGTTATGAAGGGAAGACACAGGAGCATTTTAAGCAAATCAGTAACAATCTGATAGAATGTCACACGGAGCACTTGAGCAGCTGTGGAGAATACACTGTAGAGGGCAAGAGTAAAAAGCGATGCCTTTCACAGGTAGATTTCTAAAGTTTTGAAGAAACGTTCTGTGGTCATCTAGGACGTTTACATTAGGGAAAGCTGGGTGGAGGGTATATCAGCACTCTTTTTGACCTGTAAGTCAAGAAATTATCTTAAAAAAAAAAAATTAACTGGTAAGAACAATAAAAACCACCTTTTTATCATTAATGTAGTACTAAAAGGTCTAAATTAGGTACGCTACCAAGAACAGGTAAGGCCGGGGGCGGGGTGAGAGAAAAAAAAGGATTATCTCAATAATTGATTTTGGATAAATTATTTCATTTCTATGCTAGTTTCCATATGAGGAAATAATAGCTGCTAAGACGGACTGCGTTCTCCCTTCCTTCCTTCTGGTCCAATAATACCACACAGTCACTGCAGTTATTAATCCCACTTCATACATGAAGAATTTGAGCCATACTCAGTATGCAAGAGGCAGAACCAGGATTTGAACCCAGGCATCTAACTCCAGAATACTGTCATAACCACCACTACAATGCCCACTAGCACCCGTGTAAGCACACACACACCCCGCCTCTTCCTCTCAAGCTCCAAACTATCCTGTAGGAGTCAGTTTGGGGGAAAAACTTGTTTGGGCTTCTCCCAACCAAAACATGAACCCATTTATACACACCCGGCAAATCTGTCTGTGAAAAGGTTAACTGCAGGCACGGACCCCTACCTAAGGATCAAATTTATGGTGGCGACACGTGAAAAGCCATTCTACGCATAACTCCCAGTCCCACACCTGTATCCGTCAGACTCTGATCTTAAGGCATCTCCTAATCTTCAACGAGCGGGAAGCTCAACATTTATGTGAGATAGTTATACGTGAGCCAGATTTTGTAGTAATGTCAAAAGGTACTTCTAGTATTACTGGTAAATGCTTAAATAAGATCTTTGTGATAAAATCTAGAGGCCAGGTAAAGAAAGAGTGAGCAAATTACCAAGACAAGGAATCATCACGAGAAGCATAAAGAAAACAAGGGACGCAGACGCCTCAAGTCTGTCTAGTCAGCCTGCCCCCTCCACTTGGCTCCGGTGCTGTTGTAACTGTGGAGCTGACCGAGGGACCCCCCCCCCCTTCCCGTGGCCGCCCAGCTCACGTGGCGCCCCTCTACTCCTCCAGCGCAGGCATGCCGGGCAGCTGTACCCTTCCCTTCCTCTGTCTCCTAAGCGGCACCTCACAGTGGTTTGGAATGTGGGCACTACACCGATCTGAGACTGAGACCTGGCTCAGCCACTGTGGTAAGCCAAACGAGCCCCCAAAAAGATACGTCCACATCCTAATCCCCAGATATGTGACTATTACCCTATTTGGAAAAAGGGTCTTTGCGGATATAATTAAGTTAAGGATCCTGTGATGAGATCATCCTAGATTGCCCAGGTCAGCTCTAAAGCTCTAAATCTAATGATAAGTATCCTTGCAAGTCACAAAGCAGAGAGAGAGAGAGAGAGAGAGGAATAAGAGTCAACATGACGACATAGGCAGAGATTGAAGTGATGCAGCCACAAGTCAAGGAATGCGACAGTCACCAGAAGCTGGAAGAGGCAAGGAACAGATTCTCCCCTAGTGCCCTAGGAGGCAGCATGGCCTTGCCAGATTTTGCGATTTTAGCCTCCAGAACTGTGAAAGAATACATTTCTGATGTTTTATTTTTTTTTAATTTTTAAAATTTTTTTTCATTTCTGATGTTTTAAGCCATCAAATATGTGGTAATTTGTTATGACAGCCTCAAGAAACTACTACAGTCACTGGCTAGTTCTGTGACCCTGAGAAAGCGGCTTAAATTCATCTGGAGAATGGGGAGTCTAATGATACCCACCATATGAAACCTGTGAGGATTACGTGTGTAAGAACTCCCAAGTGAAAACTGCTGCTCACATCATTACTGTTACTGCTGTACAAAAGGAATTAAAGAGAAGGCTAGAACACAAGAGACTGTAGTGGGCCAGTGCACCCACAGAGGTGAACATTTCTAAGGCTTCTGGCTGGACCTCTGGTGTGTTTGAACACACAGGAGGTTGTGGCTAAAATGGGCACCAAACCGACTATTCCAAAAGAGGCGGCCGTGGGGGGCACTGGGAGGTTTCTCCCTTCACTCAGGCCTGGCAGCCCACAAAGAAACTGTAAGCCCCAGGAAACTGGCCTCAGGAGAGGGAAAGGCCCTTCCACTCCAGAGTTTTTTCTGCCATTCTTATTAAGCATCTTGTCTCTTCTTTGCCGAGGTTTTTGCAAATTGCTCTGGATAGGACCTACAGAGAAAGTGTTTTGTCCACTTCCTTCTGACTTCCTTGAAGAACAGAGTTCCTGGGGGAAAAGATCAGTGGATTCTGAGGGTGTGCAGAAGAGGGGGTCCTTCTAGAACAGCTGTGTCACCTTGACTCACTGGGCTCAAGGGCTAAAATCTACTTCCTTTATGACTGTGCGGTAACGGCACAGCCATGGCTTTGCTAAAGGATCACCGCCAAGAAAACGAACCTTTATTATTATTTTGCGAGGGCGACCTTCTCCATTAAAGACTTCATGACCTGCTCACTCTGCAGGGGGAGTTGCATACATGGGGGAGAGTGAGATGCAAACGCATGGGGGCTCAAGCACACGTGATATGCTCATTGCCCTCAGTAGGAGGTGACTATTTCCATACAGTTTCTTATACTGTCGTTGTTGCTAATTCACCAATCAACTGACGGCTTTCCCTCATTTGTGGAGGACAATTTCCATACAATTTGTTCTTTTCCTTTCTTCCTGTTTTCCGAAACCCTTTTCTTCCTCTGCTCTTGTTCTGTTCTTTGCTCAAATGGAAGAATAAAAAGTACAAAAATGGAAAAGGTGCTTGAGTAGGGTTTGCCAGCCCAACGGTACTGAAAACAGGAACTAGAGGTTCAGAGCATCTGTGACCTTCTACCGATGGACCTGTCGTAAGGGACCCAAAAGCCTACTGGGAGGCCAAGATAGTAGCCTGCCGAAGATTGCTCACTGCTGGCAAACCCTGTGGGGCATTGTGGACATCTAGTGGCTGCTCGGGATAATGGCTCAGGGATGCGTGTCAGGGTGGGGAGTAGTCTAGCTCTGGGCTTTACCGTGAGCCCAATTATCCTGGCTGAGTGAGGCAGACCTGGGTCCCCTTAGAGTCAGTTCCCTGCATGACCATTTCTTTCCCTTCTTACTAGGATTCCAAAGTCACTCAGAATGGCAGACTGGTTCTATCGAAGACCCATCTTGATTCCAGTCCAACAAAGTATAATGACAGCACCTGCATATCAGACCACAGAAGACAGGCATTTGGAAATATCTTCAAGCCCCAGGCTTAAATGCCAACACACTGTCATCCCGACTGAGGGACGGAGCTCAGAAATGACAGACTCCGATGTCAGTCAATCATGTGGCTTTAGGTAAGTCACTATGCTTCTCTGAACTTCATTAATGACATTAATGAGAGGTTGAGTCCAGATGATCTCCAAGATACCTTTAACATTCTGTGATCTATCAGCCTTTTTAGTAGCCGGGAAAACAAAGTGTGGTCTCCTGTGCTCTGGCACTGCGGAGCTCTAGACTGAACTAAAGGGAGCACCCCCTCCACTGTGTGGCTCATGTCCAAGTCTTGGCTACCATCCCAATGGATCAGCTTTCTTCACAGAACTATCTATGTATCTGAGAAGAGGGGGGAATCAGGGACTATGAGAGCTGGTGGCAATGTTCTAGTCCATTTCCTTCAAATGAGGAAACCAATGTTTGGAGCTGTTTTAAGATCTGTAACAGCGTCTAGCCAGCAGCAGAAAGGAGAGCAGAACTCAGGTATCCCCGCTTTAGGGCAGGTACCGAGTTGTGGAAAAAAGCTTTGCCTAATCAGCGGCCGGCTTCTTCAGTTCTCTCTGGCTTTGTCACAGCAGTCTCTCTGCATGAAACCACAAGTGACAACATTCTCAACCCAGTGTTCCTTCCTTCTCCTCCTCTCAAAGCTGAAGCCTTCCTCTTCTCTTTGCTTCCGGGTCGCACCACTCCAGATCAAGGAGGCTGGCAGAACCTGGGGCTGTGAAGAGCAACGGATGATGGCCAGATGACACTCAGGTCACAGGATTAGAGGTTTCGGTGCCACTCTCGGTTCAGAGAGGCTGCGTGCCGCCTTGGCGCCACAGCCGCCTCCGTCTAGCCCATAGCTTCTACGGTGTGCTCTCAGCTCAGCTGGCCTACGGAGGGCAAAGCAGCCCCATAGAGAACCCCACGTGCTGCACCAAGTTTGGGCATATTCATGGTCATCCATCGCTCACAAATATTTACTGGGAGACAGCCTCATTACTAAGTACTGGTTTGACCCAAGGTAGCCCACCCTTCCACCCACCTACACAGTATGGGGCCACCACGTTTCATTTGCAGTGCCTGGAGTGAGCAGACGGGGTCTGAGTTTGCCCTCGCTGGCAGGAAATGGTCTGGCAGAGCCCCTCTTTTGCCTGAGCAGGTAAGGGCAGCCATACTCCAGGGTGCCATCAGTTCCTGGCCGAGACGTCCTCTGGCACTCTACCAGCTCGATGCCAGCTGTGGCAAGGACAGGAACCATTCACCAGTAAGCTTCTGATTCTCCTGTCCAGATCCCTGTCAGGATAGGATTATGTTCCCTGATCTGTAAGATGGTTGGGCCCTGCTTGAAGCGGATGATGTGCAGATGGGACTTCAGCCAAGAAAGCAGAGGGAGCCACTAAAGAGCCCAGAGGAAGCCTAGTATCAGGGTTCGTCTCACCTCCACTTCCCATTCTTTCTCTTGACTACTCATTGGGAGTAAAACAAGCTGAAGGAGGTATTTCCTCAGCCCTCCTCTCCCACCCTCTGTTCTATTTCTCACATACCCTTCACTGAACTTTTTCTATACAGCCCCCCCAGCCCCCCTTGCTTCTGTCATTTACTTTCTGCAACGCAGACACAATGGGCACTTTTGTTAGTGATGAGAACCCTGGGCTCAGGGTTAGAAGACTGGATTGAAATGCGGGCGCTATTGTTTGTGGGTGTATGACCTTGAGTGTGTTATTTGCCTGCCTGAGCTCAGGACCTCCACCTGTAAAGTGGAGGCAACTGTGGCAATTACTTTACTGGATAAGCAAAGATTAAACAAGGATACAGAGAGATCTCTTTCCATCCAACCATCTATTCTTGCTATAGTGGAGAGCAGTCGTAGATAAACATCCTAGCAAATGACTTTTGAGGTGGATGAGTGAAACCTGAATTCTCATCGACTGGGAGCAGACTGGAGAATTACTTCCATGCCCAAGTTTCTACACATCTGCTACCTGCCAGGGTTCAAATCTTAGCTCTGCCACTTACTGTATAATTTTAGGCAACATATTAACTATTAAAGTTGTTATTATTTGAATGCAAATGCATGATCAAAAAGTCTTGGTAATCAATGGGGAATCTAGCTTGCCTACAGTGGATCTGTTTCTAGGAATTCAAGAATTCCCTGGGATATTTAAAGGCATATTCCCTGCCCAGGTTACTGGGCAGCAGACAATCCTGAGATACGGGTGTGGTAGAATACGGAGAGCTGAGAAATCCAGGACCTTGTCTTTCTCCGGCATTCGCCCACATGCAGGTGATGGGGGTTTATCTAAGGAGCAACCTTGCCAAGGCGGAGGGGCAGGCACAAGGGAGGAGAGTCTGGAGGCAGTCCCTGAAAAGAAGCAATACTAAACCAATGCCATATACTAGGGCTTTCCCAGGGCTTAGCCACAGATGGCTCCACCCCCACTAGGCAGAGAAAAGGGCAGTCTTTTTCGGGGGTGGGAAAAGGCTGACCTAGTCCTGCTCTCCTACATGGGTCTGTCAAATGCCCCAGGGTGTCTCTCCCCCAGAAGTGGGAGCAAGTGGCTACGCAGTTCTTCTCAGGGAGATTCTGCAACAAAGAGCAGCCAGTGAAGCCCGGGGGCGGAAGGCTTCAAGACCCACCCCCCTCCACTCGCCCGGCCTGGGGAGGGGAAAGGGCGACACAGCACTGCGAAGGAGAGTGAGAAGTGGTGGCTCAGGCTCCGTGAGTGAACGGGTTCTCCCGTGGTTTCTGGGAGTTCACCTCAATCCTTCCTGCCGGCTGCTGTGCTGTCCCAGGTCGTCATTGCCCGGGCTCCTCACACTTGGTCTTTCCTTCCATCATTTAAAAGTTAAAGTCGAGGAGGGGTGAGGAAATTTGCAAGGGAGGGGGCAGGACGAAGAGGCACCCGTGCAGCAGCGCGGGGCGGGCCGCGGAGCCCAGGCTCTCGGTCCTCGGGCTCTAAGCGGCCCCAGCCGCCCCCGCGTCCCCACCGCGCAGCCCCGAACTCCGCGTATGCTGCCCGGGCCGCGCGGCCAGGCGCCCCGTCAGCAGTCGGCGGGGGTGAGGATGACGCGGTCCGGGCGGGAGGCCGGCCAACTGCAGCAGCCCCGCCGCGCCACCCGCTTCCCGGCCCGCGAGCCCACCGCGTCCCAGGCCGCACGGGGCCCGGCGCCTGGGGGCGGGGCGGGGCACCGGCCGCGGTCTCTCCCGCAGCAGCCCCGCCGCGCCAGCCTATCAGCGGCCACCCGGCGGCTCCCTCGGCTGGACCAAAATAGCTGCGAACGCCTGCGACTTGCGCGCGGCCCCTCACTTGACGCTCACTCCGGCTCGCTCGCCCGCTCTGCTCCCCTCGTCTAGAGGGGGCGGGGAGGAAGCGCCGGGGAGGGGGGTGGGGGGTGGGGGAGAGAGAGGAAGGAGGAAGGAAGGAAGGAAGGAAGGGAGGGAGGGAGGGACGGACGGACGGAGGGAGTCGGACGGAGGCGCGGAGCTCGGGGCTGCGCGGCGCGGCGCTGGAAGGCGCCGGCGTTAACCCCTCGAGGGCAGGCAGCGGAGGGGGAGCGGTGTTAATACATAAGAGCACTGCATCACGCTAATCTTCTCCCCAGAACAGTATGCGTCAGCAGTACATTCACGTTCTGACTGAAGGACAAAAGGATGAGAGAGCAGTCTGCGTGGCTGCTGCCTGCAACACCGCCAGCCCGGCGCGAGGAGGAGACGGTGGGCGCCGAGCGCAGGGGACCCACTGCTGCCGCCGCCGCCGCCGCTAGCAAGCGCGGACCATGTTCTCGGGCTCCGGAGCGTTCCCCGCAGCCGCGACCCCCGCTGCTCACGCCACCGCCGCCAGCGCTCGGGCCGCTGCAGCAGTCCGCGGGCAGCGCAGCCACTGAAGGCGCCGCGAGCCAAAGCCCGGAACTCGCTGCCTCCGCACAAAGCCAGAGCCGGCGGCGCGCCGGGGCCCCGGCTGCGGCGGCGGGCGGTTGCGCGCCACCGGGGGCTGCGGCCGCAGCCGCCGCCGCCGCCGCCGGACCCGCGCCCGCCCCCGGACTCCCTGAAGGGGCCTGCGGTGCGGGCGCGACCCGGCCGCCGCGCGCTCCTCCGGCCGGCGGACCCGGTCCCGGCGCTGTCTCCACGCCGCTGACCCTCGGGGCTGGACGAACTGCTTGCTGCTCCTCGCGCCGGCACACGGCGGACTGGGAAACTAAGCCCGGTTTTGGTTCTTTGTAACCCTTCCGAGAAGAGGCGAGGAAAGAAGGGGGTGTGTGTCTGGGGAGGGCGAAGGAGCCTCGAACACCTCCTCTTAACTCTCGCAGCCCCGCGAGCGAACGACTGCATCAGCTGCCTCCGGCCGGGAGCCGCCGACACAAGGAGGGGGGGCAGCGCGGCAGCAGCAGCAGCGAGCGAGCGAGGGAGCGAGCGCGGCCTGGGAGGCTTCGGGGCGCCCCCTCGCCCCCGCCGGGTGGCAGCCGCGGGAGCGGGCTGGGGGCGCCGGAGGCACGCTCCGGCGATGAAGCGGCTTCCCCCGCGGCTGGTGCGAGCCGGTGCCAGGGTCCAAGGACAAAGCAGAGAAGCGCTGGTGGCGCCGCTCCTCGGGCTGAGGGGGGGGCATGCACCTGCATAGCCCGCCGGGCCTTGGCTCTCCCCGGCGCGCCTCAACTCCGCCGCTCCGCCGTAGCCTGCTCCGGATTTACTAGAAGCCATTTTGTCTCCCCCACCCCTCCCCTCCCCACCCCTCCCCTCTGCCCTCCCCACCCCCTCGACTTCCCCCTTTTGTTAATTAAAACTAAGAAGTAAGAATGGCAACGACGTGGCCGGCTCCCGTGGAGAACGCTTAAGGACACCACGCCAATTCCTTCCTTCCGAGGTAGGTGACAGCGACTCACTGGGTGGGGATGGTTGCCACGGGGGAGAGAAAGTCGCGGCGTTCCGAGGGCTTGCCTGGAGGAGGGGCTGGACACAGGGGCCGCGCTTTAGTTGGGCATGATCCCCCCTTCCCCCGCCGCCGGTCTGCTCCGTCTCTCTAATCGCCCCCTCCCCACCTCCTTCTCCAGATGGAAAGAGGAGCTCCTAGCTCATTTAAGCCGGGGTAGGGCTGGTTCTCCTTTCCGAGCCAAAATCCCAGGCGATGGTGAATTATGAACGTGCCACACCATGAAGCTCTTGTGGCAGGTAACTGTGCACCACACCTGGAATGCCGTCCTGCTCCCCGTCGTCTACCTCGCGGTGCAAGTGTGGATTCTGTGTGCAGCCATCGCGGCTGCCGCCTCCGCCGGGCCCCAGAACTGCCCATCCGTTTGCTCGTGCAGTAACCAGTTCAGCAAGGTGGTGTGCACCCGCCGGGGCCTCTCCGAGGTCCCTCAGGGTATCCCCTCCAACACCCGGTACCTCAACCTCATGGAAAACAACATCCAGATGATCCAGGCCGACACCTTCCGCCACCTCCACCACCTGGAGGTCCTGCAGCTGGGCAGGAACTCCATCCGGCAGATCGAGGTGGGGGCCTTCAACGGCCTGGCCAGCCTCAACACCCTAGAGCTGTTTGACAACTGGCTGACAGTCATCCCCAGCGGGGCCTTTGAGTACCTGTCCAAGCTGCGGGAGCTCTGGCTTCGCAACAACCCCATAGAGAGCATCCCCTCTTATGCCTTCAACCGGGTGCCCTCCCTCATGCGCCTGGACTTGGGGGAGCTCAAGAAGCTGGAGTATATCTCCGAGGGCGCTTTTGAGGGACTGTTCAACCTTAAGTACCTGAACCTGGGCATGTGCAACATTAAAGATATGCCCAATCTCACCCCCCTGGTGGGGCTGGAGGAGCTGGAGATGTCGGGCAACCACTTCCCTGAGATCAGGCCCGGCTCCTTCCATGGCCTAAGCTCCCTCAAGAAGCTGTGGGTCATGAACTCACAGGTCAGCCTGATTGAGCGAAATGCTTTTGACGGGCTGGCCTCGCTTGTGGAACTCAACTTGGCCCACAATAACCTCTCTTCTTTGCCCCATGACCTCTTCACCCCGCTGAGGTACCTGGTGGAGTTGCACCTGCACCACAATCCTTGGAACTGCGATTGTGACATTCTGTGGCTAGCCTGGTGGCTTCGGGAGTACATACCCACCAATTCTACCTGCTGTGGCCGCTGTCACGCTCCCTTGCACATGCGGGGCCGCTACCTGGTGGAGGTGGACCAGGCCTCCTTCCAGTGCTCTGCCCCCTTCATCATGGATGCACCGCGGGACCTCAACATCTCCGAGGGTCGGATGGCGGAACTTAAGTGTCGGACTCCCCCCATGTCCTCGGTGAAGTGGCTGCTGCCCAATGGGACAGTGCTCAGCCATGCCTCCCGCCACCCAAGGATCTCTGTCCTCAACGATGGCACCTTGAACTTTTCCCATGTGCTGCTCTCAGACACTGGGGTATACACGTGCATGGTGACCAACGTAGCGGGGAACTCCAACGCCTCGGCCTACCTCAACGTGAGCACGGCCGAGCTCAACACCTCCAACTACAGCTTCTTCACCACTGTCACAGTGGAGACCACCGAGATCTCACCTGAGGATACGACGCGCAAGTACAAGCCTGTTCCTACTACGTCCACTGGTTATCAGCCGGCGTACACCACCTCTACCACGGTGCTCATTCAGACCACCCGTGTGCCCAAGCAGGTACCCGCGACAGACACCAATGATAAGATGCAGACCAGCCTGGATGAAGTCATGAAGACCACCAAGATCATCATTGGCTGCTTTGTGGCAGTGACTCTGCTAGCTGCCGCCATGTTGATCGTCTTCTATAAACTTCGCAAGCGGCACCAGCAGAGGAGTACAGTCACGGCCGCCCGGACAGTTGAGATTATCCAGGTGGATGAAGACATCCCAGCGGCGGCGTCTGCAGCGGCAACAGCAGCTCCATCCGGTGTATCAGGTGAGGGGGCAGTAGTGCTGCCCACAATTCATGACCATATTAACTACAACACCTACAAACCAGCACATGGGGCCCACTGGACAGAAAACAGCCTGGGGAACTCTCTGCACCCCACAGTCACCACAATCTCTGAACCTTATATAATTCAGACCCATACCAAGGACAAGGTACAGGAAACTCAAATATGACTCCCCCTCCCCCCAAAAACTTATAAAATGCAATAGAATGCACACACACACACACACACACACACACACACACACAAGACAGCAACTTTTGTACAGAGTGGGGAGAGACTTTTTCTTGTATATGCTTATATATTAAATCTATGGGCTGGTAAAAGAAACAGATTATATTAAAATTTAAAAACAAAAAATCAAAACAAAACTATTTTCTAACTTGTAAGTTCTATTTAAAGGGGGAGTGGGGTTCTTGGGAACGCTGGGGGGCAGAAGCCACAAGTCAACTTGCTATGATGCCAGAAGGGATTTCTGATCTAAGGCTGAAACTGCTAAGATAAGCTAAAACAACAACAAACATCTCTAAAGAGGTAGGGTGCAGGCTGCTGAGGGGTGGGGGGTAGGCTGTCATTTTTCAGAAGATGCTTCATAGCATACAGGACTACCCATTTCTATAGACACCTTTCTTAAGCTGAGAGCTGTCTTTGAAAATTTATCTTATTTTAAAAATACAAAAAAAGCACCAAGAATCTGTACTGTGCCAAAATGTTGAGAGGCAATAATTTTTTTTCTTCAGAGGCCAAGGGGAAGACAGATCGGTAACTGTATTTTAAACAGGAAAACCACCAAAATTCAAATGACTCCCTAAAGGGGCTCAGTCTTTCTGTCTGTCCATGTGCACAAGTCTCCTTGGTCTGTGCACTGGACACGCGTGTGCCCCGCCTGACAGCGCGCCTCAGGAAGGAGCAGAGAAGGGAGCTGGCGTAGCTCTCAGTCAGTGCTTTCACACTGCACCAGATTCCTGCACATGGGTTTAACCCACTCTTTGCAGGGCGTGTGTCTATTCAGGGTTTCCCTTGAGAGGGAGGAGGCCCCTGAAGGGGGTGCGGCAACAGGGGGGTGGGGGTGGGAAGGGAGAGCAGGAGCAGAGAGAATGTATTCACAGGAGGCCATAAATTTGCATCGTGCCATGTCCACCTGTTGTTCCTGGTATCTGACAAATGACTGTAGACAATGATGGCATTTTATGATTTTTCATAAAGGTTTTGTTTGTTTTAAGGTGGAGAAGGAGGAGAGGCTGGGACTGGGGAGCTTGGGGGAGTGGAAGCTTTTCTCATGCTTGTGATTTGGTGACTATTCTAAATGCTGATTCATTAGGGATTATTACAGCTGATGTCAACTGGTTGTGGTGATGGGGTGGGGGCAGAACACGAGTGGAGGGAGAAAAAGGGCACAGGCTCATTTAAAGTACAGTGAAGCCTTGACTGAACAGGATGGTTCACAAAAAAGATGTGAAATCCACAGTTAAAACAAGAGTGATACACATGCACATGAGAAGCGAGTTCTGCGAGGAGTCCTGTTGAATGTGGCGCAATGGGGGGAAGGCTTCCCTCTCCCAGGCCTACCTCAGGAGGAGGTGGAGGAAAGGGTGGGCATGGGCGGTGAAGGCAGAGATCTCTGTTATTCTGGTCCATTTAATGCTGTAACTTCTTTCATTTATTATTTTAGCTTTAAAAAGAAATAAAGGGTTCAGATTTGAAAGGGTGGGATGGGTGGGTGGGGGGGAATGCCAACAAAAGAACACTGATTGTAATGTGAGAAAAGTGTATTTTTGTATTTTAATAAATATTGTTCAATTTTTAATTCAATGTCCCCAAAGGGTTAAATTGAATAAGATCCTATAGGTTCTTACCAGCAACAACCCAGTCATTTCTATTTAAAGAAAACAAGGGAAGGGGAGGGGAGAGGTAAGGTGGGAAGGGAAGACAATGTTAAAAATGCTAAAGCTGTCAACAATCTTTCCTTAGCTTAAATAAAAGCACCCCGATTCTAGTGCACCTTCCACCAGCTAAGTGTGTTAGTCCCTGGCTTTGTTGGGGGTAGAACCAAATTCCCGATGCCCTGGAAAAGCAGGGGAAATGGGTCAGCCTCAGCTCCTGGGACCGGGCCAGAAGTTAAATGCCACCTCAGCAGAAGCTGCTGGTCAGGCAGCACCAGCTCTGGTCTCAGCACCAGACCCTGGGGGACCTGGATTTAAGAGGTCTGCAGTAATGTTGTTTGGCTTAAATTTCCCACGGGCAGCGTTCCTTCTGTTCTCTGGGTGCCAAAGAGCCAAACATGTCTTGGTGGTGGTGGGTGTCTGTCTCCTGCCGCTTCCCGAGTGATGACGTCCAGGGAAGCTGCATGAACTGGGACCCTGCGTCTCTTTGGCGCTTTTATACTGATGCAGGGAATCGGGACTGAGTGGGTGTGAGCTCTCTGGCACTGAGCGGGCACAGAGGCAGGCAGCACTTTGCAGCAGTTGGCTAAGAAAGGGCCAATTCTTCATCCCCTGGCTCTAGGTATGTGTCATTTCTGGGAACCGAGCTCTGTGGCACCATGCATGCATGGTGCACGTTTAGAAACTGCCGCTCACATTTCCGGGCTCCACATACACGTTTCCCTCTGCCTCCCCTTTACCACCCTACCCCCAACACGAGAAAACTGCAGCAGAGTAAAGGGTGGGACTTGGCCAGGACCAGCGGAAAAAGCAAGAAATGATCCGTAACCCAGTGCCACAAGACAACTCGGGCTGTTTAGGGCAGCTTCCTGGGGACACACTCGGGGGCAACCGTGGAGAAAGTAGCTGCTTCAGGAACAGGGGGTGTGGGGCCGATTTCGTCCCACCCCTCCTTTTGGATAGTCTGGGATTACACAGTGGCTCTGGAATGATCAAGGGCCTGTGGCCGAACCAGAGATCTGAGGGCAGGGGTACAGAAATGGTCCCAAAACATTCCTGGGGAAGAGTCCTAAGAACAAACGCGTGTGTCCTGGGGGCTGAGCATACTGCCACCTTGGAATGTGAGGGAGAAGTGCTTTCTAGAAGGAACCTGAAAGGTGGGGGAGACTGAGAATATGGCTCCTGGGAATAAGCTTCCTTAGAGCTGCAAGGGTAGTTCCCTTCCCCACCGGGTCCACTCCTCGACCTGGGCAGTGTTTCAGCTTTCAGAGCAGCAAGCCTCCCATGCCGTCATGTTGGGTATATCCTCCTTTGTAGCAGGCACCTGGGACAGCTTTTCAGAGAGGAGTCCCATGAGCACCAATAGCCTTTCATGCTGTGTTGGTGACTCATCCTCAGGCCTGGCGGCCAAGCTACAGGGCTTGTTACCTAAGAATGGGACCTGGGGTGGTGGCTCTTCAGGGGAGTAGTTGTAGCAACACATTAGAGGGAAAGACTGCTGCTTATATGGAGTGAGAGAGTTTTTTAAGGGTCATGAAAGATAATTTAGTCTAATCCCTTTTACATTTTCTGGTCAAGGAAATAGCCCCGGAGAAATGGAAAGATACCTCCAAGGTCACATCGCTAGTTAGTGGAAGAGGTGGGACTGAAACCCAGATCTCTGGACTCCCAAGTCAAATCTTGCTCAGGCTCTTCTGGGCCTTCAGGAACCTACTTCTTTTCTGGCTTATATGCAGTGAAAATGGGATGACCTTCCTCCAGAGAGTGCTGTGTACTCTTCTTAGGGGTGCTCAATCTCCTTCAGGACTGGCTCTACTGCCCTCCAAGGTCTGACCAGAGTTCTGACCGCAGAGGTCCCACCGCTGGCCCGAGGGCCACGTGTGCTCGCTAAGGAGTTCGATTCTTAGGACTGCACCTAACAGCTTCCGATCCTGAGGTTCAACGGCGGATGGCTGCCAGAGACAGGCTGACGTAGATAAGGCAGGGTGTTCACAAAGGGAAGGGTAGCTTGGCTTTCTCCCAACCCCAGCCTTGGAAGCTCTGCCGAGTAGAGGAGTGGCAGAGGTCTTAAAGCACCTATCAGAGTAAGTTCTCCATAGTGGAACAGTTTCCGCCTATTTGGCTCAACAATGAGACTCCCGGGGGCTCCTTAACTCCTCTCCTCCACTATAGCTACCCCAGCCCCAGCTCTGTAAGTGCCGTGCTGCGGCTGCCACTCCCATAATCTGCTCTAGGCCTCTGACACTCCTTGGTGCTCTGCTGCATCTTACTATCCGAGAAGGGAGAGCAGACAGGATAGCTTCTAAGGCCTGGAGGCATTCGCTTTGTCGGGGCTGTTTAACAGGTATCCAGGCCAGCAGCTTGCTGGGTGCTGGGTAGATCAATGTAGTAGAGTCCCTGGCCAGACAATCCCCGTCGGTGGCGGGGAGGAGGTCCCGAGTCCATGCTACTCACGGTGGAGAGCTCTGGTTTCCTTCTGTGGAGATGGACAGCGGCTAGCAGAGGGTTCAGGGGACCTTACTCGGCCCCGGCTACACTACCCCAGGGGGCCAGAGCCCACAATTAAGGCCCCAACATTTTACTGCAACAAAGCAGCAGGGGATTAAAATTAGAGAAAAAGAAAAAGAGAGAGAGAGAACATTTATATCCAAACATATGTCTGATTTTATCTCCTCTGCTGGCACTCAGAACTCCATGCCATCGGCTAATGCAGGCACTGTTCACGCCATTTCTAAATCCTGCCTCAGCTAAACTGCAAGGCAGCTTTTGGCCCAAAAGCACCTCTCCTGGTCTCCATCATTCAGAAAGCACCCATTACCCCTGAAGGAGTGAGAATGGTTCGGGCTGTAGATTAAGGCTGTTTTCATCTTTGCTTTAAATTAAAATGAAGTCAACTGCTTCTTGGAGCAGGAATAAATGCTTTAGGGACCAGATCAGTGAAACGCACATATTTGCAAAGCAACACAGCATGGTGCTTACAAGTATAGACTTTGGATCTGGTATTCCTGGGTTGAATCTCAGCTCCATCACTTCCTACCTGTGTGGCTTGGGACAAATACTCTGCTTATTCATATGTAAAATGGACATATTAGAATCTACATGTCACTACTTCATAGCTTGTGAGAACTGAAATTATATAAATAAAATCACACTCAGAGTGGTAACTGAGTTCTGTATTGCTGGTAGTTATTTGATGATAAACATAAGGATATAGACCAACTGACCAGCCCTCCTCAGTTACCACCTCTATTCTAGAACCTCATCTGTGCCCAAAGAGAGAACATGCCTATGGAGCTATTCCAGAGAGAAAGGATGCTTATTGAGAAGTCAGGGACAGTGGGACAGCACTATCTCTATGAGCCCAGACCGAATGGGAAAGATGGGTTGTACTTTTCTCCCCAGGAAAACAGTGCTTTTTGCTTTGTTCCCTAATCCAGTTCTCTAGCTGGCCCAAGGCACTGTTTTTAGTCGGGGGGGGGGGGGGGGATGGATTACCTTTCCTTGCAGCAAGCCAGAAGAAAGGAAAGGTGTGCCCTTGGTGATGATGCACAAGCTGAGGGCTGGGCCAGGAAACTATCTCAGAAACCTTAGTCCTTTACTGAAAGGATAAACTCCTAGAGCCTTCTCCACCTCTCCCTGTTTCTCTGTCAGGAAAAGGGCAGGGGAGGGGAGGGCCGAGGCACCGGGAGGGAGAAGGCGGCAGAGAGAGGAGCCATTGGGGCTTTGAAACAGAACTAGGGGGCTTGGAGAAAGTACAGACAGGAAAGAAAAAAAGCACCATAATTTGAGCGGGTGAGAGCAGAACAGAGCTATCTGGCAGATACGCAGGCTAAGGGTCTGCAGTGCAGTTAAGGAGGAAAGCCAGGGAGACTCCTCTGTCCTAGCTAGCAAGAGGCTGGCTGGACCCTGGATGGGGGAGGACTGTTAGGTGTGAAATAAATGGCATGGAACAGCGGAGAAGAAAAGCAGGGAGATCAACTTTCCAAGAGAAGCCTAAGAGAGAATGCATTTTGATTTCCTAATGAGTGGCTAGAATTAGACTTTAGGATGATCACAGGTTTTATCCTCCAGTACATGCCAGCTCTGCTGTCAGTACTTGGGCCAAACCACCTACCCACAACAGTCCTGCTCTCCGTCCTGCAGGCTGTCCCCTGCTTGGGGGAAGCAAGCCAGCCCTTAGGCCTGTAATCTAATCTTGAGCCCGACAGCCTCATTCAGGGGTCTGCTCTGAATCTGGTCCCTCACTTCTCTTCACAGAAGAGGGTGGTGCAAGTCACTGTTTACCCACAAAAGGAGTATTACTCCAGAGGGAGGGTATTATGTAAAGTGTGTTTTCCCATCAAAATGGTGATGACTGTGAGTTCAGTGCACACGGACCCTGGCAGTGAGTCAGAGATTAGGCCGAGGCCTGTGGGGGATATCCCTGGGAGCAACTCTCTTGTCAAAGAGTGTCAGCATTCAAGAGGACGGTGTCTTTCCTAACTTATCCCATTAAGATTTTTGACCCTCCAGTAGGGAAGCACTGGGCTGGGAGGCTGCTCTAATGCCAGGTGTGGGGACGAGATGGAGCAAAGTAGTACCTCGGGACTTTCACGGTCATTCATTCTGTGCACCCAGGAACAATACTAGAACAATTAAGAAAGTTCTGATTACTAAATAGCAAAGGAATAGTCCTTGATCCACTCGTTATAACCCCACTAATAAGCAGTGCCCTCTAATAATCGTTCTGTCAGGGCGTTTCCCTCCATAATCCCCATCTGAGTACAATCATCTGCCACGATAGGACCCAGGACATTTTTGCAAGACCTTTCCATTCTAGAAGATTGATGACTCCTTTTCCAACAGTTCTCATGCGGTTTCCTCTTCCAAGGCAAGTCCTTCATCTTTAAGTCCAACTTTAAGTCCTTTTCTTAAAGTTCCTTTAAGGTCTCACTTCTGGTTTCCCTATGTCTGTGCTGGTGCTGGTTTAGTCACTAGATAAGTCACTCGACCTGCTCAATGAGTCAGCAAGGATGACTGAGAGGAGCTTTCACACACTAACTATTCTCTGTGCAAAGTTCGGTTTCCGGGCCTCCGGCTACTTCTTCCTAGAGTCTTCAAGGCCCTGGTTTCTTCCCTTCCCCTACCTACTCATCGGGGCTCGTTAAGACCATTCAGACAGCTTCTCCCGCTCAGATTCTGCCCTGTAGGTGAACCGAATGAGGTACAGGCAGCTCTCCAGAGGCGGGTCCCCGCATAGAGAGGGCAGCATTGTTTGCAGGAACGCTCAGCGCGGCCCTCACAAAAGGCCCAGCACGGGCCCAGAAATGGAGCTGAGGCCTCTAACAGCCGGTTCCTGCAGCCTAGCAGCTGCACTGGTTACAAGTTCTAATCTATTACCATTGCAAGAAGACTTAATTTCTGGACTTAAAGGAAGTCGGATAATACTTTATCCTATTAGCTTTGCCTGTGTGAATTGACAATGGCTTCCTTCTGACATGACGGCATATCCTTCCAATTCATCTCTTTAAGGGGATGAACTGGGAGAGTCTGGAGTAAGAGAGGAGGGAGGGCCAAGAAGACAGTGCTAAAGGAACCAGGGAAAGAGAAGAAAAATGTTTAATTAGCAATGGGAGGGGGGGGGCTTGGAGATACCTGGCAAGACTGAGCTATCTCAAAGCATGTTTGCATTTCACTTGGTTACTCCGATGAGGGGAGTGGTTGCCCCTCCTGGGTGTACTGTGTGCACGCGCGTCAGAAAGTTCTGAAGCCACAGAGAGGTATGAGAATGAGCAGAGTGAGGAACTGGCCTATGCTATGCCTTTCTTGTTCCCGCCCGCCGTGCCTGCAGGGTAGCTTTCCCTTTCTTTAGCCCCCTCTGCCCCATTCCTGTCTGAGGTCCACGTCTTCTCTGACCAGTGCTATCATGCCAGCTGAGGCCACCTTCACATCACGGGTGTGTTAGCAAGGCTGGCCAGCCTTGGGATGGCGAGGTGCTGAGGACAGAATGATGGTTTATAGCTTCAAAATTCAGGGATGTGGAGACAGAGAAGGGAATTTAATTGCCAAGTTAATTCGGAAAACTTATTTATGAGGAAAATGAAGGACAGGGAGATGGACTTGCTTAGGTGTCGCACAGCTGGTGATGCAGAGACCAGACCTCTGGGCTTTGGGTTTCCAACCCAGCACTACTACCGAACACCAGCAGGGCCACAGTCCCTGACAAATCCAGGGGGCGCCATTTACAGAAACTACGAAGTGATTAGTGTCCCCTGGAGTTTGCAATTTGGTGCAATCCTTTACAGTTTGCTTCCAGGGAGAGGAGGGAGAGAAGGGAGAGGAGGGGAAGGCCTTGCACACCTGTACTTTATCTGTGCTTAACGCTCTGACACAGTGCCCACTCGTGACTTCACTCACACACCTAGAGCTGAGAAATCAGGCAACTCTTCCTTTCTCTTGCACCACAAACGTTCCAAGGCCTGTGAGTTCTGATGGCAGCCCAAACCGGTAATAAATTAAAAGGAGCATTTGCTGCTTATGTCCCCTACCCCCCATCCCCCTACAAGAGCAGAGAGCTACAAGATAAAGAACATGTATCCCTGTGCAGGGAAGGCATACGGAAGCTGTATCATGTCAGAGGTCTGTTCAAGGTCAAGATGACCACCGGAGAAGCAGAGAAGTCTGGAGTCCTGCTTCTACATCTCTCGCCTTCCCTGGTACTGTGTAAACAAGGGGACCCTTGCAGGGAAAGCTCAGACAGCCCAGGTTGACTCTGAGGCCTTCTCTGAAACATGGTCTAGGAAGCTAGTAACTGTCTCCTCTTCCCAACCACCTCAACAAATCCTCTCCTGGGAAATGGAGTGGTCCTGGCTATAATTTTATCACATACATTTAAGAATCTGTCTCCTTCATGATGGTTTCAAGCCAAGTCCCAGCAGAAACATTCTAAAAGAACAGCCGCTTTCAACCAAGGATCTTTTAACCAAGTTAATTTAGCAGAAATTTGCCATCTTGGATGGGATAGCGTTACCTCTCTTTTTGACTTCAAAGCTGGGAAGAGAAGGGAGGTGGAGAATGCAGATAAATAAAGAGGAGGGCGGGGGCTTCCAGCAAATGAGTTTTCATCTATTAAGGAGTGGCAATTTCTGCTAGCTCCCCTAGAGACTGGTCCCCTCCAATAATGGCCTGACTCTAATGATTCCCACTCCTAAGCAACAGCCTGTGTTCTGCTGGTGTTGAGACAAACTGTGCCAGAGAAATTCCCTTTCTCTCGGAGGTGCTGCTATCGTTACACAGGAGAGATTAGCCAGCCAGGAAGATGTGCTCTTGGTGGGGAGTGAGGATAACGAGAAAGAATGCTCTTCTCCAGCGGGCATGGTACTGCTGACCTAGGATATAAAAGGCTGAGAGGGAGCCTAGAGGTTAGTGAGAAGATGGAACGGGCAGGCACTCTGACAAGAGAAAGTGAAAGCTCAGGTGGCACCTGAGGAGTGAGGAACTCCATGCGAGACAAGCACGGGCTGGAAGGCAGGGGGAGGGCTCCGGGGTGTGGACTGCGGGTGTGGGTTGAGCTCGGACACGGTGGACAAAAACTGATGGGCATCTGAGATGTGGAACATGGTGATCAGTTCACTGAAATCAAATTTCGGACCCCTCCATATGGGTCTTTTCCAGGACAGGGCACAGGATTGTGGGCCACCGCTGAAACCGGGGTGATAGCTGCCACTGAGGGTTAGAGCTGGGGTCCTCCCACTCCACCCTCTGCCTTCTTCCACGCTGAGATCAGTGGGGAAAGCTCATTCTGCGGCTCTGGTTTTTACTGAGGCTGCTGCCAGCAGGTCTTGAGTAGGGGGTGGGGAGTCCCCTTATTTTGGCCCTGGTGGCTTCCTTGTGATGGAGACGGAATGCTTCCAGAGGCTGCCTTGCCAGATGTGCCAGCAGGCAGCCTGGCCAGAGAGCCTGCAGTGCAGACAGATGCCCTGGGCCGGATTCAGGATGGCAAGACCCTTTATGGTACTGCGGCTCGGCTCTGGGGCAGGGCCAGAGCGGCAGGGTAATGCTCCTCAGCCAGATTCATCTCCCCCCAAACCTCTGCAAATATGTGGGCCATGGAGGGAGGCAAATTTAATTAAATTACTATGTCATGGGCTGCCCTTCCCGGGCAAGGGCTAACCATGGGCTCACGCTGACACGCAGACCCATTTTTGGACACAGAGCATGTGTTGCTTTGTGCCTGGGCCGCCGGCAGCTGGATGGGGTTGGCAGGGCCTGGTGCCGGCCCCTCCGCCGCAGCCAGGCAGCGTCAACAACAATCCAGCCCGGGCCCCATCCGGCTCTGATGACCTTTTCCTTTCTGCTTAAAAGATGACTGAGCGGCACTCCCCCTTCCGACATCAGTTCATTTCTCCTCAAATGCCTCTCCCGCTGACACCCAGGCCTTTCCCGTCAGGCGGCGCCCTGTGCTGAGCTGGGGAAGGAGGAAAGAAGCTGCAGAGAGGTGTGATTCAGAGGAGAGCACGGGCAGGGTTTGTTGAACTTGGCAGGAGACGGAAGGGTCTCCCTGGTGATTCTCCCGAGTGCTGCTTCAGCAGCTCCCCGCCAGCAAGGCCGTGTAGCACGGAGAGCCACGTTCAGGTGCTGGAGAGCGGCAGAGCTGGCTTTCCCCCATCCCCGCACGAACGCCACGGTCAATGCACAGCCTGACTGTCACACGGAGGCAAAGAGGTTCAGCAGCAACTAGAACCACTTAATATGTGGAAATCAACAAATAAATGCTGCCTGTGCTGTACATGTCCACCCCAGAAGGTGATTCCGTTTCATTTCTGGTCTGGCCTCGCTACTCCGGTTTACAAAGTACTACAAGCGTAAAGAGTTCGGCCGAGGAGTGCTGCTGCCGCCGGACCTACGGCCTCCCCCTGCTGGTCCGAAACGGCCTGAGGTGGAACCAGGTGTGGTGTGGAGAGCAGAGACACTAAGAGCCTGGTAATGGGGTTGTCCATTTGGAAGTGCGAGCTCGGGAGTCTTTCCCCACTTGTCCCAAGGGAACAGAGCCATCTCTCAAGTCTAAAACTTTAGCGAATGCAACAGCTTGAGCCAGAGACAACAGGAAACATCTGGGCACTGAGCAGTTGCTCTCACGCACGCTCTCAGGTCCGGGGCATCCTGGCACCGAGCAGACCCCCTGGGGGACGTGAGCAGCACAGGCGGCTCTAGGAGCCGAGGCAGGCTTACAGGCAGGCAGGGCCACAGTGAGTCCAGAGGGCAGAAGATGGGGGACAGAACCTCCTGATCCCAATCTCCAAGCCTCTGAAGGTGCTCTTAGGGGCCTGGCAGGATGGGGAAGGCGGCATCCCCCCGCTGGAGCTCTTCTGTCCTCCTGACCTGTGCCAAGCAGCTCCAGGCCATTCTCCTTCATATAACTGGGGATGGGGTTGGCAGTGTATCCGCCGCAGGTTTTTGGCTACAAATCTGATGGTTACTCTGAGAGTTAAGGCAAATACTGTCAGTTCGGGTCCTTGGGACCCAACTCAAGAACCTGGACTGTGCCCGTGAGTCACTCTCGGCCCAGCAGTTTTAACTGACTAGAATTTGTGGATCAAAACCAAAAGCAGGCAGATCATTAAAATGTTGTCAAAGGAGAAAACAGTGGATCCAAAAGAGTATGTTTCCTGATTAAGAAGTTAAGCAACAGTTGTAGCAGGAAGAGACAGCAACGTATAATGCTAGAAGGCAGCCCAGGAGGGCAGGGCCAGTCGTGAAGAACAGGAAATTGACCAGCTTGGTGACCTTGATCATGTGGCTTCAGAGAAAGAAAAAGGTTCCTGGGTACTGGGCTATGCCCAAGGATCTTTCTTCCTTACCTGCCCAGTGGGACAGAAGAGAGTAGACCCTTCCCTAGGTTGGAGGAGCCACGACATCTGTAGCGGAGTAAGGTCCCTTAGTTCCATTCCACCCAAGTGGCTGCATGCTCACTGGGACAGACCGCACTCACCAAATGCCTGGCCTCGAACCATGGAGATAAAAGCAGGTAACTCTTCAGGTAGTCCCTGTCTTCTTTAGTCAGTATCTTATTGGTCCTTGGGTGCCAATGGAGATATTTTATCATTATTAAGGATTAAGAATGTCCTTACCCTGAAGAAAACACCCCAGGGGCTAATAGATCTCAGTCTTGGTACTACCCTATAAAAAGGGCTGGCTTTGGGGGCTTATGTACCTGTTTAAGCAGCGTAGGACTGGAACAGTTTTCTCCGAGAAAAAAGCCTTGAAATAACGTGTGTAACAGCAAAGGAAGTCTCAGGATGAATCATGTGAATATTAGTACTGCTGAACCCATGGCATTCCAAAGCTTGGGGTCCCTGAGGCTTACAGATGACCCACATGAGCTGGTGTGTTCACTCTTCGTGCCCCGTCCCTGACCACGCAGGTGCAGGAGATGCTGCCGCAGCACTGCCTCCCTGCCGCCGGCTGTTGCTAGAGGGTATGGCTGTGGGTCTGTCGCAGAGACAGCCTGCGAGATGGGACACGCTGATTCCTGGGCCCTGTCCACAGCTCGGCGGTGAGGTGCCGCGGGGAAAGGCAGAGTGACGCCCTAGGGCTACTGCGGCACGCCTTTCTCATGTACAAGGTCACCCACGACCCCTCTCGCATTTGTTACCTGTCACTTCGTTTCTCTTGCAGAGGGACAGGGAGAAGGGAAATGAATTGATTACAGTGGTGTATTACAGGGCCCTACCCTTCAGCACCTTGAACTGGACTGAGGAACTGAGCGGCGGTGCACTGAGAAGTTGTCGAGTCTGCATTTAAGGGAGGAAAGGGTAGGAAGAGTAGGAAAGGTGATTTCTGGCACCTGCTCCCCTCTCGCTCTCAGCTCCCAGTAATACTTAGGAAGCAGAGTGGGTGGAACTAAGCATATTTGCAAAAACAGATTAGCTCTGATGCAGGCTGAAAAGTCTTTTCAACACGACGTGAACTCAGGCCCTCCTGTACCCTTGTCCTGTGTGCTTCAGATAAAACTGCTGTCATGCTTCCTAGGTTAATATGCCAGAGCATGACCGAAGAGTGGTTTTCATCTTAGCCCCAGGTTGACCAGCAGGCAAGGGCTGGCCCAGACCCTTCATCCGGGGGAAAACAGGGCAGGAGAGGGATGGGAGTGGCAGACGTCGCTGGATAAGGCTGGGGCCATCTGCACTACTGTGAATCAAGGTTGGCTCAGACAGAAGGTGCGAGGGAGGAGGTGCAGCTGCTGATGGCTCAGACAGCTTGGACCTGTCCAGGCAAACAAGCCGCTCAAGTGCAAGAACAGCCAGCCAAGTAGGCAGAGCACGAATAAGGACTTAAAGCTTGAAATATCTGACAAGATATGGAGGGAGGGTAGGAAGCTGTCTGGGATTTCAACTGGTGTCTGGCCCTGCTTCTCACTGCTAAGGCAGACTCTTCTGCTACCGAAGGATGGGATGTGATATTTGGGAGCCAGGGGGCCAGCTATTCTTTGGGCTAAAGTCATAAAAGAAATATTCATCTTAAATTGCAAAGACAGTTCTGGACTGTTCTCCTTCACTAATGCGCTCTAAAACAAAATCAAACCATTGTCCCCAGATCATCTCTCTCTGCTCCGGTCACCTGCCCAAGGTTAAGAGCAGTGGGCCATGTGAGAGAGAGTGTGTGTGGAGTGAGGGCAGGGGGCACAGCCACACCGCACCAGCCATCGCACAGTCCGGGAAGGGAGCCTCAGAGCCAGCCGAGGAAGGCGACGTGGGGTGTGCAGGAGAGGCGAGTACTGCTCTCCTCTTCCACCTTCCAGGGCGGTGGTGGTGGGGAGGGCAAGGCCAGCAGTGGGAGGTTCAAGTGCTATTACAGCTCCTTCTAGTGAAGACTCTTTGAGACAATGGTTCTCGGTCCCAAGAATATGTTGCCAGCACCGGGGAGCCGTTAGAAAATACCAACGTTCAGACTCTAGATCAAATACGCAGGGATCTCTAGGGGTCATGATAGGATTTCGGTATTTTAAAAAGATAGCCAGGTGATTCAAGGGCAGGCTCAGGGTTAGAACCTCTGCTTTCGAGTGTAGAGGGAGCAGGGAAAGACCCAGGGGTCATGCTGGTTTCTGATGGGCAGGTCACTAATGACAGAAGGCCTTCTTGTACCTGGTTCTGCTTTAGCTGAGCTAGTGTCCCTGTGGGCTCACTGAGCTCCAGGAGGGGTCCCTTCCTCCAGAGCTGGCCAAGTATCAATTGACTGACTGCCCTGGAAAAAAACCAAAGGGAAATCCTCCTACAGACCTGTCACCCTCCTCAGAGCCCCAGGTGGGGAGGGCGAGGGGACAGACTGCTCGGAGGCCCATGAACATCAAAGGGGAGAAACCGAGGCACAGGGAGACCACCATTTATTCCAAAGGAAAGTGGGAAGAGAACCAAATAGCATGTTTCTCTCTAGCCGCTGCTGGTTAGAGACCCTCCCTCGCCCCACAGGCTGCTCTACAAGCGAACTCAGGCGGGCACAGTTCAGGCTTATAAGCCCAAATGACAGAGAAACTACTTTTTAAAATGCCAGCTTTCCGACCCTTAGCCTAGTGGCGTTCCCTGCCACAGCCCTGCCTCGGTTCACTTCCTCAGCCACATGCCTGTTTAGAGCCAGTACTGTGCCTGGCCCTGTGCCAGGGGCTGGGGAACAATGGAGACGAAAGACTTGGTTCTTGGCCCTGAGGAGTCCCTACAATGAGGGGAGACAGCAAGACGGACAGCCTAAGGGCGGCAACAGGGGCGATATATACTGGGGAGCAGAAGAGAGGGAAGCTTCCGCCTCCTCCCCTCCGAACAGTCCAGTGAAGGCCACACAGCCCAGAATTTTACATTTTAGTGACTGAGGCTACTTGTTCCTCTGAGCAGGCAGAGGAAGAAACGGCCCGTCTGAATTCTGGATGTAGGCGCTGGACAGTGGTAGGACCCGTAGTGATTCAGATCCTGGGGAAAGACAGATGCTCTGGGCCCTCTTACAGAGGGGCAGGGGGTGACTTTTGCACCTTTCTCACGCTGGCATTTGCTGAAAGGACTGTTCCAAGTCTTCCCCAGGGTGTGGGAAGAAGGACACCCGTGCACTCAGTAAATACTACTGGTAGCAAAGCTCTGGGCTGGTCGAGTGGCTCTGTAGCTTTCCCTCTGCTTCGGCTTCCCTTAGCAACACACAGACTTGCTTATAGGCATGCATCACAAAGCCCCCTGAAGGAAGAAGAGCCAGCAGCTTGCTCATGAGTGGAGAGGTGCTAAGTCAGGGTCCTAAGCCAGGCTGTGGTATTTAAATGGAGCACGGAAGTTTCCAGCTAGAACTCTAGAGCACCCTTTAGTTGGGCTGCAGCAGGCTTCTGTTTATCCCAGCTGCTGAGCAGCCACGGCAAAACAGTGCTTGGGAGTTGGAGCAGGTGCTGAGGACACAAAAGAGCCCTCACACACTTGCACAGAGAACCGAGAGCATGTGGACTCCCGGGAAGGACAGGGAGGTGCAATTTCAGCCCCCTCTCCCCTCACTCTGGCTTCAGCAAAATCCCACTAGGTAAAGTGCTGAACGCTAAGGGAGTCAGGACCCTCCTGTGCGGGTGTCACCATGTAGCGGTCTTTTCCGGCCCTGGTGTGGCAAGAGAGGTCCTCAGGGTGGTATGCAGGAGTGCTGGCAAGTGACAAGGCAGGTAAAGCCCAAAGCACAACAGCTTTCGGGGCTGGGTGACACTGAGGTCACTCAGCACAACAGACAAAGCTGCCCATTGTGCACTCTGAATTCTGATTCTAGGTGTCATTTGTTCTTTGTGCCCATGCTGTTCTTCACTGCCTCAAGAGCTGAGGGTCCAGATTACTTATGGGAACTTATCCTGAAAGGTCACTCTTAGGTTACGCGAAGCCCCAAGTCAGAGCTGATCTAGGGTGTGGGGATCCAAATTTAATCTTCTAAACCACCGGTTCTCAACCTTAGCTGAACGTTAGAATCCCCTGGAGAGATTCTAAGTTTGTTTAAAAACATTTTTTATTACCAAGAAAACTTTTGAAAAATTCGAAACGCTGGAACTTGAGAAGAGTAAAGAACTCCCATATACTGACCATCCAGATTCAGTAATTTTCAAAACGGATCTGCTCCATCTAGCCCCCTTTCTCTTTGCTGATGTATTTTATTTTTTTTAAAGATTTTATTTATTTATTTGACAGAGAGAGAGATTACAAGTAGGCAGAGAGAGAGAGGGGGGGAAGCAGGCTCCCCGCTGAGCAGAGAGCCCGATGCGGGGCTCGATCCCAGGACCCTGAGATCATGACCTGAGCCGAAGGCAGAGGCTTTAACCCACTGAGCCACCCAGGCACCCCTGCTGATGTATTTTAAAGCATATCCCAGACATGATGTCACCTCACCTTTACATACTTCAGTATGCATCTCTCAAAAACACAGCCATTTTCTTACATAACCACAATGCCATTATCACACTGAATACAATCAACAAACTATTCCTTGGTATCACCTCATATGCTTGGGGAACATAAAAAGCTGGTGTCTGATGAAAACAGAATCTTCGAAGGGAGGCCCAGGTATGAGCATCTGTCCTAAACCTCCCGTGCTCTGGGATTCCAGTGTGCAGGGTTGAGAACCACTGCCCCGTCCACCCGGGATCGTGCTATGGGGGGTCCAATGCGAGCTCCATGAATATCCTTTCAACGCTGATCACATGGCACACAACAAAAAAAGCCAAGGAAAAGGTGGCAAGTCACAGAACAGGATAAAAAGAAGGAAACAAGGGGCGCCTGGGTGGCTCAGTCGGTTAAGTGTCAGACTCTTGATTTGGGCTCAGGTCCTGATCTCAAGGTCATGAGACTGAGCGCCGAGTTGGGCTCTGTGCAGGGGGCAGAGCCTGCTGAAGATTCTCTCTCTCCCTCTGCCGCTCCCCCCCCAGCAGGGGTGGGGGCGGGGGGGGGGAAGAGAAGGAAAACAAAAGCATTAAGTTGGCAAGGTAGAGAATAGGATCCACTGAATCATGCAAGGAACTGAGGCCCGCTCGCTTGGTCCCCTAGAGCCACCAAGGGTCTGAGGCCTGGAAGGAGTTGTCCCCAGCTGCCCAGTCTGCTGGGAGGGCCCTCAGCACCTGACGCCAGGCCAGCCTGCACTGTGCCTCCTCCGTTTCCAGCTCTTCTCCCTTCTGTATGCGCTATCTCTCTGGCCTCATAGTCCAGCAAACTCAGAGCTTCGGTGCCCGGGCTCAGACAGGATTAATTCGGCCCATGCTGAGGGCTGTGCCAAAGCTTCTTGGGCGTTGGCACTAGGGTTTGGGACCACAGTCTTCCGTTTTAACTATTTATAGTATTTCGAAAATCACTAAACAAAACACGCAGCAGGCACGATGGGACTGAAGCACTGCCGCTAAGACCGCCTTGATCGAGGGCGCCCACTCACCGGCCCGTCGCCTAGAGACGCCGCTGCGCAGAGCTGGCGGCTCCCCAGGGGCTCCGGGTGGCTGGGGACAACCCCTGGAGCAGTGACCAGTGACTGCTGGGTGGAGGGGGGCTGGCGGACACCCAGCCAGCCCAGAGGGGTGGCCCCTCTTTCGCTTTATGGCCCTGGTGCCCAAGCCAAGAAACCTCTTGCCTTCTTTCCACGACGGCCCGAATGCTACCTCTGAGGGTGTCTCAAAGTCACTGCGGGCTGCCCGGGACTCCTCGAGGTCCGCGTGAGTGCGACAAGCACGAGAGGCGATCACGCCGCCCAGTCTGGCTCCGGGGGTGTCCGTGCTGCCGGACGATTTCCCAGCTTGAGCCGGTGCTAACTAGACACAGGTGGGCGTCTAGGCGGACTCAGGGGAGGGGGGCTTGAAATGCAGGCCTGACAGCTGAAGGGGGTGACTGAGTGAGGCACAACCTCATGGCAATAGGGTGTTGGTCTCTGGAACTCTCTGCTAGGTCCTCTCGGTCCTAGAGGTCATTAATCTAGCACACTCATTTTTATGTGGGAAGATGAAGCCTCGGGGAGGTTAAGTGATTTTTTTTGTCAGGGTCACAGATTTAGTAAATAGAGGAGCCAGGACTTACACATGGGATTTTTTATTACAAGTACAGCGCTTTGTTCTACTATACTATGTCATCCCAACGAATGGATCCATTCTAAGTGTTCAATGACTGTTTAAAGGGCTACTGGGAAAGGTATTTTCAGTTTAGGTGCCCAAGGGACCAAGGAATGTCAGGTGAGAGTCCCCTGGATGACCTGGGAATTTTGCAATCCCCTGACTCCGCAGAATTCAAGGGTCAGACTCAGCACCTGAATCAGACGTTCAGTGGGGAAGCACCACAGATCTGAGATCTCCATTTAGCCAGAGATCCAGAGCCATTCCCTTCTTTTCTGCCTGGGGGAGTGGGAAACGCCTGGTTATTAGCTTGACTGGGGGATGGAGAAAAGGGGGCAAGGATAAGGCCACAGCCGTCTGGTTTGATGTAGACATTGACCTTTCTCATTCCCTGGCATTGTGTATGACCCTTATGAAAGAATCTGGAAGCCTGAGTAAAGAGCATGGGAGGATTGGGTCCAAAAAAAAAAAAAAAAAGCATTGCAAGCTGAATGTTTCTGGAGTGTTTGCTGTGGGCGAAGACTGTGTGGAGTCCCGTGTTGTCCAATATGGTAGTCACTAGTCACCTGTGGCTATTAGAATTAAAATGTTATTAAAGATTCTGTGCCTCAGCTGCACCAACCACATTTCAAGGGCTCAATATCCATATGTGGCTAGTGGCTACTATACTGGACAATGGGGACAAAGAATATTGCCATCACTGCAGGAAGTCTGACTGGACAGTGCGGGGTAGACTCTGGCTGTCTTCTCGCATTTCTTGATGGCCATAATGAGTTGTTTCTGAGACCCCTTTGGGAAAGAGTTACCTTGGGGAAGCTAGTCCAGCAAACCTGCTAAACTTAGGAACTCAAAGCAGTTTGGAGCAACTAGGAGCGTGAATGCCCCAGTGTACTAGACTCACCAGGCCCTAACCCCTCTCCCCTCAGGGCCTTGTCTGCTCGTTCACAGCCATTCTGACCTTTGCATATTTTATTTGGTTTCTATTTTACGCTGTTTTAATTGATGTTTAATATAGCTTAAGTCTGCGTGGTGTTCCAAGCCCCTCACTAGGGGGCCGCTCACAGGCAGAAGCACAATTAATAGCAATCCCCAGAAAATTATGCCCTGTATCGAAGTTGTCATTGTACCGTATAAATGCTTATTATTACTATTGAATTCTCCAGCCCTGACACCTCCCTGTGTTTACTAGGTAGCAGATAAACCTCTGTGTTTGTGCCTTCCCTACTCTACCACACCATCAGGACTAAATATAGCCCTTGTGTGTATGTTTAGCTCCATTTAGCTGTGCTTTGGAAAAGGGGGGAAAAATCAGAGTTAATAAAATTAAATTGCTGGAAAATGTGATCTATTCCTCCCCCACCTGACAAGCCCTTGAAAGACACACAGACATCACTGCTAACGAGATGGGTAACTAGCCTCAGCTACAAGGTGGGGGCAAGGCCCAGAGCCTGCTAAAAAATGGCATGGTTTTTGGCTCTGCCTCCTCTGAGAGAATCGAGGGAGCAGGCCCAGGAGTGCAGCACGCTGGGGGCAAGGGGTGATACCCTGTGGCCTGGGAGACAGTGACCAGAAAACAGTGCCTGAGCTGGGGTCCTGCCCAAGGAGTTAGAGGGCAATACATCTCACCCCTGCCCTGCAACTCTCTCAGTTTGGGGGGGAAAAAAAGATAAATAAAAAAGCAAACAATGTAAGCCTCCCCCTACCCCAAAAGGAAAAACAAAGCCCCTGAATTTAAAACAGTTTAGTACCCCTTGGTTGTTTCTTTTGGGCATTTTTGAAGCTCAGTTTTTGGCATGGAAAGATAACAGCTTTTCTATGATCACTAATCAGGAAAAGCAAATGGAAAATTCCAGGCTTGTGAGACACCTGTACTCCTCCCTCTCTGGCATGCCTTCTCATCCTGTGTGCATTCTCCCTGCACCCCTGTCTAGTTAAGAGTCTTCTTTACAGAATGCTGAGGCCCCAGACGACTTCCTCCTCTGACTTAGCCTCGTGTCCTTTTCTCACTACAAGAATACAGCTTAGAAAATGCACGTGTTCACCCCTTCTGTCCACCTCTCCCACATACACTCCACTCCCTTTTCTCTGCCACTGTCAGTCTTCCACTTTTCCGTGCACCACCAGGGGACGTGAGAAGGTGGCGGCCTGGCAGGCAGGTGAGGGAGTGCGTCAGATCAGTACAACGGGCATGTGGGCAGGTTAGCTCTCCCGTGCATGGCTACGTGAGTGTGTCCCACGGATTACCTTCCTCGTGCCTCAGTTTCTCAAATACTGTGAACCGCTTCTATTAGACTGTGTCACCTCCAGAGCCCTGACAGCTCTCAAATGCTCTAATTCAGTATTCTGAAGGCTGTACACTCAAGTCCTTGGAAACTGAACGGGTCATTTTATTTCTATTTATAATCCATTTTTAATTTTTGCACTCAGTGCTCTATGGAGAAATGTAGATTCTAAATTCTTCTCCCCAACAAAGGAGCAGCTCTATTTTAGGCTGTTTGACAGGCAAATATTTCTAACTACATTGAGTTTCCCATATTATATTTGCTTTGCTTTCTTCCATCTTTGCCCACAAAAGTAGTTTCTGAAAAGCCATACATGCTTTCTGTGCTGAGGCATAGCAGGAATGAGGCTGCCTTGGCTGCAGGAAGACGATGGAGCCGATCTCAGGCCCCAGTGGGGCAGGACTGCTTGCCATCTGCTGCACTAGTTGCCTTGTCTCCAAATCAGGCCTGGTTTGCAGTTTGCTGCAAATATTAGGAGCTGAGCCACTAGCACTTCCCACCCATGGCAAGCCTTGAACCCTTTGTACTCTGGCTGCCAGGACAATCCGGAAGCAGGGGGCCACTTTCCATCTTAGGAGAAAAACATGTGCGTTCTATGGAAATAGATTTTTCTTTTCCCTTCCTCTCCTCACTCTCAGCCATTTTGAATGCTTTGGACTGAAAGGGAGGAAGGCCTGTCCAACCAAGCTGAGGAAGGTGATGGAATTGTCAGAGACTTCCCCTGCCCCATCGACGCAGGCCAGAATGGTTTATTAATGATCCATGGGAAAAGAACAATGGTCCTGCTGGCAGCTTCACATGTAATTAAGCAGCTTCACAGAGAGCTGGCTGTCTTCTCCAGGTCTGGCATCTGCACACTGCAGAGCTACCTGACATAGTGACACCGGGTTTCTAGTGAAATCTTCCTACCGGGAAAGGGGCGTCCAGAATAGTGACCTAAACCCACTGGGCGCTCAGGAAACATGACTGTGATGGCAGTGCTCTTCTGGAAGCCTGGCCGCGTACTTGGGCTGACACAAAAGACTGCAAGCTCCCTGACGGCAGCACCCAGCTCTGGGAACCGCAAGTCCCGCTGGTCACCATTATGTACCCACACAGGTGAGTAGCTCCCTCTGCTGGGTAGAGGTCCCGGCGCAGGGTGAGCTTCCGGGTGGCCCCCCAAGTACTTTCCCCTCAGCCGAAACTGTCCCCAGAGGAGTTTCTGGGGGCTGGTTCACGCTGTGCAAGGCAGCAGACTCCAGCTCTCTCTGTCCCTCCGCAGTGCCGAACAAAGGACTTCGCTGGCTGTGGTGGGCAACATTGCTTCTGTATCCATATGCGGTAGAGAACCAACAGAACCCAAACTACAATACATCAAGAGAAAAGCGGCTAAGTTAACCACGTTTTGCCTTTGTAGTTACTGCTAACTTCCCTTTTAAGAGCCCTGGGATTCAAAGACCCCTGGTCATCGCACCGGGTGAGTGAAGTAGTAAGTACCCGGCATTCGAGATGCAGTTTTAAACGTGAGCTCTTCAGTGCCTGGTGCCAGAAGTGTCAAGGGTTGTGGGCGTCCCTGTCACCTTTCCCAACAGAGGACCAGAGGGCATGTCAATGAGGGGGAACAGGCCACCACACAGACACACACGCCCTTCCTGGGCTTGTTTCTAGAGTTGAGAAAGCAGCGGATAAAAACGGTCTCCATTCTCCACCCCCTGGTAGATACAGACCCCTCCGAAGCGCAAGAGCCCTTCCTTCACCCTTGGACTCAAGCTCGACCCTAGGCCCCCCAAACTCCCCCCGGGTGAGCCCAAGCAACTACCTGAAGTCTCAGAGGGAATGACAAACGTCTGCGCGGGCAGCGAAACCAGAGCTGGTTCACAGGTGCCATGGACTTTTCAG
>CM052887.1:73202511-73225610 GCA_028534135.1 Potos flavus | reverse complement strand
GACCTCAGCCTGCGTGTGGTTATTCGCCTTCTACGTGAGTGGGAAGAACTAGGGGGCCCTCGGCGCCACGCCTAAGTAATCGTCTTTCAGCTCTCTCCAGCCAGAACAGGGCCGAGCGCTCCCATTTTGCAGATGAGGAAACCAAGCAGGCAGTCACATATCCAATATGAAAGAGAACCCAACCTTTAAAACCCAAGTGTGAAAAGGGCGAGAGCCCTTCAGGATGCTCTTGGCACTCTTCCTTAAATGATTCTCCAGAGACAATGACTCAGGGTGTCATTGTGTAATTCTGAAATCAGTGACAACACAGTCCGCCAGTTCCCCCACCTTCCTCCCACAAATACCTGAAGGGCCAAAACGTAGAGCAAAATAAAATGCAAGTTACAAAGCTGCTGATGTGGTTAGAGTGGAAGTGCTGATATTAGAAGGAGGAAGTGGTTAAGTGCTCCCTGGGTGTTTGGAAATGGCCATGTCTGCAGCCCTGTAAGCTGATGAAGGATGAGCTCTGGCTGTCTCTGCCGGGCAGACAGAGAGACTGGCCCTACACTCAGGAGGTGGGAGCATGGCTGTGAGAGGGCACGAAGATAAGAAACACTATTTAGCGAACACCAATACCCTCCTACAAGGAATCTTCCAATTCCGAAAGTGACCCTATTCTAAAATTACCACGTGGCAAGTGGCCAGGCCAAAAATCCATATCCAATCAGTGGTAATGGACTATTTGTTGCATTTCCTCATATAGGGTTGCAGCACTGCTATAAAAATCTTGGGTCAGTAGTTTTAGCTTTATTTAACCAGAGAGGTACCAGCATCCTCGCACCACCACCACTGGAAAAAACGGTGAAGGGAAGTAGCTTATGCAGGCTGCTGGTAGAGGTGGAGGGACCTGTTGGGTTTTACTTGCATCATCTTCCCCTTCTAGCTGTACATTCAATGCCGAGACCCTCTTCTGGTACCATTAGATAGGATTCGCTGTCTCGAGAGAAGGCAAAGGGAGAAGAGGGAGGCACTATGCTAACCTGCAAGGAAAAATGGCACAGTGAAGCTGTTTCCAATTCAACTTTTCATCCCTGGCTCAGTGGATAGCTTTTGTTCTTGCTGCATTGACTGTCCCAAAGCATTCGTCTTGAGTCCTTTTCTTTTCCCTTTCAGTCCTGATTAACACCTAGATCTTTCTTTAGAGCTCGTGCCTGGCACTCCACTATGTTCCAACCCTCCAATTTAATACAGATCAAAGACAAACCTATGGCCATCTTAGACTGCTATGGCCACGGGAAGGTGGTATGGGGACAAAAGAGAGGAAATGCTATTCCGTCAGAGGATAAGGAAGCCCGGGGCCAGCTAGGATCTAGAGAGGTCATCCCTGTATCCCTCAATTTCAAGTCACAGTGACACCAGGAAATGAGCAAGGTCAGAAGTCCTGTGTAAATGGAAAGAAAGCAGACAGAGCCCTGAGTATTGGCAGATCATCCTCTGAACACTTGTATGGCAGTTCAACTGCGTGGCAAAGATACTCTGGGCATTATTTCTCAGATGTCTATGAGGCATCAGTAGACTCCGGGCTCTTGGAGAGGGTTGGCCGGATCTGTCCACAGTCAAGTCTAGAAGAGGCTCCATGCACAAGTTAGGGCTCTGTGGCATCATCTCCACTGAGTGTGAGACTGCCTAAAAAGAAGAGATTCTAGCGTGCAGGACCATGCAGAAGCAGAGGCAAAACGGACCCTGTTTCTTTAGCCTTTCTTCAGAGAAAAATGACTGGCTAACCCCTGATGTTATTTAGACAGTCTTTTGAGAACTCAGAAGTGAGTACCAAATCCACTCAATGGGTAGTAGCTCCTAGGAGCCCTGTTTTGAGAAGATTCTGAGCCCTATGCCAAAGCAATGCTGTGACTGGAAAGGTCTGCCATCGGTGCTAGATTGGGGGGGCGGGGTAGGGAGCAAGCTTATTTGCCATCACCGGCTTAAACAGACAGGACTGGCGTGTGAAGAACACTGGCGAGGACTAACCATTGTTCTTTGTTGAGTCTGATATGAATGCTGCTCCCAACACACATGCCGATGCTGGCCTGCCTCCTTACCTGGGTATCACGGTTTGTCCACGCCCAAGTTCTAGTCCTAGATTTTAGCTAAACTTTGAGAGAAGAATTTCCATTCATAATAAAAATAATGACACAAGCTGTTGTTCGCTGAGTGTTTACTACTTACCAGGGCACCAGTCCTGGGAATTTTACCTACATACATGATCTCCACACCAACCCTAGAGAGAAGGTGCCTTCGCTGTAGGTGAGGGAGTAAGGTTCAGCAGCACCGCTGTACTGTGCAACCTTAGGAGCACCATTCTACTGAATTCTATTATGCACCGAGACTGCCCGGGATTTAGAGAAACTAAGGATCATGTCCAAGGTCATTCAGTAAATGGTGAAGCTGGAACAAGAATGCAGGTCAGACTCTGCACATGTTACTAACAGAGTTTTTAAGTGACCAGGAAGGGAAAAATGTCCCTAAATGTTCTGGCTATGGGTCTGAGGATGAACTTATTACCCTTCCTGAATAAGTGACACGTGTTGTTCAGACCAGGTTAGGGTATCCGCTGTTAATTCTCAAGACTGCTCATAATCTTATTTCATGCACCACAGCATTTCATAACAGACCACTGGTCACTTTCATTTCCAAAATCCATTTAAGTTCAGCTGACCAGAAACTGTCACAGGTGGAGTGGCAAGTGGGAAGTTCATCAATAAAGCCAGATTTGGAACACAGAGGATCTTGTCTAGTCCTTGGCAACAGACACAAGGAGTGGACATGCTAATGGCAAGAAGAGGGCGGGGTTATGGTTGGCTCGTCCACTAGAACAGTCACTACTGTGTCCTTGGAGGAGTCACATATGAAACACCAGAATGTTCTTATTACCTGGAGAGCAAATGAAAGGTACAGTCTGCTTCCTCGTTGCTGGCAGCTCTGGCAGCCCTGCTATTGTATATTGAGGGCTGTGTTCTAAAAAGATATCAGTTGAATTATATAATTCCAAAGAGAAGATATTAACGTTCAGGCAGTGGGTCTGTCTGGGAATGGTTAGGACAAACTGAAAAGGGAGCTATAATGCCTGGAGACCCCCAAACACGCCAGCATGAAAGCTCACACTCAAATCTACACGGGTGCTGGCCAATGTGCTGGGGTCCCGTGTGAGGCTCTTCTGAAAACAAGAGAATGGAGCAAGTCTGCATGAGGTCATCTTAAGTGTGGAAAGTAAATAAGATCTGCCAGTCAGAAGATAGGAAATAAAGAACTATTTTCCAAATTAGGCTCCCAGAAGGAAATGGACTGACTTCACAAATAAGGGATTTCATCTAAAAAAAGTTTGGAGCTGCTTTTCTATTATATTATTATATTAAGGACATTAGCTTCCTTTTTTTTCTTTTTTTCCTTTTTCTTTTTTAAAGAGAACCCCTACCAAAGCTCAAGAAGCAGTGAATATTCAGGATGACCGAAGAGGTAAGACAAACCAGGAATTATTACTAGGGGCACCTGATTCAACTAAATTAAAATAAATGGCACCCAGCTCTCCTAGCACAATCCTTACCTATGAGGAGTCCAGAAATCTCTTATGTCCTGATAGAATTTTTCCGTTCGTTCTGGGTCACAGGCTCTACATAGCTATACAGAAGGTACACCAGGATGTGCCTGGCAATAGCCATTGTCCACAGGGATGGCTCATAAAGAAACTGTTGTCAGATAGGCAGATAGTACTGAATACCATAGGTGGCAGGAGTTCTGCTTAGCAAAGCTCTGTTTGAAGGCTCTTCGTGACCTTGTGTTTGTAATGATAATCTTGTGGTGAACCAGTAAGTGCATGCTCCAACGGCAATCAGTGCCCGCTATACTCATTTCCAGGCTTCATTTTTTTTTTTTTAACGATTTTATTTATTTGTTAGAGAGAGAGGGCATGCGTGAGCACAGGCAGGGGGAGCAGCAGGCAGAGGGAGAAGCAGGCTCCCCGCTGAGCAAGGAGCCCAATGCGGGACTCGATCCCAGGGTCCTGGGATCATGACCTGGGCCAAAGGCAGACACTTAACCAACTGAGCCACCCAGGTGTCCCTCCAGGTTTCAATTTAGATGAGGTTTAAAGCAAGTATCGTGGACCATTCTAGCAGAAAGACGCAAGAGGAAGTCATGTTTGAGCCTTTTGCATCTTTACTCTCTAATTGATGTGGGTCAAAAGTAAAGGTGGAGAGGAAAAATCAGTCCAGGGACCCAACTTGGCATTGCGAAGGAACCTGCTTATGGAGGAAACAACATCTGTCAGGTCTAAGGGCTATACTTCCTATTTCCTTTTTCCTGATGGGAACAAACTGATCTGGCAGAGGAAACTTCAGTCTCTTAAAGAAGAGTTTACGGTACTAAGGACCAATTCCTCAGGGAAAGGAAGAATCCCTCTGCTGAAAAGGATTTTCTTCCCCGAAACAGAATTATATCCTTGAGACCTTCCCTACATGTCCCCAAGGAGGCCAAATCTCTTGTGGCCCTAAACCTTATTCTGTCCCCAGTCCCAACAGCCAGACTGGGATGTGAACACTAGTCTCGGGAGGGCAGTGAGGCCTATCAAAGTTTACCAGTCAGCCTGTATGACATAATTACAGGTAATGGGATCTTGGCCAAGCCAATGAAAAATTAGGCCCAGCGGCTATTTCCGAAGAATGGATGCAATTCTATGCTTGACTGACTATGAAAGTTCCAAGCAGAAGAATAGGGAAACAGACAACAGCCGAGCTGAGCCAGCAGCTTTGCAGAGAGGAATCCCACTGGAGCACATGCTGCTGAGCTAGCCTGGGGAAGGCTACTGGTGACTGGCTGCCCGGGGAGTGTAAAAGCTGGTAGGGGAGACCCAAGCAGCCAGAGGATGGGAAAAACAGGGCGACATGATGGCACCCTCCGTTCTTCATTTTAACCTCACCTCCTCTCACCGGGATGCCATTTTCACTTAGGGGCTGGAATGGGAATTGAGGGCCTTCCTTCTAGCTTTTAGAGATACCTGGCAAGTGCCAAGTACCCAGAAATGAAGGGGATGTAAGTAGGGAGGTAACAGCCTAGTGTTCACATGGGGCTTACAGCCTATCACTGAACAAGAATTGGTTGACTTGAACTTCAAAATAAACCCTTCGCCTCACTTAATAGTTTGACCCACAAAAGCAAAGGGTGGGAAATATACCAGGGAGGGAAAGAGATGAGTAGCGTACTGGGAATATGATGAAGGGACTCTAATGATTTCTATTTGAACCCTGCAAGTTTTTTAAAACAGTCACACATCATGATCTCATTACCTTTAAGTATCTTGGCTAGAGAGCTCGGGAGACCCAGGGATGTCAGGGTCCCAAAGTAAGGGCAGAGTCAGGTCTTGGTAATGTACTTTTTCAATGAGAAGCTCCTGAGTTAGCAGCTGTGTGTCCGGCCTCAATACTCCAGTCTTCCTCCCCGACCCACAAATGCTGAGCTTAAAGACTTTCCCAAAGAACTACAAAGGACAACAAAAGAACAGGCCTTTTTCCCAATCTCTAGAGTTAGGTCACAGGGAACCAAGTAGTGGATTTAACAAATGTCTATCTATTAAGTATCTCTTATACATTAGGCAAAGTACGAAGAACACAAGGACAAAAGCATGGATCCTGTCCTTGAGAAGCTTACAATCTGGACACATAGAGCCCCATAACGTCACTGGTCAGTGCATGACATGTGTGCACAGGACGCTATGGGGACCAAAGGAAAGGCATCTCACCCAGGCTGGGAGATCAAGGAAAACCTTCCCAGAAAAGAAGGTATATCTTGGAAGGACAGGTAGGAATAAGAAAGCAAAAAAGGGAGATGGTTGATATACTGGGTAGAGAATGTGGGTTGATCTAAAGAGTGGGAAAGATGAAATGGGGCGGTAAATATGGGGAACTGTGAGAATAAGGTCAGTGAAATGAGTAGTGATAAGATATGACGTTGGGGAGATAATCAAGGACATATGTAAACTAAGGAGATCAGACTTTATCCTAGAGGCAATGGAGAGTTGCGTCTTTTAAGAAAGATTAGAAATAGGAATATGGATATATATGATCAAGCTGAAATGGAGCAAGATAGGTCAGAGAGGAATCATTATTCAAAAAAAAGAAAAAAGAAAAGAAAAAGGAAAGCCCACAAAAGTCAAACAACAGATGAAGCAGGAATCAGGCAATTGAAAAGTGTAAAAACTGTGACAAGAGAATTCTTATTTTGGGAAGGTGTGGCCACAGCAATCCCTTGGATCCCTCTGGAATCTTGTGAGCTTCCAGAATCAGACTCAGTGGTTCCTTCCTGGAGATGAAGTCTCGGTTTAATTGCTGGACCTTTAGGCAGGTCCCTTACAAATTAACTAGGTCCAGATATTTGAGGGTTTAGAAAGGACATAACACTGCTAAAAGAATGGCCACATCCTAATAGAAAAATTGGCAAAATCTGGGGTAGAAAAAGCACCTGATATGGAATGCAGCATCAGGTTTTGGTATTTGCTCTACAAGCTCCGTGAATAGAGGCCGGTCACTGTGCATTTCAGTTTCCTGAACTGTGACACCGGGATAATACTTCTCGTGTAGTTTCACTTTGAGATTAAAATGAAATATTGTATATGAAAGCACTCTCACACTAGAAAATACTGTATAAACGGAAAGCCTGATCACTATTAAGACAGAAGGTCCTGACCTGAGTCCCCTTCAAAGAAAATAGCCTTTAAGGAAAACAAACTGAAAGACCACTGGTGAGGGATGAACCATCAAGAGTGTGTGGGGAGGTAAGAGGGAAGCCTTAGCTTCCAAGAGCCCTTAACGCCTCACGGAGTAAGAGCGTGGCTTAGAAAGGTGACCCTTCTGCATGCCCTTTTCCCTGGGCAGTGGCAGAGGTAATCTAGGGCGTTCTTTGCAAATGAGCGAAACGTTGGTAGATAGCTGGCTCGCCTGCCCAGCAGGTTATTATTCGCGGCTCAGCGAGGGTCACGGGACCTAGGACAGTCTGAGAGCAGTGTCTCGCCGGTCTTAAGGGCGCCAGGTTGCCCTCGCCCTTCTGGGTTTCCCTGTGGCTTGAACTATCCTTGAACTTCCATCCAGAGATCTAACTTGGCTACTGTTCCTCCTCCCATGTGTCTCCTGGACAGGGAAGGGACCTGCATGGGCAGACAGGAACAGCAAGGGAGAGAGCATATACCGCAGCACTATAGGGAAATGTGCAGAAACAGCTTCAGGGGTAAACTGCTTAGACCGTTTTTTATCTTTCTCAGACAAGATGCGGCACACTTGGTGGTGAAAACAAAAACAAGAAACCATTTTTCTTTTATTCTAAGGTTTCTCTCCCAAACATCTCTCCATAAATACACACCAGTATTCACTGCCAAGTCCACATTCCCCCGAAATGTAAACGTACGCGTTCTTCAGACAGCAACAGTTGCTTGTGATCTTTTGTGCATCTTTGGTTTTAAAAAAAAGCAGGGGGGCATGGGAGTGAGGGGATCCAGGACTATGCCCTGGCTGCTGCGACCTGCAGCAGGAGCTCCCCAGGGGGGCATCCTCCCTTTTGATGCCAGCAGGAGGAAGGGAAATAGGTCAGGGCAGCAGCCGGAGTTTTCAGCTCAGGCTGTCCAGCACAAGGACATTTTCCAGGCAGCAGCAAAGGGTAATTTCTGAGATCTCAAGAGGACAAAGGGGTCACTGAGAAAGGTCTTGGAAATGATCACCAAACCTCCAATATCCCACCTCCTACCCCGGGGAAATATACCTCTTACAGCCTCGAACTGTGAAGAAGGTTAAACTGTGGCAATGATCTCTTTTCACGCCTTAGAGCCCCTTCTCTAGGAGTGCATGGTTTTCTGACAGCGACCACAGAGCCGTGCAGGCAGCAGCAGGTCAGTGAGCGAGTGCTGGCGAGCCGGCCTTCTGGCAAGGTGTGAAGAGATCCCACGTGACTGCTTTATTTACAGGAAGGGCCTCAAAAGGAAGAGGATGGCTTTGGATTGCCAGATCAATGTTTTAGACAGGAATACCGAAGCAGGAAAGAATCACCCAGAACCACATGATAACTGGAGCTCGAAAACTGGGAGTCTGCACATTTAAGCCAGTTATCTACCCATTAGCTAACACTCACCACTACTTCTGGGAAGATGCTAGCAATGGGCACAGTTCCCCATCTGGGAAGCTACAGCAGATCTTCCTGTCCTTGGCAGTGTGGCACAGAACTGCCTGAAAGAGGCAGCTGTGTTGCGGGAGGGGGCCCACAGCTCGTGCCATCCTGCGGGACACAGCGCTCGTATAGCTCACAATCACGGCTACAGCAATGGGCACAATGACCTCACTCTGCATGGCCCAGGAGGAGCCCAGCCTCAGAGACGGGGGGCACGAGAGCAAACAGTCATGTTCAGGGCTGCAAGCTATTTAAACCAACCGACACAGCATATACTTACTGTACAGCAAGGATCAGCAAACTTCTTGTGATAAAAAGACAGATACGTAAATATTTTAGGTTCTGCAAGCCTTATGGCCATTGTCATCACTATTCAACTCCACTGGCAAGAGAATGAAAGCAGCCGTAGACCGTAGAACATAAAACAATTAGTGTGGCAGTGTTTGAGTAAAACTTTATTCATGAACACGGGCAGTGGGCCAGTCTGCCCACCCCCGTCACCCTGTTACACCCTAACGGAGTCAGGCTGGGCAGAACTGTTGAGCTAACTGGATTCCCTTTGAGTAAAATTACGTATGAAGTCCTTTCAGAGTTCCTTGGCTGCTTTGGCCTCCAAGGCCACAAAGAGTCAGGGAACAAGCTGGTGCCTAAACTGCTCTTTCTCTTGCCCCGGAGCAGCAAGGCCAGAACGCCCAGACCCCTAACCTGGAACAGTCTTTCCAGACTCCTAGCTCAGGGAAGGGAACAAAAGACAACCAGGGCGCCTGGGTGGCTCAGTCAGTGAAGCGCCTGCCTTCGGCTCGGGTCGTGATCTCAGGATCCTGGGATCGAGCCCCGCATCGGGCTCCCTGCTCAGCAGGGAGCCTGCTTCTCCCTCTCCCTCTGTCCTGCCCCCACCCCACCTGTGCTCATTCTCTCTCTCAAATAAATAAATAAATAAATAATCTTAAAAAAAAGAGAAAAAGAAAAAAAGACAACAGGAACCAAGGGTTAAGGAGAATGACCACATAGAAAAACAAAGAAAAAGAAGAAATATAAGGAAAGGTGACAGGAAAGACAGGAAGATGGGGCTGAGTGGTGGCCAGGAAGGTCAGTCGTTCCATGCTAACTGGTGTCACTGTAAAACACACTGAAGGCAAGTAGGGCTATCAAGTCTCTGGATAATGCGGGCCATCCGAAATGTAAACAACAGACTTGTGAGAGACTCCGGCAGCTTCCACAGGAGGCTATGGGATAGAAAGACTACAACTCTCTTTACCAAAACAGAGAAAGAGACAGGCAGCAATTTCTGCTCCAACTACCCAAAGCCACGACAATGCACTTCATAAACAGGGAGTCAGGCACCTGTACCCCAGCTCTGTGTCTGCTCCCCAGCAGGGGGGCTGCCCTAGGGGCAGTGTCCATTATAGGCTCTCCCCCACTCCACATCCTTTCCCAGGTTCATGCATGTGAGTCTAACTTGACGGAGGCACCACTGCGGGATCACAAAGGGGGCCCAGGACATGCTGCGAAGTCACGACATCGGTGTGCTTCTCCTTTCCTATGTGATACTGCAAGTTTCAAGTAACTGGGAAAAGTAGGCAGGGTACAGACAAATCCTGGTCAAAGATAAAGATACTAAAAAAAAATATTTAAAGGGGACGGACGGGGGCACCGTCAAGCGCGATCGCATTATTACAATACCTGATTACCTGAGCTAAAAGCTGACTGTCAAGGGAATAGGCACAAGGCCCAAAACACCTGTTCAAGCGGGGCCATCACAGCAGCGGCTCTGCCCCAGAAATGCACCCAGAGGGGGCACAACGGAAGCTGCCCCGAGTAAGAGCTACGGGTGCGACACCGAATCCACACTCAGGCATCCAGGTAATTACGCAGTATTTTCTCCTGAGGGCGGGAGGGATCTCTGCATCCAGGAATGCCAATCCATCAGGCTTTTCTAGATCCGTGTGGGGTGGAAGGAAGAGGGCCAAGAGAAGTGTTCTCCAGGACAATATATGGAATAAAAATACAGGTAGAAGTTAAGTGAATAAACCTAGAACAAAACAAAAACCTCCCGTCATTCCTACAGCGTTCAGAGAAGTTTCCATATATGTAATGAAGGGAACTGCCCAGAACAGGCTAGAACCAGCTCCTTTAGTAAAAACTTCCAAGTTATCCTGAATTTAGGCCATACTCCTCTTTCCTGTGGATACAGACCTTTCAGAGCAGTCAGGCCAGGTAATCATAATAAGTAGCTAACAAAATGCAGAAAGTTTCCACATCAAGAGACCCCAACTTAGGGCTTGGCAAGATTGGGGCACTACAACCAAGAAAGCTAAATATCAAGTCTGGATTAGACTAAGATCTGCAAACTCACTCACATGCCAGGGGCATCAAAGAAAATGGGGAAAAATTTATCTTTTTCCACAATCAAATATCAGCAAACATACAAAGGTAAGGTCAGAGTAACTAAGAGTAAAAGAGCTTTGGGCCACTCACTCGTTTTAGTGGTCAGTATTCTCTGACACCCTGGTGCTTTTGGATACCATCAGCAGGGCAGAAACATGATCAGGTAGAAAAGTGGCTGGGGAAGCGAGACTTGAAAAAGAAAGGGAAATGTGAGACAGCAGGGGAAGAGAAACGAGAGGGGAACAGAGAAGTGGGGTACGGCAAGGAAGCGACGAGCATGCTGCCACTGCAGCTCTCGGGCAGCCCGGGAGGGCCTTTCCTCCCTCCGTCCAGAGCACAACCCCCCAGCATCTGTTGCTGCTACCTCTGGGATGTCTGTAAGTCACAGACCCCGTGTGGACTCCCCTACTTTTTCCAACCCAGAAGTGCTCTGTAGTTCATTATCCAAAGGCCCACACAGAGGAAATTTTAAAATATTTGCCCCTTCTACCTGATTACCGCGCCCCAAAACAGTTACTGAGAGACAACTGGAGTGTTTGGATTATTAAAATACTTCTCTAGCAGGGGCCTATCATTAATTGATAAAAATTTAAGCTACATTGTACAGATACAAAATAGAGGGGTCGGGGGTGGGGGTGGTTGGTGAAGCAACTGCCTTCAGCTCAGGGGGTGATTTCTGGAGTCCCAGGATCGAGTCCCATGTCAGGCTCCCCACTCAGCGGGGAGTCTGCTTCTCTCTCTGACCCTCTCCCCTCTCCTGCTTTCTCTCTCTCTTTCTCTCTCAAACAAATACATAAAATCTTAAAAAAAAAAATTGAGGAGTAAGGGAAGGCACTTTTTGCACGCCAATATGAGGATTTCTTCTTTACGAACATGAACGCATCTTACCAAAACCAAAATAGGGGTCAAAGTGAGACTGAAGAGACGACGAGGGGGTGAGCACTGGCACCCCCACCCCACTGTACAGATGGCCAAGAGAGCTGGTGCAATGCCCAGGAAGCTGCAGTTCGTTTTCGGGAACTGGAACCCACAGCTCCTGAACTAAGAATTCAGGACGTCTGGCCACACCACAGTCTTTCACGAATGGGAAGGTAAGTGCTAAAGAAATCCCAAAGAGATGGCAACCAAAAGCAAATAATACTGCTCAGCCAGCAATCAAAGAGGGGGTTTTCTGAAGGCCAGGGCAGTCCCATGCGGTATCCCGGGCTAGCCTATTCTCTTGTGCCTCTAGCATACCCAATATATTCACTGGTGATTCAAATCAAAATGAGAGATGCCGAAGCTTATGAACGTCCCAAAGCCCACACGTCTGATCTCAAGGATCTACAAAGACCCACGAGCAAGCTAACCTCCTGGACCCCATAATCTTTTAGCTCTGTGCATATTATGATATTGCATGAAAGCTGAAGGGACCCTATGGGTTTGCTTGTAAAAGAAATGAGGACAAAGGCAGATCTGAAATCCTCAGCCTGAGCCCGGCACAATCCCCCACTGTTCCTTTCTTGTGCCCACCTAGCAGGATGAATGACTGGAATACTCCTGGAAAGAAGATGGATCAGTTGACTATGACTTGATAAAAAATTAGCAGGTAGATGGACACCCCGGCCCCTGAGAAGCCTAACTCCTGCCTGCAAGAGCCCACCCAACAGGCAGAAACAGAAATGCAATTAAATTAAGTCAGAAAACCCGCTACAGAAAATGCAATTACTCAAAGATACAAATAAATGTTCAAAGAAAATTGGCCCCTGACAGGGTTAGTCAAGCTTCTAAATCCAGCTGGAGGCAGGCAGCTCGGGCTAATTCGCCAAGGAGGAGAACTGCAAAGCTCTAAGCCCTCTGCATTAGGATGCTGGCTAGGCGGGCTTGGCGTTCGCCACGTGTCCCAGGACACCGACGGTGAGGGGCGATCTGGGGTGGCTGGTCAATGATGCAGGGCTCAAGGAAGCAGGACGTGGGCAGACCCACCGCGGATGGTGGACGTGGAAGGCTGAGCACCGGAAAAAGTGACAGACTGGTCTCTGACGTGGCAGAAAGACATCAGACCAAGGGAGCCCCATTTTCTCACCCCTCTTCATACAAGAAGCAACTGTAAGTGTCCCACCTCTCGCTGCAGCACCAGCTCCTTGGTGAAAAGTGTGGCTTCCTCACTGAAAGGCTCTCCCTCCTGCACCAAGCCTGGGAGGTTTCGGGCTCCTCTGGGGCATTCGATGCCTGTGTCAGGAGAGAAGGAGAATTTGTGATGAAAAGGGGCCCAGAAGGCCTAGTGCCCCTGACCCTGCCAACAGGGCAGAACTCTGAGCAGAATGCCAGCACATCCGAGATACAGTGCCCCAGAGGGAAAAACCAACACTGCCAGGGCAGCAGCAATGGAGACGGGCTCCCAGTCACAGCACCGGGGAATTAGCAAGAGGACCTGGGCAGTTCCAAATAAAGACGTGCAGGGAACACAGGCACACGCAGATGTGGGGTGCACCCCGTCTTGTGCTCCTCACTCCTCACGGCCCGATCGTCTCACTGCCTGAACCATCACTTCTAGAAATGGCTCTCTCACCTAAATTATACTGCTCTCCCCAGCCATTCTGCCTCCCGAGAGCCATTCCAGCGGACTCTTAGACATCTTCTCTTGACCATCTGACTTCCACGTCACATTCACGAGTGTTAACTCAGTGTCGTTTTTCTCTTCATAAGCTTCCCCCATTGTCCTCTGGCTATAGTCTGGACAACAGTACCATCAGTTTTTCATTCAGAATGAGAAACAGAAAGAAAACCAGAATACCAATGAAGTATTAGGTGTCTGGAACCAGACAGACCTGGATTCACATCCTAATTCTATCACTTATTTGCTTTGTGACCATAGCCAAGTTACTAAACCACTCAAAGCCTCAGCTGTCCTATTTGTAAAACTGGTAGAATATTGTATCTACCTCACTCGGTTGCTGTGTGAACCAGAGGAGATTATGCACATAAAACACGCAGTAGCATAATACCTGGCATATGGAGAGGTATGATACACTTTACCTCTTATTGTTTCACCATTATTATTAGTATAACCGCTTGTAGTAATCACCCATGCTCATAACCTCGGTTGTCTTTCACTCTATACCCGGCCTGTAAGATCCCTGAGGATCCCGTTCTTCACACTTCTTTATATCCGAGGACAGTCTTTTATACAACCCAGGTGCTCGCTAAGCGACTCACACTGTCTTTTCTTTCTCTTTGATTCAGGCATTCATTTTGCAAATGTATTTATCACTAACGGTGGTCACCGGAGACAGACCATGAAATATGTCACATTTTGACATCCGAGTTACTTATAAATATTTCCAAAAAATTCAGAGTGCAGCTGTAATTTTAATGCAAAAAGCTGAATGAGGCTAGAGACACAGTGAAAGGAAATGATCAAAGTATGGGGGAGGATACACAGAATGCCCAGGTCTCTGAAGCGGGGCTGGTCTCTCCTGCTGCAGCATCTGGCAGGACTGGGAGGTGCTAGGCCTCACGTATAAACAGCCTTAGGTGCAGGTAGAAGACATCTGGCACAGGGTGTCGAGGCGGCTGCAAACACCTACCAGGGAGCCTTTGGGCGAAGAGGGGCCACTGCTGCTGGGACAGAATATGTATCTCTTCTGGATGCAGCTAAGTGGCTGCTCGTGTTTCTGGCCACAGCACGGATTCAAGGTCATGAAGCTCAGAGGAAAGGGAATAGTTTATACCTTGGGTTTTCAGAAGCTCAAGAACAGAGGCTTCTCTCCAAGCCTCAAGGCCTCACAGAAGGAATACAGCACATCAAACGAAGCAGCAGAGAGGGAGAACAGCAGCAGGCCAGCAACCGCATCAGGCCAGCAGCCTGGGCTGGTGGCCGGGGCGATTCTCCTACCGAGTACACATGGGGCAGCCAAAGGCCCTGCCCAAGTGAACCATGGGCAAGAAGATCGCTACGGCTGCCTCATTCTGGGCACCTCAGTGCCAGGCTGCATGGGAGAAGTGGAACTGATTTTTGTAAAAGAGAATAATAAACTCGGAGCCAAAGAGCCTGAGATTAACCTTGAAGGGAGAGATGGGGCTAGAGTAAAATCGAATGCAAGACAGCCCATGATTTCTACAACATCTAGCCAAAAACTTTTCATTTTATATCTGCAAACTAAGCAAGAACAGAATTGTCATAGAGAAAAAATAAACAATTCTATTGAACTTTTTGGCCACATATCCACAGATAAAGCACTGCTGCAAAACAAGAATAAGGATAAAAAAAGTTTCCAGTTTGTTTCTGACCTTCAGCAGCCATTTGGGTGGGGCTGAGCTGGGTGCTGTTGGTGGGGTGGTTACGAACTGGGGACTAGAACTGGGAGGAAGCTGGGACAACTGACTGGGAAATAGGAACTGGGGGAAGGACTTTTCATAAAAAAGGCACAGAAGACTTCTGAGTTTCACTGATTCAGAAGATGTACCCATTCTACGCTGTTACCACGATCTTGGTTTTCAGAAATCTCAAGAATTCTAGAGATCCCAGTAGCTCTCTCTGAAACTGGGAGACCACAAAGTGAGTAAATCCAGAAAACAAGATGGCTCAACAAGCCCAGGGAGTTAAACAAATCAAGCTGAAATGGATTCAAAATGTCTTTCAGGAAAGAGACCTTTAGACCTGTGGTGACCCGAACCCAACCACTCTGGGCAGACTCAGAGGCAAAGGAGGGCCTTCCTGAGAGGCCCCTCCGCCTGCCAGCAGCTGAGCCTCAGCTCTTCAAGAGGGGGAAGCACAAGTAGGTGGTCTCCCTGCCCCTTTTTGAGTGGAAAAAAGTAAACACGTTGACGCACATTAGTTCCTGTCAGGCAGATAGGTAAAAGAAAGGCGAGGGAACAGAAAAGTTGCTTGAGAACAAGAGCATTATCTCTGCTTTTATCATTTACTTCCTTTTCTTCTGGGCTGTCTCTTACTTCTCTGTCTCCTCCACAGTAACCCCTTCTCAGTCAAAACTGTCACATCTCAGCTCAGGACAGATGGGGAGAGGTTGTATATTAAAAACACATCCAACGGGAGTGGGAACCTGGGTATGAGTGCTAAGGGGGAAGAAGAGGTGTAAAATGAGTATTTATTGAGTACCCTCTCTATATAAATAGACACAAGGCCTGAAATCACAAAGCTACTGAGTGGCCTATCGGAATCCTAGACTGCCAGATGCTAAAGCCGCCGAGAAAAAGTCCGGTTCTGGAGTTCAACAACACTGTAACTCGAGGGCGTTAGAGCCTATAATGGAGACCAGGCAGGAGTCCAGGGCCCGGGTCCTCCGTCTCTTGTCGAGCAGGTGAGCAGGGTCCGGGAGCCCAGGCCCAGCCGGGGCCTGGACGGAAAGGGGCGGGTGCTGGGCACTGGGGCCGCCACGGTAGCAGCTCCCACGCTCAGGAGCAGAGGAAGTGCTAGGTGGCGGGGGAAGGAGGGGACGCCGCACTAGGAAGGCCGCCAAGATGGGGCCTGAGCAGCGAGAGGCAGAACATACTTCTATATATCAAGAACTGTATAGCTGAGTGTTTTCAAACCTTTAATTTTATTATGACCCATATGTACGATTACATACGGGTCTATAACTTACATATAACGAAGTTTTCACAAAATAATGGCTAATCTTGACTACATGTGATATGCTCTGTATCTCTTCTGTTCTATTTCATTAAAGAGAAAAAAAGATGGTTATGACATTAAAACTCCAGTGGGTCAAGGCCCTCAGCTTGACACTGGTGTAGACTAACTAACGGGTGAAGACAGAAGCCTAGGAGGGCCCTGCTGGCCCTCTTACAGAGTTCAAAGGCTACACTGGGTGCTTATTTGTCAGCTTCTGGACTTGCTTTTGTGTCCCAAGGGATCAGGGAGCAGGGCAAGAAATACACTGTCCACTAAGAGAGGAAAGCAAACAACTGTTAACATTCCAAAGCCAGGACAGGGGCTGCTGCTGAACACCAGGTGAAGGAAGACACAGACTGTCGGCAGGAGGGGCTCCATGCAGCCCGCCTTCCCCAAGTGCCTGGCCACGAAGCCAGCCCAGTCCCCGCTGCACCTTTACTCAAACAAAGACCGCACTCCTGGGTTGGTGTCCCCTGGTGTGCTGCTCTATTACCAATAGGAGGAAGGAAGGGGAAGGGGAAGGAGAAGGGGAGGGAGAAGAGAAGGGAAGGGAGGGGGAAGGAGAAGAGGAAGGGAAGGGAAGGAGAGGAATACAGGAGGAGAGGGGAAGAGAAGAGAGGAGAAGAGAAGAGGAAGACAGAAGAGAGGAAAGGAGAGAAGAGGCGAGAAGAGAAGAGAAAAGAGGAGGAGAAGAGGAGAGGAAGAGAGGAGAAGCGAGAAGAGAAGAGGAGAAGAGAAGGAGAAAGAGAAAGAGAAGAAAAGAAAGGGGGAAAGAATTAGAGAAAACAGATCAAGGCCAAGAAAGTTGGGCTCTCAGAAAGCAAACGCCAGGCTGCAACTCAGCACAGGCTGACAGGCAGCCATGCGGAGCTCCCGGGACTGTAAATATGAAGTCAGAGATGACTGGAGTTCCAGAAGCTCTCCCCAGGCAGGTGAGAAAGTGCCCGTGATTCTGGATCGCGCACATGACCGAGAACGCACAGGCGCCGCAGTGCCTGCTGCCGGGGACGTATCGGCTCTGCTGGGCTTCGAAGGCCACAGGTGCAGGTTAACTGCCAACCCACCCGTGACACTTACAAGCCGTCCAAAAACCAAAAACAGCTTTTGTTTAAAAAATAAATTAGACATTAAAAAAATCCCAAACATTCTTACACATTTTCCTTCCCTCTGTGGAGTGTGCCAGAATGAAGAGATACCGTACCCTGTGGGGCTTTTTCAGTGGATGTTCAGGAAGGGCAGGTAAGACACACCCCTCCCTCCTAATCCATCCGGCTCCTTGACCTCTTTAAAGCCCTACAGACCTATTTGCCTACAGCTAAAACCCCATTATTTTTCATGTCTTTCTTATGCTTTCTGGGAAATGATGGTTGCCCAAGACGACTTAAGATAACAAAGAAGATGTGCCTGATTTTCCCGTGTGGTTCGGGAAGACAGAGTGCATCGCTAGCTATCAGCACATCACGGTGCTGATTTCTGCTCTGCCACGACGAAGTATGAAACCCTTCTGGGCCTCATGGCCTCTGTCTATAAGATAGAGGAACTCCAGGGGCGCCTGGGTGGCTCAGTGGGTTAAAGCCTCTGCCTTCGGCCCAGGTCATGATCTCAGGGTCCTGGGATTGAGCCCCGCATCGGGCTCTCTGCTCAGCAGGGAGCCTGCTTCCCCCTCTCTCTGCCTGCCTCTCTGCCTACTTGTGATCCCTCTCTCTCTGTCAAATAAATAAATAAAATTAAAAAAAAAAAAAAAAATTAAAAAAAAAAAAAAAAAAAAAGATAGAGGAACTCCAAAGTCTCCCCTGGCGATAAAATCCTACAATTTCGGCTATGCTTTTTTGAGATTCCTCACCAAGGCTTGACTCTTGGTAGTTCGGGGTGCCCCCTTTCAAATTTAAAATGCTGGGCTACAGAGCATTTTATTAAAGAGAAATTATACATTCAGAGACATTGACTAACTAGGTCAATTAACACAAACACTTTGGTCAGTCAGCTTTTGAACAAGTACAAATTCTTGTTAATGATACAATAATGGCTATATAGGAGATTCTACCGATGGCTGTGTGAAAGTCATATATTGCTCTGAATATTTTACATTGTATGTTGAGTTTTATGATAATTAAGCCTCTGGGCTCAAAGTGCGCTTGCTTTTTCCTACTGGGAGTTAAAGGGAAGTGTGGCAAATCTGCCTTGGCTGGAAGTGACAGCTTCCCAATGGCACTTTGTCCAACAAACAAGAGACCAGGCATTAACTAAAGGAAACAAAACTCTAGTGGAAACAATAACCAGTTGGAAGCATTAGTCCATGGTGCTTCATGTCGAGTGCCTTCACTACCGCCTCAGATGCTGCCGAGGGAAGGGCGCAGGAGGCTCGCAGACATGATCTTTGCCTCCTGCCTACTTAGGATACAGCAAAATGCCGCAGTTCACTCAGCGGACTTTCCCTTCCCTCCACTTCACACACACACACATCAGTGCCCACTCTGGGTTAGGCCCCGTGCTGGAAGCACAGCACTTGATGAAAAAGAGGTCTTTGTGCCAATAAAGCTTAATCACCAGCAAGAAAACGTTCTATTCCTCTACCATTGCGTAAGGCCTATAATTGGTGACTGAATTTACTATCAAGACTACAGGTTGCAGAATGCTACGAAATAACACGTGCTAAGTGGACTACATTCTACATTGACCCTGGCCTCTGTCCTCCCTCACCACAAACTGGGGACGGTGGTCAAAGCTGAAGGTGGGGACTGACAGGCGGCTGGCTGGGGGAGAGAGGGAGAGCTGCAGCTGCATGTGACTCGAGGTGGCCGATCTCTAGTCAGTCCTGGCAGAGGGCAAAGAGCTCTGTCCAAATAGAAATGGGAGGTAAGGGGTGAGCCAAAAAGATTCTCTTTCTGGAATATGCACCCAGCAGTGTGCAAAACATAAGCCCATCAGGAGCCAGAGGAAGGAGGCAGTAAGCAGAGGGGACCAACTGGCATCCACACTGGAGCACCACCGCCGGAGTCCCACTGTGGAGGGCCTGGGGCCACCGCAGAGCCACAGTCAGCCCCGGGTGCCAGGAGCTGGGACACTGGGCCTTACCTCGGACCCTGTCAGATTTTTCCGGGATGTTCCCAGAAATCTGCTTTCTCCCCTCACTGCTGCCATGAGCGAGCCTATACGACAACCTGGTATTTGCAACCCAAATAAAACTAAAACCGAATTGCTTCTCAGGTCGGGTACTGTGTCATTCGGATTCTATTCTTTTCAACACCCGATACACTGCTGAGTACACAGGGGGGGCACTGTAGATAGAGATCCTCGAGAAATCTTGAGTAAGTGAGTACTGCTGAAAATACTTCTGAAAAGAAGTAAATATACAGGAAAGGAAATGGCTAATGAACTGTCAGGGTTAATGTAGACATTATGCAAATACCAAGAGGGGCCGAAAGAATCCCTGACTCCGCACATCCCACTTTCCCACGGTTACATAACACTTCAAGGAAAAAAAGGCAAGCACAGCTACACCATTTACCCCACTGGTCTTCAGCTCGGCACACTTGGGAGTGCCGCCGAAATACAGAGAGGGAGAGGTCAGCACTGGCCAGCAGTGCCGGCGAGGCCTGAGGACGGAGCACAGCAGAGATGTTCGGTTTCCATGCAACAGAGGAGGGAAACCATCCCCACTTAGAACCCCATGTTCTGCTAGGAAGCTGTGTGGCCACAAGGAAGTGCAGAAAACTGGAGCACATTTCAAGGGAGCAGTGGAAAATGACTCTGGGGCGGGGAGGCCTGCCTTTAAAGGAAAGATAAAAGGTGCTAAATCTGTACGGTTCGGCTAAGCGGTGACTAAGAGGGTGACAAGATAACAATCTGCAAATATTTGAAAGGTGTAAACACGAGAAAGGAGGGAAAATGCTTAGCTGGAGAACGCGGGGTGTAATTATTAGGGGAAAGAAAAATCTGGACAAAATATCAGAAAAACTAAGCGTGGGGATGACTACTGGGTTATAAATAAGCTTCCCAATTGAAATGAAGATGCTGTTTTTTTTGACCCTAAAACTGAAACGTGGCGACTAAGCCCAACCCTCCGCTTAGGAGAAAGCAGCCCAGACCAGGGAGCTGGTATTTTATTTTCTACGTTTTGGGAACGATTTCTTGAATAATATTCAAATTTAAGTATCTCTGCTTTAAACACTACTCCCTGAAATTTTAGCACATTTTTTTGTTGATGGAACCAGACAAAATGGCTGTCCTGATGGAACTGCCAGAACAAACACTGGCTTTATCTGCTAGTATGTGCCACGTCCCTGGCTGCCAGCTAAGGTGGGGCTGGGTACAGAGCCAGGTGACAGACAGCTGGGAAAGGGATGGGAGACTACACCATCTCATGTAGCAGGACAGCTTCGTCCTTTGCCTTTAAGACCCTGGGTAAGAATTCTGTAAAAGTTTCCCAGATGGAAACTGTAGACACTTCTCCCTTCTTTTTAAATACACAGTCCCCTGGAGTAAACGTCAAGGACAAGGCAAGGCACAGAAAGAACACCAAAATAAGCTTCCTGTCACACTGACTGCACTCCAATACCTTTGCCTGAGTTCCTGCTGCTGCGGCTAGCCAATTTACAATTCACAGACTCTCAGCAGAGATTTTTTACCCCCAGATTCAATTAGTTCCATTTCTATACTTTCCCTTACCATCCTCCCCCGCCCACCAAAAAGCAAAACACAAATTTTAAAACCCCACTGTGTATGTATAGAGAATAAGGCACTTAAACTCTGTATATAGCCTAAAAGAAGTAACACTTTACTATGTCCAAGTCAATTTCAAAAATTCTTTGGTGTTAACCCCGTTTAGACAGCTATTTCTTCCCTAAGCATCAAGAACAAAATCCAGAACTCTTAAGCCAATGAATGGCACAAAACGCAGAGGCAGACAGGCCATCTGCCTAATTTTAAGGAATTTAGTTATCACCTGAATATACATATAAAACCAAATTAACAAACCACATTGTCAGTTCTCAGAAACGTAACACATCTCATGCACCAAAAGCTTGCTCTGAGTTCTCATAAGGTTTAAATCAGAATTAATTTGGAGACCTCAAATTGCAAATGTTGTCAGTGAATCTGCTAACAATTGAGAACTGTAAATCATCCCATTAGGGCCAGCTGGTCCTACATTTCCTAAAATGGCCCAAAGAGCAAGGCAAATGGCGGACCAGTTGGTTCCTAAGAGTTAGTTCTACATGATACGAGGCCTCGACTTGTATTAAAAGGGTCAGAAATGAAACAAGGATTCTGCGTGGTCTCATATTCTTTTTTCTCTCCCTCGCGCTCTGAACTGCTATGTTGTTACCTCAGGGGAGGCAGCATCTTGTGGGCCAATTTTGGAACATGTCCCTGCTAAAGCTCTTTCGGGGATCAGAATAAAGGGATAAAAGAAGAATGAAGGGATCCTAATTAAAGGGATCCAACTCCTCAGGTAATTGTAGTCAGGGCACCAGAACTGAGGAAGAGCAGAGACTGAAGCTGTTTTTAGTTCATAATTCCAATTGTTAAGGGTCGACTTTTATTGGGTTGTTCTGATTTGGTAATGTTCGATGCATTTGTTGAAAGACCAGGAGCTGAAGTTAATTGGGAAGAGAAGCAATATGACCCAGTCTTCATAATGCGATGGGCACTGCGGCTTCCCCTGAAGAAAGGAAGGGGGTGAAGGGGAGGCATCTACAGAAAGGAGGTACAGCAGTCCCTCCCCCAACCATCCATGGCTCCACTTTCAGTTACCCACGGTCCAGTGCAGTCCAGAAGCCGATGAGCCTATTTCCGACGTACTGTCAGAAGGCCAACAGTAGCTAACGCTATGTCACAGTGCCTGCGTCATTCCCCCTACTTCACCTTATCATGTAGGCATTTTATCATCTTGCATCATCACAAGAAACCTGAGCATAGTACAATAAGATATTCTGAGACCGCATTCACATAACTTTTATTACGGTATATTGTAATTGTTCAACTGTATTACTGCTGTAAATCTCTTATGGTGCCTGATTTATAAACTAAACTTTATCAAAGGTGTGTACATATAGGAAAAAACAGTATATATAGGGTTGGGGTCTATCCATGGTTTTCAGGCATCCAGTGGGGGTCTTGGGATGACTCCCCCATGGCTAAGGAGGGACTGCTGCACAGTGCTTGGCTTGAAACGTGTCTTAAGTTTCTCTGATACAAATCATGGGCATTATACCACTAGGACCGAGCTGCCTTCTCAGGCGTCGTCTCCAGCTGCTGTTGGCCTGTTAGTGGTGGATCCCACTCTACAACTGTGTGAGGTAAAGTACATGCCGGTTCTCTGTGCAGCCCCAGTATCTGGAACACAGTTGATACTCGATTACTGGTTTTGCTAAAGGAATGCCAGAGATGTTAAGCCTAGCAGAAACAGGTGCAACAAACCTGTTGGAACGATGTCCTATTCAGAACACTTGGTGAGTTCATAAGGAAATCTAGTAACTCTGTATTTCTAGGACTCTAAGGCGAGTGGGTGTTAAATGCTAAACCACTGCCCACTTCTAAGGAGGAGACAAGGAAGGGATGGCTTAGAGGCCTTCTGTTGAATTTCTGGCTGTAAGTCCAGCCAGGCAGTGTGCAGAATTGGCTTCACCAAACTTGATTTATCGTTGGCTTTAGACACCGAAGAATCATTCCCAAAAGCAAAAAGAAAAAAAAATTCAGATGGAGCTGGTGCAGCAGACCACAATGGGGCCAGCATCAGAATAACCTCTTATAATTCTCCCCATTGCAGAGAGGATCGGAAAACAAGGACTTTTAAAGGAAGGAAAACCTCCCACTGACTAACAAGACCGTTCCCTCCCTGTGGCATCCTAAGAGCACGGCCATAAACAATCTGGCCAGGCTGTCTCTGGGGGTGTCTGGGAAAGGGGGGGGG
>CM052887.1:73181195-73202011 GCA_028534135.1 Potos flavus | reverse complement strand
ATGTCCCTCTCCTATACGTGTGATCTTTCTTTCCCCTTTATTCCCACCTTCCCCACTCAAAACTTACACCCTGTAAGCTCTAAACTTGAAGTTTCCAGAGTTGCCATTCTTTGTTCCTTCCCACAATGGCTTCTCTCCACTCCCTGACAACATACCTGTGCTTTCATACTTCTTCTACAGAAAGCCTTCGCCCCTAGGATTTTGTACTCAGACTTTATCCTTCTACTGAACCTCCTCACTCACCAATCAAATAATCTCTTCTCCGTAGGAGCCCTACTGATCTCCGCACGGCACTCAACACCATCCTGTAGCACAACTCTTTCCTCCCTTGGCTTCTCCTGCCTGGTGTCCTAGCTCTCTGGGCTGCTCGTCTTGTCCCCTGCGGCTGCCCTCCCTGATGTCCTGGACCCCTCTCTTTTCCTGCTCTGCACTATCTCTGGGAAGGCTCACCCTTTTTCACGTTCTCCGTCACTGTGATCTTGCAGAACCCACAGACCCGATCCCAAATGGCTCACAGACACGTCCCCTTGGAGGTCTTGCCCATACCTCAAACTCAGGATGTCTAAAACCAAACTGCTCCTCCTCTCCTTCCCTTGTCCCCTCTTCCGGTTTCGGTACTACCATCCAGTCTAAAGACCTCACCTCTGATTTGTCCCTACTTTGTCCACATGACTCAGTGACTTCCACCTCTTGTCAATTCCAGGCATTTCACCTCCACAGCTGCTGTCCAGTCCACTGACTCCTCTCAACCGTCAACGTAACGCTGCTTGTTGAGGCTCATGTCACTTCTAGGCAAGAACCTTCTAGCTGCCTGCCTTCCATTTTGCCCTATACGGATCCTTCCTACACACAGCTACCAGGTCAATTTTCCTGAAGCAGAATATGCTGCTTAAAACTCTGCCAGTGGTCTCCTATATTTCACCTATTATAAAGTCAGAACTCCACAATCTTGACATTCTAGGCCTCCTAAAATCTGGCTCACTTCCTTGGGACCATATAAAACATCCATTACCCATATGACAGGACTTCCGATATGTGAAGACAGTACTTCTAGTTCCTCTCGTCCTCATGTCTTATTTTCTCCAGGCTAAACATTGCCAGGTCCTCGTAAGACTCGGGTTTTGATTTCCTACCCTTCTACTCATTCTCCTCTCGCAGGCCAGGCTGGATAATATGAAGGGTATCGTCAACAGGAAATACCTTTCTAGCTGACTTAATTAAAATTCTGACGGGAAGCTGGGGCACGTGCAATGGGGACATCCCTCCTAACGGGCAAGGTGCAAGGTGCTGCCTCTGCAGGACTGCCTGGGGGTGTGGCGTGGGGAGTCTGCGTCCCAGGCCTCCCTCCCTGTGCCACGGCAGATTCGCACTTCTACTCCCGCAGGATGCTGCAGCACTGCAGACAGCTCCCGAGTGCAGGAGGAATCCCTGGGCTGAGGGAGCAGGGAAGCCCTCAAGGGACTGTGTGGGAGAGGCGGAGCCCGTCCCGGGAAGGCGGCCTGCTGCCATGGCCTCCATTCCAGCCCACTTCCATTCTTGGTCTCTCAGCAGCAGCCCGGGGCACTGCAGAGACCCTGGTGGTGTTGTGACAAGCAGTCTATTCATTTCCTTCTCTCATTCACTGGGCTCTCGGGGATAAAAGGGAAGAGCAAATCCGAACCACTGCCTAGAATCCACTTTGCAGAATTCAGGGAAAGACTGTTCTACTGAAGTGATTATTTTCCCTGTTTGGGAGACCCAAGGGAAAGAACAGGATTTCTGCATCCTTTACTTTCCACTGATGCCACGTTGCAGAAACGACGATTTCAGTCATCACCGTGGCCGGTGGGACAGCGAAAGCACGGCTTGCACTTAATTGAGGCTTTTTAGCCCCTGTCACGTGCAGCAACAGGGCCCCAAAGCACCAGGATTTGAACTGTGACACTGGATACAAAGCTGCGGTTGAAAAGCAGGAGATAAGGGAGGACAGGGAGAGAGAAAACCAAGTACTAACAGACAAGCTTCCTGATTTTTTGCAGCCGAATGAGAGATAGTAACTGGTCTCATCAGGCTGAGCCTGTCTTCAAGGAAGAAGAAAGCTGCTCTAATGTGCTGCTTATTGCACAACTGAAGGACAGCCCAAGTCCCTGGACGAGAAGCCTGCCCGAAACCCTGATTAAGAAGGGCATGACAGGTGAGGAAGTGGCGGTGCAGTGTGCAGGGAGGGAGTGGGTGCGAAACATCCTGAACACAGCTCACAGGCAGGCGGCTTGCCCGACGAAGACTCCTGATGCCCATCACAACCAAGGGCACACGTGTACCTGTCTAGTGTGTGCACACTTGGGTGTGCTCACTCGCTCAAGGAAAGAGAGCGGCGGGGGGCAGCACGGGAGAAACCGCGGTGGCCGTCTCTGAGGGCTGAGCTCACGTGTCCGAGCCTAGGGCAGGAGACAGCATCTGTCCTAATGGGGCCCAGATCAGAAACTGCTACCTGTAGGGGGAAGGACACCAGGCCGTCCCTACCTACCAGCAACGCGCACACTATACTCAGTGGGAGTGTCCCATGTGGCAGAGACCAGAGACAGGAATGGGCGGAGTCCTCGGCACAGCATACATGAGAATACAGCTTCGTTCCAAGGCACAAGGAGAGAGGAGCCTTCCCTTCTGCCTCATGCCCTTGACATCGTGTCCAAAGTGCTAGGCTGTCTGCCAGTTCCCTTTTACCAACCTGAAAACTTCACTAGATGCTGGCGTGCCTGTGCCTTCTCACTCACTCGTGTTCCCCGCTCCTCTCTGCCACTCCCCAGCCCCACTCCCCACCGAGACCCGTCTAGCAGTTCACAAGCGGAAGGAGCCAGCCGCGCTGAAGGCTTTCAGACTGCTGTTACTGGCTCCTTGGGGGTGCTGGTGGTGGGGAAATCCCTCCCTCCCTCCACCTGCTCCCCCCGCCCCCCACCAGCAGGGCTTGCCCCCCTCACATCTTCCTACTGTGCCTTGTGCTGGGGTACCTGAGGCTTGTGAGGAGGCACCTAAATTAAAAGAAATATGTCAGGGTGAGCATCTCTGCAGGGAATTTTGTGGACCCTGGGAAACTGTACTTCGTGGTTGCCTGTTTTATGTAACTATATTTTTTCGTTTCCATAGTTTTTGTCATTCAAGTAACTGTAGGTCTTCTAAAAATATAAAGCAAAACGGACAGTTACGGATGCGGTTCTTTCTTTCTGGAGCCTTCCTCCAGAGTCTAGCAAGTGCCTAGATGTCCCCTGGCCCAGATGGATCCCTTGGGGTCAGGAGGCAATTAGATTTCCCTGCACAAGGAACTCTCCGGCTCTACAACTGTGGATGCAGGGGGGAAAGAAGAAGGCTCTTTCCATCTCACACAGCCATCCTAGGGAGGAGACACCAGCTCCTGAATGGCAAAGAGGACGGTTGTCAGCAAAAGGGTGGGGGAGCGAGGAGGCAAATTCCACAGCCTAACAGGCAAGAGAAAAACAAAAACAGAAAAGTGTTTCGTATGGAGGCTGTTTCCCTCAATGTCACTAAGCTGGAAAATCCTACATTCTGTAATTCACCCACCCTTAGCAGACAGCTGTTCATGCCTGAGTCAGGAGAAAAAGGTGAATGCTTTTGGAAGGGGAAGAAGGGATTTCTCCTAGCCAGCCTGGAACCACGAGGAGCTCAATCACCTAAATGATGTCACATTGTGGGCTGCCACAAAAGGTGGACTCACTTCTCTAGTAGAAAACCAACTTGCTCCCTATCCAGTGAAGGAGAGCACAATCAGACTGCAGCTCCAAAGTGAGCTGAGGCCGACCGCACAGAAAGAGAGCTGCACGCCCAATTCCTGCCTCCACGGAGAACAGGGTCAAAGGAGTATGGGAGAACCCCGAGGCACCAAGTTGGGTCCAAACCCCTGAAGTCACCTTGTGTACACTGTGGAGAGGGCCGGCACTTACATTTGGAGAGGGCCTTAGCATTCCTATTTCTATGTTACCGGAGTTCTGGCTGAGATGCTAGAATGTATTAATCTCTGTAGATGAGTGATGCGGTTTAAAATACTGCAGGGTTTGGCTGCCATTCCCTCCCCTGGGGTCTCAAAATAACTCCACACAAATCATTTCTGCTAAACACTCACTCAGGCAGCTCTTCCCTGCCAGAACACACACATCTTATGTAACCAAAAGAGCCGCGTAGCTTGCTGGAAGAGGAGGGCGCTCCCAGAGAGCGGTATTGCTCACGGCCCGAGAGGCTCTGCAGAGCTGGGCTCTAAACCCATCTCTGTCCCCGGCCAAACAGCGGGCACACAACTCAGGCTGGCTGCCGTGCCCGAGCTCCCCGAGCAGGAGAGCCCCCAAGGAGATGCAGGCGGTCAGATCTGGGAAGGTCATCCAGTTTGGGGCTGTCTCAGAGACAAGTGCAACCTGGATATTTAGTGACCATGTACTATGTAAAACGTCGACCCTGGTAGATTTTGGACAGTATGAGGAATGGGAAGAACATGGCCCCTCTCCTTTTAGAATCCACATAGTTCAGTGCAGATGACAGGCACCGATACAGACATGATACAAAGCTACAGGAGGGCCAGGAAGAGAGGCATTACACAACCCATGACCTTAGGTACCTTCAAAGCCTCCTCTCTTCCCGAATCTGAGGACTCTGTGACATGGACCTTGCCCTTGGCTTGGCTTCTTAAGCCTTCCTCCTGGTGCTTCCCCCACTTCTCCAAGCTTCTGCTTTCAGAGCCTCTTCTCTTGACCCTTCCTAAGCCTTGCAGCTTCATAGTGCTCTGTTCTTAGCTGCTTCCTTCTCTAAACCCAACTCCTAGGCAATTAAATTCACTCCCTCTGCTTCAAATTCCACTATTAGTGGGTGACTCTTAAAGTTTTAATCTCTAATTCTGACCTTCCTACTGAATTCATTTCGAGCTGCAAAAATCCATAGGCAACACTCATGGTATCAAACCTGCAAATGTTATTATTTACAAGCTAGAAACCAATCCTCTTTCTTCCCCATCCTTCATTATCAAGTAACCAACAAAATTCTATTAGATTAGGGGACGCCTGGGTGGCTCGGTTGGTTAAGCAGCTGCCTTCAGCTCAGGTCATGATCCCAGGGTCCTGGGATCGAGTCCCACATCAGGCTCCTTGCTCGGCAGGGAGCCTGCTTCTCCCTCTGCCTCTGCCTGCCATTCTGCCTGCTTGTGCTCTCTCTCTCTCTCTCTCTCTGAAAAATAAATAAATAAAATTAAAAAAAAAAAAAATTCTATTAGATTAGAACCCTCCTAGACAGTTCTCAGATCTGTTCTTTCCTCTTCATCCCCACCCTGCAGCCTCGTGCAGGCTCCTGTATCTCTTGAGAGGTCAGTGGCAATCATCTCCTACCCATATTTCCTGACTTGAGTTTGGATCCTCCCCAGTCTAACTCAGTCTTCACCTGTATCTCTTGGGAGGTCAGTGGCAATCATCTCCTACCCATATTTCCTGACTTGAGTTTGGATCCTCCCCAGTCTAACTAAGTCTTCACACTGTGGTAAAACCAACTGCTTCCAAATACATCCTGTAGTGAGAACGGAAAGACACTACATTTAACAACAAGATGAATCTCAAAGACAATAGGGTAAACTAATCTATGGAGAAAAAACCCAGAGTACTAGTTATCTTGGCGAGAATGGCCATGAGAGAGCATGCTGGGTGCTAGAAATATTCTGTATTTTGATGTAGGTGGAGGCTACATGACTTTGGGTTATATGCGTACTTTTATACACATAAAAATTAACGAAGTTGTATACTTAAGATGCGTGTACTTTACTATGTGATAGTCATAACTAAAATTTTTAAAAATGACAATGCATTACTCACCAATCATTGTTTCCTAGATCTTACCTTAAGAGTTCCTACGGGGGAAGAAAAAAAAAAAAAAGAGTTCCTAGGAGGGCAGGGAGGGGGGGAGGCTGTGGTCAAGGATGGGCTTGGGGAAGGGGCTAGTGTTTGTGAATCTAACGAAACTGTATGAAATCTGTACATACATTTATTTTCTTTTATTTATTTTTAGTTTTTCTTTTATTATTATTTTTTTACATTTATTTTCTGAAGATTAGACCGATAGCCTTCTTCAGATTCATATTTGCTAAGAACGGCTGTGATTCAAAGATGCCAACAACTTAACTCCGTGGTACAATTAAGCAAACTTGCAGACACAGGGCCCTTCAAAGACTGGGGTATCTGACTTTCCAAACTAGCCTTTAACCACTGTCCCTCTCTGAGCCAACAAATCGGCCACATTAACCTGTTTCCCCTTCTGAATAACAATGCTTTCTCAAGGCCTTCCCATTCCTTAGCTGGGCACACCCTTTTTTCTCTTCTCACGTCTGTGGCATTTTCTAGAGAGAAGGCCTGTAGTTTTCTAAGATGTGTAAAAAGGTCGAGGACCACCCCATACAGCAAGGAAACTGAGCTACAGGGTAAGGTGACATCTAAACAACTCAGAGCTGAATTCCAAAAAAATCATCTGTCTGGCAAAAGGTGGCTTGGTGCTGGGCGAAAGCTCAGTAAAGGCTGTAGAAGGAAGGAAAGAATGTGAGCACTTGAATTCACTGCCCCAGTGGTCCTGTGAAAATGATCGAGTGATGACAGTGGACACTTGGGCCTAACCAGGATATTTACTCACCAACGAGGTGAGGATACTGAAGATCTGCTTGCTTTCTATAAATCAGATGAGAAAACAAACACAAAAAGATTCAAATCGGCCAGAATCTGGGGTCAATGTTAAAACCTAATACTGAAAAGGGTTAACACCCAGTGTTCCACAGAAGATGGGGGTGGGGTGGGCGACATGGTTTAATACAAGCTCACGTATAAAGGATCTAGAACACACATGCAGACTTGGGAGAGAAACTCACACTGCCTAGCTTTCCCGGGTTTCCAGCCTAAAAGGAAAGCGAATGACGGCAAAGACACTTGGATATATCACTTACGCATTCACAGAATCACAACATTTTATAGCTGGAAAGAAGCTTACAAATGGTGAGCCCCAACTCTGTATTTTTACAGACAAGGGAACAGGAAACCAGAGAAGTTAAATGAAGTCAAACGAAGTTAAATGAGGTCACAGGCCAACTTAGTTATAAGGTACAGATAATAAGCCATATCTTTTGACAGGCAGTTCTTCCATTGTGTCCTATCAGTTCAGGCTGAACAAACACACTTCATCTCACTCAGATTGCCCAGTGCCCTGGTTTAGCCTATGGAATTCTGGGTTTAGAGGTCTCTCTTGAGTGGATAATCCGACAGGCTATACTGGGCTTTTAAAAAATTTATTGGGACATACTTGGTAGTATAGCTAGGCTTACACATAGTTTTCTGATATATATCAAGAGAACAGAGACTGATCACAAAGAAATGAGTAGAGCAACGACAGCTACTATAATAATTTGAGTGTTAACTTCTGTTGTGTCAGGCACCAGACAGTAAATTAATTTGCAGATTAACTAAGGCAGAGACAGGCTGAATACCTCGTCCTTGGCCATGGGGCTTATAAATCAAAGATCCAGAATTTGGGCCTATTCCTGTGTCTCTAGACCCACTCAACTGTCTTCCTCGAAAAGGAATCTATCACAGAATTCCTGAAGCTGGAGTTAAGTAAGACACCCTTGAGATTATCTTTGTTCACCACTCTCATTTTATATATGGGGAGTGGAGCCAGGATCAGACATTGAGTGTCCTCTTAAATCATTTCCTGTACACCACCTTCCGTGTGAGTGCAGGTTCTGCTTGCTTGGATCTGTGTTGTAGAAGACCAAGAACGAGCTCGACTCACCCCCTCTCCCCGGTTGAAGGCGCTCACAGTGACTGACTAGAGAGAGATGTGAACTCCACGATGACATTTTTCCTTAGGACACAGTGGTTGGGTAGGCTGACCGACAGATTACCAACCTACTGGGTCCCTATGGGGTCCCAGGTATTGACACTCCAGACGAAGCAACAGTTGCCAGGCAATGCAATGACAATGCAGTTACCAGGGTCCCGCGAGGGCAGAGGCAGCAGAGCATGCCGTGGGAACAGGGGGTAGGGGCGGACTTGTAGAGGGATTAACTTCGGCACTCTTATCTAACTTAAAGAATGAGTAACTGGCCAGGGGAACGTGCACCAAGGACCACTGCGGGGGTGGATTACTGATACTCCCAGTGCTTGAAGGGGCAGAAGGGTGCTGTGGCACTTGGGAGGACGAGCAAGAGCCAAGTGTACCCATGTGCCCTGGCAAGTCACTCGAGCTCCTTCTGAGAACCACAGCCCAGGTCAGGACATATGAGAGCGGATCTCTGGGAAAGCACAATATCGAATCTTCCTGCCACAACTCACTTCCGTGGCAGAAAAGGAGCCGGCTGAGTAAAACACAACTCACTGCTTCCTATGCATTCTTTGTCCCAACAAATTTTGTTGTAATTTCATAAAATCAAAACAGATAATAACAGATAATAACTATTCAAACACTCTGCATGTATAACTATGATGTAAACACAGCTTCTCATGTTATCGGATTTTTTAATTACAATTATGAACTATTTGAGGACCATTATCATAGCTTTTCTTCTTCCCTCTGTCAATGTCTAATCATCAAACCTCTGCAGAGAAATTCAAAGGAGGCTGAAAGAGTAAAAAGGGGCCTTTTTTAGGATTCATCCGCAGCTTCCAAAATTCGTCAGCTTCCTACTCTTATGGAGATGGCCTTTCCCAACATTACATACATGTATCAGGCAGCAGGGACTGCAGGTCTCTGTTACTGAGACAACTTTCAAAACCAAGAGTAGAGTGGGTTAAAGGGGGACAGAGATACTTGATTGACAGGAGGTCACAATTCGTTGGCAGAAGAATAAAGAACTTGTCTCAATGAAAGATCGGAATTGAAAAGCTTAAAATATTCTTTTAAAAAAAGAAACATTGTTCTGACATCCAAAGAGGACAAATCAAATTGGTCTCCTCCCTCAGTCTCTGAAAAGGAGAGGGAGGAAATGGTGGAGGAGTAAGTGCCAGTTCCATCCTTAATTAAGCTGTGTGACCTTGGCCAAGAAACAACTTTTTTGAGTCTTCATGTTTTCACTTGTTACATGGTGACAACTGCCCTCCCAACCTCACAGCACTATGTAATAAAGACAAAGAACGTGGAAACACTCTAGAAGGGACATACTATTACACAAACGGATACTTCTAGAAGATAATTGTCTTGATAAATACTAGCATATTTAACGATGGCCCAAACCACACTTAAAAACAGCCACACTGGTGATTAGAAATCAGATAACCCCAAAGACACCTGTTGGCCCTCTTGGAAATATTTTTAGGAAGTTTAGTTAATGCAGAGTAAACCATACCTAATATAAAAGGGTACACCGAGAAAAACTTAGTATAGATAAATATAATTGGAGCATACTTGCGATTCTAATGAGCATGGCAGGGGTAAGGATCAGCCAGGAGGGTCGGGAGGTGCACAGGAAGAAAGGGCCTGCATCTCCTAGATGCCAGGACTCATTTCTGACTGAGGTTTATGAAGCATGAAGAACAGACAACAGCTGGGAATTCAGGAAGAGAGTAAATCAAGCTGCTGTTATTCATGCTCCCGGAAAGCTACAGCACAGATAGCAACAAGTGATAGTTACATGAAAACAGAAATTACCTTCCTTACTGATTTTTTCCATTGTGATTTCAGCAAAAATTTTTCCGTCACTCCCATGCCTACCACTGTCTTGTGCACGATGCATCAGGGCAGCATGGCAGCAAGCTTTCTGGATGCCACTGTCAGTACACACTGGTCCAACTGAAAAGGATACTGTCGGCTCCTGAACCAGGGGGAGTTTTCAGTGCTCCCTCGGTTTCTACCTTTCGCCTTCTCCATCGCTGGTACCAAAGAGCAGAGCTCTCTGCGCAACATCCTCTACGAGCACTCGGAAAACTGTGGGAGTGGTCTACTGACACGCCCAGTGTTCCTGATGGCAGAGGGTGCTGTGGTGTTTCTGAGCGGAAGCTAAGATGCTCAACACTGCAATTCATGGGAAGTCCAGACAAGGAGGAACTACTCCACCCAAGATGCCACTGTGGCCCCCTGATGAGAAATATGCAACTCCAGTCTTCCCTCCCAGTACTCCCTCACTTGCTGTCCACACTCCTTTCAAGACGACGACTTGCTGCACCCTATTCATGTTTTGCATTTCACAGTTTCAAACCCATCCGCCCCAATCTCCTTGTTCAGGTCAGAACATAATGATTTTGGCCTAAGGCTGTTGAACAACTTAGAGAAAAATAGATCAAATAGAATGCAATCATCAGAATAAGCTATAAAGTAATTGTTGATTTGACTGGAGGTTCTAAGAAGGAAAATATGCTCCACTCCAAAGTTTTCTATAGACTCCAAGAGATCATAGTATCATTTGAACTGATGCTTAAAATAGTTTTGGCTCGGGACGCCTGGGTGGCTCAGTCGGTTAAGCCACTGCCTTCGGCCCGGGTCATGATCCCAAGGTCCTGGAATCGAGTCCCGCATCGGGCTCCTTGCTCAGTGGGGAGCCTGCTTCTCCCTCTGCCTTCTCCGTCTGCTGCTCCCCCTGCTTGTGCTCTCTCTCTCTCTGACAAATAAATAAATAAAATCTTAAAAAAAAATAAAAAAATAAAAAATAAAATAGCTATGGCTCTGAGTTGGAAGCAATCTGTTCAAAAAAGGTGAGTTAAGAAATGTGTTCTGTCAGAGTGCAGGCTATAGAGCTGAGGGTCCATGGGATGAAACCCATGCTTTATTATAAATACATCTGTTTGTGACCATGACAATGCCATCCTGTTTCTTTATGACTGTTTCCTCCTCTGTAAAACAAGAAGCTGAACAGTGTTCAGTACTTGCTCTGTAGAGGCTGTCAGAAGCTGCCTGCAGGACGGGCCTGATGAACACACTGGGCTTGATCCTTGTGACCCACACCAGAACCTGACGTTCCAGGGTTGACATCTGCTAGCCAGAACAATGTTAAGAAATAAAACTCACATATTAAAAACAATCAATAAACATAGGAAATCCGGGGATCCTTAAAGCCAGAAAATCCAGACAAGCCCCATTTACTCCTTGCCAACGGGCTTGTCTACACTTGATAAAGATTACTCTTTGCCATTTGGAGAAACCTGCTTTGCAGTTTTCTTCTTCATGGATGGTGGATACTTTTTGCCAAAGAGATCTGGGACCGCAGGAGTGGAAATGCAACAACTCTTTGCACATGTCAAGAGAAATATACACATATGTACAAAGAGGCTAGTTTTGTTCAGCCTCAACTAAGATCACATATTCTTTAGCAAACACTCCTCTGTTTGATTTGTAGTCAGCTTGCTTACACAGCACTATTTGGGTTTCAAGGCTTAATTTATTTGACTATATTCATTCCCTTTCCCCATCTTCCTTCCAGCACAGCAATTCCAAGTAGTGAGAGAATCCATCATACTCCTTTATGTAAAAAGTACTTTGGCTTTACGTTAGAATTCTCTGGAATTAGTTTTTCTTTGTAATAACAATGAGGAAAGGCATAAAGTGTGCCACCAATGCAGTTAATCCTACCTTTATACTCTCTTAATTTTTAAAAGTTATGCAAAATGATCTTACTATGCTCATAGGATCAGATCCCTGCAACTCACAGGTTACGTGCTGAGAAGGCACAGGCCGGTCAGCTATCTGGTGAGGGTCGGATGCCCTACGGTCTCCAAAGGGCAAGAGTGCAGCTGCAGGAGGGTGTTCTGGGTTAAATCTGTTTGTTGATTTCACCTAGCTTGATAAGATATACCTACCCTTTTTCTTCCGAGTAGGTCTCAGCAGCCTGGCAAAGGAGCAGACACTGGCATTTGTGTTGATTTATTTTGGTTGAGAATGGACCCACAGGAAATGGTAGAGAAGCTTGTTCCAACCCAGGGAATCTTTCTGCTTTCATAAGCCCATAAAGATACTAAAAATGAAGCATCAGAACAAACAGAAGCTGATGATGTCAATAGAAGAAAATGAGGCTGATTAGACAGTATCACGTGGTAAAAGTGGTATTTAAATTTTGGTTGTTTTGGTTTTAGGTTGTGCTTTTTTTTTCCTTTCTTGAAAATGAGTACTTTTTGCACGTGTTTGCTACAGTGGCAATCAAAGAATTTAATTTTATTTGCTTTGTTATCATCATAAGTTTTCTTCTATTCTCTTACTTCAGCTTGCTTTTTAAGCAGCTCAGAATGAAGACACCTGAATCTAGACCTTGTCATCATGTAGCTCCATTTGTAAAAAAGAGAAAAAATATTTGTAAGTAAACACCACTTGTAGCTAGTGTATGAAAAAAAAACCTGCCACTGATTGACTGTAACAAGATTATTTTAGAAGTATACTTTAGTAATATGTTAAAACTTCATGCTTTTTAATTACCTAATCCTGCAAAGCAGGTTAAGTATTTATTTCTCATTATCCACAAATTCAATAACTATCTGAATAAAATGCTGACTGTGGGAAACCTGGAGAGGGCCCACACGTGTGTGGGTTTACATGGTTCGAAAGGATGGGGATGCATTCAATGAATGCCTCTCTTGGCAGAAAGAAAGGAAGTCGACTCTTTACGGTTCGAGGCACCTCTGACAAGGACCTGTCTATGCCTCCGGAGTCCATCCCAAGACCTGTCGCCTCTTGGGATTCCCCTGAGCTCCAAGCCAGGATGTTCTTGGGCAGCTGGCAGCCTAGTATTGAGCCTCTCAGAGGTTGAGCCTTGGTTCCAATTTCACTGTAACACTGCAGCATCTGATACAATCCCTTAAAAGCTCTCAGAGTCTGGCCCTAATCTCCCTCCTAAAATACAACTCAGAGAAGTCGTGACTAGAGATGGCAACCTGGTCCATTTTGCTGCACAGATCAACATAGAAGGATCATGGTGAATACAGATTTAATTCTATTTTCTTAGCAAGGCATGCCCCTGGGGCTGCAGAGCATACCTGAACGGGATAAGCCCCTATAACCAGGCTGATAGGACTTCATTATTAATTCATCTTTATTTAACCTCAGCTGAGGCCTTAAAAAAAAAAGTTATGATGCTCAGCAAAACTTCTGTACCCCATCCCATTTCTAGATAGATGTGATATTTTCCTTCTTTTACTAGTGATCAGTGGCTCTTAATCAGGAGCTGTTATCATTTCCCAAAAGGAGTTTTAAAATACATGGGGAACACTTTTGTTTGCTGCAATGGCTAGGAGGGGAGCTGCTAATGGCATTTAGTGACAAAGACCCATGATCCTGATCTGGGTGGTCCCACACAGTAAACTTACTATCTGTCTTAGGTAAAGCCTATGCCTCCAGTATGGCTAGGAGTCAGTGATGAGGATCCATTCTAAAAAGTTGAGAAAAACAGGGTGTCTCAGCCAGTAGCTGTGATATTGGCCCAGATACTGCCACACGAGACTGGGAAAGGAAAAAGTGACAGAAGCAAAGGCACCGTTGGCCCTATCTTCCCCGTCAGTCAGCTCCAGAGCACAAATGAGCTAGAAGAGAAGGTCTATCTCTACTTCCCTCCCACCTGATGAAACTACAGGGTAGACTGCTAGGGGACGAGGGATGGGGGCAGTGAGGCACAACATGAACCAACTCTGCCACTGGCTGGCGTTTGCCAAGTACTGAGGATGAAGTGAAAATCTACACTCACAACATGACTGCCAGCTCAGCTTGTAAGATCTCCCCATCCCGGGGGAGCACTGTGGCTATCAGTCAGAATCTGTTCATTCGACAAATACTTACCACGCATCTACCCCATGCCAAGCAGAGCTGCCCATGTGGGGAATACACACCTTGTGGAGGGGTAGATGGGCCACACTTGCAGGCCACAGTAAAACCCTAGTTTTTCCTTTGAGTGAAATGGAGAGCCAGTGGGAGAAGGACAAAGAGCTACCTGTGCAGGCACGGCAGTGTCATCCGCCGGGGAACAACTCCACGCGGTTCCCCGGGACCGTGAAGACCTGGCCAGCACGCTGCGCGCGGCGGCTGGTGTGCAGATCCCGCTTCCCCCACTGCCGCCCGGAATAAAGGTGCAGGGCACGCGGCAGCGCCTGGGGAAGCTCTGGAGGGAGTCACCCCCACCTCCTCGCGAGCCCGTGGGCTGCTGCTATTACGATCACTACCGTTCTCGGATGGTGTTAAATTAGCCAATTTAACAACAACAACAACAACAAGCCCCACACAAATGTAGCTTCCAATGGCATATTCATTTTTATTAATTGGCTGATTTAACACCGCCTTAGATCTGCGAGAAGAGCGGCAATCAGTGAACATGCCAGCGTGCTGCCCGCTCTCTCTCCATCCCTGGCCCCTCAACTCTCATCTCCGGTCCTACTTCCTGTGTGTGCAGACACAAGCCAGGCGGCTGAGAAGTCCCTGGTTCTAGTCTGGCACTTAGGCCTGGTGGCTCTAGAATGCCGAGCCGCAGCTTCCGCTCCCCCCGTATGCGCTCCGCACGGACCTGAGGGGAGCCACGCCAGGCAACTGCTGCCGCAGGCCACCTGCCTCGTTCCCAGCGTGTAGCTCCACAGAGAAGCGGCAGGCACCCTGCTCACCTAAGACTGGATGAAATGAGATGAAACAGTCCCTCTAGAAGGATGTGTTCTATTTCTCCAGGAGCTTCACGCAGAGGCTTGACTCTCTGTGAGGAAGGAACCTGAACTCTGGTCCTAAAGGACTCTGTTACTAACTTGCTTGCCAACCCTGGCGCTCAAAGCGGTTCAGGGAAGTCCCCGCGCTGCCTCTCAGGGCTGCCATGCATGGCTGCGCCGCACAGGCCCTGCCTACTTCCAGGGCTGCCAAGCACACAGACAAGGGGTGTCAGCTTCCTTGCCCGTGGAAGAGATCAAAGTTCAAATGCATTATAGGGTCATTACACATACCGAACCAGAGAGGCTACTATTTATGAAGCATCTAACGATGTTGGGGGACTAGTAAGTGCCTACTAAAGTACGTCAGAGGAAAAAACCACTTCATCCGAAAGCCCTCTGCAGCAAGGACCGGCGTGATTTGGTAGGAAGGAAGCTGACAGGCAACCTGACTCTTGAATCCGGACTGGCCTTCACGCAAATTCTACCGGGGCCTGTGGGTCCACACAGGTCACCACGGATCATCACGCCCCCCCACCCAGCCTCCCACACGGAGCCCTGCAGCAGTGAAGAAGCAGTCAACACCTCCTGATCACAAGCATTAACTACCGTCATTATCCTCATCACACGGCCTTTAGTCTGAGAATCCTGAGCGATCCCGCCCTACAAGACATGCAACCTCTACCGTATAGCCAAGACTAGCAAGGACAAGCCCGTAATCCTGTTGCTGTTTAAAAGGTACATACCAAATGGAATAGAAACTACAGCTTTCCAAGGAACACGACGGTCAGAAACAGAGAATTTACGGGGTCAGATCCTCAGTCCCTGTTACAAATCAACACAATGGCAACTGTGGCATCAGAAGAATAAGATGAGGGGATGAGTTACAATTCATCAGAGGCACTGCACAGTGATATGGCCACTTAACCAGTGACCACCTGCCTAGGACCAGTGCCTCAGAAGGACCGGGCTCCACCAGGACAAGTCCCAGGCAGGCTGCCGAGGACCTCTGCTGCAGACACTGGCTAGTGTGTTACCGCTGCCTCCAAACGCGAGGCTGACTAGTCCCAACACTGTCACCTCTCTAGTCCCATGGCTCAGAAGTGGCAGGGACGACGTGGCAAGATACTTTTGAAGAAAAACTGTACTCAGACTGCCTTTCTTGGGGAGCTGGGAATAGAACTCTAGGAACATGCATTTTAGTTATTTGCAGTTCCCCTGGTCACAGAACAATGAGCAGCAGACTGGTAAACGCTAGTCTTCTGCACGGCTTCCCATATGGCATTTCCTTTTTTAGGGAAATGTTCTCTATTGACCTAAGACGCACTCTGAACTAGACAACATTCTAGGTGCTAGGTAGGTTTCCCTCCACGGTGGTGAATAAGGAGGAAAGAATCCCTGCTTTCATGGACCTTATATTCTGAGTGGAGGAAAAAGTTAGCAAACAAGCAAACTGTACAGGGTGACTGATGCTGAGTGACCTGCAGTGAAGTGAGGGAGATGGAGGGTGCCAGGGAGAAGACAGCAAAAAATACACACGTGCGCACACGCATACACACGTATCACCTAAGTGCCCAACCTGGAGTGCCCAGGGCGAGGATGATGAGATGTTTGTCCTAAACTGTGGTTTGTTTCTGTCCTTGGAACTCACCCGTAGGCCAGTAATAATCACTGGCAGACCAGGCGGCAGACCAGGCCACAGCCCTCAGGACTCTGTTGAGGCCCCAGGCCTTCCACAGACCTCCTCCTAACCACCTCTCCTCAACGAACTTGCATCCTGTAACCTCAGCCTTGCTCACTTCCCTGCTATCGTCTCCAACATGGACTTGTCACTACTTTGGATGCCATCTGATGTCTCCTCCACAGTTCTTCTGCACACAGCAGAGGAACTGAACCAAGTGGGGTGCCTGGGCTCTGGATTTCGGGAAGCACACAGTCCTGGAGGAAGGAAAGGGTAGTGGAGACCTGGCAGGTGATTACCGGATGAGAAGCATGCACCGCTCCCAGCACACATGGACCCCACCCCTGCTCCGGGCCAGGCACTGGGCTAAGGGTGGGGCATATGGCACATAGAAGAGATGAGCAAGGAACATACAGACATGTGCACTGAGAGTCAGGATGTTCAGCTGAGCTTTCTCTGAGGGCACATATGTGAGCCAGACTCCTGGGGGTGAAGGGGTGATGATGGAAGGAGGGAAGGGGCCAGACGCTGACCTGAGTGAGCAAAATGTGTACAGCCTCCGAGGCCCGCATGGCTCTTCTGGACACTTGAAGTTCCTCTGCTCAGGAAGAGGCCTGGTGCGGGTGGAGGGTGGCAAAGCTCCAAAGACGAATAGGGCTCAGATCACAGAGGGCCATAAATGCCCTATTCTGAAGGCAAAGAAACTACTGAGAAACAAGCAGGGGAATGACATGAGTAGGTGCACGTTTTAGAAAGGTCTCTCTGATATGGGGGAAGGCAGTCCAGGAGGCTCATGAGAATAGAAGCAGGAAGACTCACGGAGACTGGGATCCTATCCAGGAAGGAAGATTAGGATAAACTGATTCAATACACTAAGGATCCCTGATAATACGTCCAAGAAATGGGGTGGCTGTTGGTCCTTAAAAAGCTGGGTCTCAGAAGTTCACAAGGAGCCCTAAGTTTCTGCTCGACCACAAATTCCAAGGGCCAGGACCAAGGACAATAAAACAATAGGACTCGGCCCGTCTTCTATCCAGCTCTCTCTCTACTCAGTTTTCTGTTCTTAATCTCCTTTAAATTTACCAGTCCTATATTTTCAGGGCAGAGACAAGTTAATCCAAGTTCTTGAGGTCCTTTGCATCGGACTCGGAGATGGAACCAGGTCTCTCCTGGCTCTCAGAGCAGCCCGGGAGCGGGCTGAGAACACGACGGGGAGATCACTCACACACAACTGAGTTGGAGATTGGAGGAGAGGTCTAAGTGATTATTCATTTTTAATGTTTCTGACTATTTCCACATATTCAGTAGTTGCCATGCATTTCCTTAAAACAAAAAAAAAGAAAGAAAAATAAATCACCCAGACTTTCCTCTTAAACATGAATCTATAAGGTTAAAACAAAGAGAAGGGAGAACATGCCAGGGAGCAGGTCAAAATGTGCCACCCCAAGGAGAGTTTATTAGGAACTGTGTTTTCCTCTCTCCCATTCTTAAATCCTAGATCATATTTCACCAAAGTCGCCCCTGGAAGCCCGATCGTGGGCTGCCCCGACCCCGGCGGGGGGGTGAGGTCGGTTCCCACACTGACAGCCCCGGGCCGCACGGGCTGAGTGATAGGTGTACTCCCACAGCTCGCTGTCAAGATCAGGTGCAGCTCTCCATGGGAGCTGCCGGCACACATAGATCAGAGCCCTAACCAACAGAGATAAATGTCATAACCCCAGCCTCTGTCCATAAATATACGGCGGCAGGAACAACCTTAAACAGCCCACCGGGCCCAGAAGAGGCAGGATTTAGTGGATTTCCTCACTTGCTCATGTGCTGAAAGGCGCTTTTAGGAGGGTGTTAAATAGGCACGTTACGCAAGCTCATGGACCCAAAATAAAGAAGGCACTCTCGTTATGTGGACGTCGCCCACACGGAGAGGCTGCGCGTGCTCTTTCCAACAAGAAAGAAGAGAGACTTTCCAGAGCTGCTGCTCCAGAGCCAGTGTCCTTCAAACCAGTGCCAGCTGTGGTGGCAGAGGGCTGGGGAGGAGATTCTCAACCAAGCAGGCCCACCGCAGACACCACGGAAGCTGGTTTTCGGCGAGAGAGCCTGCTACCTCTTCTCTCGCCTGCCACCTGGCTCCTCCAGGACATTTACATTTCTTGAGCAGAACCGGTGGGCTCCTTCCCATGCAACGCCCTTCACGATGAAGGTGGTTAACGTCTAACCACCTCCCAGCATCTGCTCCTGCTTGTAAGTCCAGGCCATTAATCTGGCTTTTCACACAAAGCTCTGCTCCTAAACAAGCAACTGGCTCTTCTCTCCAAATCGGTGCAGCTCTCCAGCTCCCTAGAGAGGGATATATTAAGTATCAATCATGCGTATTATTTTACAATATAATTACTTTGTCAATTAATCCATAAGAAGTATTGCTCTCCAGATCCTAACTTCTGCCAACACAAACACAGCGCTCTTGGAGAGTGGTCACATGGATGGAGACTGGGCTTCCGGGGGAAGAGAGACAAAACTCAAGACGTAAGAGATTAGAGGATGAAATGAATCTCCCCAGGGTCTCTCGCAATCCCTTGCTTGAAGAGTCCAGGAGAGCCACTGTTTAATCACACAGAAGAAAGCCAGCAGCAATGAAGGAAAGACTGACAGTCTTACTTGAGTAGTAATAACAAAGGCTCCTGCTCGCAGGAGGTTCACGTGCTACATCGTGGGGGGAATCAACATACATATTTCCACAAATCAAACCTTCAGTACTGCAACGCCATACAAAAACCCCCGTCAGCTCCATGAAGGTGGGCTTTTGTCCTGTATTCTGCTGTGTCCCTGGAACACAGTGTACATTCAGTAAATACCTGTCAGAGAGGGAGGGAAGGAGGGGAGGGAGGGAGGGAGACAGGTTCTGCCAGATTCATTCCATGGGGAGGCACTCGTGCAGTTGCCCCCTGTAACTCCTTGTCTCCATCAGTCAGTCAATCCATCTTCGGCCACAAAACCAAGAGGTACTTACAAGACAGTGAATTTGAGAGTCAATCCAATTTCCTAAACCTAACTGTTGTCAATTTTTACATATTGCCTCAGAATAATCTAATTAAAATTAAGGAACAACATTTACTGTTTAAATTTTCTTTCCTTTCCCCTCTCCTTCCCTATGGTGGAGGAGGAACAGTGAAAAGGCTAAGATAAGAGCAGCAGCAGGAGAGCGCAGAGAAGGAAGTGATAATTGCCAAATTGGATAAGCAGCCTCTGAATAAATGAAAATTAACAAGACTTGCTTTCCAATAGCTTCAAATCTAAGTGAAAAGGATTCACCGATGGTAAGAGGAAAAAAATTTCATTTGATTCAAAGCATTTAAAACTTTTCCTTGATTTCTTTTACTATCCCCCAAACTATCATTGTGACAGTAAATTAAATAAAGGGCAGATTGAGAAAGTTAAAGGAGATTAAATGAGCAATCCCCTTAAAAGCACTGAGCACAGGCACTGGTTCACAAGCCAAGCAGAAGAAAGGTGTATTTCTAAGGAGGAAGAGAGAGAGAAAAAAAAGATTAGGGGCAGGAAAAAGAAGAGTAACTGTGATAAATGAAGAGGAAATGGGACTGAAACTACAAGAGATTGGAAGAAGAATCTCTCAATGAGAAGTGTATGTGGGTGGTAAAGTTGGAGGGAGGAAAAAGTTCGAGAGGGAAGACAACATTCTAGCACAGGGCCCTCTGCTCCTATCAGCAGACCTCAGTGGTGGAGGGAGGGGAAACTTGAGTGAGTCAATCACTTTTCTCACAGATGTTTTCTTCTTTTCTTACTTGTGTTATAATCACCCGTACTAGGAAAAAAAGGTCAAGATTGTATTGATAAAGACGTTTTACAGGCATCTACATAAATAAAAAATGTCCTAGTTAATTACTGGCCTCAAAATATTGGGTATCTGACACTTAAAATTTTGATAAGCAACTTCAGAACAAATCTGGATTGTTGTAGACTGTCATGTCAAAAATGAGTTAGTAACAAGGAAAGCTAAAGCGAACGGCCATAAAATCTAACATAGCTGTTTTCTTCCGTGCCTGACGGATCTGCTCAGGAATTTCCAGAGGCTGCAAAGGCTATGGGGTCTGAAAAATATAGGAAAGCTAAGAGTTCTTAATTTTTAGCCTAGAGCTAATAGTTTCTAAGTGAAGTTTGCTTTCTCTTGTTCCCTGAGCTTGTTCCATCAATTTGCACCCTCTGTGGCTGATGCCTACTCTTTGGAAATCAGTGATGATCTCTACTTATGTACAGTCCTGGTTCCTGGAGGCAGAATATACTCTCAAGAGAATCTTACAAATGCATGTTGGTGCCACAAATACAACTACAGAACAAAAATCCATGAGCATCTTGGAAATGATATCCAACAGAAATGAAGGTCAGAGCTGCTATATGATGAACTTGTATGTAAGACTATGCATCACTTTCTCACTCCCTATTTTCCACTGAAGAATGCATGGCTCCGGAAGTAGATGAAGTTTCCACTTACTCAACACATATTTACGGAGTGCCTACTACGTGCC
>CM052887.1:72996560-73180695 GCA_028534135.1 Potos flavus | reverse complement strand
CCATTTGCAATGACGTGGATGGAACTAGAGGGTATTATGCTAAGCAAAATAAGTCAACCAGAGAAAGACAATTATCATATGATCTCTCTGATATGAAGAATTCGAGAGGCAGGGTGGGGGGTTGTGGGGGGTGGGAGAGGGAAATGAAACAAGAGGGGATCAGGAAGGAGACAAACCATAAGAGACTCCTAAACTCATGGAACAAACCGAGGGTGGCTGGGGGGTAGGAGCGGGTAGGGATAGCGTGGCTGGGTTATGGACATTGAGGAGGGTATGTGCCATGGTAAGGGCTGTGAAATGTGTAAGCCTGGGGATTCACAGACATGTACCCTGGGGCAAATAATACATTATGTGTTAATTAAAAAAAAAAGTGGTATGCAAATTAGCAGCAATGCTATCACCTGGAACCTTGTCAGATACATCTCTGGCCCTGCTCCAGACCTACTGAACAGGTCTGAGAAACACTGTACTAGAACTCACTGGGGGTGATAAGCTTTCAAGCCACAGCCGGAAATGCCAGGGAGCCATCCTGTGACTCTGAGGGCCCAGTCTGTGCACAGCAACAAGTGGTCAGAACCCGCCAGTTTCTGTCCCGTGCTGACAACTGCAGGCCCAGGCCCTCCCAGAGAGCTTGGGCTCCAAGCTGCAAATCAAGAATTTCCACCCCAGCAAGACAATCTCCTTTCGAATGCAGGGAGAAGAGGAGGAGTGAGAGGGGAGGGGAGGGACAACTAAGCCTTTATCATCTATTCGGCATAAAACCAGGCTCACCAAATAACAAGGGATTGAAAAAACAAAGTGATAGAGCACTAAACACAGCTGGCAATTAACGCTGACAAAGGCTGAGGAAGCACCTTTTCCTTCTTTAGAGAATCTAACCCACACTTCACCCTGAGAAGGGGAGGGAGCTGGAAAGAAGGGGAAGGAGCTTGGTTTGGAAGCGGAATTTCTCTCAGGTCAAGTCCAAAACAAGGAAAGAGGACTTCTGAGCTACTGAATGTTTTTCTGTTTTGTTTTTTTCTTTTCCCTTTAAATTCAAGATTCCACACACAGGCACATGCTATAGATGAGATGCTTTTTTGCCCCCCAAAAACAAAACAACAACAGAAAGAAACCCACGCAGTTTTTTTGTTTGTTCTTAAATGCTGCTGGGAGAGTGATTCAGTTTCGTGTAACAGTTAAGGCTGCAAACTTAATTTCTCACTGCGTATAAGCGCATCTCATCTCCTTCCAAACATTAAGAGATTAAAATCCACCTCTTCTAAACGTGGCTCATTAAAGGCAATCTTCCTGCTAAGTATTGAACTTGAACTGCTTTGAAGCACAATGCAAATAAAGGTCAAACTATCTTACGTCCTTCTTAAAGATTTAGGGAAAACAAACTTCCATAAGGGCAGGAGGTGGAAGAACTGAATGATCACTGAGAACTTACTACTCAAAGTGATTCAAGAAAGAAGAGCTTCATTTATTTCCCAGCTCCATGTCTTATCATCTCCTCCCATCTCTTCACATTTGCATTGTTCATGTAAAATGAGTCAGGGAATGCAAAAGTTAAGGTTCTCATAGCAACTGTTAACAATCCCACACTGTACATAAGCAGTATTGGCAATTACTAATTGGGTAGTTGCTAAAGGTGAACCCTTAATATACCTCATGTGCGAAGTGGGCGAACCAGCATTCTAACAGAATTTTAAGCTTAAGTGTTTCTCAGCTTGTGTGTTTACATCATTAAAGTTACATCTGTAGCTTTAAAAAATGGGCAGGTGAAGACGAAAAACAAATTCCAGATAAAGCCAATGCTTAGCATAACAAATCTATAATCCCACCAAGAAGAGAATTAGGAATGTTAGACAGCTGGGCCATGTAAGGGCCCAGATCCTACATGAACACATGGGAGACATGTGAGCAAAGGGTGCATCCCAAACACGCAGCTTCCCTCCAGAGAAGCAGGTAAGGCAGTTCAACACAGCCTCAAGACCTCTCTCTGGTGCTGTCCCAGAAGCCCTCGGTCTTCATCTCATTAGGGTCCTAATTGCTCTTCTGAGAACTGGATCGATGGCACTAGCATTAGCCTTTGGCTAGCTCACCTTTGAGCTCAGGATACTTTAAAACTGAGGTCTGTCAACCAATTAGAGTGTTTATCTGATGAACTGAGAGAAGACAACCGGCTGTCTTTGAAGTTGTCATCTCCTCCTCGCACAGATCACATTTACGTCAAGGTGAAAACTTTATCAACTTATTTTACTGGTCGGCTGACTTGATTTCAAACCCAAAATGTAAGAGTAAGGAGAAGGGCTCGTAAGATTATGGCTTTTTAGGGCTCGAAAGAAAGTTAGCTGCCATTTAACAGACTCCCAGTCCGCAGAGCTAGGACTATATCCTGGAGTTAACAATAGTGGGGTAGAACCCATAAAAGTACAGGCCAATGGGAGTCAGAGAGGTGGGGGCAGACACCTGTGTGAACCTTGTTAACGGCCATACAGTAAGCAGTAAAGTCTGGATGAGAAACCAGGTCTTCCAATTCTTTGGCCAGTGAACTTTCTATTACCCACTTTCCTTTAAAGTCTTTCAAATTCACCTTTCACCTACTTTTTTCCCATATAATTAGGCTTCCAATCTCAACTCTACTAAGCCGAGTAATCTCCCACTGTACTGAAAGGTAATGATCCTGCTGAAGTCCCCTATAGGATCATGGAAAGCAGTGGGGGCAAAATGCTTGACTAAGATGTACAAATGCTAATAATGCTAGCATCATTATTGTGACATTTCTTGCTGTTATAAAATCAAGGCCATTCGCCAATGAATGAAAAAAAAAAACACCAGAGCCCAGGGAAGGTGAAAGAGACACAAGCAATTAGAACAAGTACACACACCAACACAGTTTTCATTTCAGTGAAAATTCAGGAAGACTTAAGACAGGGAGTGGATGTAGAAGAGCAAATATGGTAATAAGAATGTGAGAAGTTGAAAGCAAAGAGAAAAAGAGACTTTTAAAATTCTGTGCCATGAAACATGAGACAAGCAGTCAGGGTCCCTGAATAGCTGTCATGCTTTTTAGCTGGGATGTTGGGAAGCATCAGCCTCGAGATTCCTTCCTGTGGTGTCCCACAGCCTGCAGCAGCTTACAGAACTCACATAAATGTAGACTTCATCAAGAAATCACTGATAGCTGCAGCGCACCTTAAAAAACAGAGCCCCAACATACTTGGAGGTAGGTATACATGGATGAATCATTTTGCTTTAATCTGATCCGTTATTTACTGAAATCTCAAAGGAAGTAAGATTCTAAAGGCCCTACAGTTTCTAGGGGCAGCACGCACAACTCCAGATGGAAAGCATGCAGAGAAACGAGGTGTGCTCACACCCGGAAGCTTCCAGACGGGGCTACCACCTCAGACTCTCTTGCCCCTGGAAGCAGCGGAGCCTGACAGGGCCCCAAAGCTGTTATAATGGTAACTTTTGGACCACCAAGATCCAATGGCCTGATACTAGGCCTGAACTTTGAACACAACACTTGAAAGCAAATGGCACAGCCAGGATATACGGCCGTCACATCCCACCTTCCAAACTGGGGCAGCATCACGGTTGTTGCCAGGGAGCAAGTAAGGTGACCACACAAACTTTTTTTTTTTTTTTAAAGCATATTCTGTATGGAATGGAAGAAACTATTTTACGTTATTTTACAGATATGAGAAGCAATCTGGCAAAAATCTTCTGATTCTAAAAATACACTGATAGCAAATGGGGCAATATGTTAATTCAATGAAGGTAAATGGAAGATCTCTGTGCTGCTGTCTAATTTTTTTATAAATTTGGAACTATACCAAAAGTAAGTTATAGGAATTATTTTTTAAAAAATCCCAACAACTTCTGAGGCTTAAATGTTGGATATCCTGGGGCACTTAATCACTGTAATCATGCCATTGTGAAAGGTGCAGCAGATTGGTCCCGGGACACTTAGTGGGCATTTCCTCCGAGGAAAGCCCTTTCTACAATGTTAACATTTCACCCCCAGTTTCATGTATTAGCTCTCAAAACTGCTACTCAAGGGAGTCAGTTTAATCTTTTCATCTCCAAATTAGAAAGGTGGGCGCCTTGACGGTCAGCATGTATTCTGTCCCTCTAACCTGTTCTAAGCTATGGTTAAGTATCACCAGGACTAGGCTTTATTAGTAAAGCAGCTGAATAATTTATAAGGGTTGCACAGGACCCATTTGAAGTGCCAGAGCAGTAATAACTGGCTTAGGACTTTGCTTACTCAGGGCTAAAGTTTAATTTGTCCATAAACGCCCCAGCTCATAAACCCATCCCACAGGTCTGACCTGCCTGCCCCTCCACAATCCCATGGCTCAGCCATGCTCTCATCTTAGATGTGTTCCTATCGGCGTCATCTGGAGGGCCAAAATACAAATTCAAACTCCAAAACAACTAAAATCTCATGCCCCTATTACTACATTTCCTAAAGAGGGCCACTACCAATGTCCCCTTAACCTTCTTTGGGTCATCTCCGAAGGGTTGATTCCTGGCCAACAAGAGAAAAAATAGGCAGATGCAACAAAAGGAGGGAAGACTGGAGAAACAGAAGAGGTTAAGACCAGGGCAAGAGCAACTTCAACGTCAATGTGGGCAGGGCATTCTAAACGGCAGCACATACAGTATGATCAAGAACGTGTGCGTTGTTTATTTAGCAAGTTAATTACCTTTCCCCTAAGCCTCAGTTTTCTCATTTGTGAAATGGGGACTATGATATCCACCTAAAAGGGCTGTGGTAAGAATTAAATGAGTTAAACCACAGCATAAATATCCATTAAGGTAAACCTATTATTATTTGAGATTCAGACCTACAATGAACCCTAGAGAAACCTAATCCACTCCCTCAACTCAGTGAAAACACCCAAGGCCCAGAGAGGCTATGTGACTTATTCAAGGCTAAGTGACTTTGGGGACAGTTCTAAGTCTTAATCCAGCTCTCTGGACAGATACCCAGTTTGGTACTGTTTGCTATTTTAGTGCTGCTCTGGCTCTAGCACTTATTCTCTATGGGAACAGAGTTAGTTTGTTTTCTGAATTTTAAAATAAGCTAATAAGTGTTAGCCCAGAAACTTCAATGTTTGTTCATTCATTCACCCAAGAACTGTCCACTGAGCGTTAACTCTTGAGTCAGGCGATGTTTTAGGTGGTGTTACAGGGTCTCAGCAGCTAGAAGACAGACAAGGTCCCTGCCCGCAAGTATCCTGCATTCTGGTGATGCAATGAGTCAACAAAAAAGCAAATGAATACACTAGGTAATTCCAGATAATGACAAGTGCTATAAAGAAAAGAAAAAGTTGCGGCGCCTGGGTGGCTCCGTGGGTTAAAGCCTCTGCCTTCGGCTCAGGTCATGATCTCAGGGTCCTGGGATCGAGTCTCGCATCGGGCTCTCTGCTCAGCAGGGAGCCTGCTTCCCCCTCTCTCTCACTGCCTGCCTCTGCCTACTTGTGATCTCTCTCTCTCTGTCAAATAAATAAATAAAATCTTAAAAAAAAGAAAAGAAAAAGTTGACAAGAGAGAATGAGTGGAAGTCGGGAAGGCGGAAGTCTCTTCTTATGGAGGCCTCTGGTGCGGATTTTTCTGCAGTTTAATCTCTAGGAAGATGACTTTCTAACACTGGTTTCCGCATATGCATACATGCATATGCAAAAGTACATGTGATAAGAAGAAATTAGACAAAGTGGCATCACCCTCTAAAAATTTCACTCTGGCGCAATCATATCAGAAATAAACACGCTAGCCATTACGACTTTATCATAATAAACTTTTTCTGGTCTTCGGTCTTACCTCCCTGGCTCTGCTGGTGCAGACAGGCAGGTTAAGACAAAAGGACACCAGAGTAATCAAAACAAAGTTCACATCACTCTCTTTTAAGTGAAGTTCATTTCTCTACCCTCTGGGGGTTAGATGCTTAGCCCTTGGCATCTGTGCTATGGTGCCACGAAATTCCTGCCCCAGAACCAGTTGAGGGGATCAAAGAGCTATTATTAATGTCTCAGTTGAGGCCAACTGAGGGAGGGGATGGCGGCAGAGGCGGGCCACTCACCCCTGCATTCAGCCGCCCTCCTCCACAACGGGGCCATTGAGCAGGCGCCACAATGGATGGCTGAGAAGAAAGTCCGAAGGAAAGCGTACAGAGCCCCTCGCACAGACTCGGTCATTCATCACCAGGCAAGTGCCGATATCTGGGAACAGCAATCTCAATTTCTGCAAATCCTCCAACCTGCAACAGCTGCTAGTGACTCTGGTGGGCGGCTTTGCTGCTTACGCGAGTTTCCAATACCAAGCCCTGGACCGGATCCAAGCCGACATTCCTTAGGTTAGAGACACTCTGGCTGCAGCGAGCACCAACAATGGACTTCACAGCTTATAAAGCAGCTTACAAAGGGCTCCCGTGTATTTCAAAAAGCACTTCAGATAGCTGGTGAGAGAAGCTATCTTGCACAAACGCATTCAAGCAGTTTATTCCTAACCCACTTAATTCAAGGTTTCTGTCAGAAGCCGACGACATAGTGGAGGCAGGTGCCGAGTAGCCGAGAGGGCTGGATGGCGGGGCAGCTGGGGGAACGCAGGCAGCCCCAGGCTTCCCCTCTGGAGCCCCAGCTTGGGGGGGAGGGGAGGGGGACAGGGAGTGACTGGCAGCAACCAGCCCTTCACCTGGATAACACATGCAATGAAGACACGAAAGACAGTCTGTGGGATTCCTCGGCTCTTTAGTGAGCCGCTTGTCTCAACTGCTTCCACCGGCATCGTTCAGTGGCATTTCCAGATGCTGCTGAACCAACACTCTGAATGCCCTCGAGGTGCCTGCCACCATACAACCAAACGCACCTTCATCTGGCGGCACAGGCGACTCCAGTCTTAGCACTCCCAGGCTCCAGGGATCCACGCATCTCCCCCATGCTCTCTGTGCACGCCTTGTTAGGCACAGCTTAGTTCACGGAGAACAGTTTTGCCAGGTAAAGGGCACAGAGACTAAAAGAAGCTAAAGACTAAGAGAAAACACCGAGGCTCAAAGGCCCATGGATTTGAAGCCGGGAGCCCACCAAAGCCACTTGGGTATACAGCAAATAGTAAGTGTGCCGAACAGGGACCATCTCCATGGAAGAAAAGGGATAGAGGGTAGGTAAGAATTCTTTGTTAATTTCATCTTATTTGTGACCTTTGCAAAAGAACTTCACGAGTGCTTTTGTTTTTCGAAAAGGAACTAATGTAAAGCTGTGAAGGAGAATCATCTCTGAACTCTTACAGGTTTAAATGGAAGAACCCCTCACAGGACTATGGGCCCCTCACAAGACAACAGAGCCCATTTGGAGATCTGACTCCAATGTTTGTAGTGCTTTGTGTGGGTTTCTTGGAGAATACTGAATCAAGCAGATTTCCAGGTAAGAAATTATTACAAGATGAATGAACAGAATCAAAGAAAAATATATAGAGCTGTATCAGATGTGAAGTACGATTTGAAACTGGAAAAAAGTTACTAACCTCCCAGCACTCATTCCAATGGGTAAGACCTAACTGCTAAGGGAATAAAGAGTAAATATGATGTGGCAGTGTTTACTATGAGGCCATTCTCATAGCATGAAATGGGTCAACATGAAGAGTAGGTTTAAAATGCTATTAACTTTGTAATTTCTTTTATTATTGTCTGAAATGCCACATGGGCCAATGACACACCTTAATGGGATCAGGTTCTAAACTAACATATGTCTACTTGGATCACAAGCCTCAAATGAAACTCCTCATGTTTTGGTTATTCCAGCAGCTAATTTGCAGAACGAGGACTACATGAAGAGAAATCTTTAGTGAGAAGGTGGGGGGGGGTGGATAAAAACTGTTTATATCAGTTGGAGAATTTCTGCTTGCTTGCCCAGAATGCATAATTTCCATTGTGACTTCCTTGGATTTTTCATGTTTCAAAAGTCAGATTTCACCAAATGGAAGGGTCCCTGCGACAGAACTCAAGAGACCCAAAATTTTAGATCACAGAGAAACAGCACAATGGGCATGAACGCAGACCTATCTGCCCGAGCTCTGCCCTAATCTGCTGTCAGAAACCATCCAAACACTGGCTTAGGATAATTTCAGCACGCCTACGCCTAGGAAGGCTCCACTCCCAGGTCCATGATCCGTGGCTGGGCATTTCTCGTTTGGTTCTTGTGATCGAGATGCTGAGGTCACCATCCGCCAAGAGCGATAGTTCCCCCAAGAGGACTGACTGAACTTTCACTTAAGCAGCTCACCTCCCACCCAGTCTCGTGCACACTGATACTAGCGTATGTGCTGTCCTGCAGGTAATCTAAATGCTTCTTGTCAAAAATAAGCCCCTTGAAGGCATACAGCTTCCCTTTCTTCCCCATGCAGGCGCCATGCAGTAACAGATTTAATAAATAACCACTGATCAATCAACTATAAAAAAGAGTGATGGGAGCATGAATCCAAGCAAGAACAAGTACCCTTTACCATGTCTTCCGACCCACCGAACCGTGGAGGAGAAAATTCCCTCCTTTCTAATCAAGGCACATTGCCTCCCAGGAGCACAATGCGAAAGGGAAAGATGGCCACTCTACGCAATATGCCTATTTTGATACAAAGGTTTGGGTTGTCATTAGCACTTCCCAATCAGAGCACTCACAAATAGGTCTAAACTTGGAACAGAACAAAAAAAAAATCCCTATCAAACAATGAGAATCAAGAGTGGAAAAGAAACAGCAGTTTGCTGAAAGAGAGACGAAAATACATCAGGGCCCTAGAGGAGTTATTTCTGAATTCCCTGCACATACGACATCATTCATGAAGAAGGCAATGGTACAAATATAGCATAAATGTCGTCTGCTCTAGCTTGTAATTTAAAATGCAAATGCTAATGAGCGAACTGGTATATCAGTGGAGTTAATAACCGCATGCCTAGCACAGGGGCTGCATCCAAAACACACACAGAGAAGAGACAGACACCATGTTCCAATTTAAAAATAAAAACACCCAAATTAACCCTAGAAAAATCACTAGCAGATGTACAAGCTCAGGAAAAGGAGGCACACCAGGGCAGGGAAATGGGAACTTCTCCACCCGTTGTAGACTAAGTAGCCAATTTAAATAACTTCCTACATACAGTGAAGGTAAGCATGGGAGTTACTAGGGTTTATTCAGGACTACTATTGTAAAGCACAAGTATAATAAGGAAAAACTACAGAGAAAGCTTAGACCAAGTTTCTCCGAAGCCCACCTGGAAGCCTATAAGCCTACCTTGAAGGGAGCCTTATGTCCAAAAATCAAAAGCCACTGATGAGAGACGCAGACCTCATTTATTTCATCATAGGCAAAGGGTGGTTAAAAAACAAACAAACAAAAAAACAGAACAGCAATAAAAAAAACCTCCAAACGTAACAAGTCTGGATTAATGTGGTAATTTAAAAAAATGGGGAAAAGCTCTGACGAAAAAAATGACAGAGAATGCAGTTGTGTCTCAGGCGCCTTCCAGATATGAAAGGAACTTCTGTGAATTGTTTTTCCTCCTACAAGTTCTGTGCTTGGCAGCCCTACATCAGAAGCCGGGACCAATCCCACGGCACTGAGTCCGAGTGCAGGTCCTTGGGCTTCCTCAGAGCCACTCAGGCAGGAGACATGAGGACGTGCAACAAGTGGCCAGTGGCTCTATCCAGTTCCTTGAGTAGAAACCTGCGGTGCCCACTCAGGGGTGGCAGGAGGATGTGCTGGGGCCAGCTGCCCATACTGGGCAGCCAGTGTGTTCTAATTCTGTTAGTGTCATTCACTGAAATGTAATACAAAGGGCCAGGCTTAGACTGGCAAAGACAGCCCACCAGGTTGGGGAAGCCTCAGGAAAACTTTCTGAAAGGAATCCAAGGGGAGCAATGGTCTAGGGTTTGGGGGCAAAGATAGTTTTTCATGATGAGGAACTCTTTTTTTAAACCCAGTCATATCTCTGTTTGAAAGGGGGATGCGAGAGGTGGTTCCCATAGCAACCAGGATTAAGTCTTACAGGCAGTGTGCACTGTTCACCCTGGGGCTGCCCATTACCAGATTTCAAAGCATTTCCCTTTAATTTCAAATTACCACACCATTTACACTCCCTCTCCTGCATCCAAGTCCGCCATTTTCTACTATTAGTTTGGCCAAAAGGACACCCCACAGGGCAATGGTAGTGGTGAGTAGCCCGATCCTGGATGCTGCTGCTTGCCACCACTACTACTAAGTGGCTGCCAACAAATGCCAATAGGATGACAAGATGACAACGAAAAATCCACACTGAAATGTATTTTCCTGGAAAAGCCACAGGATGGAATTAGAAGTGAGGTATCTGGGCACAACCACAGACAGGTGCTGGTACTGGAAACACACCAGCAGAGAACAGTGATCGGATTTTTGCAAGCTTCCCATTCCCTACCTGCCATGCCCACGACCTGGAAGCCCAGATAACCTTTGACAGACTCAGAAAGAACCGTCAAGTGGGAGGGGGAGAAGAAGGAATAGAAGAAGAAACCCTGGTAGAAAAGCTCTTGGGTCTGACCCTTCTGTACCACTTGACTGGCTCTTATTGGCTCTACCTGATTCCTACCAGAGGTATTTTTTCCCTCATCTCAACAAACAAAACAAAACAAAACCAAAAAAAAAAAAACCCCAAACCAAACCAAAACCAAACCCTCAAAAGCATCAAGAGTAAAAAGCAAGGAGAAGGCAGGAGCCCAAGGACTTGGGAGGAAAGGATTTTCTCTTCATTCTGACCCATCCATCCAGAGGGAATGAATGGGCCCATCCTGTAACGGCTGAGGAGAAATCAACATCTTTCTTCCCTTGGCACAGAAAACCCAACCAAGACGGTAAGGAGCACCCCAGTTAGGAGGCTGGGCCCCTCAGCAGTCTGATGGGCCCCAGAGAAGGCGCCGCCGCTGCCACCACGCTTCCCTTCAGCTGCAGGGCCCACTCGGGCCTTGCCGTCTCCCTCACCACCAGGTCCCAGCATTACGCCAAGATGAGCGGCCGGTCTGATGGAAATAATTAACCGGGAAGCAGGAGAGCAAGAATTCATCTTTAAGTGTTTTAGCTCCAAGGTCTATGACTGCCATTAAACCATGCTGAACAAATCTTATTTTTATTGACGTCTTTACTTATTACTCCACCCCAAAATAAATGGCTCCCGAGCAGATCAAATCCCTGCTGCTGGACCCTGAAATACTCCAGTACATCCTGGGAGTCCCCTTTGATTCCTACTACTATTCCTCAGGTCAAGGCATTTTGAGGTCTCCTATCATCCTGGTCACTCTCCTCTGATCCCTGTGCAGTTTGCTGATCTCCTTCCCAAAAGGGTGGTCCCCGGAGAGAAGATCACCGCCCTGCCCCGGGCTGGACCAGCACTCAACGCCACCCCTCTCCAGATGCTATACTGCTGGCTTAGAAACAAGGATGGCCTTAGCCTTTTGGACAGTTATCACAATACACAGTTACTGTTTTATAAAAATCGGAGTTTTCATTCATGTGGTTTTAAAGGCATGTTTCTCTTACTCTTAGCTTTCTTAAAAATGTATTTTGTTTTTTCATGTCTAAGCATTCTTTACCTCAGTAGACACAACTACTTTGCTTGAAGCCTGGACCTTAGGTATTTCTAAATTCCTAGCAGAGTATCCAGTGGAAATAAATTATTAAATAGCCATGCCACTGGATGACCCACAAACATGATGAGGCTCATTCTGGGGATGATTCATGATCGAAAGATGGGAGATAATCAGGCTATCTTCGTAGGCCTGCACTTTCATCCACGTGATGTGACCCGGGGTGGCAGTACACGTGGAGATGGCAGCGGAAGGCAGGGCACTGCACGCTCAGCGGCAGAAGAGCAGAGAAGGAGATTTACATGCCCGAACAAAGGCAGAGAAAGAGGAAAATGATTGATGAGTGCATCCATTTCTTTTAGGCTACTCTTCCTGAGAACTAATGATACCGGCTAAATTGTTTTGCCTAGATGAATCATACCTAGCCTGCCAAAAGAAAATGTTCCCGATCTTGGATGCTCAAATGCCACCTCCATTGTGAAGTCTTTGCCATTCCCCAATTAATTGTTCTTTCTTCTGAACTCCCATGGTATGTTGCTTATACTTTTCATAACTCCTTTTTATTTTTCTTTGTTCAAGTTTTTCATACGGCTGTCTACACTACTAGGCTAAAAGCTACTCAAGAAAGCAGAAACTATCATACTAATTTATGCATCACCCACAATCTACCTATCAAAGACTGCTTTTTCTTATAGTGGACTTGCAAAATCTTGGCCTCATTAAAAAAGCCTCCCCCAACCTGTTTATTGTGCTCATGCTTTCCTAATGAGTGATCCTCCAGGACCTCCTAACATGAATGTAATTCATAAAATTTGTATAATGGTTATCTTTAAAAGTGAAAAACTAGAGCTGCTCCAGAAAAGTCTCATGTCAAGCTGCCCATTTCTGGTAATGGGACCCAACTGAAAGCAAATAGGTGGTGGAGACGGAATCAAACTGGCAAGTCCCAAGAGAAAGAATACCCCACTTTACAAATACCCATTAAGTTGCAATTCAATTAAAGCATCTGAAAGGAATTCATAAGTATCAGCAGACCCTGTAATTGCTTAATTAAGGATAGAAGCCCAGCAAACACAACCACATAACTGCCTGATTCATTAGCACCTCGTGATAGCAGAATGGGATTTCTCACTTAAACATACATTGGCTTTAATTATGTAATTTGGTTAGGCATTGGTAATCAATGGGGATCCACCATTTCTAGGGCCAGGAGATGGGGAGGATATTCCTGTTCACCTTCCCTCTCCTCTCTCATTAGAAGTTTTTGGGCTATTGAAACAGGCAGTTGATATTTCTACTAGGACTAGTTGGAGAAGAGGTGTTAAAAACGAAGAAGGACATGAGATATTTTCCTCAAAGGCATTCGGGTAGAAGGACACACAGCCGAACTTTTAGCTTACCCATCATGCAAACGACCACCATCAAAACCTACCAAACCCTAGATCCCTAGAACCTTTTCCTCATTGTGTCCCTTGTCATAATGAAGCTCCAGTGGGGGAGTTGTAATCAAAGAGACAGAGGAAAAAATTGAAAAAAATGCCAAAGGGCAGGCGAAGGGAAGTCTCATTTTCTAGTCTTGTTTCATATGACTAGGTAACTGGTTAATTAGAAGTCACCTGCTGTGATCTACATGGGAACCCCCTGCCGGGTGGCTGCTGCCTTCTAGGTGATTTGTACCGTGGGATCCAACCAAGATGACTGACATCCACTCCCCCACACTCCGAACCTGCCTCAGTCCCTCATTCCTCATCCATACTGCTGTCCTAGCCTGAGGAACATGGAAATGCAAATGGGGTGGGCTCAGTGACTTAGCAGAAGACATCGAACAACTGATATGAGACTACTTAGATTACTTTGCGCTGAAACCTCAAATTATTATTCTCTTCCAATTCAGGCAGCTGGTTCCCAGGAAAACTTGATCCCTGCCTCTGCACAGTCAACAGGACTACCTTCTGAACTATGCCCTTAGCATGACCCAGACACCCGAGCGCTAAGACAACAAGGAAATGCATTGTGAAGGTCATACACCGCACCAGGACACACACTCCATGCCCGGTAGTGCTGTTAAATAAAGATATGAACCAAAGGCCAAGTGATATGCAAATATGTGCACCTCAGTATCCCTTTAGACAAGAAACTAAAATGTGAAACACGTGACAAGTGAAAATAAGTGAAAAATAAAGATTAGGGGTAAACTGTTTTGTTTTAATGGGAGGAAAAGCATGGGGCACACTAACCACTAGATGAGGAGAAAGGCTGCTTTCAAACAAATGTGGGCGGCCCGGGGCGCTCGGCTTCCCTGTGAGCTCGGGACAAGCCCCGGCTGTGACTGCCTCTACGGCTGAAACAAGTCTGCACAGGAGGAGGCCACAGCGGCGGGCAGAGGGACCGTCAACAGTCTCCGTTCTGATACTGTAAGGTCACCTGCTCACCGACCAAACCTAAGCCAGGTGCTCAAAGGACTAAAGGGCGAGAGCGTCGGGAGGCACTGACCTGTCACTACAGCTGACTTCGCCCAGCCCCACCTGCTATCCCATCTGACCGGGCAATCGTTCCACATACAGGGGTGCAGGAACCGTGAGAGAGGCCAGCTGGCTCGGGCCAAATGCCACTCCCTATCAAGCTGTGGGGCCGTCTGCCCAAAAAAGGCCACATAAAAATGGAAAGTGTCCACCCCACCTTCAAGTCCAGAGGGCTCTCCGAAAGGCTGGGATTAATGAGAGCAGCACATACGGGATTGCTGAACAATTATCTTGACTTTCCCCTTGAGAATCACAGCCCAAACTCCCTCCTGGCTGCGGAGAGGCATCATTTCCAGCAGAATGCCATTTGTGCACGATGTAGAGGACGCCCACAGATACGGGCAAAGCTGGGCCATGCGGGTCACTGTCCAGGCGAACCACCCCCAATGTGAATACCGTGCCTGTGTCTATGCTCACGTTCAGTGTTCGTTGTGGCTGGTCTCAGAAGACCCAGGGGCCCCCCTCTAAGGGTACTCCCTCCGTCCTGTTCTCTAGCCATCTCGTTCCTGCTGTCCCCTTTAGCTCATCGCTCTGTCAATCAAGTCCTTGCAGCCTTTCTTCGTTTCTTCTCCTCAGGATTCAGACCAGTGCTTCTCATGTTCCCTATGACACTTTCTCACTCCATCTTTTTTATATCCTCATTTGCCAAGATTTTGTTGAGTTCTACAATCTGTAATTGGTATTATGAAAACAACAGGTATACCGAAGAGCGTTTCCAACTCAATGCCACGTTCTGCTGCAATCTTAAGAATTGCAGTTACACAAGTACTCAAGTTGCTGACATCCTTAGAATGTTACTGTGACCCCTTAGTTCTCACTTTTATGCCTTCCTTTTGCATTCTGTTACAATTTTGTGACAAGCACTCTATTTTTGATTCTGTTCCTCATTTCCCACATTTACACCCTGATCGCCTGTAATCTGCCTTTAGCTTAATCAACTCTGATGAAATTGCACTGACAAAGGTCATCTGTGACTTACTAATTGATAAACAGTATAAAATCACTTCCTAGTTTTTACCAACTTGATATTTTAGGTAAAATCTGACACTGCCAACTCCTTGGACTTCTTTCCTCTCTTGGCTTCCCGAACATTACTTGCAGGGTTCTCCACCTAATCCTCCGACCACCAATTATCTGTTCCTAAAACCTATTCTATTCTAAAAGCCCTTGCTGGTGGATATCCTAGTCTGCCCAAACACTCAAACCTTGGGCGAGTTACTTGCCCTCCTACATTCAACGTTACCCCCATTTCTGAACAAAAAATCTAATCATCCCCTGAATCATCAAGTCTTCCTCCTAAATATTTTTCCAACCTCTCCTCTTCTTTACTGCCAGATTTTAGGCCTCTAATCCTCTTGCTTCTGTAACTGCTTTCTCTGCCTCCAGCCTCGTTTACTCCAATATATTCACCAAAATAAACTTTCTTAACACAAGTGCAAGCATGTCGTTCTCTTGCTCAATACCCTGAGCGACTCTGAGAGTGCACGGTACATCCCGTGTGCATTTCCAGCCTCATCCCATACCAACCCCTCACTCCTTATACCCCCCCAATACTTCAGGAGTAAAAAAACTTCCTTAAAGTCACCTGCTTGTGCAGAGTAGAGCCGTGATTCAAACTGAGGTCTGCGTGCTCTTACAACTTTTCTCTGTCCTGTATCCTTTCCAGGTTTCTAAAGAAATCAGAAGATGCAGAATCTAACCGCATATAGTATGGCAGGAGAAAGACGTAAAAGCTTATATTTTATCATGTATTTGCTTTGGTAATCTACCTTTCAGAACAGAAGTTAACTCGGGCACCGTCTTTAGAATTGCTAAGCTTAGAATAATGCCAAGTCCACACAGGAACTGGCTGCTGTGGAGGTGAGTGACCAGGGTGCATTGTGTCTGAGCCTCAGTGGGCTGGAAACTGCCCTTAGGCAACACATATTCTACTCTCCATAGACAGTGGAACAAGGCCTTTCTGGCCGTTGGCTGAAGTCCCGAACAGTCAAGCAAGACAAATGCTCCATGGGAAAGAAAGTACGACCAGAAGGGTTCTGCAGGAAAACTCCAGCCAGGATGGGTCTGAGCTCTGAGCTGGTTCCATTCAGGTAGTTTTGAATTTAGAAGCCAGACCGTCAATGTTTTCTTTCCCCTATAGACCGGTGGCCAAGTTTCCCAGAAAGAATAATACTTTTTCTCTTGTTTACCTCTGAAATAAAGCTCCACACTATGGAGAGGATGCTTTTGTTTTGTAGATAGAGAACAAAGGAGAGGTTGTTACTTCAAACTCTGTAACAACAGGAATTCACTGATAAGAAACTTCTCTGCTCCGGAAATCTTCAGTAAGGGGCACAAATGGCCTCTGTCACACACTGCCATGCTACCCCTCAGTTTACTACAACTCACCGAAGTACAGCCCTCCAGTAAGGTATGGATTTGTTTGGCCCTTCCTTTCCACAGCTGCCCCTGAGCTTCATGTCATACTTCAGTCAGTCCCCTCGGAGAGCCTGCGGAGCTGTGCAGTGATGGTTAACTTCTTCAGAGTGTGAGAGAGAGCCTCAGCCAGAAGTGGTGGGCCGGAAGCAGCAGAGAATGTCACGGCCGTGTGTTCAGTGAGTGATTTACCCCACATAACAACCCATTTAGTTAGGGCCTGAGGGAGACCCTTATCCAGAGAAGAAACTATCGGTGCCTTCTAGGAAAAGGAGGCCGAGGCAATCTGGCAGGGGACAGCAAGCATGGCTCCCATTTCTCTTCCCCCATGGCAAATTCTATTCAAGAATCCCAACAGAAGGAGTGCTGAGGGAGCAGGGTGTCAGCAGAAAAGGCAATGCGCACCGGGAGAACACAGTGGAATATGTATATCCTTTGTGAGTGAGTGAATGTTTGTGTGTATAGGGGTGGGGTGTGGAGCGTTGAAGTAAAATGACACTTTCTCTCAAAGACCACAGTCTCTGTGAAGTACTGACTAGAAATAAGTAACTTTATCATCAGCCATGAGGGAAGAAATAAAGCAGTCTGCTCTTTGAATGCATAAATGTAAATTGCTCAAAGAACACAGTTCATACACAGTCTTGCTGGCTTGTGAAATGTTAAGCTACTAGAAAAGATAGGACAAGAAAGATGCGCGTTCCGTCAGCAAAGAAAGGGTGGCTTGCCCTAGCACGTCAAGCTTAGTGCAACAGAGAAATACTACAGATGCAGGAGCTTGGGAAGGTAATGTCATGTTTGACGTTTCACAAAGGATTTGGATCCTAATGACAGCTGAAAAGAATAAAAGAGAGACAAACGGCACTGCCTAGGGAGACATAAGGGAAGGGTGTCTCAGCTCCTCGGTGGACTACCCATGACTAATGTGGCAGGGGTGGTCTATCCCAAATGGGAAATATCGACTGTGAGAATTCCATCATTAGCATTTTTCTTTGTCTGGAATTCCCTTCACTCAGGCTGTGAAAAGATACCTGTTGTCTTTCAAGCTGCTCTACTCAAATGCCCTGTGGTTGGTAGAAATGAGGAGGAGGAAGAGGGCCCAGTGTTGGGTCTGCAGTGACAGAGGGATCAAATCTAGCAATTTTGTGTTCACATCTCAATTAGACACTAAACCATCTAGATTGGTTCGAAGTCCCATCTAAAACACAAGGGAAAGGAGGGCATGTGACCTCCAGGCATGACCTCTGAGCTCTGGGAAGAATTATCTGAACATATAACACACAAGACTTACCTGCAAGCAAGAAGGTGATAAGGCAAGTTTCCTTTGGCAAATACAGCTTGAGACGAGAACCACTGAAGACATATTCCACCACAGCTTCAGAACGACCTGCCCGCTGCAGGAAGGGCAGAAACTGCTTTGCTTTTTGGGTATCCTGGTGGATGAAAGAAAAGAATCGTTAGAAAAAAAGTAATGAAATCTAAGCAAATGATTCTCTCTGTTCTAGGGCAAAAAGTCTGGCAGACCATAGAAAGCTTGGCACATAACTGCAGAAAAACAGATAATCCTGAAACTATGACATAGGCAAGATAGCCCTGTGACTTTCACAGAAGAGACAGAGCTAATCTGAAATTTCCAGAACATTCTGTGTGCTTCCCACTGTTCTGTCACTATGCACTCAATGGATATACAAGTTAGGAAGGTGCTTTTGATATGAAAATTTCATTCCTCACAGGATGTGAAAAAGGGCTTCTCTTCCTTCAACAAAATCAAGGGGGAGAAGACTATACCAGCCTTTCATGGAAGTTAATTTAACCTTTAATTGTCATTAAGAAAAAAAAGTACCTCCCAGGCTGTGTTACATAAAGCCCGTTCCCAAGAAACCCAAAGTAGTTCACCTTTAACCTTCAATGGGTTATGTAGACTCAGAGCTCACTGTTTCTGAACATCAAGAGTGCAGCCTTCTTTGGGTGCCTATATAGCGAGCCTTGCTCTATGTGCTCTTCAGGGGTGAACTGGGACCTGGGCAGACTGTTCCTGTTCCCAGCCTGGGAAATATCTAACAGTAGGACATGCTCCATGGGGACCTATTCCACATCATGTCAGCACGAACAATTATAAAAACAAGAAAAACACATGAAACCAAGTACCACTTTAAAATTTTTTTCACGCATAAAACACAAAGTGCATGCCCTCTACCCTCAAGAGTAACCAAACCACGGACATTTTGAACCTCCGAGCTCTCAGCTAGAGACTCTAGCTTCAAATTCTTTCAGGCCTTCAAGCTAATGAAACAGATGACAGAGTAAGCAAGCATCAAAACATCACAGTGCACGTGCTGGGCGAGTAGTCAGGGGATGTCCGAATTTCCGAGGTTTTCAGCCCCGCCAGCAGAACCCGGAAACTCCCTCTGAGGACAGCAAGCTCTGCACACTTCCCCAACTCCTGAGACACAAGCAGTCTGCACTCCGCCAAGCACTTCCTTCCTGACTCTGCTCCTAGCAACAGAGCTATTGTATCTAAATTAATGCACATTAGATAATGAAAATTTAACAAGCCATCAAGTATTTGAGAGCTTTCACAGCAGCCAGAGGGGCTCCTTTCATTCAGAAGCAGTGAGGTAGGCTGGGATGAAAACAGTATTTACAGTAATGAGATTCATCCTTCCCTTCAAACAGATTCTCAGAGAAAAGGAGAGACAGTCATCCATTTTTAGCGTCTCTAATGGCACACTGGTAAAAAGGAAAGGTAACAATGAGCTTTAGCGAGTTGGGAACTCCCCCAGTGAACCCTTAAGCAACGCACATTCTACTCTCCATAGACAGTGGGACAAGGCCTTTCTGGCCGTTGGCCGTAGTCCAGAATAGTCAAGCAAGACAAATGCTCCATGGGAAAGAAAGCACTACCTGATTAAAATCCTTTTGCCACACTAGTCTAAATCTGGGACATTATTCATGAGCTGAACCAGAAAGTCAACAACAATTATCAAATTGATTATCGGAAATCATGAGGCAACGTAACGTCTGTGAAGAGAGGGCCTTTCCCCTCAAACTGCAGTAATCTATATTTTTCAGAAACAGACTTTGCTCATATGGATGTATTTATCTGGAGGGAAAAAAAAAGGTGCTTACAGGAATAACAGCAGCACATACACACATAGGTATTAATATACAAAGAAGGTTGGAGCAGACTCTCACCCTATTTTGCTACATGATTAACTACTTTACCAAGAGAGAGAATTTCTCGGACTGGGAATCAAGGAGAAATGGAGGCACCTTACGATCAGCCATGTAATTAAAAAAAAAAAAGGAAAAAAGAAGTTCCTGACTCTTCCTAAGTCTTAACCTACAATTTAATAGTCCTAATCCAGAAACAACAACATATGGGAAGATAGCAAAGAGAGTATGACATGCCACTGACTATGACAAAGATTAGAAGTGAAAGCCAACCACGACAACCGAAGGCATGAAGACAAATTTTAAAAGCCTACCCCAACTGTCCATGTTTACTTCCAGAGGCCAAATTGCAAGATAAGACATGGAGTTCCCTCATCGTTCCAAATGCTTGAAGAAGATGATATGCCTATGAACCATCCGTTAAGGGAAAAGATACAAAATTTCACCCAAGTTCATAGATTTTTAAGAATAAAAAAATTCTTAAAAAAAAAAAATAAAAAAATTCTTATCAAGTCAATTAAATTGAATGTAAGCACCAGAACATGTCAGCTCTTTCAAATCTCCATCACAGGCAGACAATGGTGTCTGTCTTCCTTGTCATCGCAAGTGCTTCCCCTGCTTGGCATGTTCCTTTCAACACAAAAATTCTTGAAACCTTTAACATTTGTTTCAGTGGCTCATATGAAAAGACTGGTAAGTCAGACTGACAAGCTCTCTCAGGTGATGGAGCCGCACATCAGTCCTTGCTACTTTAAGCTACAGAATTTATTTTAGGAGTTTTGACTGTTTTGACCATAAAACTGACTGAATGTGGTTAAACTCATTTGCCTTCCAAAGAGTCCATGCAAGTACAGCAATGTGCTTCAGTCTCTTACACTGATTTTGAAGTTTCAACAAGAGGTAAATAAGAGAAAACTTGATTCTGAGGAACGCTGTAACAGAGAGCAGTTTAGGCCCCACTAGGAATCGAAGATGCCAGGTGGATCTTAAGGACAGTAGAGCGAACAAGTTCAAATGACAACATTAAGATGACATTTGAAATTCTCCAATAATCCTGAAGCAGCACCTAGTGAGATTTAGTGAAATCAAAGGTTTCTTTATAACCTTATAACTCCAAAAGGTATTTTTAAAATTAAAGATTAAAGGCCTCAGATTTAAAGAGAGAACAACATTGAGACTTAGGGCACAGAGGGCTCATTTCAAGGTACGACTATTCAGTATCCAGTATTTCTGTCTAGAGGTCTAGTTGCAGGCACTCTCGTCCTCAGGTTTTCCGTGCTGTGACTCATGTAGGTGAGGCCTGGGAATCTACTCGCCATAGTTATCTGGCATGACATTGGCTCAAGGCTTTGAGAATCCAAGCAGATAAATGAGCTATAGTTTTCTGCACCAATATTCCCCTCCACTGGCGTAAATAATCAAGAAGCAACTGTACTTCTGAGCAGGTAAGTCTTTTTTTGTTGCACTGCTAGTTTTCACATTACCTGTGCTCCAAAACAAACCACATATAAGTATTTTCTTGTAATCCTAGAGAAGCTAATTTAAGGTTGCATTAGCTACATTTAACTTGCTATTGTGGATAGCATCTCTTTAAGGAATGTTTCTGCCTCCTCAATGCACCTTGAAATTGAGAAAGTAATGGTGCAATAAATGTGCCTGGGGTGGCTTCATTTCAAAGGATGCTAATATCTATACCTCAGACTTATTGGAACGGGGCTTGGAATGACCCCAAAGAAAGGCAGGATGATCCTTAGAGAGAGGGAAAGGTTGTAAAGACACCCTAATTATACATTCCTACTCGGTCCTCACTTCCGGCCTATCAGGCCAAACCTCTTCCAAATGCAGATTACACATGTCAAGGCCTGTAAGAAATTCCCTTCCGCAAGTAGATTGCAACCTGTCTCTATAAAGTACCACATGTAAGCAAGCACATGTTGAAAATAATTTAGTACGACGAATTGCCAAGTTTTGGAGAGTGGGACAGTTGAAGGCAGACGAGGGCAGGGGAAGGGCAGGGGAAAGGCAGAGGAAGCGGAATCCTTACATGGCACGCACGGGACCGAGGTCCACAACCACGCTACTTAGACATCCATGTCCTCTGCATCCTAGAAGAGCAGAACTTATATAAATCAAAGTTCTGTGAATTCTAGAACAGGATTTAGGCTGTTAGTTTGCACTCGATGTTAGCAAAGTGAATTCTATGATTTTTCCACTGAAAATACCCACAGAGTAGGCATAAACATAGTTTACTGGTGAGAAGCAAACATCACAACACACAAAACAGCACAGGGAAATGGGAATCAGAGTAAACCTATTAGTTAACCATTAATCAGGATTATCACGGGCAAGTCTCATAAGGGAACTGTTAATAATAAAGCTCACTAATTAGTTTTTGTCATCACAATCACTCTTTGATTAACATCATAGCAAAAAGAACTAAAAACAAACACATGCAGAGCTTATTAGGGTACCATGGGGGTGCTCCGCCAGCACTTGAGAAACCACACTGCGAAGAGGCCCATCAAACCTGACCAGGCTGCCTGGCACTACAACGTGTCCCGCACGGCCGGCTCCAGCGAAGCAGGAAGGTTCCTCCCCTGCCAGCGCTGGCCATCCTCTCCACTGGGCCGGCCTGAGGCTAGGCCTCCAGAGCACAATGCTGTTTGGGTCCAACCAATCTTAGTGCCGAAGCGGCAGAAGCTCTGTGTACAAAAGAACAGATATAGAGGGAAAGAAAGAGTGTGGAGATCAGAACTAATACCTAAGGATAGGCCCCAAATACACTCGCTTTTTAAGCTGTATTGTGACAACTCATCGCCATAGTTATAGATCTTTTCAGGGCTCCCCAGACCAGGAGGATGATTTTTCCCACAGCTATGTGGAAGACAAATCAGAAGTACATCCTCTACCAGAAAGGCAAAAAAGTCATCTACCACTCCACGCTCTTCCTCTTTTCCACAATCTGGGCTCTAGGGCCCCCAGTGATGTTTTAATTCACAGAATGAGGCTGAGTCTCTGTGAGACACCAGCTGTACAGCATGATAATCTCATAATACAAATGGGACCCTGGGGGGAGATGCTTGGGCATGCCCTCCAGCTCCAACATTTACCACAAAGCACTTAAAAATTTGAAACCAACCTTCCCTGGCCAGTTATCGATGTCTCGTGGAGAGGTGTGTCTGAGGGGAACCAGGGGCGTAAACATGAGTGAGGTGCAAGTGTAACAGGAATGAAGTGAACATAGCAGAGAACCTAGAGAAAAACATTCTGACTGCAAAAATTACAAGGAAACAAGAAAAAAAAAAAGGTGCTGAAGCTAGGCAATCAATAATCTTTCATTAAGTGCTGTCTATAGTTTACAGTTTCTCACACTATTTACTTCCTTGGCACAGAACCTCACTCAGGCCTCCAGCATGTCGGAGCCTAGGAGAAACAGTGTTTCCTGCTCTGGGCTCCACTCCTGAGAGCATGAATGGAGAGGACAACTGCAGGAGCACTAGGCTGTGAGACAGCTTTGAGCTTGGGAGGCTCGCGTCCTAATCTCTGGCACCCTCAACGGAGAACGCAACCTTCTGTTTTCTCCCCTGACTCTACTCCTTTCCCAATTATTAGGTTAGGATGGCCTGGCTAAGCAAAGCTTCCAAACTTGCAAGCTAAGGATAGACCAAAGGGCAGAAGGAGCAGCATGGTACACTTCCTGAACTGGAAGAAACACAGAATATGTCAGAGCTTCGTGTCCCAAATATGGAGGAAAAGAAATTTCTCTGCAATCAGACTTGAAAGAAACTTTGAGGATATGCCTGTTGCTCTCTGGAGCCCTGCAAAGGGCAGGTGTCTGTAAATATTTGTATTTGGTCGGTCTTGTCCACCATCTATTTTCTTTCGGAATGGTCCAATACTGATAAAAGAAAGGACTTGCAATGCTAAGATAAGAAGACACAACCTGTGTTTAGAAGAAAAAGAGGCAAAGCAAACATTCTGATGAACAATCAATGGCAACCTGAGTAGGAAAAAGTCGAATTGCATTACATAGATAGATTAGGGAACCCCAGAATATGGCCTGGACTTCATCTGTAATCACCCCAAAACGTTAATAGCTTAAAACTCCCTCAACAGGGGCTGGATGAACCAGCTGCGGTACTCACACAATGGAATGCTACTCCGCAGTAAAAAAAATACAGGCAACAACATAGATGGCTCGCAAATGCAGGATTCCGTTTACAGGACACTGTGGCAAAGGTTAAAGTATAAGGACAGAAAATGGATCAGTGGCTGCCAGGGTCTAGGGAAAGGGCTAGAGGTGGACTCCAAGGGGATGGAAGAATTTTCTGGGATGGTACAACAGTTCTATTGTTTTGATTATGGTGATGATTACATGCATACACTGCTTCTCAAAATGTACGTCCGCCAAAACTGATAGAATTATATACTATAAATGATAGAGCTTTATAAATTAAACCTAAATTTTAAAAATAAAATTGGCCTACATAGGTAGCCTATACAAAATTTTAACTTTTAACTTAAGAAAACCTTTTTCCTAGTCAATTAATTTGTAAGTATCTCAGAGTTACAAGTTCAAAATGAAGCACTTTTCATGCTTCAGATAAACTACCTTATCTAACTGTTCAATGAATTAAAGTATTTTTAAAATTCAAGCAGAAAATAGTTTAGATGAGAAAAATCATGAGGTTAGAAGAGCATAGAAAAAAATCTTACTGATTTCCCAAAAGCAGCATAAGAAAGTATTAATTCTTAGGCAATGGCTAAAGGAAAGCATGACACCATCTTCGACTGGCTATGTAGAAGAAATGTTTTGTTCAAATAAAGAAAAAAAGTACTACTAAGTACATATCCCAATTGACATTTCTTTTCCACCTTGAAATAAAATGTGATATGGCTTAATGTGAATAAAATAATATCCACTTCTCTATCAAATGAAAATTCTATACTAGCTCAGAGATTATTCTTTTATTGAATGACTTTCAATTTCCCAAATTTAACCAGCTGAAATTATACTGTGATAACCATTCGATTTAACCGTTAGAAATGAAGTCATTGCCTTTTAGTGGAAAAATCTGCATTTTATCATCAACAGGAAATACAATGCCCTTGGCTTATTCTACAAGACCTTTTTAGTACTGTAAATTTAGCATAGAAAGAGCAGATGGTGATATATGTGTGCTCATATAAAAAGTGGAGAAGTATTTACCTAGTTAGAATAAACTATCAACTATCCACGCTAGCTGTCTTCTGATATTCAGTCCTCTTTCTCTAACTTGGATGAGGTGTGAAGCCCATCGAGGTGGTGTGCCAAGGGAAGTCCTTCGTCAAGTCCGCCAAACCACAGAACTATCTCAAAATTATGACTCGTAATTTGTGAGGTCCAGAAAAGTTTCTACAAATAAACTCCACCTTCTTTCCTCCATCCCAAACTGTACCTTTCCCCATTTCTCCATACACTTAACTTCCCAACAGATTATTACAATTTTTTCTTAAACTGATATTCAGTGTTAAGACTTTGTAAATAATAGTCCTCCCTGGAGTGCTCCCTCCTTTCTCTTGCTGACTTCTGCATGGTGGCCCATGAAGCCTGCTTTACAATGGATGCCCTGGGCCTTCCCTTCACCAAGACCCTGGAAATTCCCTTCCCATCCTATCCTGGATTATGTTTCCTAGATCCACAACTTCCTCTTTCTTGGTTTACTTCCTTTCCATTAAAAAAAAAAAAATCCTATTCTTATTTCATGGGTAAAATGCCTTCTCTCTCTGAGGTTAGGTAAGTAAATACGGTATTGCTTTTGTAGTTTTATTCAGGAAAAACACTATCCATAAATACTTTGAGTCAACAGATAAATTCCTTTCATTATTCATCAGCACAGTAATAAAGTATCTAGAGGAACTTCACACACTGGAAGACATATCTTCCAATTATTTTCAGGTTAAGTATTTCTCAAAAAAACATGTAATTTATCCAGATGGTAGATATCTGATTTGTAATACAGAATTAAATTGATTAAAAAATAGTTAAAGGAAACATTTCTATGTTAAACTGGTAAAGATAACTACGAACAATGATAACAGAAAAAGACCATTTACATTTAAAACAACTGTGCTGTTGGGGCACCTGGGTGGCTCAGTAGGTTAAGTGTCCAACTCTTGATTTTGGCTCAGGTCATGATCTCAGGGTCATGCAATCAAGCCCCATGTCAGGCGCCATGCTGAGCCTGGAGTCTGCTCCAGGTTTTCTCTCCCTCTCCCTCCCGCTCCCTCTCTCTCTCTCATATAAATAAATAAAATCTTTAAAACAACCGTGCTGTTCCTTTTCTAAGAATGAAATGATGAGTCTTTATTGGAAAACCATCATAGACATCCCGAACATTTCTGGAAAAAGGGCATGTGACTGGTCTAAAAGCATAGCTTATACGTGGTAGATGACAGTGAGAATCTGAAACAAAGCAACCAACTGGTCTACCGTTCTGGATATCAATTACCAGGCCACAATGAAAAATAACAGGTTTGAAATACATTTTTTTCTTTCAAAGTTTCAGATCAGTTTTTATCACTTCCAAAGTCTCCTCTATAGGCAAGAGGCAAGAATTTATTACAGAAGCAGAAAATGGCTTAAGAGATAATTAAAATAATATGTGCAGAGTAAAGAATTTAAAAGATAGTCTGATGAAGCACAAGTTTCATTTCATGGGCAAATCAAGAACTCAGGGGCAAGGAAATTGATGTCATGCTAAACTCTATCCCACCTGAGATAAGAACCCAACTTCAGAAAAGGATAAAGAAAAAATCAGTAAGCAACCTGTGACATAAAATTAAAAATAAATAAATAAATAAATATTATAAAAGGTTAGAGAGTTATAAAATAACTCCAACACCCCCTAAAGTACTCTGAACATTCATTTTTGCCTGGAGACATACCAATTTTTTTTTTTTTTTTTTTTTAGGTCCAATGAATCTTAAAGAAAGCTTTTTTATTATGTTTAATTCGTTTTCTTGAGGCTCTACATTTTTAAATATTTTATTTAAATTCAATTAATTAACATACACTGTATCATTAGTTTCAGAGGTAGAGTCCAGTTATGAATCGGTTACGAAGCCTTACGCGTTTAAAGAGTTAATAAAATAGATAACTAAAACATTTGGAGGCAAAAGTTCTAGTTTATGAGAAATGGAGAAAAATGACAACTATTATGGGAGAAGTTTATTAATAATTAAGTCAGAAGGTGATCAGTGTTTTGAAGAATGTATCAAACCAAAAATCTAATTATTTCACTCAATAAAGATTTATAGATAATGACGTTAAAAAAACACAAAACCATGTGGTATCCTTTGGCATAAGTGTCCACCTATGGGACTGTTCTAAATTACAGACTATGAATTAGCTAAAGGAATAAAATGTTTCTTTTTTTTTTTTTTTTAATTTATTTATTTGAGAGAGAGAGAGAGCAAGAGAGCACAAGCAGGGGGAGGGGTAAGGGGAGAGGGAGAAGCAGAGTCCCTGCTAAGCAGGGAGCCTGATACGGGGCTTGATCCCAGGACTCTGGGATCCTGACCTGAGCCAAGGGCAGACACTTAATTGACTGAGCCACCAGGCGCCCCTAAAATGTTGTTTCTCAAAGAACAATTGGAATAAATATCCAAAAATAGGAAGCTCATGAAATAAATTATAGTACATCAAGAAGACAGAAGACTCAGTAGACACTAAATGGTTCAAGAAGACATTCATGTGCAAAAATATAACAGGAAAAGGCAATTAAGCACCTACTATATGCCAGGCACTGTTCAAGGCACTGACTGTGCAGTTAAGAATTAAACAAAGTTTCTGTCCTAAAAATAGTTTATATCATTTAAAGGGGAGGGGAGGGGGTAAAAAAAGAAATTTTAAAACCCCACATTTTGGTAAATAGATGTATTTTTACTGACAAATTTCTGACGGTAGCAGATCATTTTCCTCTTTTTGGCTTACTGATTTTTTGATGCATTTAAAATGAAAAATTTTGACAGAAAATTTGTGTTACAAAAATATGTAAGTATTTGTTTTCAAAAGAAAATATATTAACATTCAGTGCTAATTCAGCTCTGCCCAGATAAACTCACAAATTACTCAGGACAGATAACTATCTCCCCAGTTTTTTAAGAGCCAAATTCAACATTTTCTACAGTGATAATAGGCTTAAATTATAATAAAACTACCCTTACAGAAAAGGTTAGTTAGAAATGCAGTGTTTTGGATGTACTGAGAAAGTCTAACCCTTCCTAAAGAAAAATACAGATTTAACTCTGCCTTGCCTAGTGACTTAACAACTCTGGTTTAATGTAATCACATGTAGGTATTGTACTGGGGTTCTTGAAGTATGACCCTAAGGATCTAGCTTATCAATGGAAACCATGTACCCCAGAATGCATGAGTGATGGCAGAGAATTCAGACAAAGAGTTTTGATCGACATACCCAAATGAATTTGGAGGATCTCCCATCATTGTCATATCTTTCTCCAAGAGTGTATATGTAATTATGGATGCCCTGGATTTCTTACACACTGAAAACCACACGGACACCATGATTACATACATTTATCTACTTACTATTCTTAGGAAACTCTCTTAACAATGATGGCATAGAGCCATAAGACATTGCTCCTGGGGATAATCCAGTTGGGAAAATTCGCTCTTGCTCCCTATGCCCCTTCAGTCCACAGAAACTGCTCTAAAGTCACCAGTAACTGGTTTTGCTAAATCCACTGGATAGTTCTCAGTCTTCATCCTTCTTGACCTTGAAGCAGCACGGTCAAGTCTCCTATTGTAAGGCTCTCTTTTCTTAGTTACTAGGATTTTCCTCTGATAGCTCAGGAAGCACCCTTTTTAAGTTTGTTTGGTGGGTTACACTCCACCTATGTATGATCTTTAAATTTTGGAGATAAAGGGCTTGGCCTAGGGGCTCTTCTCTTGATATTCTCCGGGAATTTTGTATATTCGCACACATATATATCCAACATCCCTAAGTTCATGCATGAAGCCCAGGCCACTTTTGGGGGCTCTGGACCATTTGAATGGCTCCTGGTACTTCACTTTTAACATGTGCAGAAATTCTTAGTTTCCCCCCCAAATCTACACCACCAGTGTTTACCGTATGGGAAAAGCAGTACCACCCAATCACCTGTTCTTTGTAGTCAGACACTTAGAGTGCTCACGCATGACACCCGGTTTCATCCCCCTGATGCAAGCAATGGCCACATTCTACCAGTCCTACCACCAAACTAGATCTCAAATTTATCTTTCCACATCCACTGTCACAGCCCCAGTTCTAGCCACTGTTCAGTCCTCCAGTAACCAGTGTCTTACAGCCACTCCTCCTTCAAGTCTATCTCCAGGAGCAGCCGGAGTGGGGGCAGTAGGGTGGGGGAGGGGATGATATGTAATTATAAAATGCTGGCCTAATTAGTCCCTCCCTTGTCAGTGATTTCTCATTATTCTTTGGACAAATTTCAAAAGCTTTCCTCAAGGATCACAAAGTAAATGTTTCAATCATTTGCTGTCTTAATTCCAATCACTATCTTCAACATTCCAGCAATAATGGCCTTGCCTCTTGGACCCAAGAAACTTCCTACCTCGGGACCTTCCTGTACAGAGTTTCATTCTTTAGCCCCGAACAAGATCTTCGACAAACTCCTTCTTTAGACCTCATTTAAAAGACTTTGTCTGACCATGTGGAATGAGCTCTGGCCCTGAGCACACACACTCACTACTAGCACAAGTGTAATTATAGAGTTGCAGGGGCGCCTGGGTGGCTCAGTCGGTTAAGTGTCTGCATTTGGTTCAGGTCATGATCTTTGGGTCCTGGGATTGAGCCCTGCATCTGGCTCCCTGCTGGGGGGAGGCAAGGCCTGCTTCTCCCTCTCCCTGTCGCGCCCCTGCTTGTGCTCTCTGTCAAATAAATAAATAAAATCTTAAAAAAAAAAAAGAAAAAGAAAAATTGCATATGCCCTATAAGGACTGTAACTGTCTTGTTCAATGTCATATCCTCGACACCCGGCACCGTGTGTGACATATAAGCAGCACTCAATAAATACTTATGGTTTGATCATTCATTCACTGACGCAACATGACAAATGCATTTAAAAAACAGGCCAGATGGCATATGTTAAATGTCTAAAGCGATAAAGGGGCGGTTAAAGTACTCAGAAGAGGGAGGCTTATGATCTGGGACTTGAATTGGATAAAGAGTTTAGAATACAAATACAACTGATGATGGTGGTGGTGGTAGTTGTCATGTATAGAGGACTTTATGCTCAGTAGAACACTCGGCAATTTACTAATAATCACCACCACCATGTGAACCACTGCCCTCGGCTGAGCTCTTATTGTGTCAACTGTTGTGAGTACTCTGCATGTACTAAGGCATCTGATCACACCACAACCTAACGAGGCAAGGGCCATTATTATTCATTTTTACAGTGGAAAAACCGAGGCATGGAGGGGTTAAATAACTTCCTCAAGGTGACAAAGTCATAAGCAGTGGAGCCAGGACCTGAGCTTGGCTCATCGGATACTGGACCCACGCTATGGATCATGACTCCACACTGCCACTGCATTGTAGTAAATACGCACCCTTTCTACTGCCCCTTCTACAAGCCTGTCCACTTCTAGGTACCAACCAGTACAGTTAACCCTGTACCTAGCAGTCAGGGTCACATAATTTCCCAAATACAGTATCATAGTGCTTTAGGTTACCACCTGGCAAATCAAATCTCAACAAGCCTCTGTGAAGAGATACAAAAAAAGACCTCCCTTCCCCAGGAGTTTAGAAACCAGTGCGGAAAATCACTGCACATGTCAATTTGAGAATAGTTACCAATCAATACACCGACACGCACAAAATCATGGTGGTAAGTGATTATGTAAATGCCCAAGAAAGGCCTGAGCAGAAGGCAGTGAGGATAGAAAGGGGAAACTGCCTGGAAGAAAAAGACATGCCCTGAAGGAGGAGAAAGGCATGGTCAGGAGAGGTGAAGAGAGCACTCCAAGAAGAAGAAATGCCATTCAAGAAACACTAATTAACACAGTCCGAACTGAGAAACTGGAACAGGGGGATGGACGGAATGACATGAAGGAAAATAAACGGTTTCTACAGTGGGTGAAGAATCTGGACACGCCGCAGTAAGGTATTATCAAGAGAACTCCAAATTCAAAACCTTGGTAATATCTTTTATTCTCAGATACCTCCCAAATCTGATACTGTCTTAGGAATTTTATCATTTCTTCCAAGAACACCATTTCTTGAAGAACTGAGGCACAAAATTACTAAGTAATTTCAAGCTGACCCTGCGCTCTGATTCGAGGATATTTATCTGAATATCAATACTGCAAAGAGAGTCCAAAATTCTGTACAACATATTCTGTAGGGAGTATGTTGGAAGCATGCTAAATAAAGCCTTAAAATATGAGTAAGCAGAATGTCTATATTAGTAAAATGACTTACTTTGAGATGTTTATATAAGCAATAGCCACCGGACAAAATGAGTTCAATCTAGGGCTAAGTAGAGTTATGATGGCGAAGTGGAGAGTGAAGCCAGGGCTGGCCAGAAAATATTTCAAGTTCTATCACATCAATCAGCAGCCACGGGGCAGAGGAGACAACCCACACACACACCTGAACCTGGGAATCAAAAATTTTATCAACTTCCTTCAAAATATCCTAACATTCATTTGGCTAAGCCCATGATGGGCTCATTTAACCAATTTGGACCCATGAAACAGAATCAAAGAACAATATCCACATGTACCCAGACAGTGGGAAAGAGAACTCAAGGAGCATGAACCAGCGATATGCCCAAATCTATACTAGAGGCCACTCCCTGTGGAAAGAGGTATCACTTCGTTGGGAAGAAATGCTCCTGAACTCCCTCAATTTCCTTTCTCCTTCCGTTGAATAAAGGAAGACAGTAGAAAGTCATTATTCGAGCTCAGGACACTTAAATGTTAGCCAGGACCCTGTTTCTAAGGGGCTCATTTGCATGCATTCCTGTGTGAAGTCATAGTTAAATAAGGAATCAGAAGGGAAACAGAAAAATCTGTGGCAGAAAATTTCCTGAAACAGAGTTCAGCACAGGGACATATCAAGTCTGATTATTCTGGAAAGAAGAGGTTTTATTATCAGATGCAACAAATAACGAATGCCTGCCTTTGATAGTGCTCCACCTCTGGACAAGTCACTTGATCAAACGTTTCTTCAGAGGTGCCGAATTGCACTGCTGGGACACACTTAGCAAATGTCAAATTGTCCCCTGTCTTCAATGTCCAATCTCTTTACCTCCATTGGCTAGGGTGCCTGAATTTTCTACAACAAAAGCCTATTGGTGAACATAACGGTAGATGGAAGCGGGCATTCTGTAGATGAGAGACATTCACTTTACAACTTTAAAAAAAAAAAAAACTACTTTCACAACAAAATGACTTCACATTTCTGGGTATACAGCAGGCAATCAAACGAAGACCTTTCAAAAGCACATAATTACATGATCTCTTATTGCCCCATTTATAAATTGGTTTCTATTTCTCTTGTTTCTGCAATTGCTTCCTCTCTTAAAGAATAATTCCCCAAAATGGAAAAATCATGACTGTTTATTTTATTTAAAGTAGCCTCCACGCCCACTGCAGAGCCCAGTGTGGGGCTTGAACTCACAACTCTCGAGATCAGGAGTTGGCCAACTCAACTGACAGAGCCACCCTGGTACCCCTAAATCGTGACACTTTAATACAAATATAAAATGAATACATCAAATATTTATTTTAACCCACTAATTAGTGAGAGAACCAAGAAGATACTACAACTTATTCAAAAGAGAATGCATATATAGAGAGAATATATATAAGGCAACCAGGATGCTGCAGTTGATTTTACTAGAGATACAAAACCATAGAGTAAAACTACAGAGTGAAAATGTAACATCTGAAATAATTTCTTTTACAGGGTGGAAATCACCTGTGTCGTATGTACAGGACCACATCTGTACAAGCAGGAAATCATTTGCATCATCACATCAGGCCTTCACAAGGTAAACTCCCTCTCTCTGCAGAGGTGCAAGACCGCCCAGCCACAAAGGAGCAGACCCTGACAGAATCAGATAACCCCAAGGGGTTTACCAGGCAGAACCCAGAATTCCTCTGAAAGAATACTGAGTAATCTTTGTGCCTGTCCCAAAGTCTTTGACAATTTCTCCTGATACTCTCAACTAATGGAGATGAGATACTATGTCCTAAATTTAGTGCCCTATTGTGCAAAATGAACAAACAACCAAAACTTACCCCCACTAACAAAACCATGCACACACACACATAAATTGAACAGAACTCAGTGGAAGAGTGCATTTAAGTTTGTAAAAGAAGGTATCTTAAACATAACCATCACTAACTGTGGTAAACACTGAAATACAATCTTGAAATAATTCCAGCATTTCTTTCCAGGTTTCATTGAGAAACTCATTCAGTCTGAGAAAGACTTCTCTCCTCTGCCTACTGAAAGCATAAATGCTTTCAAATTTTGTTAGAAGGAGAAGGGGATACCCCTGCAGTTCTGGGGAGTTTGAATAGAGAGCTTCAAAAAACAAGAACTGGCCACAAAGGACTACTATGGCTGAAAGAACAATGGACAAAAGACATTGAAGCAATGCCCTCAACTGTCAGGGAGAGCAACTAGCTGAAGCAAACTCCCCCAACACAGTCAAGGTCACCTTAACAACATCCAACTCTGGAGGGGAAGAGTGGGGAGGAGAGGAAAAAGGTAAAGAGAAAACACAACACCCCCATCCATCTTAGCAGCTGAGAAACTTCCAGAGCAGCTGCCACTTGGGCATCACAGGCATCTTGTGCCACAGGGCTGCAGTACCTGCTTCTGTGCTGCGACAGTCCAAGTCAAGGAGCTGCACGCTGCAGTCCGCTTGAAGTTCAAGAACGCTGAGTGGGGACGGAGGAAGAAGGGAACCGAGGAGCAAGAGCTTCCCCTAGATTAGCAACATCTTAAACTTCCAAATATATAGGAGAGATGAAAGAAAACAACCACAAGAACCCACCACCAGTACTAATCTTGGCTTCTCCACAAGGGGCCATCATATTCAGGGAGCACATCATGCTTGCTCTAGAGAGCAAGGTCAGCAGCCAGTGAGAGTTCCTATGGGAGTTCTCCAGGGTGGGAAATGCAGAGCTCAGCAGTGGGGCCAGTGGCGATGGTGTGAATGGAGCTCTAGCGCTGAGCAATCCTCCAGATCACAGAAGCCCACCAGGCAGAAACCATAGGCTTTGGCCTTGTGTAATTGGTACGAAAGGGACATCAGAACGAGATTGGAGGCTAAGAAAGACTAAGAGAGGGAAAGGCTATTAAAACAAAACAAAACAACAAAGAAGAAGTGAGCAATGGTGCCATCAAGGTACAGTGATTAGAAAGAATAGAAAGGTGGCTGAAAAAAATTACAGATTAATGCAAGAAGACCATCTACACACGTGGGCCAGGACACATGGAAAGGGAAACTAATTTCACACTGACAAAACTTACAAAGTCTCTGGGTGATGGTGTGGTTTTCACCTTCTTTGCACTTACAGGGCAAACCAGTTTTAACTTCTCTTTAACCAAAAAGAATATTATTATTTAACGCTTCCAGGGAGGCCCAACTTAATGGGGGGAGTTAGGGAAAGAGAACTTCTCCAAAGGGGCTCTAGCCTCTTGCAAAAGGAGAATAGCTTAAATGCCCCAAGGAAAAGAGGACAATACAAGTACAAGAAAGCACTGAAAAACTAGGAGCTGAAGGAAAAAGTCAGGAGAAAATGCTAGAGAAAAATCCTATTTATTTATTTATTGAATTTATTTATTTGAGAGAGAGAGAGCATGCGGGGATGGGGGGAGCGGGAAGCAGAGAGAAAGTCTTAAGCAGACTCAGCACGGAGCACAGAGCCTGACACGGGCTAGACTTCAGAACCTGAGCCAAAACCAAGAGTCAGATGCCCAACCAACTGTGCCACCCAGGCACCCCTATTTATTTATTTTAAAGGAACACTTCGATCCTTTATGTCTCCAAGTTAGCATCTCACTGGTCAATTTGACAAGTACACATTTCATAATATATTAGAGGCAAGAGGGACCCAAAAATTTGACCTTCTACTTCCTATCCCCAGAGCTAGTCTTTGGATCACTCCAGGCTCTGCTTTAAGGAAATTCTTAGCATTTATACTACACATGTCCAATAAAATCATCATGGAGACGTTATAAGAAAGTTCCCACGTAACAAGAGCAAGGAACCAAAGTCCAAGTGAACACAGCAGCAGTGAGCAGAAAAGAAGACACAGGGATTTACTAAAGGCAAGGAAGGAAAGCAAGCAACAGCAGTATTAACAGAGGAGCTGGGGCGCCTGGGTGGCTCAGTGGGTTAAAGCCTCTGCCTTCGGCTCAGGTCATGATCTCAGGGTCCTGGGATCGAGCCCCACATCGGGCTCTCTGCTCAGCGGGGAGCCTGCTTCCCTCTCTCTCTGCCTGCCTCTCTGCCTACTTGTGATCTCTCTTCTCTCTGTCAAATAAATAAATAAAATCTTAAAAACAAAAACACAAAAAAACAAAACAGAGGCGCTGCCACGCCTCTGTATGGAAGAGGCCGAGACGTTCAGACAAGGGAAACTCCATCCGAGGGATCTACAGAAGCATGACTAGAGGACAGGATGCTGGCGACAAACAAAGTCCCTAACTTCTCACGCACCAGACCCAATAGGCAATAGGGCAAGAGTGAAACAGACAGTGACTCACCGAGTACTAGTCTCGCACCAACGGAAAAGGAAGGAGTGGAGGGAGGCGCAGGAAGAAGTGAGCGCGTGCCGGCTGCGACCTGAGGAGTGGGTAGCTCCTCGGAGCAGTAATTGACTTGTCTGATTTACCAGAACAACAGTGAGCCACGCACCAGCCCCATTTGATTGCCTGTTTTACATTCTATATCTGCAGGAGATCATATTTATTACAGAACGGGCTACAGCAAAAACAGTAATAACCCTAAGATAAGAAACAGCCTTATATTCTACTGACACGCACATTCCAACTTTTGTCTGCTGGTGAGGGAGGGAGTGGAGACTGGATCGAGGAAAAGCAAACCCAGCTAAGAATAAAAATGGGAATCTATGAAATGAAGCAGTCACCACGAGCCATCCTCCAAATCAAATCAGATCTAGTGCCAAGTCTGTCAAATTCTTAGTCGGTCTCAAATTCATAGGAACATCCTGGCCTAAAGGGAAAACAAATGATTACAGAAAAGACAACAACGACCAGTACTTAAAATATTCCGCTTTCTTCACCTTGAAAAATTAGAAATAAAGGAAATTAGTAACGTCTTCAGGATCCAAATCGCCAGACTGGTGGTTCTTTTGTCCTTAGTGGTCACCCTGGGAACAGACATAGAAGGTACAGAAGAGCCAGGTTTAGCAAAACTCCTGTCCAAAAGGTGGGGTTCACTCAGCTGGCGTTCCGCACAAATGTGGTTTACCTTATGGAAAACACAGCACTCAGCTAACATTAATGGCAAAAATCATCTATATTAACAAGAAAACAACAGAGAAAAGAATCACCCAAAAGTTGGGAGCCAACAACAGTTCTGAAAAATCAAAAACCTGTCAGAAGCTCACAGTATGGGACGTGGGGCGAGGGGCTCTAATGGCAGAGCAGAACACAAAGTGAAAACACATGTCGAGTAGCCCATAAATGTCCAGTCCGGTCCCAGAAAGCCAATGAATGGATCTGAAAAGGCCTCCCTGTTTCACTGCCCAGAGGCTATCGTTTCTCTTCCCAAAGCAGGTGCTCTTCCTCCATCTCCTGTGCTGGGATTACCCCTCCTACCATAGGAAGCCAGCCACACAGGCCTTAACACCTGCTAAGGCCCCATACAAAGCCTTTTAAGGCACTCTTGACCTTTACACAGTGAAATCTTCTTTGAAAGTGCAAGAGAAGAGATACGGACAATGGGGAGAAACTCAACCCTAAACTCTGGAGGCCATTAAGCCTAGAACAAATTACATCATGACATAAGATCTTCTATATAGCGTGTTTCTTGAGTGCACTTAGGAGACAAAGGTGTGATTAGCTTATATGTCTTTTGTTTTTATTCCAAGGATGTATATTGGGATGACAAGGGGCATTATGCATAAATACTGGTCCACACTGTTATTTTGGCAGCATACTGCATATCCCATCAGCTCAACAAACACTTCCATTTATCAGGACCTACACCTAAGAGGAGGAACAATGAACTGGGGAGAGACCCAGTTAAAAAGAAAGAAAAAAAAAAGATTCAGAAAGTTTTACAAATCCATTATGGATGTGTGTATTTCATTGCTCTTATTGGGGATGTTTGGTCTTCATCTGCCTGTAAGCGATTTGCCTGTCTGATCCCACACGCTCACCTGTGCCTCGGACAGGAAGATCGCCAGCATGCTGCAAGAAGCCGAAAAGCCATAAATGGCACAAGGGAGCCCGACACGCACATGCTTAACACAACAGTGTGTTGGAAAGAAACGGGGGTTAGAAGCAGAGAGACAAAGCTCCTCTATTACAGAGGGCACTAAAAAAAAAAAAAAAAAAAAAAAAAGCGCCTGCACTCGGAGCTGAATCATGTGTGATTGAGGTAGACAAGGTCACTCTGACATCTATTTAAATGGAACAGCTTTTTCACTTTCTCTCTCCCACTTGTTCAAGCTTTCCTTGTTTATTTCTGTGGTAACTGAGGGAGATTTAACTCACATGTATTTTTAAGTAACAGAAGAGCAAACCAATTCTCCAAAATCAAGACAGAAAGGAGAATAAAGATATGTATGAAAATGAGCTATAGCTGGGGAAGGAGGAGAGAAAAAAATAGGAGGAAAAAAAATGAAAATCAGTTTCATAAAGACCGTTGCTGCAAAAAGGAATAAAAGACAACATCAAAACACATCAAGGAGTAACTGGGAGATTCCAAGGCAGTAACAGAGACCACTGGGACGCGAGGCTGGCAGGTGCCAGAAGCCCAGCCCCAAGGCGAGCGGGCCTCCATTCAAAAACCTGCAGAGGACGTCCCCTCACTGCAATGGGAAGCCTGAGCAAGAGCACGAACTCCACAGGCCAAAAGGCATCACACCATCCCCAAGGTTTAATTCAGCCTCTAGAAGGCCCTGGAATGCAGGCCTGACATAAGTTTTTGGATGGGCACATCTGGCCCCGGTGTAGAGTTGGTCAACGTTGTAGCTTCCAAAAACAGTTATTTATAACTTTTTTCTCCCTCCAGTTGAACAGCCAAAAACTTGCCCCTTGATTAGTCCACCATCTTCAACAAAAGAATATTGAGGAAAATATTGTAGATAATCGCACAGGAGACACACGCAGCAATGATCACGTATGTCGACGAGAACTGGACAAGGTGAGCTGCAGGGAAAACAGGCCTAATACCAGCAAGCCGGGAGTCACACCTGTTAACGAGGAGCCTCTGCACATCCATCTCAGTCACCTGGGGCTCGAAGGCCATTGGCAACAGGTTTCTGGGCCTCAGAGGAATCTTAGGCTACAAAGAACGTGTATCAATGTACCTCACTCATTAAACAGAGGCACGACTTTTTGACAAAAGTCCACTCAATGTAGGGAACACTATTTAATCTGTAGTCTGAAGTGACGGGTCAGAGTAAGAAAAGCTCCACAGAATCCCATTGCTTCCTATGAACACGGCACCACTATACCTGGGCAAGGGACAGCTGGCCAGACACATTTATAATAAGCAATCACAAGGAACAATAAGCAAAGTCTCAGCCAGGCTTGGGAACACAACATAACAAGAAGATAATACACTCTAATCCATCACTGCCGTGGGCTAGGCTGAGCTCTAGAAGCTTTTGTTTATAGAAGCATTTTCTTCTCTGGGTGCCCAAGGCAAGCTCCCTGAGTCTCCAAAAGCTAAGATTTACTAGCCCTTCCTCAGTCATCTCCCCCAGGCCACGTGCGCCCCCTCACACCCGGCCTGGACCGCCTCCTTAACCGTAAGTTACTATGGAGTAGAAATGGATGGTGTGTGTCCCAGGAACAGAGGGTAAATTGAGGAGCCGACGAGCTTCTCTGGGCACCAGGTCAAATCAACACCTTAGCAGCTCACTCTCCCCTTAGCTGGTTCTGTTTCTCTTCACAGCAGTTGCTGCTGCCTGACACTGCCGCTTCCCTGGCCCACCTGCATGCAAGGATTTTTATCAGTTTGGTTCATTGTTACATTCTTAGTGCCTAGAGCAGTTCAGGCACAGTAAGCAGATACTTGCTGAATAAACCTTCTCAACTGACACAGGAATCGTCTTCAGCCAAGAGGTCCGAAATGTGCAAGGATAAAGTCCTATGCACTCAGTAGTCATTTGGACGCAGCACTTTGGGAGCTTGGCAATATTTGCATCTGCCATCCCTCTATATCCTCTGCATGTATTAGCTCACAGGATGCGTGCACATGCCTCCCACTCAGAGACAACCAGAGGAAAAAGAAGCCACTAATTTTTAAGGTTGTCCTAAAATCTACACTTGACCTTTTTCCATTAAGACTTTCCAGTCATAGCGATAACGGAACAGGGATTTAAAAAGGAGGTAATTTTTTCTTACTACTATTGGGAAGAAGCATCTTCTACCTCCTCATAATGAAAGAATAGAAAAGCAACACAGAAACAGTTCAGGTGAAGAGACAGGAGGAGGTTTTATGCCCTAGTTTGAATTCTGCTTTTTCAGAATATAAAACAGGATCTCCATAGATGCATAAGCAGCAGCCCTGGAAAAATTCACATTCTGTGTCTGAAAACAAGCGAGTTATAGAAAACACATAAGCTGAAGTCCTTTGGTGAATAAGCAGCCAAGCTCCTGGCGCCTCCGAGCCACACAGCTCTATTCAGGGCCACAACTCACCCCAGATATGTCTGCGACACGGTGGATAGGCACTTCCTTCTTGCTGTGCAATCCTTTGCCATTCTTAATAGCTCTGTAAAGGAAGAAGAAAAAACCCAATTAATATACAAATCACATTAAGGAAGGGGTAGGAGGGTGGGAAAAAAGGGGTGAGAAGAGAGGCTGTTCAAATTGGCGGCGGGGGGGGTTGTCTATCACTAGACAAGTCACACTGCACACTGCTGAGTAGCCAGTCTCTGCAGGAGCATTTGGTAGAGGGGAGAAGACAAGCCTGCTCTTCTAAGCCTAGTTCCGAGTACTTGGCTGCTAGTTTCAGCTAACAGTGTGCCTGGTAATGAAAGAGAGCTCCCGAACTTGTTTCCAAATTAAAGGCATTGTTCCAGGCACAAAAGAAGAATCAGCTGGAAGAGCACACTCCTAAGAAACAGAAGTAATAATGTTTCTTTCTGCATTTAATCACATGAAACATTTTAAATGCAAAATATGCAGCTAGCGGTCCAATTCTAATGGAAATAAGTTCCTTCCAGGTAAAAAGATAAGTTGTCCTGAATGAAGAAACACTATACGGAAAAGTCATTTTTAAGAGTGGGGGAAAAAATTAGCAAAAACTACATAACTGACATTAAGCCTCATTTTAAGTCAGTTTCAGGTTATAACCACAGCGGATTTAGCGGTGGATTTGGGGAGACTCTGACACACATCTGATCACTGGTTGGTTTGCTCCAATTTCCCACCTTTTATCTCCTAATCTCCTGAGTGGTGGCTTCAGGGACAGAAGCCAAAGCAGCATCACTGGGTGTGATCACTCATGTAACAATGAAGGACCAGGGAATAAAACTGGTGGGTAAATCACCAAGTCACTACACCAGGAGCTAAGACCATCCTATGCACTGCCACACTGCAGACCAAAGCAAGGAACATTTTTGTTTAGAGAATGAAAAATAGAGATTCAGAGGTGTACCCACTCTCCAGATTGGCCTTTGGAGAGTTTCTGAATTCCGGACAAAGTGTAGAGAAAAGTGCCCAGACCAGAACCAGTAGGTTGGACCCTCAGAGCAGCAGCCACACTTCTACCTTAGCCCGCTCAGGCTCTTACCCGTTGATGACCAGAAGGAGAGGCCACTACTCTGCAGGGCTTACTTTCAGGTCCTAACTTTCTAAATCAAACTCACATACCAAATGGAGTGGGAGTTGCTCAGTGCAAAGTGGCACAGTCCTACTTCTTATATACTTGGGATGTTATCATCCGCCCCTCACCCCTGCCTCCAGCTCTGGGGATCTCTCACTCAACTAATTTGAAACACCTTCTATTCAGAAATAATTTACTGTCTACTTTCTATTCCATGACAAGGGTAAGAAATGAAAGTACACATGTTTAATAAGAAAAACAAAGCCAAACACTCACTCTGATCTGTGCTGCTAACTGATAAAGCACTTCTGAGTTCCCTGAATTCCCATGGCTCCTCCTGAATTCAAATCAAGGCCTTTAGCCTTAGAAATTGCAAGTGGGTCGGAATTCTCCATTTACAATTTAGTCCAGTGATTTATTATTCAGGGAATATGTTAAATGATCACAGACCAGGGCTGGTTCTCAAGGTATGCAGATAGTACCCTGGCATTTGCAAACTGATGGCAGAGGATGGGAGGACGACTTATATGCAAAACCAACGGGTGGAGGCCAACAACAGATGGGACTCTTCCACCCCGGGCCCGGCATATATCCTGTGCCACCAACAGGCTCTCCTCATTTTGCTACCATAAACTTGAAGGAGCAGCCTTGCGAACAAGAAGCCTCTGTGAGGTGAGGCAGGCTCACAGCCACCCTGACTGTAACTCACCTTCCTTCAAGGCAAGGCCTGCTAAGCCTCCTGCAGGTCCTCTGGGGGCACAAAATGCCTACAGCCTTATCCTCTTCTAACAACAAGGACAACAAAATAAATGGACCTGCCCTGTAAACAGACGGGTTCACGTGACAGCACTGCTGAACTTGTGGCCTTTCCTGGGGGCTGGAGAGTATCTCATAAACTACAGGGAAAAAAGAACAGGGCCTGAGCAGTAAGTTAGAAAACAAAGGTTCTCGAGGCAAAAGCAGCAAGGTGATAAACTAAAATTCTGCTTTCTTTTAGTGACCCCAAAGCAGCTCTGTGCCCAGAGCAGAAATCCAGGACTTAACCAAGATTAAGCATGCTTAAGAGAGGAAAAAAATAATACCCTAAAACCAGAAAACATGAATTAAAAACCAAAATTCTTTAGAATTAAGTCTTAATAAAAAATTTTTGAGAAAAAGAAAAACTTCTTTATGCTCTACCTTGTTCCTAAAAAGGATACTATCAGTCATTTATTTGCATATAGGCACTGATTTTGGAAAAACCTTCAAAAACTTAATCTTTTCATACTTACGATTGCTAAATTAGATCAATTTCAGGCACATTCAAGAGGCATCAAGAAAGCAGTATTTTATCATCACAACATGTAAGCAGAGAAATAGTTCTGTTAGTTCTTAAGAAAACAGAGGCAAAATTGAAAGTTAATAATTTATAAACACTATGTAAAATAATGCCCACCTAGGAAGCACTCTAAAGGGTAAGTGATACACACCGGACCCTGGTGGCCGGGTTTGAGGGCTCTCTGAGAAATCGGCTACATGTTCTAAGTCAGCGTGGGTCTCCTTCCCTGTGCTGAGGTTATTTTGGCTCTTGTTCCCAAACTGCTGCAAAAATGACCCGGGAGGCATCCCCGGAAAACCTCCCTCAGCCTGAACAACAAGGCTGATGCCACAGCAAGAGCTTCTTCTCAAGAGAGTATCTGGGGGAAGTACCCAGTATAGAAATCCATGCATGTAGCTCAGAGAGGAAAGGAGCGAGCACCAAGAGTGGCAGGCTTGCTGTGGTTCTTTGCCAAAGGAAACAGAATATACATCTTGTTCCAGGACTCTGAGGATCTGCGACATGACTGCCTACTAACTGTTGTATAAATGGTAAATAAAGTGGAGATCCGGCGTCTGCTGCTTTGTCACTACTTCTCAGCGGGGGCCCCCTGCGTCTTATGTAACCAAGTTCCCCAGGGTTTGGGAAGCTGGGAGGCCTGGGAGGCCAGTCAGGTAGCAGTTTGCTTCCACTGACACCCGCGCCACACACCCGCGCCACAGAGCAAACACCTGACTCCCCTCCCCGCGCTCCCTCTCCTTCTCCCTGCAGGCTGCAGCCACAGCTCAACATCCTTTTTCATTAGGCAAGGAATGAAACTCCTGACTTCTAAACTTCTCCTGCTGTGTCTGCTTAATAGCTGCTTTCCCACAAAAGCAGGCTGGTGCTCTGGCCAGCCAGGAGAGAGGAAGCAGTGGGCAGAACACAGCCTGCTCCTCTTAGGAGCTTCGTATCCAGGAAGCAGCAGTGTAAAGACGGCAAAGCCAAGAGGTGTCAATAATGGGCAGAAATCACCACCAGACAGGAAAAGTGAGTATATGTCCACCTACGTACACAAAGGGGTAACAGGGCAGAAGGAGGATAAAAACTCAGCTTTCTAGGTTGCTTCTAGAAGCATCTAGAAGCCACTGTGTGGGAAAGGAAGCCCATTCCAATCACTAGAAAATACTTTTCTTTCTTTAAAGTTTGAAACTGTCATGTATGAGATGCTACTGCCTCCCCAGTTGAAGTTAAAACATGAACTCTGCAAAGACAGGTAAGAACGCTGTTTAAACAAGATTACATCCACTGCCTCAACACCACAGGACTAGAATCTTAGCACTCTTAATGCCAAGGAATAGAGTCTGCTCTAAGGATTTAAGGTCCCTCAGCAGGGAGTCTGCTTCCCACTCTTTCTCTGCCTGCCTCTCTGCCTACTTGTGATCTCTCTCTGTCAAATAAATAAATAAAATCTTAAAAAAAAAAAAAAGGATTTAAGGTCCCTTGCTCAGGCAGTAAAACCCAAGGACCAATCTTCTCCAAGGTACCACCGACATACGACAGTTCATCTTGTGCCAACAAACAGGCCATAGTTTTTGTTTTAAATTTATTTTTCAATTTTTATTATTATTTTTTAGGCCGTGGTCTTAAATCCAATTCAATGATGGTAGATTGTTATTCTCAATATATGTTTTTGAGTGATTACAAAGAAAGCCAAAGGCTTTACAGTTAGATCCAACCTGACCCAACCACAGAACAGTGGTCTCATCAGGAATTCTTACCCTGGGGACAAATGTGAGCTTCACACTTGGGATGCTGGGAGTTATCTATTAACTACCCTGAAACAACAGAATCCCACATGGGAATTTTTCTGGGGAATAAGAACTTCTAACAGGGTTTCATTAAGAACTACTTTCATACACTAAAGAGATCTAAAGAAAACAAAGTGATGGAAAGCAGAAATGGCACACAACAGACAGGTAGCTAGGGAATGATGAGGCAAGGGAGGATGTAGAGCTGAGAGAGATCAGGAGATCCTGAAACCATAATTTCCCCTTAACAACACTTCCTTAGTATCTAGGAACCAAAATGTCCCTTAATTGCTTCTGCTTCATCGCCTACATCCAATATTTTCTTCCTTCCTAATTGTACTCACATGGCCTTTTTATAACTCTATTGGGCCAGGCCCTCCCCGACTTATTCCAAAGATAACATCAGGAAATTTTTAATTAAACTCACTCAATCCCTTTTGATGCTGCACATCACGCTGATTTGACACTGCACACGCTGTTGCAGGACTTCTCCATAAAAATCTGTTATTTTGTTGACCTACTTTTATACCCATAACAAAGATCATCAGCCTTGACATCAAGTGAAAAATACAATGCTTGGTTTTCATGGGCCTCTACCATACGGTCCCAGTTTATGTCCTCACACGATTTCCATATTGCTCCTTCCAATCCAGCTAGGCCCAATGTCTCCATGTGTCCTGTGCGTAAGTTATTAATTACAGGTGCCTAGCCAGGTCCCAACTATAGAATGAAAAGAGTTACAGTGTATTCACAGCAACAACTTCACCACAATCGTATGAGTGATCACTTCAGGAATACTTAAACTGGGGTCCCAGGTAAGCTGCAGTTTGTATGCTGGAAGTCTCTATGAACTATACTTTGAAATGATAGCAGAATCATAGTCTCACATATATAATTATTATATTTCACCTATATGTGAGTGTTTGTGTATCATTCAGTTCAGCAGGCACTTATGAAATGTAATACACTACTTTCAAAGTTCATTACGTGTTACTCTTTATTTCTTATAGGTAGACTTCAGGCTCTTTGAGGGTTAGGATTCTGTCCTCAATATTTATTATGGTGTTTAACACAGAAGCTACGTTCACCTAAGTTCTATAACTCAGGGTCATCTGGTTCGATTATGGTGTGCCAAGTAAAGCTGGGCAAATGACTGGTGACTAATGCGGAATACTGAAAACACTTCAGATTGGAGACATGGGTAATGCCCAAGTGTCTGCAGGGCAGGACAGTAAGGCTTGCTGGCTCTCTTGGATACAACTTCATGATCTATGCTCCAGTTCTTAGGCACCTTGGTTTTGCCATTTGGGATGGCCCAAGCAGAGGAGCTTAGAGCCTGGCCTCTGAGCAGAAGCAGAAGTACATTAAGGACTAAAGGAGATGGGCAACAACGGGAATGGCAGTGAGTGGGACAAAGCTTTGACAATGAAACAGAACAAAGGGGCAGGATTATATGGAACTCCTACTAGACAGCACAGGATAGATGACTGAGGGGAAAGGAAAACAATTCCAACAGAAAAGGTTAAAAAGCAGAACAATGAGTACATAACTTGCTAAACTTCTAAAGCACCTCTCACTGTGTTTCAGGTCACACTGATGAATACAGTGTTTCAGCATGAACCAAATATAGATATCAATGAAACACAGCAGCAATAAGCAATCCCTTCGGCCTTTCTACTGGTTCCCTGGCAGCTGGAGGAAGCAACAGGGTCTTGACGCTCAGAAAATCAGATACGGAGCAGGCACAGGTGCACAATGGTAGATGGGGGTGCTAAGATTGTACAGCTGGATTTTCAACAAAATCAGAATTACTGATAAGAAAGAAAAGATGGAGAGTACATGGACTGGAAATGAGAAAATTGAATCCTATGGTCAAGGGAAGGTAGGCGGACTAATGAGTCAGATAGGTATTATGAGGCAATAAAGCAAATAACAAAGAACTCTAAGCCATCATCTCATCTAAAACTAATATAAGAAGAAACCAAGACACATGCTATTGTGCCAGGTGTGACAATGCATCTGCAGTGCTTAAGTAAGGGGTGGGGGGACGGATTGTGAGCTTTGTGGCAAACAACCACTAGAAAAGAAGTACCCCAGTGCTAGATTGATAGGAAACACAAGCAAACTCCACTGTCCCAGATTAGAACCAAAGGACTATCAGAGCTGGGTAGTTTAAAGTCTTTTTGAGAGGACAAGGCCTCAAGACAGGTGCAATTGGAAACAATGATAGCCCCAGTGACCTTGCTTTTATACCTTTCCATGTCTTGAACACAAAGGCAGTACATGGTCATCAGGAAAAAAAACCAAAACAAACGAAAACACCCCAAAAAAAACAGGGGGTGCCAGTATCTGCCTCCGGCTCAGGTCTTGATCCCAGAGTCCTGGGATGGAGTCCCATGTCAGGCTCCCTGCTGTGCAGCGAGTCTGCTTTTCCCTCTGCCCCTCCTCCTACTCGTTCTCTCAATCTCTCTCTCTCTCTCTCTCAGATAAATAAATAAAATAAAATAATAAAAAATAATGGTGAAACAATGATCCATAATTTTATTCCAAGATCAAAGCACCACTAACATAATTTCTAAGCGTTTATACATATACATCCGTCCACCCATGCTTTAAGAAAACTGCGGAATAGTTTTGTAGTCTCTTTTCTCTGCTAGAAATGATAATTAGATGAATGCTTCCTTAGGTTATTAATTTTTTACATCATTCTAATAGCTGAAGATAAATCCATCACATGGATGCAAGCTCCATAACTTAATCAATCACTTATCGCTAGAAGCTTATGTGAATAGAATACTATTATAAATAATGCCACGAGGGAATAACTTTTAAATAAACTGTTGGGTGCTTCCCTAATTACTCCTTAGGATAAATTCATAAAAGTGGAACCGCTGTGTCATAGGGCGATACACACTGATTCTGGTTTCCATCTCCCTTTCCTAAGGTGAACCAGCAAAACATGCCTTGCCTCATGGACTCAGGCGATAAGGCTGTAATTTGGGTGCTTCTTCCCTATGCATCAAGATACCTACATATATCTCCACTCTTACAACTATATTTGTAATGATTTAATTGCTCATCCAAATCCCCACGAAACCATGTGTTTGTTTTTAATCCCCAATGCACTTGATGAAATATTTGTCACTGGAACATGAACAAATCAGAAAAAAATGTAATGTGTCTTTTGACTGAGTGAAAAGCAACAGACTTACTGTTTAGAAAATGGTCTTTCCAATGTGAGCTACATTTACTGGGACCTACTAGAAAAGATTCATTGCCATTCCACTAGAGATTTGCCTCTCTGAACTTGACGCAAAAGCAAGAGGAATGGGAAATAATCCTTTTCAACTTCTGTGCCCAAAGCTGGAGGGGAGAGTCAGGGGCAGCTTAGGATAAAACAGAAGTGCATGAGAGAGTTTATAAGAAATTTAGATGCAAAGAATCCTGCAAATGAAAGAAAGCTATGAAGAGGATTTCATCTTCAAAAGCAGCTATAAAATTCTGCACATTGATGTATCAGTGATTAATTATTCGAACTACAGTTGTCCTGAGAGATTTCCAAGGATTAGAGCAAAAGTAGGATAGGGATGTCGGTAATAGAGACTCAGCTCTCCAACCCACTCAACCACCTGACATTGCAGATGAGCCAAATCAAGTAAGCACAGCAACCCTCAAGATGATTTCATATTAAATTAGCCAAGAGCTGGTGGAGGCTACTCAGAAGGAATCAAATTAAGGAGCCATGAATGCAGAGTATGAGGAAGGGGAGAGAGACAAGAGTCAAAGGGAATAAGCAGCTATTCAACTGCCTTGGTGGTGCACAAGCATGGCTGTGATCACAGGGAAGGCACTACTAGACAGCAAAGTCAAAGAAATCCAAAGCTTCTCCATTCCCTGGCTTATTCTCTATTACTTAGAACCATGATCTTAATTCCAATTATAATAAAGATCATTAATCTTCCATAAAAGGACACCTATTTCGATTCGTTTTACAGTGGTCAGGAACTAGGCAGTGGTTCTCAAATTTTAGTGTGTACCAGAATTACCTAAGTATGGTTATAAGAGATTGACGTGATTCAACTCCAGGGCTTCTGATTCAGTAGGTCTCAGGTGGGGGAAAATTGGGGGCGGGGGAGGCTGTGGGTTTACATTTCTAACAAGTTCCCAAGTGACAATGACATTGCTGGTTGGAGGATCATACTTTTAGAATCAACGGTTTAGGCAGTCAACTTGTAAGACGTTTAAAAGAGTCAAGGGTCAAGGTCAAGTGTTCTCACTTTGTTGTTATAATTCATTTTGGATTACAATTACATTTCCAGTATGGTTATCTTCAAATGTTATTTTAAAATACATTTGAAATATATTTTGAAACCAAATATTCAGGCGTTGTGTGAAAAGAGCAGTGCCTCTTAGCCAAGAGAACAGTGAGGAGGATAAACTGCTCTGTGGTGTATGCAGACAAACCAGATGATCTAGAAAGCTAACTCTAGAACTTCCTCTGAATGAATATAACCAGAGCAGACCAATGATTATGGAAAAGATTGGGCAAGGAAGATTTATCATGAGTTCATTATTTGACCAGGACTTGTAGAACCACCCACGGCTCTGTGTACAACATAGCAGAAAAACCTAATGGGTTCCAACTGTACCGCAAACCCTCACACTGGTCAACAACATCTCACAGCCTGAGTTCTACTAGAAGGAACTGGGGGTAGGGAGGGAAGAGAAAGATAGGATAAAGAGAGTGCGCGGATCCTCTTAATACCCTGAAGGAGAAAACTATCTGGAAACGGAGACATTATGCAGCTCTCCAGAAGTGGCCATTTGTGTTGCTTTAAATGCAGATTGATTACTGCTATTTGGATGTTGAGTGCATCATCTTTTCTGAAGAAAGGGAAAAGCTAAATTTCCCCACATTCAGCTGTATCGTCAAATCACTTCCCCACACCAGCTCTTTTAATGCATTTTCCTGTTATCACATCCACTTGCAATAGCTGATCTACCCTACTGCTCAAGAGTGAACCCCCCACCCCCCGCCCTGCCCCACTGACATGCGCCGAATCCCATTAACAACCTCATGAGCGTGACACATAACTGCAAGCCCAAAATGTAGCGGGGTGTGCCCTTTCAGGGTTAAAAAAGAAAGGAAGTCACGAGGATACTGAAGAGAAAGAACAGCCTCCTTTTTCTGTGCTGGCCTCCAGCCTGTGCTGGCATGACGTAATGCAGCTGAGTGGAGGGGGCAGAAGACCATTCGCCCAACTCCAGCTTTCCAGCACACTGGGGCTAAAAACCCAACAGCACCCCAGGGTTACAAAACTTTACAACTAAACAGGAAAGGAAAGAGGAAAACTTCCAGTCAAAGTTCTGTGTTTCACAGTATTCAGTAGGACTTAGTTTTATTCAAAGAGAAATTTCACTTGTTGAGGTCATTAGATTGAAAGTGAGAAATCTTGGTTTATTTAAAGCTGTACCATTAAACTATTGAGAAGAGAAGAACAGAGGCTGGATAGAAGAGATGAATTTCAGGGAAATGCTCTCATGGGAAAATTTAATAGAAATGAGAGATGGGATAAAAAAAGATGTAAGGCAGGCAGTGTTAATAATGGAAAGGGAGAAAGGAGGAGGGGCTAAGAAAACAGAAGGAAAAGTGAAGAAATAGTGAAAATCACAATTTCCAGAGGTACTATTAAAGTTATTTAATGTCAGTCCCTCTGAGATTACATGCTTTGTAAGGCTTGAGTCTATTATCTTTTTTCTTCATTACTATTATCCCCAGTGCCTGGGACCCAGGATACACTCAAGAAAATGAGAATGGAAAAAAGAAATGAATGCAAAGCCATCACATGCAAGATAAACCTGCCTTCAACAACTATTCCCAGAAGAGGAATGATCTGTTTTCTTGGAGAACCTGTTAACTCATGTAATCTATACACTGTGATAGGATATATTAGTTTTAAAATTTCAAAACACACACTCAAGTTCAACCTCAGTTTTCTCACTGGACAGGTATACACAGATGAAACTTGCTTTTTATTAAGACATTTAACAAATCGGAACTGTGTCAAACCAGTAGTGCTGAGCTCTTCCATTTGAGAATCCTAAAGCCAGAGGTTTTAACTTAGCAATGGAAAGTGCTGGCGAGGACGTCTTCACATTTTGTTCATAACCAGTATTGTAAATGATAGTTAAAGATATAGAGTGGAAGGACCCTATCCAAAAGCTCTGTATTTTTTTCAAGAAACAACTTTAAAGGGTTTTTTTTCACCTTTTGAAATCTTGTGGAAAAACATCTACAAATCGGGAAAAAGTGGAGCTGCTCTGGCTATAGAAGAGTAGGAGACGAAAAGCACTTCTTTCCCAGTGGTACTGAAAGCATTTCAGTGGAAATGCAAAATACACTTACAATTCACTGCTACAAATACATGGAAATGGTGAGCCCACCTTGGCCCCCAACAACTACATCACCAAGAGAGAATGTTACTTCAAACAGTTTCCCTCTTAATAATGACTACTGATATTGGCCTAGGAAACAGCAAGCTCTAGCCTCCCAATCAAAGTCTGTGATGGAAATGCCAGCACAGATTTCCTAGAGGTTCCAGCAGAGATGTCTGCAACAGGGAGGGTGCTGTCAACCACACTAGGTAAAAGCAAGAGACGTTTGATAGGATTTTAATCAAGGACGGGTGTTTATGGGGTTTGGAGATTAGAGGTGCAGAGGTCAGCAAGGCAGGAGCACTAGCTGTTTGTTTTTGTTTTTAGAGAAGGGGGATGTTGCAAGGTTTGTTCCATCAGAAATGCGAGTCCCTGTGGGGCCTGGAAAGACAGCCCAGGCAGAGCTGGGGGGGGGTGGGGTGGGCAGGCTTCCGCTTGCCTTTCAAAGATGGAGGACACCACCAGTTTTCTGAATCTGCAGTGTGCCCCGCGAGAAAGAGGATCCACACAAAAGATAAGGGAGAGCCTGCCCTTTTCTCTTCTCATGAGATAACCCTAACCTCATTATGTATGTCCAGAATGAATCTAAATTCATTTAAATCTGCTCAGACACTAGATTGTTCGATGCAATTGCTTTCCCACAGTTAAGCTGGGGCATCAATTTCTTTTTCTGACTATATACATCCTTATGTTGAAATGACAAAATCTTAGAATTAAGTGGTGCCTTAAAGGAATAAAGCCCCAACACTGAGCTAACATAACTTCTGTGTTTTCCTGCAACAAGCCACAGATTCTAACAGTTTCTAAGAAATTTTAAAATATTACATTTTTAAATCAAGTTACTGGTAGCTTCAGGAGAAGGCACACAGATGATATCCCCCAGGTCTGGATGTCCAAGGAAAACAAGGCACACAGCCAGGCTTTGATCTGGCTCCAAGCATTACCAGCTCTTCTTCGGTGCCCACAGCAAGCTCAACAAAACCCCACTTGGAAGACCTCTTAGAATGCTAAGGAAATTCACATTCTGGCCTACTTAAAATTAAACTGGAAGTGTTAGACCAAACACACAGGCTAGAGTATGAGAGAAAATAAGAAAGGTCCCAATAATGACTCAGTGTCTTAGAAATACCTCAGAAGGACAGGAGACAGAGTCTCTGAAGGAGTCGGAAGCCCCACCATAGGTTTAGAACACCCATCAAGCCAAATAATGCAGTGAGCCAGGTGAGAAATACTGCAATAAAACAAAAACTGAAAATGTTGGGAAGTCTATTTGGGGATGAAAAATTAGGGTGGTGCAGAAAAGACCTGATGTGTCAGACTCCCAACGAAGCCCACACGAGGCCCCTAAAAGGGGGAACCGAGTTTAGGAGTGACAACACAAAGCACGGGTCAGCTGCATGTAAGGTCTTTTTTACTAAAAACACGATGTACATATACTGGAACTCTCAGAAGCCTGGGACAGAATCAAGGGCTTTTCAATGGAGCCCACGAGACAAGCAAGGTGTGAGTACCAGCAAAAATGCCAAAACCTTATCTTGCCGGGACACAAGGTAATGAGGGAGGAGGCAGCTGATGACAGACAAGTGAATTGGAAAGGAAGGCACCCACTGGGAATTAGGGGTTTATTTATCCTTTCAACAAAAAAAGATGTGCTTTCCTCTAGATATGCCAGCTCCTGGAGGTATAATGAAGATTTCCTGAAAGCAGAGAGGCACGTGAATGAAGGGGCCTCGAAGGATCAGCACACTCAACAGAGCTGCCCAGGTGGTCGCAGCTTGCTTCTGGCAGGCAGGTGGATACGCTCGAAAGTAGCAGGTGAGCTTCAAACTGGGACTCTTCCTCCCCATCTCTCTCCTGGCTTCCCAATGAGCACGTTACGCATCACTCCTGGAGCTCCGATCCCATGGCCTGAGGAAGTGCAGTGGAACACAGCCCCCTGCGGGCGAAGCAGCGGCCGCCGAGCCCTGAGAGAGCTCATCAACTCCTGGGCAGGCAGCTGCGCTGACCCTCGAAGTCGGCCGCGTTAACAGGCTGCCCTTTCCCCAAAGCCTACAATGTTGCTCTAAAAGGATTAATGGCCAAGCAGTGCTGTGGAAAGCAAAGTCAATGGAAGAGCACTGTGCACCAATGCTGGTATCACTAGTGATAACCAGAGGGAGAAATCGCAGGAATCTAGAGGGACAGGGACAAAGCCAGCTGTGGGAATCAACAGTTCTATGGGGAAGGGCTGAAGAAGGTACAGCCTCGCTATGTTACCTTCGCCCACATATTATTTACCTAATGAGTTCCAGGATGAAAGACTGATATGAATATAGCAGATGTTATTAATTTGGCCTTTGCTAAAGCATTAGATACAGCACCTCAAGAAATTGTACTTGGGAAATTAATTCAAATTGGCTTGGTTCGGCACACAATCACCGAAGATTAAAAAGTAGCTGAAGGATGATAATCAAAAGACAGTTAAGTGACAGTCCATGCAGTGAGAGACTTGGGGTCAACACCAAAGCCATTCTTGTTTAGGGGTTCTATTCAGGGCCCGGGAAAGGAGTAAACAAGGCTAATGAGATCTGCAGAGGACACTAAGCTGGGAGGTGGAGGAACCGCACCAACAGGGGCATAAAATTACAAGGCAGAGTTCAACTGGAAAAAATAGCTGATCTATCTAGGGGAAAACAACCCTAAACTCGAATAATATTCAACAGACAGGCAGGATAAGGGGCAGCAGAAGCATGTAAAAAGAGCTCTGACATGCCGTAATGTGACAGAACAAAGTAAGAATGCTAAGGGAACATGAGGAGTGTGTCATGGGGGAATGGAGGGCTTCAAAGTGAAAGCAAACTAAAAGCAGATTGCCAGCAAATAGGTGGGCTTCGAGCAAAATCAACTCTACCACTAAAATGGGGGGAGAGTACACTCTGAACTGAAAACATTTTTTAATGGCTACAGAAGCACCACTCCCATCTGGTGGGCGTTCCAACCTTTCTCGGACCTTCATTCACCTTGCTGGGGGATCGATCTAGAGGAGAGTACCGGGCTGCCATTCTGGGGCTAACAATAGCGTCTAAAGGAAGACTTGCAGGTCATGCTGGCCATTTCTCCTACTTCTTTATGAGGTCTGTACTGCCTTATGGCAATGCCTCACAGGCTTGGCGAAGTGGTTCATTCCTCTCTGATTCCTCAACCCACAACAGTGCAATGACCCTGAAGCCAGTTTTTCCACGAGTCTGAAAGCAATGCCTCAACACAACTATCTCTAGGCTGCTCACAGCTTTAACAGACAAGCATGTTGTTACATTGATTCTGCTTACAATGAGTGCTAAAGAGGTTTTCTTTCTAAAACCTCAAAATTAAAAATTTCACTATCCTCAACACCCAAAAAACAAATAATCTAATTAAAAAATGGGCAGAGACAAGAACATTTTTTTCCAAAGAAGACATATACACGGCCAACAGACACAAGATGCTCAACATCACTGATCGTCAGGGAAATGTAAATCAAAACTACAATGAGATATCACCTTGCACCTGTTAGAATGGCTAAAATCAACACAAGAAACAACAGGTGTTGGTGAGGATGTGGCGAAAGGGGAACCCTCTTGCATTGCTGGTGGGAATACACACTGGTACAATCACTCAGGAAAACAGCATGGAGGGACACCTGCTGGCTGGCTCAGTCGGTTAAGTATCTGCCTTTGGCTAAGGTCATGATCCCAGGGTCCTGGGATCGAGTCCAGCATCGGGCTCCTTGCTGAGCAGGGAGCCTGCATCTCTCTCTGCCTGCTGCTCCCCCTGCTTGTGCGCTCGCTCGCTCTCTCTCTCTGACAAATAAAGAAATAAAATCTAGAAAAAAAAGAAAAGAAAAAGAAAACAGTATGGAGGTCTCCCAAAAAGTTAAAAATAGAACTACCCTATGATCTAGCAATTGCACTACTAGGTATTTACCCAAAGAAAAAATACTAATTCGAAGGGATACATGCACCCCAATATTTACAACAGCATTATCTACAACAGCCAAATTATGGAAACAGCCCAAGTGTCCACTGATTGCTGAATGGATAAAGAAGTGGTGTGTATGTACACACACACACACACACACACACACAGGAATATTAGTCACGAAAAAGAACGGAATCCTGCATTTGCTAGAGAGTATAATGCTAAGTGAAACAAGTCAGAGAAAGACACATCCCATATGATTTCACTCATATGTGGAATTTAAGAAACAAATGAGCATAGGGTGGGGAAGAGAGAGGAAAACCAAGAAACTCTTAACTATAGAGAACAAACTGATGTATCAGAGGGGAGGTAGACAGGGGACATAGGCGAAGGGGGTAAAGGAGAGTACTTGTGATGAGCACCGAGTGATGTGTGGAAGTGCTGAACCACTACCTTGTACACCTGAAACTAATACTACACTGTATGTTACCTGGAATTTAAATAAAAACTTAGAATATATTTAGAACATAATCTATAAAAAAACTTTCCCCATCTATGCGTACTCATTAAACACAGCACACGTAGCTATTTCCAAAAGCATGAGAAGAAAGCTTGTTGGGGTGGCTGGCTGGCTTAGTCGGTAGAGCAAACGACTCTTGATCTCAGAGTCGTGAGTTCAAGCCTTCCACACTGGGTGTATAGCTTACTTTAAAAAAAATTAAAAGATCAAAAAAAAAGAAGAAGAAAGTTTGTTTTGGCCTTACTTTCCAGAGCAGCTATGCAAATTATTTTCATGTCTATCTGTCTGTCACAAATATTCACTAGTGGCACAGTGACACTGGGCCAAAAACAGGAGTCTAGATCCCACTGTATTGCTTAGTGCTCCTGCTATGCTGGGAACTTATAACCTGTTTTTCAAGTTACCACCAGGCCACGCTGAGCCCACCCACAGGCTGAGCACAGACTCACCCTCCAAATCCCAAAGTGCAGTCTAATCACTCCATTTCCTGGAGTAGCTAGATTATCAGATAGTACTTAGTGATGTGAAGCTGCATTTCCCAATATGAGTTCTTTCAGCCAGGCTGCCTTCGTGATAATATAGGCAGGGAAAGAAGGAAGAAGTGAAGAAGGATCGAGAGAAACACCAATTACAGATTATATATCATATTATTTTATGTGGCCATTAAAGAGCCTTAAACAACCGAAGATATTGGTGTTTTCACTGAAAACTCTCTGTGTTCATGAATTAGGTTTTAGACAGGGCCTATTGGGAAAAACCCAGAAGAAAGAATCCAAAAAGCCACAACAGTCTGACAGACTGATTTCTTAGCTGACATTCTGTGTGACATTCTACAGATGCTCTATCCATCACGATGCAACATGGTGTTAGAGGTAAATGTCACATATCAGGGCACTGTTCTGGGCCAAAGAGCAAAAGAAGGGATCTCAATGACAAAGTCTGAAGTATAGACATGTGCCCAAACTCATTCCTCCTCAAACTGCAGAGCATAACCTGGCAACTAGCAAACTTCTAGAATTAAGCGAGTGGCTGAGGGCGGCGTGCGCCCCTTTCAAACGGTGGCTATATTTTGGTTGAGACCAAGCAGTCTGCTGAACTACCCTAGTCAGTTCACCAATAGCTCACCTCTTGCTCTTTCCTGGGACGTCTGGGAATCACTAAACTAGCAACAGCACCCAGTGACAGAAGTCTCTGTGAGTAAGAGCCCACAAGGAATGCCACTGGTAAGAAAGAACACCGAGCAGTACACGCGTCCTTGGGGCAACCAGCCACAGGGATGAAGGACAGGAGTTAAATGTCACAGGGCTTCTCAAATGCTCTCCTGCCAGCTGTCAGAAGTGTGGAACAAAAACTCATTTCCTAATAAATGTTTTCATTTCCTTTGTACATGACAAAAGGTCGAGAGGTGATAAATGGGAGGGGCCGGGGAGCAGAGGGCTCTGCAGGTAAGAATCTGACGCAAGTGTCCCGCACACATAAGCAGAACTTCACTGTTAGGCCCAGGGAATGAGAGGATGGTGGTGGTAAAAATATCTTGCACTCTCCCCTACGATTCGTTTGACATCTACATGAGATCATATCTAACATATGCCTATTTTGCAGATTCAAACAAATGGAGGCTCAAGTGTACTTTAATCAAGGTTACACAGCACATTTAAAGTATGTCCCTTTTCTTCTGATAGGGGAAGAACTGGGATAAAAGCGTATTACAAGCTTTCTCAGCATTTTGCTTTCCATCACGTTCTGCTCAGGGATAGGCAGAATGGCGGGCAAGACAAAAAGCGAGGCTGTTGGTCTCAAGGTGTTCACTAGGTTCTTCATCTCACCTGGCCTCTGCGGCAAGCAGCTCGTCATAGTGAGAGGACCGCTGATCGTCATCCTGCCGGTATCTGATCACCGTGGCTAGCCCTTTGCTGACAAGGGCCTCAGCAATGTTTCTGCAACAGAAAAGGTAGGTCAGTGAGCACTAGCGGTGCATATGGGGCTCAGTCAACAGAAATAATAACAGTTAGCACCTGGAGGTCTTAACGCATCCTGACACGGGGAGGGAAAAGCCAAGGATTTCAAGACCAGTGAGCCGCTCAGCTAGAACTCCAAACAAGAGGTGGAATAACAAAGTTCCCTAGCTCAGCATCTTTCTGGCTACTACGGTCAGATGCTGTGTCAATCCATACATAAAACCCAGCAGAAATATCTGTAAAAAGCCCACATTAGGCAGGACTATTTACAGAATGTTATAAACAAGCCACTACCCTCAAGAAAAGTCTTCTTTATCAGGCACACAGATAAAAAACAAAACACATAAAAGCATGACCTAAATTTCTTCAAATCTCCTTTCTAGCCTATCCGATAACTAGACAAATGCCTTGCTCCAGCTAGGCAAGGTTACAGAGGTTAGTTAAACATAACAACGGCCCACTGCTTCTCTTCTCCTCAGAGCTCCTGACAGGGGCTCTTCCTCCCAAAAGGGACTTCTTAGAAGGTAAGGCTATGAATGAATTTGGTGGCAGGCGGGGGTGCAGTGGGGTGGTGGTGGTGTTTCTATGGTGGAAGGAAAATTCTTTATGAAGAAATGGCATGAGATGGCGGAAGAATTAGGTAAAAATTATAAAATAAGAGATGACCAGCTTTGGAGCAATGCTCCAAATAAAGAGTCCTTTTAGGACTACAGAAATATTCAGATTAAAACCCTGCTTAAGGCAATTCTCAAATGTGTCGAATCTTCTTTTCTTCACCAGAATAAGAGGTGCCACTGTAAGTGGCCTCCATGTACTCTAACTAGAGAAGAGTATGTTGGAAAGGACTCTGAGGCAACAAGTAAAACCTAGTTGCATGATTCCTCCCCATGCTGGAAAGGCACCTTTGATGTGAAACAAAATAAGCTGCAAACTGCAAAAACAAATTTTTCAGAAATTGCCTGTAGCAAGCACTGGAGGACAAGAGGCATGATACTACTGGGAGAGAGTGATGGTTATGGCTTTCTTTGCGTCTGTCATGGTTACACCAAAGGCCCCCCTCAAACCATCTGCTTAGCTGCCCTTCAGGGAGGAGGTAGGATAAGCAATAGGCTACTGTACCATATGCTATGATTTAGTGTTGTTTAGAAATGTAGTTAACCCTTAGTGCACTCGTGCTCTTAGAACCTCAGACTCTGAGGATGCCAGAAGCCGGACTAACCGCTGTACGCGCATGTTCGAGCCACTGAAGGGTTCTCTTCCTCAAAACCCAGGCATTTACTTTTTTAAAAGAAGAAGAAAAAAATATGTGCGGGTAGAGAAAAGAGGAAAAGATGCTATGGCTGACTCTCTCTCATTATGTGCCCCTCTGCTGCCTGTTTATCTACTGCCAGCACGATATTAATATCTCCAAACCGCCACGGAATTAGCACTTCTCAAAATCCACTCCCACAAAGAGGCTGCTTTGCTGGCCTCCCCGTCTCCTGAGTCACCGCAGAAGCGTGCTGGCAAACGCTGTCATGATCACAGAGCTGGGTTTGGCAGCGTGGAGAATGCCAACAGCCCCGACCCAGCAGCTGTGGGTATTGATAGATGGTGCGAATTTAACTAAGGGTGTTACCAATTAGCCCCAGAAGGGCAGGAGAGCACACCCACCGCCGGTCCTAGAGGGGACTGGGGGGCAGCTCCACCCGTGCCAGGGTAATTGGAAACACCCAAAGAACAAAGACATACTCGTTACTGCATTTTGAACTTCTGCGCGCTGACATTTTACAGTCAAAACAGGGGGGTTGGAGGAGAGAGCTGGAATGACTGAGCAGGCAAGAAAAGATTCACACAAATAAGCCTCGACATGAAAAGAGAGAAAGCAAAGCAAAACAGCACAAACGTTTAATGATCCACCCCTGTTAATGCTCCTCAAATCAATTCCCAGAAGTGAACCGAGTACCTACAAGGCCAGCAGAGAACCAAGGGCACAATCCCTCCCTTCTGTATCCTGTCAGCTAACACACACTATTAGACAAAGCGGATAAGGCCTCCACAACCTGCCCACTACCAGCCTCTCCCTGTTCTCTACAGCTTAGAGCGTAAGCCATGTTCTCGTCACTTCTTACCCCTAATTACAGATTTCTCCTGGACGAACAGTGGTGCTGGTGCTTAGTGAGCAGAGTAAAACCACATGAAATAATAACAGCTGTCATTACTGGGTGTTTACTACAAGCCAGGCATGTGAAAATAACATCACATGAATTTTCTTCTTGGTGTATATTCCCCGGTGAGGATTCGTCACACCATCTTAAAATTATTAATTGACTGCCTAGCTTCCTTTCTAAATTATGACGTCTGAGAGGGCCAGGGCTGCATCTTTCTGCACTGAAGTGCCTAGCTCAATAACTGACACGAAGTAGTAGGCAGTACGTGTTTTCTGAATGAACTTAGTTTATTTAGGATAATTTTTAAATGTGGCGAAATCACAGTACATCTCTTTAATTTTGTTTTACTACATCCTGAAAATTTTGAGATACTCTTTGGAGTATCAGAAAAACACCCAATCGTTTTGGAAATATAGCCCTGGAACATTATTATCCTAAGCAACTATTAACCAAGCTTGCCCAGCACAGAAGCAAGGACAAAAGCTTTCTCCGTGTCTTAACAGCTTTTGTCTTTCCTCTCCCGGTTATCTAAAATTTGAATTTAAAGAGAATGAAAGGGAGAGAGAGGAAAATGGAATTAGCCTAGATCCATGTACTTGACTCTCTCATTCATTTCTTTTGGCTACTAGTGAAAGGTCAGGAGATTTTCCCCTTGGCCAAAGATGGCTCCGAACCCGACACGGGTGTATTGATCAGTTGCCCAGTGAAAAAAAGAGAACATTAAATTATGTGCCATGGCATTAGGTTGCTTTAGACAAATTTATAAGTTCTGCTTCCTTGAGTGTATCAGTAATTCTACTCCAATTACACATGTCTGGCTCAAATGGATAGTTCACAATCAGCATACAAAAAAGGACCTAACGGCCTTGGAAGTCTAACAGGAAATCATCTCTCTGTATCCGCTAGAAACACAAAGAATTAGTGCGGGATTGAAATGGTTCTCCAAACTCAAAGAGAAATTTAGGTTCTGGTAAAAGTGAACCGTTGCCATCAGGCATGATCAGGTGTTCCTGATACAAACACTAACAACTCAGGTCTCACATACAGGCCCTTCTCAAAAGATCTTCCCGTGGTTGACATCCTCCCTGCCCACCTGTTGCCCCAGCAAGCAGGTTGCAAAAAGCTCCTACTTTCCCATTAGAAGACACCTTTGAAACCATGGTGTAGTACACTCTGCCAACACGGTCAACACGGTTCCATGCCCGTACACGAGCAGAGGAGTCTCAAAAAGTAGGTTTGAGTTACAGTAGTTTATAATTGGTCACATTTTTGCCTGCCTTCCCCACCCCTAACCCTACCCCAAGACTGGAACAGCACATACTGATAAGTCAGATATCAGTAAGATTACCTTGATTACCTAACTGGTATATATGTGTGTAATTTTGAAACAAACTTACAGAAAGTTGGACATACTGTATGTAACAAAGAACACGCCGTCCTGCTTTGATCCATCTTCCAGGGAGTAACCCACCTGTTATACCCTCACCCCCAAAACCTTGAGTGTGCATTTCCTATAAACCAGGATATTCTCCTACAGAATCGAAAAATAACGAGTAGAACCAGGGTACCAATAAGGACATGTTACTACCATCTAATCCACAGATTTACTGGTTAAATTTTGCCAATTATTCCAACAGCATACTTAGGGGAAAAAGGATCCATGTCTCCTTAGCCTAGAACAGTTCCACAGTCTTTCTTAGGCTACCCCACGGCCTTGACGCTTCGGAGGAGTACAGGCCAGTTATTTTGGTTTGTCTCGTGTTCCCTTGTGATCAGATGCAAGTTATGCTTCTTTGGCAGGAATACCACAGACGTGATGGATGTATTGTTCTCTCTGATCACTTCATTAGGGTAGTGTCTATCAGGCTTCTCTCCTGTAAAGTTACTCTTTTCCTCTTTATGACTGATAGGTATTTTCTGAGGAGACCCTTTGAATTACATGATTTTCATCCCTCAAATTCCCAAGTTATTCATTTATTTAATTATAGCAATATGATGTCATTTTATTTAAAGTCATAATCCACTACAATCATTATTTGTTGTGATACTGAAATTGTTCCCAGTTTGGCCAGTGGGCGCCATGTCAGGCTGGTTTCTGTTTCCAGTGGACATGCCCCCACTCCCATCAATCCTTGAGCACTTCCTGGCTTTCTGGTATAACAACATGTTCCACGCTTATCTTGCACGGTTTTCTGCAGCTCTGAAATTAGCCATTTATCTGAATAGCCCACATTTACATCTTTATTTCTATACGTTTATTTCTATATCAATCTATAACTACCGAAAACCATGTGCAGCAGTCATGAAAATGTGCCTCTCGGATCTCTGACTGCAGGAAGTGTAATTGACTGACAGTCTCAGCTGCTGTGCTCTGAAATCCATCACTGTTTCAGCCAAGTCTATGCTTCCCGCCAGCTGCTCCGTGTCGGAGCACAGCAGATACTAAGGCAGGCCTATTGCTGAGAGATGTGGGACTTCTCTGATGGCAACTTTAGCTTGAGGACTCCTTGTTGGCTTTGCGGTAATTCTCTTATAACTTGGACAGTTGAGACTTTTCCAATTCAACCTTCCTTTCCTCCCACCCTTTGCCACAGAGATTAGGACTGCACTGCAGTCCGATGGCACTCCCAGCCTCTTGCAGCTCCCTTCCCATTTTCCCACCCAAGGGTTTTCCCCAATTAATCTCTTTCATGTCTAATTCTGTCTTGGCATCAGCTTTTTAGAGAACCTGAACCAACACACCATGAGTTCACGAAGATACCCACAATCCCACTCCAACACTACAGGGTTCATTTTCATTTTCTTCCTTTCCATATTTGTACTTCCCTTCTGACAGAAACCTGGCTTCCATTACCCTTAATAGTTCTACTTATAGGGAAACCTTTACTATATACACACATACACTCACTCACTCACACATTTTGTGACTTCTATGATTTGGTCCTAACGGTAGAGCTCACTTAAAGAGAATATAGAACTTAATAAAAATAGAACCTGGGTTACATGGATAAGTATTTCAAGAGTGGGCATAGAGAGCAATTCTGTAACTCACACACTTGTGCACAGGCCTGCACACCCCCTTTCATTCTCCACCTGACTGGGATAATAGATAACTCAATGGTTCTGACTCACAGATCTTCATCTAGCTGTTTGAGCTTAACATTTTCCACTTAGAAAACATCTACATTTTATCAGTCACTGAAGTGTCCATGGAGATTGCAAAAGCAGAATATTTTCCTCAAGGCAAACATACACATGGAACACTCAGAATAATGTAAGCCTATAAAGAAATGCCTCTGCACTATAGTCCAGTTGAGGCAAAAGAAAGGGTTGAAAGATAATTAACAGCTCAATTCATTCACAAAAGTCACACCGTCTGGATCAGAGGTTCATCTCTCAGATGTGTGCATGCATCCACACACATACATTTTCCATACAATGTCTCTACAATAACTTCAAGGCCCTGTAGTCAAATTTCATAAACCAAGCACGACATGCACCTCCCCCCCCCCCCCCCGGCTATTTACGGTGAGAACGTGGATACAACAAGACATCAGGCACGTAGCCTGACCCTCTGCCACCCATGGCCCTCAAAGACTCCAAGTCTTAAAGCCAGAAAACTGCTTTGACATCCTTTTCACATTGGCTGTACCTTTGCCATATAGACAGGCTTCCTCACAAGTGCTGGCATGGAGATCCCCAGCTGACAGGGTTCCAATATTGATTTCTAACATACCAGATGGCTCATCTCACTTTTCCTCGGCTATACAGGGATGTTCTACTGTGGGGCTGAACCAGAGAAGCCACAGGGTACTGATGTCTTTCTTTGCAAATAGGTAAGAGAAAAGGAAGGAGAGAAAGGTCACCATAGGATTTGATAAGAAGGTAGAAAGCAGCAAGGACTAGAAAGCTATTTTCTTTAGAATATTAGGTCCACCTACACTCAGAGGGTTGGCTCTCCACTCTAAAAGATAGGGCAGAAGTGGCAAAAACGATTAACAGCTAACAGACCCAAAAGCTAGGCTCCCTTTAGATCTTCTTTACAAGTTCACGCTAAGACCTCTAATATCCATGCCCTTTGAGACAGGAACCTGACAATTTCAGGCTTGAGACAGACTGGTTTTTATAGGCTGACAAAATAGGCTATAAAGGGCGAAAGTGAAATTCTAGATGAGAGGCATCTACAGACAATGGGTAATGAATAGGTCTCTTTTATCATGTTACTGTTTTTCAACTAGGCCTCAAACCAGAACAAGGTCTTACAGAGCAACAGGTAGCTTCCAAAACCCAGTATGATGATGACTCAAGGGGTAACACATTGCCCCTCCCACCCAGTGTCTTTTATCCTCCAATCTCCACTGACTGAGGTCCCATGAACCCAGAATAATGCCCCCCCCCACTTTTTTCTTAAAACACATCCAAGAGGCACTTCCCACATAACCGAGTGGCATATGTGGACAGGAGATTGTTTTAGAAGCATCAGTAATTAGCAACATCTGAGGTGGCACACAACATCCTTTACAGATTTACCAAATCTCTCTCCTACCATACACATTCCCTATTTTTCACTCCCCCTTTGAAATAATGTAATTCTAAAAATAACTAAATGGATTTTTTTTAATCTTTTAACCTTTAAAGGCTTCTTTTTTCATTTAATGAGTCCTATCACCAGGATGACCACCAATGGATCTGAACAGTGGCTACAGACTTTCCCAGAATTCATGACTCAAACTGAAAATAGAGAGAAAGATTCAAATGCCTCAATGTCCCTAGACAGGCTCACAGACACTAGGGTGAAATGAGGAAGAAAAGCAATGATTACCAAGGGCTGTATTAAGGCATCTGGAATCTTTGGAGAAGACATCGTTGCTCCTGACACAGAGACCCACCAACCTAGCTGTTGTTATGTGGAACATAAGACACAGCACGACCCACAGAGAAGCATGACCCCAGAAAGCCAGCCTCAAGAATGGGCAAGTATGGAATGAGACTGATCTGAACACTCTTAGAAGCAACCAAACCAAACCAAACCAAACCAAACCAAACCAAAACAAAGAAATCCCACTCTTCTGAACAAAACTCTCCAGTAAGTTTTAGTTCACATTTAATGAGCACTCAGAAGATGTACAGGTTCTAAACACAACTGTTCTGTCAATGAGAGCATTTTCTAGAGACTGGAGTTGAGATATGAAAGTCAAGAACTCTTGGAATAAGGACTCTGTCTTCTCTTTGTAATTTGATGAATCCTAATCATTCTTCCTCAGCAGGAGGGGGATACGCAGGGAAAGAATGAAGACTGATGGAGACCGACTTCAATCTGAAGAACTCAGAAGGATACACGATTCGAATGAAACCAAAGGAGACTCATAAACTGGCAGACTGGCAGAAATGAAGAAAAGAAGAAAAAAAAGGGAGAAAGAAGGGAGGGAGAGAGGGAGGGGGGAAGGAGAAAGGGAAGATGGAGGGGCAAGAAAAAAAAATCATTCAATGAATAAATTACTGCTTTGTAGACAGATAAATCCTTGAATCCCCACAGCACACAACCATCAGAACTTCATTATTGATAATAGGCTTACTCCTGAGCACTGACAAAAGCCTCTCTAGCTTCAGAGGCCATGTCCCACTGAGCAACCAACAGTACTCTTCAGTTTAGGAAGAAAAGAAATAAAAGCAAAGATATCTAGAGACCAGGGTTTCAAAAGTGGGTGATGAAGAGATGTCACTTCATATTCAACCTGTCCAGAATAGCTAATTTTCTACTCCGAGTTGTCTCTGAGCCATATCATACCCATTACCTTATTTCCACTCGCGCGCCACATGAGGTCATACCTACTCTTGATCTGAAAGAACAACTAACAGAGAGGAAAATAAGATGGAAATAAACTTGGAAGCAGCAGAATTAAACATCTAACCCGCTATATAACTCTGGCTACTGGAGAGAACAGTGCTGAAAAATATGGGTCAAAATGATTTAGAAAAGGAGGGGGAAAAGCATAACATCAAATGGTTATATAAAATAGTTATGCTTACTAAATAGACAATTTTATTCTGCCCCCGGGACTTCTGCAGTGCTGTAATCTTATTGCCACCTCTTACACGATAGTTTCATTTATTCGGCAATGTCACGGTTACGGCTTTCTAAGACAAGGAAATTTGCGGTATTTCACTCTACGACGCCAGCCTCTGAGTCTCACTGCAGTTACCAGTCTTATCTGAGATAGTCAGGACAACGAAGACCGCTGGATGAAGTAGGAGGGGCCTATTAAATACAAGTGGCAATAAAACGATGTCCACCTTCAAACACCTAAAATTTTCCCCAATCTCCAACCCTCAAAAATATATAGAAGAGAAACAGTGAAGGAGACAGAAACTGCATGGACTTTTCTGAATCTCCCTTACACTATAGGACAGAACGTAGAGTATGCACCCACAGTGACACTCTGCCTTTTAGACAAGCATGCTTCCTTCCCAGGACACAAACAGATCCTTCAGAAACAACTAAGCAATTAAATACTGGATCCAGCTTGAAGAAAGTAAACTGTCTAACAAATAGGTACTCCCAACCCAGCCAAGTTGGTCCACTCAATGCTAAATATGCCATGCAGTTACATTTCCAACTATTTGCAGGACATGTGAATTCGTATGATTCATCACCATGTAAGACTCAGCATTTCAAAAATAAAACTCCCTTCCCCAGATTAAGTGTTTCTAAAACCTACCAAATCAGCTCATTCTCCTAACGTCTCTAACTGTAGGGCCATCATACTCCCAGTCACCCAGGCCCGATGTCTCTTATTTCCACATTCTAAGTTGTCAAAACTTTGAACTCAGATTTCCAATGTTTCTCTCATGAATGCTTTCTTTTCTTTCTCCCAGTTGTGGCTCTCACTGCCTCTCATCTGACTACTTAAGACAGCCTCCCCCTCCCCGGTTTCCTTACAATGCCCACCAATTCTGAACACGGTCAATTGAGGCCCCTTAAAGCATAGGCCTCGAGAGGGATCCTCACTCAAACCCGCCACAATCACAGAGACCTCTTCCAATATGGAGACAATACTAAGTTATCATATATGGAAATGATGATGGAGGGGAAGGAGAGGAGAAGGGGGTGGAGGGGAAAAGGGGGATTTTTGGGGGGAGGGAGAGAAGAGAGGGGGAGGAGGAGGAGGAGAGGGTTAGGGTTAGGAGAAAGAAAACGGTTAGAGGGAATGAAGGAAGACTGACCTTTTAAAGTACTATTCTACATGCTTTACACATTTATTAAATCCACTTAATGGTCACAAAATCCTGAGGAATCAGGAACTCTTATTATCCCTATTTTACAGATGAGCCACGTGAGGCACTGAAAGTTTCTAAAGGTGATGAGTGATAGAACCAAGAAAGGCTACGCAGAGACTTGGCATTTCAGTGATGAAAAGGATCTTGCTAATCACCTTACCCAAGCCCCATGCTGTAAACATCAGACGACAGAACAATTTCTTTGATTTTCACTCGCAAGATAATTTCAGATTTAATGACCGTCTATTGCGAGTTTACTACAGGACAGGCATTTGACACAGTAACCTACTCCTGCCTGCAGTGCACGCAGCAGTTCATACAAACAGTAAACAATTCGGACTGACCACAAGCAATCTGTGTCTACGTGGCAGAGCCATGATTAGAAGCCCGATTTTTTATTCCGATTTCAGTTTTCCTTTGGCTAAGCAGTGCCACAAATTATAGGCTAACAGACTACTAAAGGTGTTCTGCAACAGAGCCTCAGATGTCTCTCTAAACTTAGTCCATTAATCTCTCAATTTTCTGCTCAATCTCAGCCCATTTCACTACCAAGCAAGTGCCTTGCACTCTCCTGCTCTCTATACTGTTGACTGTGCTACTCATTTTGCACTCATCTTTGCACTGCTGTATCTTATTATCTCCCTTTGTATATATATCTTGTCTAAGTGCCAAACACTTAGTAGGCACTCAATAAATATTTATTGGCTAGCTGACTGATTTCACTCGAGTCCCCAGGGGGTTCTGTGGGCGTTGGATGAAAACAAAGTAATAACTGAATCATAGAATTTTTGAGCAAAAAATGCCCAAAGAGATAAACCAAGCCAATAACCTCCATATACAGATGAAGACAGACCCAGAGAGAAACTGAACATTTTTAAATGGGTTGTCTAGAGAAACACAGAGAGGGACACCACCACAATGGGCATCTAAGATCCTTCAGATTCTCAGCCTCTTTCCTTTTATGGTACTGCTGTCCTTTAAAAATTTTATAACATAGGGGGTACCCGGATGGCTCAGTTGCTTGAGCATCTGACTCTTGATTTCGGCTCAGGTCGTGATCTCAGGGTGCTGAGCTCGAGCTCTGCGTTGGGCTCCATGTTGGGTGTGGAGCCTGCTTAAGATATAATTGTATCTTAATATAAGAGTAACACAGTAAAACAAAAGAATATGATAAAAAAGAAATGTTAAGAATAAATGTCGATCAATTCTCCTTCATCCGACAAGAGAGAAATTACACAGAGCATTCATATTTATTCTTCAATAGTGAAAGCCACTTAATGTTTCCCACTTCCTCCAGCCCTTTATGGCCATAGAGAGCAATTATGAGCTTGTTTCATAAAGAACTCATGGCACAGAGCAGTGATTCATAGTAGAGGCTCTCAGTTCTTACCCCAGCTCTCTGGCGGTTTAAACTCTTGTGAAGGAGCTAAGCCTGTACAAGTTTCTGTATCTACAAAATAAGGGAGTAGATCTGAATGCTCTACAAAATAGATTAGAATATATGAGCTAGAACATAATTTAAAAATGGACTAGCAATTACTGATCAATAGTCATACATATTTGATAACAGTTTCATCTTTCTGCCAGGATTTCTATATAGCACTAGCTGATAATATTCAAGGCAAAACAGATTATGTATCATTTCAGTAAGTATACAAACACTAAGGTATGTTTATAGACATTTCTGGTTATGGTTTGTAGAATACTGTGGCAGCAGGCACAATTTCTTCCAATCCTTCTACTAGGGACTATAACAGCCCTATTCTTTCTGTGCATACAAAAAATGGTAGAAAAGGGTGGGAGGCCAGGCTGCTTGACAAATTTATTTATTCTCGACAAATATTTACTTATTCTTGACAGATATTTATTCAACTGTTTAATGTCCACTATTTCTTTAAGATATAATGCATTACCCAAATATTCTGGAGTATTAAAAAAAAAGGACAGAGGGATGAGCGAATAAAAGTATATATGTATATGGTATATTTTCTACCAAGGAAACTAAAGACCAATTCTAGATTCTTCACTGGCTAGTTCCTTATACTTTGGCTAAGGATTTTTTCCAATGGCAAGAAAATGCCTTTACTCACTAGTAGAAATGTGTAAAGAACTGATTTAAGAGTAAAACTGACATTTAACAGGAATTTATTAGATTTCTTGAACCTCTGAGGCTCACTAGATTAGGTAGAGTAGGAGGTTTACTTCTGATCTTAATCACTGAACATAATGAAAAAAATCAAAGACTCACCTTTACATTCACAGTTTGCCAAGTACTATTTTGGCCTGTCGAGCATACACTTGAGTAATATTAAGTAGCAGCAACAGGTCAATAAAACAATTATGAGCTGTTTCTTGAGTAGTCCTTCTGAGACTAAAGATTACTGCACAGTAAATATTAACGAGAGGTAGACTTCATTACTATAGACTATAAGGAAATATCAGAAATACTTCATGCATTATACCCAGAGAGTTTAGAGCTAAAGGGGTCTTAGTGTTCTACTCCAATTCTCTCATCTTACTGACTGTAATGTCTCTGGATCTCAGATTAGCAAACTATTTAGTGACTGACCTGGACTAGAACTCAGATCTCCGGTCATAAAACAAGCATCTTTCCACCATGATGACCTGCCTCCAGTTTCATATAAAGACTGGAAAAATTATTGCTACACGCAACTCAGATGGATCTCAAACGCATCATGCTAAATGAAAAAGGTCAACCTCAATAGATCACACACTGCAGGATTCCATTTATATAATGTTCTTGAGATGACAAAATTATAGAGATGGAAAATGGATTATTGGTTGTCATGGATGTTGGGAGGAGAAAGGTGTGGTAGTAGCACAAGGGACATCATTCTGATGACTGAATAGTTTTCTGTCTTGGTTATGATGGTGGGCACAGGAATCTACATGTGTGATAAAATGGCAGACACACACACTGCACCAACGCCACACTCCTGACTTTGATATTTTACTGTTATTATATTAAGTTATAATCACTGGGGGGAACTGGCTAAAAGGGTACATGGGATGGACCGCTGTACACTTTTGCAACTTCTGTGACTCTACAATGACTTCAAAATAAAAGTTAAAAAATAAAAAGTCAACAGAACTTGAGCTTACTAAAAAGAAAAAAGCACCAAAGATTCTAAGCTCCATTCTCAATCAGAATAATCCTCATTCAGAATAATTCTTTGAAGATTAAAGTCAACAAAACTTGCCATTACTCCTCTGCTCGAAACTCCACAATGGCTCCTATCTCATTCCATGTAAAAGCCAAATACTTAGAGTGGCTTACAAAAACCCCTCTGGTCAGCTATCCCCCTTCCTGGTCTTACTGACCTCATCTCTCACTGCCCCCATCTCCGCTTCCCCTGCTCCAGCCACAATGCCTTCTTTCTATCCAGGCACACTTACACCACAAGACCTTTGTTCCTGCTCTTCTCTTTGCTTCCATACCACTTGCTCCTTCACTTCATTCAGGTCTTTGCGCCTGTCACCCTCAGTGAGGCCCAAGTACCTACTGAAAATGTGTCTCCTTCCGACCCTGGAATACCTCCTCTACCCTTCCTTAGCTTTATCTTCTCTATAGCACTGGACCATCTACATAGTTCTACATATTTTATGTATTTGTTTGCCACCATTGGAATATAAGTTCCTGCCCAAAAGACAGATTTCTCTCTACAGTATTCATCACTTTATGCCCAGTGCCAAGAGCACCTGGCACATCATGCACTAAAGAATTAACCTGCTGAAGAGACCAGAAAGGAAAAAGAAAAAGAAAAAGAAAAAACATAAACCAAAGTAGAAGAGTAAAACAAACATGTTATGTTCGTGTGGCCTAAGGAAAAGGTGCAATTTAGGTTTTACATATAATTGAAGCTGCATTTCATTCAGATGTGCAATCATGAGACCAATTCTGGCTTTAATTAGAAGAAACCTGAAAAAAGACATTTACCTTTTAAGTCCCATTTTTTTGTGCTATCATACCAAGGGGCCTAAAGTGAAGAACCTCTAGGGTCCCAGATAAAGTGAAAATTCTCAGTGGGTCCATGTGAGGCAGAGAACATCTGCATTTCAGGTATAGGCCAGGTGAGTCTGGAAGGTATACGAGCACTGGTTCTCTCAAAAGACCCTGCACGTGGCAAAAACTGTAGTATGCACTGGGCGTAAAGCTAGAGAGACTTGGGAGCTAATGCTGGAAGCGCCGTGAACCTTATGGGAAGTGCAGGGTGCTGGTGAAGCCCAGACACAGATGCCCAGTTAGAGTCTTGTTGGGCAGGGTTCCTAAGGTGAAGCCTCCCTACGATGTGGAATGCTGACAGATGAGTAGGAGCTGTCTAGGAGCAATGTATGTTCCAGACAGAGAGAGCAGAATGACTTCAAGAATAGTGAGTTTAAGCTGTTTTTGTTTTTTACAGAAATGATGGATGAGAGCCAGGGAATGTTAAATATAAACACGGAGAGGTAAGCAAGGGCCAGATCACGGGTTTGTATTAATCCTAGAGGCTGTGGATGATTAATGAAGACTTTTAAGCAGGAGAATAACAATCAGATTTGTGTATCAAAAAGCCAATTGCGGCAGTAGTGTGGAAAACGGATCAGAAGGGAGTTAAGACCAGTAAGGAGACGGCATAAACCAGGCACTGAGGAGAAAAAGGCTGGAATGAACTTGATATGTACCAGCAGATAATCAGGTATGGAGAGTGAGAGAGGAGGAGATAAAGATGACACTTTGATTAGCGGAACAGAAGACTGACTAAACGGTGGCACCGTCAATCAAGATGTGGGATCATTCAAGAGAACGAATAGCTTTTTAAAGGGGAGACCATGAGCTCAGTTTTAGCCACGCTGAGTTCTGGTATCTAAGAAGTGAGGTGCAGTAAGTACTTGGATATAGTAGTGGGGAGAGCCTGAGAGAAAGAATTGGGTGAAAGACCTAGGTTTGGGAATCAGCAACATCTACCTGAAAATTGAGGCAATGGGATGAATGAGATCACGCATGGAGACTGAGGTGGGGTGAGAAGGCTGACCATGGAAGCCTAGGAAGCACAAATATTTAAGGAGCACTCAAAGCAGACTAAAGAGCGGTAAGCAGAATTGTAGAAGGAAACCCAGTCGAATATGCCATACTAAAAAAAAAGAGAAAAAAATCAAAAAAGATGGCGGTAAGTTTTAAATACTAGAGATCAAGTACAAGCAAGGATTGGGAAGTGTCCTAGGGAAGCACTGGCATCTTAGGTAAGCACAGCTTTGACGACGTGGAAGGGTCAAAGCAGACGGTAAAGGAATGAAGAGCAAATGGAGACAGAATTAAAATTTCTTTTAACTCTTTTAATTAACTTGGCTGTGAAGAGAAGCAAGAAGAAGAAAAGTAGCTACAATAAAGAGAGAAGACTGGAGGATAATTTTCAAAAGTAAGTTAAAAAGAAAAGGGATAACCGATGGCACAATATCCCTAAGAGACCAAAAGAGAGAATTCAGAGCATGTATGCAGAAAAATTAGTTTGGAAAGAAAGAGGCTGAAATCTTCCACGGAGATGGGAAGGCAGGAGATAAGAAAAGCAAGCAGGGCAAAGACAAGTGTGGAGCTGCGAGAACCAGGTTAAGGCGTTTTCTGGATAAGCATGTATTTTTTCCCTAAAGCAGGAGATGACGCTGTCTGCTGAGAATGAGGGGAGAGAAGAAGACAGTAGGGGGCTTAACTGAATATAGTCGCGAAAATCTGAAATAGCTCTTGCGGTGAAGTAACATAAAAACAGCACTTAGGGGAGTGAAGCAGCAGCGGCCGGAGGAAGAACTGGAGACGGGACAGCCTGCAGTGAGGAAAGGCTCGTGGAGAAGGCTACTTCACTGAGGTCTGAGTTGCGGAGTACGTGGAGTGGAACGATGGCAAAAGTAACAGTGAAGAACCCATGAGGGAATCTGTTAACAAATCAACAAATCCACCACCCCTTCCTAATTAAACTGCTTCTCCCAAGACCTCCAGAGTCACTAAGGCAGGATCAAACATCCTCGGTTTTTCCAGCTCCCGGTGGCAACTAAAGCTATAGATGGCTTGTCCCTGCCTTGTCCCCGACTTTTAGGCATTCCAGTCCAAAATGTTTGCTCTGTTTCTTGAATGATGGTGCATAATCCAATTTACCGACCCATTAAACCTCAACGACCATGCCTATTTAGAGCACATCTGGAACTATACTCTGTATGAACAGTGATCAATTCTGACAGCTGTCTGATCAACCTGGACAATCCTTCGAAATGATCCTAGTCTAGAATCTTGGCTTCTATCCAAGCTCACTACGTCACAGATGGATATGAAAGGAATAAAGTCAGTTAGAGAGCACTTACAAAACTGGGGTCCACTCCATTGCCCAGAGTGCCTTTGAATAAGCTACACAGGTGATTCCAGGGCACACAAGTTTGAAAGCCACCACTTTCAAATCAATATTAGTGTTAAACATATTAGCTTTGAGATGAGAGAAGGATGCACAAATGGTAATGGAAAGCAGGTATGTGGTAAGTTAGGAGGGATAAGCAAAGAAAAATAGAGTTGATAATCATCACCATTCAGGGGATAGGTGAAGCTCTGCATTAATAAAATACTGATGGGAAGCCATTCACAGAGAAAAAAATACCAGGATCAAGATTGACCCTTTGAGAATATGAAGCTAAAGGACTTAATTGTAGCTCTTAAATACATATATATCAAAGGCAAGGTATATCACTTAGAAAGAGCATATCCATTTTCCTGCTTCTCATTTCACCTCTGAAGTTCATTTCTAAAGACTGATAATCAATAATGTTTTTAATAGCTGTATGGCACCTTTTCGCTGAAGAAATATGCAATACGCTACTGCTCTGAGCCACATTTACCTAACCTACTTCTAATCTTGATCTTCCTAAATTAACCAAATGGAGAGAAACCACCTCCAATTCTTTATAGATAGGAGCGAAGAGTTCTGGTAACTTGGAAAGGGCAATGGGCAAGAATAAACTCTAGAGAAACTCAAGAAAGCCAGCACATGTGCAGATGTCCTTAGAGGGGCACACTAATGTAATCACCAGTACTGTCTCTCTCTCTCAATGGAATTCCTGCCTGACTGCTGATCTGGGTGCAAGCTAATTTCCCCCACGGTGAATACTGCTGTTGAGATGCAGAACTCTCCACCATCTGTTACCCAGAATTAGCATAATGACAGATTATCTAATCCCTTACATTTAATTGATACAAATGGCACTCTTACAACACCAGTTCAGTCATATCCTCATTCATGTGGTCTTATCTCCACCCCCTAAAAATTGGTCCTCCCACCCTGCTGGTGATGGATCTGGTCTGGAGTTTACCCCCAATCTTGCTAAAAGTCCAGGTGCTTTACCATGAAACACTTTTCTAAAATATTTTATTCAGGAGTGGGAATTACAGCTGTTACTCCAGATGCATCTGAAAAGGGGCATACTGAACAAAAAGAAAATCTGTCTTTAGGAGACCGGCAAAACTACTGTGCAGGGCAGTGCCTCCTTGAATTAGACTGGGTTGAAAATTTCAAAAGGGAAGACAAAAGGTCAGGTCAGGGCTGATCTGGGGATAGTGACAAAGGGAGAAAAGCAAAAAGAAAGAAATCGGAAAATTAAATGGGTAGCAATACAATACTAATAGGAAAGACTCTGCTGTTTTACAGATTCAGGTGTTCTAGACAGACCCAGGGTAGCATTTAAGAAAAAATGGGAATCAGACACCTAGAAAATCAAAGACATGTTCATAGGACCAAATAACCAGAAGAGCACGATCACTAACAAGTAACACACAGTTGCCTGTGACACCAAACAGAGGAAGTGTACTGTCCTATCACCAGTGACCAGTAGAGAGTGAGTTCAATTAGAAGGAAGTGAAAAGCCATCAGAATGTATTGAAAATAATTTCCAAAACCAGCATTTCCTCAGAAAGTGAGCTTCCAGGGTCAAGAGAAAATATTACAAGAAATGTACTTGCACATAAAGGAATACTAGATTTCTGGCGGGGGGGGGGGGTGGGTGGGAAGATTTTCTTGTTCATTTTGAATATATAACTCTTTGGATGTAAGTGAAATCATTAAATATTTATTTAAAATATTTATTAATCTAGAGGTATTGTTTAAAACACCACATTTCGCAAACAGCTGTTCTCAAGCTACACTCTTTACAAATGTATGCAACATACAATGTACGCCACTATCACAGCCACTTTCTAAGACCGTTTTCTTTCAACTTCTTCCAAAATTTTTATGCTTATAACTGTTTTTGAAATCTACATATAATGTTGCTATCAGAAATAGTTTCCTTAAGTTACAAGTATCCATTTTCCTAACATTTGGATGGCTGGTTTTATCACTTGTTCTATAAGTACCTATTCATTCCTCCATGGTGTGAGTCCCTGGAACTGGGGTTGTAGACTCATAGTCTGTTTTTCGTTAAAGTTTTATTGGAACATAGCCACGTCCATTTGTTTGCATATTGTCTATGGCTGCAAAAGGCAGAGCCAAATAGTTGCAATAAGACCATATGGGTTTCAAAGCTGAAATATTTACTATCTGGTCCTTTACCAAAAAGGTTTGTCCACTCCTGCCTTTGAGTACTGCTTTTTAAGGAGAACTTTAATAGGTCACTTCTTGAGGCACCTGGGTGGCTTGGTCATAGACCACACAATTCTTCTTATCTCAGGGTTGTGAGTTCAAGCCCCACATTGGACATGGAGATTGCTTTAAAAAAATAAAATAAATAAAAGGTCACTTCCTATGACTCCCAGCACTTGCAGTCAGGCAGACACACTCACCAGAATAAGTGTTATATTGTGCAAAAATATTTGGCTCATTTTTAATGATTCTGCAATGTGATCTTCATGCAGCATTGCCTGAGATTTTAAAAAGCTCACTGATGTGTTCAAAATAAAGTAACTGGGGTGCCTGGGTGGCACAGTCGGTTGAGCAGCTGACCCTTGGTTTCAGCTTTGGTCGTGATCTCAAGGTTGTGAGATCAAGTCCTGTGTCAGGCTCCACACTCAGCCCAGAGTCTGCTTATGTCTCCCTCTCCATATCACCACCCACCCAGCCACCAGGCACATGCTCGCTCACACACTCTTATAAAATCAGTCTTAAAAAATAAATTAAAAAAAAATTAACTGAGGAAGCACTCAGTACCATCTGTGCGTCTGTGAAGACTCGAGGTAGGAAGACTTCCTCTTTTCTGAGCACTGGTGGGCAGGGGAGGCCTGCACCTGGCATTTACTTAGGGTACTACGCTCTAGCCACAAGACTCCAGAGTACATAAACGAGCCCCTCTCTTCCAAGAACACTCACAATGCTACCATTTTAAGAGTAAGGAAAGCCACCAACACTGTCATTTCTGCGGTGGCAGCAGGCAGGCAGTACAGAGAAAAGTCACATGGAAAACTGGACTTGCAGAGGATGAATGTTACCTCATGAAGCTGTTGTGAGCAAGAAACAAAAGAGTATACTTAGATTCTGCCCGGCAAATAGTAAGCGTTGTGTGTTTGTGATCACTCTTCTTGGTTTTCACTATCATTGACACTGGCCTAGTTGTGTCATTCCTCCTGGACTCAGCCCTTGTTCATAAAACGAGGGAAGTGGACTAGATAGTCTTAAACATGCTTCCCTACTATAAAATCTATTTTACTAGAAGGAAAAAAATGTTCTATGTGCAGCCATGAAGATACATGTTCTCAATGCAAGCATTTTTCAGGAACTAGCTGAAAAGGTGAGCCTGATTTCACAAGATCTGTCCAGGAGATGAAGCCATCAGAGCAGACTCCTACTTCAAATCCAGCGGGCTGAGCTGATAAAGACATTGTGTTCACCCTTCGGAGGCGGCGCACGGCCTGGGAGAGCAGCCATCCATCCGCGGTGCTCTCAATCAAACACGCCACTGTGGAGGCGAGATTCACGGCTCCAGCGGCAACAGGCCAGTGTTATCCGATATGCATGAAATCAAAGTTTTCATCATTTCCAGTGGCCAGTGAGTGATAAATCCCAGAATACGAGGATTAATGAAGGAGTCATTAAAACCCAGCATTAAATCACTGCTGTAGCCAATGCTGAGAGTGATGTCTGTAATACATTACAAGGCTGATTAGAAAGAAACAAGTTCCAATTTAGAAATGAATTACCTGATTTCTTAAAAAATTGACTGGATGGCTATCACAGCAATTTTGTTATTATAGGAGAAAGAGAGAGTGGGTAACATACAAGTTATGTCATGGATAGGAAATTATCATCTCAAAATCACAGGGAACAGAATTTGGGAGTAAATAACTTCCCAGATAGTAAGATGGAAAAGGGAATCCTGACACCGGCCAGATTTTACTTCTTCTTCTTAAATTCTGAGTGCGGGTGTGTGTGTATGTGTATGCGTGTGTGTGTGTGTTGAAGGGAAGGCCCAGGAAACAAGTTTAATCTAGAAAAATTCTAGAATAACCACATGCTGATTACAGTCTGAGAGAGGACATGATATCAATGAACCATCTTCTCATCCACAGCGAGTACCATCTTATTGTTGAACATAATTTATCAATGTGAAAAACAAAAGCCCTCAACAAGTACTCTAAAGATAAAATATGGTGAAAGACGTCAGACTGGCTCAGGTGGGCAAGGCTCTGACCTACCTATACCTACTCTAGTTTCCACAAGTTTCTTACTAGGAGAAACAGCCTCCAGAAGCTTCTGCTTACTTGTTACAGTTCTATCCTGGGGCAGCGCACTAGTTGGAAAAACAAATGCCACCAAGTAGATGCTCGGGCTGAGAGAATCCCTTTATGGGCAAGGACTTTCTACCATACCCTCTCAACACACAAAGCTCATCAGTACAGGCAAGGTAATGCAAAACAGTTCCGACTCAAACAATCCAAACCAAAATAGGAATACTTCTTGTTCTCAACTCCCTCTCTCTGCCAAGCTACCGTGAGACAAGACTGACATCTCTCCCTGAAAACAAGTCTTGAAGGATTCTCTGAGAGCAGGTGATATAATGCAAATTCTTACATGTGTTATCATCGGATAATATTCAAAATATTTAACATATGGCACTGGCTAGAGTTTGTCATACTTGTATATACCAGTTGAATATAAGCCTTGTTTATAAAAATAGAAAGGTATGCAAGAAAACAGCCAGGGTCATAAATGTGGTTGTATCTAGACAAATATCAGGATAATATAGCAAATCACTTGAGGATATTAGTTTAGATTAAAGGCTGCCAAATAATTATGCCTCAATCATCAAAACATGTATCATTAATTTCAGATGCATCAATCTATACTCCAAAAAAGAAAACAATTAACTCTAGGGTTTCTTAAATATTTAACTATTGACTGGAGTCTTTAATAAACCCCATAAATGGCATTTACTGAGTCTAACAAATAGATTTTACTTGAATGTCCCCAGAAGTATTTAAAAGATACAGTTTGGGTTAGTTAGCAATGACACTACCAACAACAAAGACACTAACGATACCTTCCGCTGCCGGAAATTTCCTCTTAAGGAGAAAATTAACAACAAAAACACCACAAACAGTTGCCAACTAGATGAAAATCTATGAATTTGATAATTACAGAGAGAGGTAAAAGGAATATTAGAGGTCTAAATTAGAAACTCTTGGGGCACCTGGGTGGCTCAGTGGGTTAAGCATCTGCCTTCGTTTCAGGTCATGATCCCAGGTTCTGGGGATCGAACCCCACAATGGGCTCCCTGCTCAGCAGGGAGTCTGCTTCTCCCTCTCCTTCTCCCCTTGCTTGTGCCCTTGTGCTCTCTGTCAAATAAATAAAATCTTGAAAGAAAGAAAGAAAGAAAGAAAAGAAAGAAAGAAAGAAAGAAAGAAAGAAAGAAAGAAAGAAAGAAAGAAAGAGAAAGAAAGAAAGAAAGAAAGAAAGAAAGAAAGAAAGAAAGAAAGAAAGAAAGAAAGAAAGAAAGAAAGAAAGAAACTCGAAGCTCTTTCCAATGATGTACCTTGTTACCTTAGGTAAACAATTTAACTTGAGGTCATGTCAGTGGTGAATGGCAATGAGGTCACTAAGTCAACCGGCAGTGATAACTAAGAATTAACTACTTGGAATAAAGTCTGATTCTGCAAATCCACAGACTTCCAACTAAATCTAGTGTTTATGATCAAAATCCTGGGGAAGGAGGGCTACATAAAAGGAAAAATCCATGGCTAGCTCTTTTGCAGACAACACTGAGAGCCCTAGGCATCTCTTGGGACAACTGGCATAAGTGCCACAAGACCGGGGGCAAGAGAAAGCCCTACCATGAGAAGAGGAAGTATGAGCTGGGACACCCCGCTGCCAATACTAAGATTGGCCCCCACCACATACACACAGCCTGCGTCAGGGGGAGGCAATAAGAAGTGCTATGCCTTGAGGCTGGACGTGGGCAACTTCTCCTGGGGCTCTGAGTGTTGAGCCTGCAAAACAAGGAGTACTGATGCCGTCTACCATGCATCCGCCAACGACCAGGTCGGCACCAAGCCCCTGGTGAAGAACCGCCTCGTGCTCACGGACGGCACATCTTACCGACAGTGGGAGGAGTCCCACTATGCACTGCCTCTGGGCCGCAAGAAGGGGGCCAAGCCGACTCCCGAGGAGGAAGAGATTTTAAACAAAAAACAATCAAGGGAAATTAAGAAATATGATGAAAGGAAGAAGAATGCCAAAATTAGCAGTCTTCTGGAGGAGCAGTCCCAGCACGGTGAGCTCCGGGCACGCCTCCTTCAAGACCAGGCCACTGTGGCTGAGCAGGTGGCTACGAGCTGGAGGGCAAGGAGCAAGAGTTCTATCTGAGGAAAATCAAAGCCCGGAAAGGCAAATAAATCCTCCTCCCTCCTATCTTCAATTACATAATAAAGGTGTTTATTGTTCTGGAAAAAAAAAAAAAATCCATGGCTGGACTTGAAAGCCAATGGGAAAACTTCTGGCTTCATTCACTGCTACTACTTCTCTTACCTTGGAACACACCCCTAGTTGAAGTTCTCTTTCTTAAGAATCTGAATTTAAAGAAACTTTAGATTACTAAAAAGAGACTAAAAGATTAAAGAATATTAGCAATACTGTTTGTTACTTTCTCCTTCAAAAAAGGCCGGAGAAGGGCCTTAGGAAAAGAGGGTGGGTGAATGACTTACCAAGGTCACGCTACATGCTGGAGGCAGAGCTAGAAATATCCATTTCCCCTTCAGCCCCTTCACTGCTCTGCCATTCTGTACTTACTTACTCCAAACAGAGCTGGTACGATGGAAATTAGTGGAGGTAAAACGCTATGCTCTGGGACCAAAATTGATCTGAGAAAAAATACATTTGTAAAGTTTCTTTTATCCTTCCTATTACCTGTATCTATACTTACCTGAGAATAGAGAAGAATGTTGGTTTTGGAATTTCCTGTTTCCTCTAGACTTCTTTTCATAGTGCTTATTAATACTGGCTGCACAGTAGAATCACCATTCAAAATATCAATGCCAGGCCCTATGCCAAGCCAATAAACCCAGAATCTCTAGGGCTGAAGGGCTGAAGAACAGTATTTTGAAAAGAACAAATGGGTGGGGGGCTGCGGGGGAGAGCAGTGCCTGGGTGGCTCAGTTCCTCCCCAACCCTACACATTCTTGCCCCCCTCCCCTGCTTGTTTTCTCAAATAAATAAAATCGTAAAAAAAAAAAGAATATGGGTACCTATATTTTAAATATGGGCACCATTATTTAAGTGCCCCAGATAGTTCTATCATATAATTTTGAGGAAAAGTACTCAGACAGAAAAGTTCAACTAATATATTCTGTTTTTCCGAATTTCAAGAGCCTAAGAGTAATCTAACACATCTTAAGGCCCCCAGAATCATAAATGTGTTAAAGAACCTGGTACTCCCCAAAGAACAAGAACCTAAGAATTGTGGGTAAGCAAAGACCAACTTTTGGAACTGGTTCAGGAATAGCAAATTCATTCCTATTGGTTTGATTTAGGTCACTGGAAGACAAGTGATAGGCTGCTAGAGCAACCAGAGAGAAGATTCTTCAGATTCCTCATCTTTGTCTCTCCAGAATGGAACGGCCAGTTGCCATGTGGCATGCGGCATTTTCTCGGCAGCTGTGATGAGCGCCCCCCTCCAACATTAGGCGTCACTTGGGGAGGGGGGGCGTTCTCCGCCTCTCAGGGGAATAAGGGACAAATAAGCAAACTCATGGCCATTATGACAAAACCAGGCCTACGTACCCAGTTTATTATTAGCCTGACATTAAACACCACTTAAAAACAAAACAAAACCACCCGCCCACACAAACACACACCCCACGACAGAAAATTACATAATGGCATCTGGAATGATCTGCTCTGACAGTGAAAGTAGAACCAGCCAAATCACAGAGGTCTAGTAAAGACCAAAATGGGCATGAGGTAGCCCCGGAGAGTCATTTTCAAGTCCTCTATAGTTTATGCAAATGTTGAGATATATAAACAATGCTTTGTTTAGAGGATGAAGTTCAAAATAATACTCTAGGTTCTAGAAGGTTGTCATTCTGCTCTGAGAAATACCAAGTCACTATTAAGTAGAAGAGTAACTCTATGTTCTTTTAGCAAACCCAATCATTCTAGAGAAGTTAGAAGAAAATTATCTTGGCACAGGTTGCTTCTTAGGGTGGAAGCTCAAGAGAAGTTTTGTTATATGGGTCAGAAAGAAAAAAAGGGGCCCGGTAAAAAGTTCCACTACCTGCCCTGCTACAAATGACAGCCCACAACCCAGCCAGCGGGCACCGCAGCAGTGGGAGAGTGCACCTCTTACTCCCCAGAACCCATCAGCAACTGCGCCCAGCCCAACGTCAGTGTGGCTATGGTTTAGAACACGTAACTGCTTTAGACTTAACTGCTTTCAGAAATCTCTGCAAGTAAAAGCTCTAGAAATGAGTCCCCACTTAGAAAACTAAGTCAAAACCAAATTGTCTTCTGGTGGTCAACATTTTTCTCTAAGAATTAGAAGACGCAATACTTTCTCACTAGATGATTCGTAGCTCTAACATAAGCAACAAATGAGCCCCACAAAAAGGCTAAGGATTTTGACATTTCTTCTTCTCTCCTACTCTTTTGGGGAGGGCAGGGTTATTCTGGTTCCTGGCTTTGCAACACAGTAAACCATGACAGGGCCTTTGTGGTCGAGCCTCACTCAGTGGTCTGATCTCTCCATAGCCACAGGCTGTGCTAAGTGGCAAGTGAAGGAACAGTTTCAGAGGGAGTTTTTTGAGGAAGTGGTGACAAGAATAAATGCTCTGTCTAGCTGCTTCTTAAAGAAAAAAAAGTGATTTTGCAATCAATGCCAACACGATTGGGGGCGGGGGTTGGCAAAGAAGAGATGGTCTAACAATGGTCTAACAAGTACACTAGAATCCCCCTTGCTCTTGACCTAATATGTGATGGTTTATACATCACAATTTTAACATAATAGAAGCTCACATTAAGGCAAAAGTCTGTATATCTGTAAGCAGATATATCAGAAATCTAAAAGGCTCCATGTAAAACCCACAATGGACTTGGAACACTGAAAAAATAAAATAGAATTAATTAAAAAAAAAATCCCACACACTGGGAACTTGATAGAAGACAGTCCTAAGTTTCCTTTACGTGTTAGGAAGTTCATGTTATTAAACATCTCCAAATTCTACCAAACACATTGACTCCAAAGGCCCAACTATTTCCTTTCTCCAAGTTCTACCTGTTATAAACACATTTTTACTGATGGCACAAAGATTCACAAGGGCACCACAATGGAGAGTTGTGATTCAGTAAGTTCCACAAAATACAACTTTCAGTAGAACTCTTCAGGTGGGGGGCACAGAATAGCACTTCCTAAAACACTTAAGGTTAGGAGCCCTCTGCCTTTTCAATCGCTTCAGATACGGAGATAGGCAGATCACCAGCTACAGCACTAGATCCAGACAGGGTGCTTGCTAGCACACCTCTCGCTTTGAAAGATAGATAGATAGATAGATAGATAGATAGATAGATAGATAGATAGATTCATTCATTCGTTCACTCATTCATCCATTCATTCATTTTTAAAGTAGGTTCCATGCGTAGTGTGAAGCCCAATATGAGGCTTGATGCAGGATCCTGAGATCAAGACCTGAGCAGAGATCAAGAGTTGGACACTTAACTGACTGAGCCACCCAGGCACCCCAAGACGTTCTCAATAAATTACTTTTATTAAGAGATAAATTGTATGTGTGTTAAACTTCTTGAAACATGAAAACTTACTTATGAATACCACTTGTACCTTTATGCAACTCCTTATCAATCATTATTGTATTAACATAATATATATATCAGATCATGATCCCAGGGTCCTGGGACGGAGCCCTGCATGGGGTTCTCTGCTCAGTGGGGAGCCTGATTCTCCCTCTCCCTCTGCCTGCCACTCTGCCTACCTGTGCTCTCTCTCTCAGATAAAGAAATAAAATCTTAAAAAAAAAGATTTAGAGGAAAAATGGATATAAGTTAGCTATCATTGTAATTTTTAAAAAGTGAGAAAAGAGATAAATTCGACTGAAGGGTCTGGCATGGAACAATAAAAACGGACTGCTAAAGGGGTGCCCGACTCTTGATTTCTAAGGTCATGATCTTGGGGTCCTGGGATCGGGCCCCACATGAAGCTCCCTGCTCTATGGGGAGTCTGCTTGTCTCCCTCCCCCCCTCCCCCACCTCTCTTTCTCTCATAAATAAATAAATCTTTTTAAAAAATGGACTACTACAAAATCTACGCCATAATCCAATGAGGAATTTTGTTTTGTTTTTTAATTAACCTACGGGCAACTACTACATACCACGCATTTCCTATATTTTATTTAAGCCAATACTTAGAACATTCTGTGAGGTAGCAGTTTATCAGTGGATTAGCTTAGCCAGGAAGAGTGTGAAGACTAAGAAGAGGATGAAATATAAAAACATTCAAGAAAAATTCCTTTAAAAAAAAAAAAGAAGAAGTTTGAGTGGGGGAAAAAAAAAAAAAGCCAGAAGTGTGTGAGAGAGGACAAAGAAAGAAAGGACAAGGGAACCTGGCTGGCTCAGTCAGTAGAGCATGTGATTCTTGATCTAGGGGTCATGAGTTCAAGCCCCACGTTACGTATAGAGATTATTCAAATAAATAATAAATGAACTTTAGAAAGAGAGAGAGAGAGAGAAAGGACAGAAGTCATTAAATATGACACTACATCAATGGTGACCAGTCAAGTTCAGAGGCTTGGAGCTGATGTGAGAACTTGACTGTCTGGTCTTAGTAAATATGCTGAACATGTAAATGCCTTAGTACATTTAATCCTCACAACCACTCGAGGAGGTATGAGATTATTATACCTAAATTACATACGAAAAAACTAAGGCCCAAGATTGCACAGCTATCTGGGAGCAGGGCTGAGGTTTTACTTCACGTCTGTTCATCTCTAAAGCCTACTTTTATCAGCAGCCAGACACCTTAGACTTCATGTCAACACTAGCTCAAGTAGTCAATTTTCCTGTTCCTAGATTCAAATGTCAAGAAATAACCAGCACTCAAAAGGAATACCCCCCACATAAAAGCTATTATATTAGCAGTGATTAAACGATGGATAATTTCCCTTTATTTCCTAAACTTTTGAAAACATTACAATTTTTTGTGGTTTTATTTATTTATTTTTACTATGTTCAGTTAGCCAACATATAGTACATCATTAGTTTTTGATGTAGCGTTCAATGATTCATTAGTTGCATATACAATGTTTTATTACTTAAAAAAAAAATCAATTCACTCAGTATGAACTGGAGCAAATCCCCTGTAAGGCAGCATCACGACTGGGAGATAGTAGAATCTACAAAAACTCCATTCCTATTTACCTTACCACTTTGTACTGTGGTGGCCATGGGAACTGTAAAGAGAAAGGTGCTGAGAAATGGCATATAAAAGACACAGAAGTTTTGCTTATTGGTAACCATGTCAAATGTCCCCTCTCCTTATCACATCAACTGCATCATCCAAAAGAATAAAGAAAGAATGCTCGAGGGAGGTCAGAATGGCAGACTGAGAACTTATGTCCACATGACATCCTTTACAAGGTTCCACTGAAATGACAGAAAAGACAGATATGGACGAGAATAGAGCCCTATTGGTGCTAGAAAACAAGAAAGTGTGTTAACAGCATATCAGAAAGTTTGCACAAATCCTGAAAGACAGAAAGCAGATGGGATCTGATTGGTGGAGAATTGGCAGTGCCTCAAGGGCCTTTATTGACAAAATACAAAGCACCACAGCGAGGAGGCTTCGGGAACATCATTTGAGCAATTAATCAGAACCCACATTCAAAAGAGCTGGATCAGCCAGCCTCTTTCCTGTCCCTATGATTCCCCACAAAGTCATTAAGAGCAGAGGGTTCTGACCCTTAGCCAATACCCAAGAAATAATCTACCAGCGAGCATAGGCATTTCTTCTATCACATACCATGTGTGTTCCCGAACAGTTCACACTCTACGAAACCACCCAAACCCCCAAACACACGGGGCTTGAGAAGAGTAACTGCATTATGGGTAGATGAATTAAACCCTATGGAACTTTCTACCTAAGTACTAGCAAAAACAACCTTAATAAAAACAGGGGCACAGTTAAATCTCTACTGGCAGAGTAGCCATAAATCACAGGGCTCCCATGCTTCCTCCTCCTTCTAGGGGGGCTTAGTTTCTACTAGAGACAATTTTAATCAAAATACAAAATCAGACTCGGGCTGTAGCCTTCTTCATTAATCCACTGTGTAAATATTGGAGGAAGTGTCTTCGCAGCTTTTTCAACTACCCTAGCAGGATACTACTGAGGTTAACCAAGCAGAAAGCAGAAAGACACTTAAGTAGTCATGACTTACACTAAAGGAAGTCACTACGGTAGATTTCTCAACTTTACATTCTGAGATTTTTCTAAGTCTCTCTATTGCTAAAGCTCTCCCTTTAATTGGGAAAAGGCTTACTTATCGATTCAATATTTTAAAGTATCTGGGTGCATAAGGAAAAACATAGAGGACATTGGGAGAAGGAAAGGAAGGGTGAATTGGGGGAAATCGGGGGAGATGAACCAGGAGAGACTGTGGACTCTGAGCAACAAACTGAGGGTTTTGGAGGGGAGGGGGGTGAGGGGTTGGGTGAGCCTGGTGGTGGGTGTTGAGGAGGGCACTTATTGCATGGAGCACTGGGTGTGGTACATGAACAATGAATCTTGGAACACTGAAAAAATAAAATAAAATTAATTAATTAAAAAAAAAGTATCTGAGAATATAGTTTCTAAACCAACACGACTTCAACATTATGCCAGTGAGATTCCCCAGATTACCAAGGTCATGTATAGGACAATTCATGATTATAGAACAGAGGGTAGGTGATTTAACCAGGGAAGGACCTTAGACGGAGGCTGTAGCCTGTGAAAAACACAGAGGCGCAGCTTTTGAGACTGAGTCAGACCAACACATCACATCCCCTTCTCACCCCGCCCCAGTGACAGTGACAGTTGTAGTGGGGTCTGAAATTTGCCTGCTTCCTCTGTGTTCCAGGTCCAAACACTTTCAGGGACCCCCACAAGGAAGGCTGCCTCTGATACTCCCTGCTCACCTGTGCCCCGTCATGACAGAGACATCTTGGGGAAGCAGGCATATACAACTGCACAGGGACACCATGCCTACCCCCACCTGGTCCTTCCTTCACGCATATAAATCGAGGTTCCCCAAATATCTGAGGATTTATGAAAGAAAAGAAACAAAATAAACAGAACATTTAGTCTTGGGGGATAATTCAGTGGAAGAGGGTTTTTAAATTTTTAAATACTACTCTCAGACAGAGGAAGTATTATATTTGTGGAGTAGGAACAGGATGCTATTAAAACACTTGAACAAAAAAGTTAAGTATGAGTGCTGAAATAAAAAACAATTAAAATTGGCTAGATTGAGAGAATCATCTCTGTAAATTTCATAGCAGAAGAAATAATTTCGTTTCAGAACTACCAGTACATTCCTTTTTTTTTTTTAAAGATTTTATTTATTTATTTATTTGACAGAGAGAGAGAGAGAGAGAGAGAGAGAGAGATCACGAGTAGGCAGAGAGAGGCAGGCGGGGGGGGGGGGGAGGGGGAAGCAGGCTCCCTGCTGAGCAGAGAGCCCGATGCGGGGCTCGATCCCAGGACTCTGGGATCATGACCTGAGCCGAAGGCAGAGGCTTTAACCTACTGAGCCACCCAGGCGCCCCTACCAGTACATTCCTAATGCTTAACACAGTGCTTAGTACACACCAGGCATTTTATGACTACTTGATAAATGAACTAATGAGTAAGTGAATGAATGAGATGAGTGAATAAGAGAGTGAGAATGAATGAAGATGACTCAATATGCATGGCTGGCCGGTGAAGCAAGGTGAAAAATAAAGTTGAAGACAGCTCCTTTATGTAGAACAAAAACGCAAAGGCAGTCTTAAAAAAAATAGAAGAAAATTTACAGAGATACGAAGCATAAGATACAGTACCGACAGAATTCCTAGAGTCAGAGGCAAAACAGAAAGAAAATAATTCAAGAGGTAATAGAAAAAAAAATCTCCCAAGTTGAAGACATGAGTGTTCAGCCCACTGAATATGCAGCAAAAAAGGACACACCTAGAAATATTTTAATAAATTTGCAGAAAACCAAAGATAAACAGAAAATTGTAAAATCTTCCAGAGCCAGGAAAAAAAAATGTTAAAGAAACAAATTTAAAGGAATGGAGATCGAATTCTCATAAACACTGGTGAAGCAATAAAACAACAGGCCTTCACAGTTCTTGGGAAAATAATTTTGAAGCTAGAATTTCATAGAGCAACTGACAATCAAGAATATAGGCAAAATGAAAACATTTTTCAGACAGGCAGAAATTCAGAAGCTTTACCACCCACACATGTAAAATCAAGGTTCTTCACCAAATCTAAAGGAAATACCACAAAAAGACTGAACTGAGATACAAGTGGCAGGTGCATATGAAGAAGTACAAAATGGGGGCACCTGGGTGGCTTAGTTGGTTAAGCATCTGATTCTTGATGTCAGCTCAGGTCTTGATCTCAGGGTCATGAGTTCAAGCCCCAAGTTGAGCTCCACGCCCAGCGTGGACCCTACTTAAAAAACAACAACAAAACAAAAACAAAAAAAGAAGTACAAAATGGAAAAGAGACAGACGTACACACACAGAGAAAAACACAACAAAGGGAATTAATTTAACATTTCTCTGGGGATAAAGCAACATAGAATTTCTGTTTCTGTAAGTCTTCTCACTCTATCATACTAGGTCCAACAGTAACTTAGAACTGCTGTGGTGTGGGGGTGGAGGGTAAATTTTTGGGGTTAAACTTACAAGCAAAGCTTAGAAGACAATTACACTGACAGAAGAGTAATGTAATAAATCTTGAAATAGAAGAAAAACTTTTTATTTATTTGAGAGAGAAAGAGAGTGCAGAGGGAGGGAGGTGCAGAGGGAGAGGCAGAGAATCTCAAGCTGACTCCCAGCTGAGTGCAGAACCAGATGGCGGGGCGGGCTCAATCTCATGACCCTGAGATCATGACCTGAGTCGAAATCGAAAATTGGACACTTAACCAACTGAGCCATCCAGGCGCTCTGGAAGAAAAACTTTTAAAAGGAAGGAGGAGTCTGAAAAAGGTAGCATTCTAACTTACTAATCTTTCAGAGAGGGAAATACTCTATAAAACTAATCAGAAACAGTAACTGAACTTTGTAAAGTTCGCTAATGGTAAAACTTAATATAACAAAATTGGGGGGTTAAAGGAAGGAAGGAATAGTGAAAATATTCAAAAGTATTCATCTTTCATATAAGGAAGCAAACAGATACAGGTCAGAGTTAAACATTTTTAAATTAGTAGTGTTAATTTCTAAAGCTATAAGGATAACTGTCCAAAAAATAAAAAGCAGACATGGCTGAGAAATTAGCATCTATGCTTCCATGGGAGCATCTGTGGGAGGCAGTGGCCCAGTCAGTGACATTAATAATGTCTCCGTACTTCCTCAGATGCTAAAACAGCATCTTCAGGATGCTGTAGGCAGCTCTAAGTAAGAACACTAGGTCCAGAAAATTGGGTTTCAAGAGGCCACTTTCTTCCTATGTTTAGCTTGAAAGTGAGACACTAGTATGTTTTAAAATTTGAAAACTTGAGACAGAGGAGGTTTGGCCTGATTGTGAAAGCCTTAAAGCTACAGAAAAACACTCAAGCCAGAAAAACTGGAGATTGTAGGACACTTATTCCTACTGTGGCTGAGAAAAACCAAACGTGGATTCAAAAAGGATTATTCTAGAAGGACTAGACCTGACTTCAAGCTTCAGTCACTTATAGAAGACTTTAAGAAAGAAGTATTCCTGCAAACTGGAACCAAAGAAAAAGAAAAAAGAGGCAGAAGTCTCATTCCTTGCAAGTGTGATTGTCTGGTTTACATAAATATAATAAAAGACAAGCTCTATCTATGAAGAATCCAAAGAGACATAAAGAAAGTTCAAAAGGATGGCTTTGAGACTGCTAGATGATTGTCATTAGAACAAAGAGGTAATGAAGACATCCCAAGTCCAAAAGATCTTTGACAATATCTCTGGCAACAAGGCCTAATACCTGTGTGGGCATCAAGGGAGCAGACAGCAAAAGGGCAAGGCAGGAAAGCAGTAGAGGGAAACATGGTTTCAAAAAGAATGTTACGGGGGGAAAAAAAAATCATCCCCCCCCAAAATAGGACATTGTACAAAACCAGGCATTTTCTAATTGTTCCTATTCTACAGTTTCATCTCTACGCCATTTACTTCCCCGAAACAGGTCATGTCAATGGTGTCCTACCATTGTGAAGTACGTCACATGAGAAACACTGTTTCTCACTGTTTAAGGGATACTGTATCTGCTGGATCTGTTACAGTTTTCCAGGGCTGGAGTGGCACTAAGTGTGAATGCGAATATTGAGGCTTAACCCTCAAGTTGTATTTTTTAGGTGCCCCCTTATAAACGTGAACAAATTTTAACACCTTTCTTTAAAAAGGTGACATGCAGAAAGAGTGAGCAACCAGTTAATACATTATAATATGGGTTTGCCAAATTGGAGCTCCAAGTAATTGGGAAGTCCAGCACAAGAAAAGGTCACCCCAGAAAAATCTCACTCTTCAAGAAGGCTCTGACAATAAAGAAAGAACGAGATTTTAATCACTGAAGCTAATTACATAGAAGACTAAATCACAAGAAGAGTTATTTAAGTGTCTTAAATACAATAAAAAGTAATTAACAGGAAGCGCCATCTTGACAGCTTCATGTCACAAACCAAGCTAAAAGGCTCAGCTAATTCCCAGCCCGGGAGCCAGAGAATGAGAAACAACTCTAAGTTTGATCTTTTTATTTTTTATTTAAACTGTTTTGATTAACAGATAACAACTCTTGCCAACTCTACAGTGAAGTTAATCAAGAAAAAAATTTTAATCTATTAGAGGAATGATGAACCTCGTTTTCATCGATTCTCTAGAGGGCAAGAGATAGGAACAGAAGACTGTCACACCAGAGGTGCCTCACAGAGATCCTGTGACTCAACTCCCTCCCCTACACACCAAGAAGAAAAACAGAAGGACTAGGCTGAACCCTACTGAGGATACAGATGATTCACACACTTTGACATGTGAAATACACCAAAAAGTCTGCTCTGCAATAACTGCAAGAGACTCCATCTCGTCTGTCTCCACCGCCTTATCAGCCTGTGATTGGCAGCTAGGGAGAAGCTCTTCCATAGCTAGAGGAGCCCAGCTGATCTCCTGAAAACAGGAAAGCCTCTAGATGCTATAATAGCTCATATTTTGATATATAAGCCTACAGAGGATGACAGGCATAATTTGGATCAGACGACTTCTTAATTCTACAACATTTCTACAAGCTTGAACACAGACAGTCTTTCAGAGAGGTGATGCATTCCTAAAGGAGCTCTCCTAAATGACCGTCCCTGAACCGACCTGTACATTCTAGGATTTCAGCCGATGCTGGTCAGAGTGACTGAGGGCCACCAGACATACCTATGCACTTCTGTCCCAACCTGCTGAGCCAGTTGTTTCTGTCCTCATAACTATTTATATTGGTTGTGCTTGTTATTTTTAATTATGTACTCCATCAAATATTTTTATTAATAACTGAAATAGAAGTACACAAAAAATGTGTGTTCATGAAAACAGATAAATACTTTTAAAAGGTTTAATAAGATGAATGGCTTTAAAATGGCTGCGAAATAAATGAGGGGGATGTAAATCACAAACATCTAGGTTTCATAATTAGTGTTTTTAAGTACTCATGCTAAAGAGGAATTATGCAATTTATCAGGTTATCAAATAGTTGATCTACTCTGCCCATACATCAAAGATTTGGAAATACGTATACATTTTTATGTTTAAAATGAAATCAAAATATTTTAGATTAAAAAAATCCCTTCTCTAGCCAATGTTTTTGAATAATTAACCATTACACTCAGAAAGAAGGCTGGTAGTATATCTATATTCTGACTATAAGCTGAGTATTTGAATATTATTTATTCATACAACTTTTTACAATATTATTTGGAATGATTTGTAAAAGTACAGAAAATTCAGAAAAATAAAAACAAAATCAAGGCAAAGGGAAAAGTAAAGAGAAGCTATGAGTATGAATGGAACATAAAAAGCATAAGCATTAAAAGGTTCATCTTCCAGAAGCAACCTATCTTTGGCAAGGACGTCCCAATAACCAAACAAAAAAGGAAAATTATTCAATATAATTTCTCCGGTACTGATTACATAATAACAAAATCAGGGATCAATAGAAACAGTTGTCCCAGTATTCCCTGTTATGCTTCACAAAGGGATGCAATATAATAAACAAGTAATTAAAAAATTTACTGAAACTCTTACCATATGTTGAATACTGAGACTACAACAGGGAATATAAGTGACAAAAATCCCTATCCTTAGGGAGCTTACGGTATAGTGAGACTTTGTCTCAAAAGTATCCGTAAATCTCAGTTATTTCTCCTGAAGGTGGCCTAGCAGTTGCTTCACATAGTTTAGTAGAAGTAACTCTATGAAGAAACTCATAATGCTTTCCAGGCACCTTGATAGGCTGGTCTAATCAAGGAGACAATTTAGGTATCTAGAACAATCAATATGCTGGTAAATACTTTGGTAAATCATACAAAAATAGTATTTCTTATAATCCAGTTACAAGAACTGAGAGGTAGAAAGAGGTCAAGGTTATCATTTCTAGGCATGAACCTGAAATACAGATTGTGCTGTCAGTTAAGACCCATCAACTTGTGTTAACCAATCAAACTGAAAAAAAGATTGATACCTTCTTACGAAGGCTTGAGAATCTGACCAAAACCCTGGCTGCACAGAGAGTCACCTAACCTCTGCAGAAAGGAATGCTAGCCTGAAGGAGTAATCTCCATCAAAGCCAAGATCAATGCAGTCGAAACCTCAAGGTTTCATGGCATGGAGCACGCCCATAACACCCTACTATGGAATTTTTAAACTAGCTGTTTCAAATTGTCCTATAAAAAGAAAAATCTCTGTTCTGCACTCAGATTATGTAAATTTTAAGCAGTGTGAATTTACTTTAAGAGTGTACCTCAGTGGTAACTAAATGAAATAACCTACTCTAATGGATTGTTAAAAATGGGTGGAAACCATCTTACAAAAATAAAGATGTGGATTTTTACAGTTGTGACAGTTGTTTTTGCCAGTGTATTAGATAGCAGTAGCAGTCATTTGCTGACAGGACTCCTTGTTTGTGACAGTTAAAATTTTAAAATATAGAAATACTAACTTCCCAGCTCTCCATAATAGAGAAGCATGCATCTAGCTCCTAAGTAGTAGTGACAAAGTGGTAATAATCATTAGTGCAACTTATACAGATAGAAAAATGACCAAAATATGTCCTACTCTCTCCCATGTCAAAAATATTATGTGATTTGTCAAGATTCTGCTTCTAATAAAGCCTGTCACTTGTGATGGTGTTAAGGTAGTCACAACAAAAGCCTGTATGGAGTTCCTCTCCGCTAAGTCTGACTGTTGTGTGAAAAGTAACGTTTACATAAATACAGGAGTGATAACAGTGACCAAAAATAGTTATTGCCGAAGTGTGACAGCGCAAATGAGCAGAAAAGGTTCCTCTTTGGTATGAGAGCTTCTGGAAGATAAGTTAGCTGCAAGAGCCTCTCTTTCCTTTCAGAGGCGCACAGTAGCTTAGAGGGGTTTCTCCTAATGGGCTCCACTGTACTTTCAATAAGACAATCCCTGCTTTGATGGGAAACCTATTCTTTTCTTCCCCTCCACTATGCCCCCTTAAAAGAGAAGAAAAATACCAGTTTGGTAACAAACAGCATTTAGGATTGTTAACTAGAAATGGAAACAATTATCATGCTGGTATATTTTACACAGAGTAAGAACTGCTACTGGGGGCTGACTGACTGTTTTAATATTCATTGTGGAAGCATGGCCCAGCGGGCTGCAGGCTTCCTCCTTCCCCCGTCAGATACCTCCCCTGAAAGACTGTTCATCAACCACATGCCCAAGGGACTTTGGAACAGAACAGGATATGGCCAGTACAAAAGAGAAAGGCCCCATCATCTACTGACAACATACATCCATATAAAGAAAATGTCCAATGAACCCTTCTTCCCCTGCCCCCCTCTTTTTTGGGTGTGTGTGTGTGTGTCTATAATTGAACTTCCTAAATTAACGTGCAGATAATGCTTCCACCTAATGGTGGGTAGTACCTAGGGCCTGACAATAAATGGCATTATTAATAGTAATAATGTATGCTACATAGTGCCAAGCACACAGAGCCCAATAAATCTTAAACAATAATGAAAGAATATGATTAGCTAATGAATGATTATAAAATGCTTTGCAAATATAAAGTGCTACACAGACATAATAATTAAGAAGCACTGTGTTAAGAGCAACAGAAAGCAAATCAGGGAGAAAAGGAATGAGAGACGTGACTGAGGACAACTTGCAGCTCTGGCTGAGTCCCTGCTGGCCAGAGCACTCACATTCCTCCAATGGTGACAGTGGCACATGTCCGCTCTGAAAAGGCAGGCACCGTCTCTGTGGCTGGGCTGGCCGGTCTAATGTAGTCCACAGTCACATTGACCTGCAAATAAAGAACCAAGGGAGTTAAGGTTGAGAGTCTGCAACACAGCTCACTAGCAGCCACATGTGCCTGCCCAGCCGTGAAAGATCACCTCACCCAGTTTGATTTTCTGCGCCGAACATTTTAAAAAACAAAATTGAAAGATAGCTGAACCCCAGACTGGGAAAAAATATCTGCAAGAGCCTTATCTGACAGAGGACTGTTAACCAAAATATGCAAAGAAGTCTTAAAATTCAACAGTAAGAAAAGGAACAACTGATTTAACAGTGGGCTGAAGACCTGGACATCTCACCGAAGAGGGCCTTCAGGTGGCGACGATGCTCTCCATCGTGCATCACTGGGGAAGTACAAATTACAAACTACTGTGCTGCAACTACATTACGATGGCCCGAGTCTAAAGGCTGACAACAAACGCTGATGTGCGTGTGGAGCAGCAAGGACTCTCATCCATTGTTAGTGCGAATGCAAAACAGCACAGCTACTTTCAAAGACGATTTCGTGGTTTCTTACAAAACTGAACATATTTTACCAGACGTGCCTCGGTATTTATCCAAATGAACTGAAACTTACGTCTATACAAAAACCTGGATAACCATGTTTATAGCATCTTTACTCATAACTGCCAAAATCTGGAAGCAACTAAGGGGTCCTTCAGTAGATGAACATATAAACAAACTGTGGTACATCCAGACAATGGAGTGTTATTCAGCACTAAAAAGAAATGAGGGGGCGCCTGGGTGGCTCAGTCGTTAAGCGTCTGCCTTCGGCTCAGGTCATGCCCCGCATGGGGCTCCCTGCTTGGCGGGAAGCCTGCTTCTCCCTCTCCCACTCGCCCTGCTTGTGTTCCCTCTCTCACTGTGTCTCTGTCAAATAAATAAATAAAATCTTTTAAAAAACAAAAAATAAAAAGAAATGAGCTCTCATGCCATAAAAAGACATAGAGGAACCTTACATGCACATTGCTAAGAGAAAGAAGCCAACCTGAAAAAAAGGGACACATTGTATGGTTCCAATTAAGTGACATTCTGGAAGAGGCAAAATTATAAAGAATGAGATCAGCAGTTGCTGGGGGTCAGGGGAAAGAGAGACGGATGAACAGGAAAAGCACGGGATTTTTAGGGCAGCAAAACTATTCTGTTATCATGCAATAATGATGGACACATGCCATTATACATTTCTCAAAACCCAGAGAACGTAGAACACTGAGAGTGAGCCCTACTTACCTATGGACTTTAAGTGGTGATGTAGCAACGTAGGTTCATCAATGATAACAAATGTACCACCCTGGGGATGGTGACAGTGGGGGAGGTTGTGCTTGTGAGGAGCTAGGGCATAAGTGGGAACTCTCTACTTTCTGTTCGATTTTGCTATGAACCTAAAACCACTCTAAAATTTTAAAAGACTGATACCAAAAGAGAAAGACAAACGGCCGAACATTTAAGGTCCCCACGGATATTACACTTGACAGAAAAGAGGTTGGCAATATTCCTGCAGGATTCCTAGATAACATTATGTAAAGCAGTTCTTTAACCTTTTCAGACTCCTTTGAAGATCTGTTTTTTAAAAATATGAAATGCCTCTACAGAAAAACTGTGTGTAATTTCAGTCTACCATAACTTTTCCAGAACCAAGTTAAGAAACACCAAGGAGAACAAACAAGATGACAGTCACAAGGATGCTCGGGACTGGTATCACAGTACATAAATAAAACGACACAGCTAACTACAACCAGTACCAATACAGTTCAAGTTAAGAAGTTTGGGGGAAAAAAACAAGGATTGAATGGACCAGAAAAAATTAATATTTCTAATGAAGAAAGGATAGGTGTACAAATAGGTTAGGAAGCTAGGAACCTAAAATGAGAAAGTTGTCTAATCCTAATATACAATATATGGATATGGACATACTGAGCAATGAGCTTTCTTTATGGAAACATTTAAGTATGTGGTATCCATTAATAAACATGCAGTGTCTGTTTTACAGAATTAAGGTATATGCCTGATTTTGGCCATGGCCAAGGCTTATATATCTGCATGGAAGAAAATACACTGGATCAAGCATCCTGAAGCCATCCTCATAGTCAGAAAGTCTAGAATCTCGTTTTCTAAACATGTCTTTAGTTCCCACTGATCAGCTTAAAGACAACATATTGAAGAGACATCAAGTTCAGCCACAGAGCTGGTGAGCACGATTAAAATCCTTTCAAACTGTTTGTTCCTCAAAAACTCATTTTAAAAATGAATACAGAAATTTTGAAAAGGACAGCTGCCTCAAAATTCGGACTGTCAGATCACTCATTTGAATGCTCCATCTAATCACGGTTTAAAAGCAACAGGGAGCCCTATCACAGAGAAAGCCAATTAAGGACTGAAGGTAAGGTAAATTATGAGAAGTACTGTCAGAACACAAGACAGACAAGAAGAAAATATACAGAAGACCCCTAAAGTCAGATATATGCACTGAAATTATTGCTAGGTCTCATTGACTTGTCTAAAGCTAAGGAGATGGGTACGCCTGAGGAAAATGATCAGACGATGGGCAGGGATGGGATTTAACTAGTCTCTCCTTCAAAAAGGTTTTAATAGTTTCCCTGTATGCAGCTGGCCAGAGTTAACACAGGCCAAAGACAGGACAAGGAACGAGAGGGGCTACAAACAGAAGCATGGCTGACTCAAATTCCTCGGAGAGGAAAAGCTTGTCCCCAACTTGTCTGCAGTGACATACCCTGGAACTCTGTACCCAGGCAGGGCCCTACAACTAATTTACAGAAGCAGGAAGAGAGCCAGGAGAGCACCTGGATATCTGTTTAAGTCACGGCAAAATCACACAGGAAACTGGCAGTGTACGGGAGCTAAACCTCAACGGTGCCCACATCATGCAATGTAAAGGAACTCAGGGCTAAATTTAAAAAGGGCGTAGCCACAGAATATGGTGGAATTGGGGGCATTTGGTGGGAAGCCAAAAATTATGCGGAAGTGGGGAAAGAGGTCCACATATCTGTGTTCTCACCTGATCCAGCTCAGGCCCACAATTCTACTCCAATGGAAACATTCTTCCTTGCTTAAAAATAAACTAAGTGAATCTCAAGGTTACCTTGCACCTGCCAATGCCAAGCCTCTACCTCAGCAGACAGGAGTGGGATAGCAGCTCTTCAGCGTAAATACACTGCACAGAGTAACATTAGCTCTCTACGCAGGGAGCATTAATTCATCAGAAGGCCAAGTGAGTAGTGGTGGTGATGGTGGTGGTGGGGGGGTGGATAATGATAACAAAAATGAACACGTGACCATCCTCCAGTTCAGAAGGCCAAAAGACACCCTATTCCCAAAACTGATTTTCAGAAAAATAAGTGGGAAGACCAAATAAAACTTCAATCTTCAATAACTGAAAGTAAGCGATTAAAAAAGAGCTCTCTGGAGAGGCAACATTATTAAAGTAAACCTCAAATACAAATGAGGCCCTGAGAACAGCCCACAGCCAAGACACACACCTGCAGGCAGCCATGACAAACCAAGAGTTAAAGTCATTGTATAATTAGCATTTATGTCCCTCTCCTGTGGATTCCGAGATCTTTTTCTCTACCTTGAAGCCATCTCTAGATACTCAACACTGACATGTCAATCACTTAAAAAAGAGCCACGATTTAAATAGTTTCAATTAAAACTGTAAATCTTAGCAAGGTCTTTGAATAATTGATAACTTTAGTTTTGTGCTTGTGGGTTAGTACATAGGGAGTGGCAGGAGTTAAAAAGTAGCAGTTAATGCAGATAGGTTTCTCATTTATCAAGCAAAGGTACTCCTGGAAATGTTCAGTATACAAGTATTTTACATGTATATCACACAAAGACAGGGCCTGATCTCTTATCTCTCTTTACAGCAATGACCCCAAGGAGCCCTGGGCTCTTGCTTGGTTCCACTTGTCATTCTCTCACAGAAGGGTCACATCCCATCTTTGGGTCTCACTTTTTCGCCTCGAAAATTTAGAGCACTAGGCTAGAACTTCACAGTATCACTGAACTCTCAAATTCCAAGATAGCCAGATATGGTATATTATATGGCATTTTCTTAGGCCTCTGTAATTTCTACCTTACATTTACAATATACTGGAACACATAGATTTTAAACTCCAGGAGAAGGCAGGTCACGCCTTTTACTCACTAACACCGTCGTCACAGGGCCTGTACAGGAGTAGGAGGGTATACTGTAAATATCTGTTGCACGAATGGATATATGTAACCAGGAGCCCTTTCAGACATAAAATCCTAAAGGACACCTTTGAAATGAGAAGGATCAATTTTGAGGACTACTTTGTCAAGCTGTTGACCTTTCCGCTGTTTTATATGAAGAAAATATATTTATTTAAAAGAGAAGGGAGAGGAGTATTTTGAAATTATGATAAAGTTTTAATCACAGCCATTCCCGTAATAGGTTAAACAAGCAAAATACATGTAATTTCCCATATTATTTGTTTCTCAAACACATTTGCAAAGGAAAAAGAGGGTAGGGGGCAATCTACTTTGATTCGTCCTTGGTTCATTAGATTGTAGAGTACTCCTTTCAAGGACCTTTCAGAGAAATGAAGATGAAAACTTAAGACCAAATTTATATCACAATCTCTTATAAAGCATGGAAGCAATTTAGTTCAACAGAATAGCTTTGGGCCATACCTAAAGAATTGTGAGGATCTATGGATGGATATTCTTCAACCAACTGATCTCTCAAAAAGCCAAACTACCAAAGAACTTCATAGACTTATGGTAGTGATGATAATGAAATGACAAAATGACAAAATCTGAACCATGTATAAAGGATAAGGAAGGGAGAAAAACAACTGCATATCCACAACATTTCCAGGTCATAGCCTGAGTTTAATATTAATATAACTAGGGCTGTTATGTAAGGCTATTTTGCATAATTACCATATAATCCCACCCACTATTCCACATGGCCAATCATAAATTCACTAAGAGCTGTAATAAATACCCTGCCTCTGGAAATCAGCTCCTAAATGACCCATCGCTCTCATGACAGAATTTCCAGGTAGTCATGGAAAGCTTCTGTGCACCCCAGAAAAGACAACATCGCCGTCTGGGCAAGTCCAGCTAAGGCACCCAGAAGACAAAAGTAAGTAGAACTAACTATTTTACACAGCTTAAATAAGAGCATGGACTCGAGCTACCAGGCTGCAAGGTTTGGTTCCCAGCAATTCTACATAAGAGCTGTGTGAGCTTGGATAAGCTACCTAACTTCTCTGTGCTTCAGTTTAACATGGATAACTCTGCCTATTCACAGTTATAGGAAGAAATACATTAATAAACACAAGGCATTCAGAACAGGGCCAGACTCAGAGTAAGCTCTAGGTGTCAGTTATGTTTAGATACACATGTACTGATTTTCTTGGAGGAGAGCCGGGCACAAAGTTAGTGCTAAATAAGTGTATGTGAGATAAATGAGTACACGAATACATACATATATGCAAAAATAAGATGCATGTTGACTTAAATCATTAGACTACTGAAATCATTAGGTAGAAAGACTCAATTAAATATACTTTTCTTCTTAAGGAGCCACAGCAAACAAGAATATGTACTTCATACATATTCATCCTAACTTAGAGATAAATAGGGCTTATTTTAAGGAATGATACACTATTTTTATTTATTTACACCTTTTCTAGATTAATTTTGTAGGTACTAGTTATTGAGGATTTTATTTACCAAAGATAATTAAAGCAGAGAGTGGGGAATAATCTCAATTAATAGGTTAACTAGAGATATTTTAAGTGGATACTCCTTGCCTTACTTACTAAATTAGGAAGACAATGAACAAAGAGACCAAGTCTCCACTTATCTGGACAAAATAGGACCTTGAGAATACTGCGCAATATTTATGTATGCTTAATCTTTCTTCCCTGCTCAAAAGCACCTCATGTATTAATTTAAAAATATATACATTTCATATTTTTACATTTTCAAACAAATCTTAATTACCCATTCACCTAGATATAGGCTGAGCTTCAAAACAACTGCTGAGGACGGGCCTCTTGGTCCTGCTTCTGGGCACGTGCTCAGCTTACCTCCCAGCCAAGCTAGCTACTCAGATACAACCCCTCATGGAGCCACTCAGCCCCGACAGGAGGACATCACACTTACCTCCCCCTAGACAGCACGGGGTCACAAGAAGACCATGAGTCACAAATGAGAGCAACATATGTACATTCACATTTTCTAGTAGCAACATTGAAAAGGGAAAAACAGATGAAATTATTTCTAATGTTTCCTATTTAACTAAAAATGTCAACAACCAACCAACATGATAAAGATACAGAGATCATTTTTCCTTTGATACGAAGTCACTGAAATCCGGTGTGCATGCTGCAGGTCCAGGAGGTCTCCATCCAGACCATGCACCTTTCAAGTGCTTGGGAGCCACCTGCGGCTCTCGTCACCACCCTGGACTGCGCACACCCAGACTCTGCCTTGGGGCACAAGAGTCTTAGCCGCATCCTCTCTTACAGGAGTCTACCTATTGTGATTCTAACTTTCTCCATTTCTTCCTGGGAGCTTCTGTTATCTTCTCTTATGAATCCCTGTAAACACTCTGAAACCAAATAGGAACAAACACCGTATGAAAAAGCAGGTATGTAAAATAAAAAAGTTTATCCTTCATTTTCTTTTAAAAAAAAATCCGTTACTGGACTAGACCAGAAAGCTTTGGAACTTTCAGTTCCTAAAAACAATTTCGGATGTGAGACTAAATTTATACAAAGGGAAAAAAATTCCTCTAATTTATGACTATCATTGTAAAATATATTCTGTTCTGTATTTGATGAAGATAACTTTTCTATCACTTCTACCATTTCAAATGGCCAAGTTTTATTTATCCTTGATTTGCTGACATAATTCTATAATTCTTTACTTTAGGGGTTGGAATTTATTCTACTGGATTGATGGTGACTAGAAACTCAGGTTAAGGAAATATCTGCTTTTGTAGTGGTGGTGATTAATACTTCCACTGAGTATTGATTGATATTACTAGAAAGAAAATGAGCAATTGGTAGATGTGAACTATTTATTTTTATAACCACAATCAAAAAGCTGAAATTTATGTTTCATTAGGACATCACTGAGCTCAGATTTGTCTTAGAATAATTTTTACAGAAGGCCAAACTGGGGAACCTAAGCAATTTTACAGATAATGGACAAAAAATCATACACCTACACTGCAAAGATAAGGAAACAAATGAATTCTCCCTTCCTACCTCTCCAATCCAGCCTTGCTGTACTATGTAACCCTCCCCCCACTTTGAAATCACTGTAATTAGGTGCTAAGGCTGGTTGTTTATTCACATATATTTATTCACACATATATGCTCTCCCCCATCTACAATCACCCTTCCCAACTCCCCCGGAGACTCAGAACTATTCTGAGCATATTCCAGTTCCATCAATGGAATGTTAACCTATAGTGCTTACGAACCTCTGTAAGCACAGAGGCAAGGAGCATTTTTATTTGATGTATTCCTGACAAAATGAACTCCTTACCCCCCACCACCTTGCTGGATGGGCAGATGCTTTTATCTGTTTTGAGAGGAGAGGTAGAAATCCAGCTTAACACAGGGCCTGTGGAGATGCTGAGAGTCTCTACTGGCATTAAGCATTCGTTTAAGTGGACATCACTGCTTCCTGATAAACATTCAGTTTGGTAAATATTTAATTAAAAGCATACACAGGCATGAGATTCGCAAATACATGTGAAAACATTTTATATAAGGACCCATTAGAGACTGGCAAAGATTTCCAGAAGTAGTGACTTGACAACCGTAACATTAAAATGGTCTCAAAATATTCCTTAGTTTATGTATGAGGTAAATAATGGCACATACACAGTTTTTGAAAATACAGTTCTGACAACTGAAAATATTTAAAGTAAATCTGATGAGGATCACACAAAAACAGAGACCACTATATGAAAATAACCTCATAGCTGCCAGTATTTTCATTAATCCTCTAGAATCTTCAGTCCTTACAAGCACGCAAATATATGTAAAAAGTATAATCTGTGTTTGCATGAATGCTCTGTCATTTTATTCATTACAGTATCATAGTGTAACTCATCCTAATACCTAATTGTAATAGCACGGTGTCCCCCTAACAAAGAATGCTGAGGCCCCGCAAGTAATACTGGAAACTGTCCCTGTGTCTCCCATATGGTCCTTCTTACTCCTCATCAGAGCTACCAACTCCCACTGCTTTCCTCTAGAGGATGGAAGTTGCACGAGGGTCTTTTTTTCCTCCCCTGTACAAGTGTCAGTCACAGGCATCTGTGTCCAAAATTTCCAAGGTCAGCAGCAGTCAGGGGAAATTAAATCATTTCGTCCAGAACTCTCCCTGGAGGAGTTCCAGCCACACAAGCAGCACAGATACACAGAGATCCTTATGCCTTTGTGTAGAATACACACAATGTCACTCAGTCTTTAAAACAACAGCAGTCAGAAAACGGAGAGGCTCAGGGATAAGAAGAAAGAGGATTTGCTTAATGGCATCTGAGAAGAAGAATTACTGGGGGAAACAGGGATATTATTAAGACATGGATAAAAACAAAAATTACATTTTCTCTGCAAATATATGCCAGTCTATGAAGAAAATGTCTCCCCTCACCAAAAGGCCAAACGGGGGAACCTAAGGAATAAAGTGGGGGCTAATGTATTCACCTTGTCAAGAGTTCCAATAAATCCTTATTGCTCTGGGGGCTAAGTGTTGCTTGGGTGAGCAAAGGCAGGATAGAAAAGCCATCCTGCATTCACTACAGTTCAAAGCACACCCATTTCTACACCATGCCCACGAGCTGGCATTTAGAAGTCACTCAGACAAAGGGACTATATATTCAGGTAAATTAACTAAAGGGGTGAACTGGACTAAAAGAAGCGTATCATGACCTCTAAGGAAGAAAAATATAGTAATTCTTAGGGAATGCCTGCCAATGGCACAAAGAAAAATAGCCAAAGGATACAGCTCTTCTGTATTTATATAAATTATTCTTGGTTTTGATGCAAAGAAAAGATTCCAAGATAAACAGATGTTAACATCATAGGTCTTTCTTCCTTTAGATATATCACCCTCCCCCTGTATTTCACAGAGAAGAAAGAGACCTCCTAAATGAAACGAAGTTCCTTGATCAAAGGCACAGTGTGCACAGAGCAATAACACCTAAGGTCAATGCCTGAAACTACACATAGAGACTGATCAAAGACCATCCCACATCGCATCTGTGTGTCCACCTCCAAATCCAGGTCTCTTGACTTATATGAAGCCGCCGTTTAAAAAACAAAAAACCCCCAAAAACAAAAAATAAAACAACAAAAAAACAGTTTATATGCATACAGTCAACTCCCCACCCCACGAATACATATTTGGAAATCAGGCGAACATAAAAATGGATGATAAACCTAGGTCAAATGCATTATTTGCATACCTAACAGCTTAAATTCATGCAACTAAGCTCTAGGCAGCTATATGGACAAGTCTTCTCCGAGACTCCTAGTTCCCTACTGCTAACTTATCAGAGACATGAAGCAGAAAAACTGCTCAGATTCTTCAAAAAAATAAAAAACAGAACTACCATAAGAACCAGCAATTCTCCTTCTGGATATCTTCAACTGAAGGAGTGCCTGGGTGGTGCAGTCAGTTAAGCGTCTGACTCTTGGTTTTGGCTCCGGTGGTGGCCTCAGGGTGGTGGGATGGCTCCCCACTCAGCGTGAGGTCTGCTTAAGTTTCTCTCCCTCTGCCCCTCCCCCTGCTCTGCACACACACTCTTTTTCTCTTTCTCTGTAAAAAATAAATAAATCATTTAAAAAAAAGGATAGAAAGCAGGGTCTCAGAGATATTTGTATCCCATGTTCACAGCAGCATTACTCACAATAACCAAAAAGCGGAAGCAACCAAAATGTTCACTGATGGATAAATGGATAAACAAAAAGTGGTATATGTGGTATATACATACAATAGGATATTATGGCCTTAAAAGGGAAAGACACTCTGACACATGCTATTACTTGGATGAACCTCAAGGACATTATACTAAGTGAAATAAGCCAGTCACAAAAAGAAACACTGTAAGAGTCCATTTAAAATGGGGTATCTAGAGTAGTCAAACTCAAAGAAATAAAGCAGAATGGAGGCTCCTAGGGGCTAGAGAGGAGGGAATGGAGAGAGGCTGTTAAATGGGTACACCATTTCAGTTGTGCAAGATGGAAAAGTTCTGGAGTTTAGTAGTGTTGAGGATTATGCAACCACACAGTACACTTAAAAATGGTTGTGATTATAAATTTTTGTGATGAGCATTTTACCACAATTAAATACGTGTTTTTTGTTTTGTTTTTTGCTTAGGATTTTCTAGCCACACACATTCCATTAGGCAGTAGCTTGGCAGCCCAGCCAGGCAAAGGTCAGACAACTCTTATCTTATACCTAGCCAACTCCAGAATCTCAAGAGGATACTCCCATCACATTCCCAGAAAACAGATGTTTACCCAAAGGCAATAATAATGAGAAGTTATGTCCAATAACCCATTAAAATAAAGGAGCAGTCCCAGGCGGTCGTGGAGGACAAATTATTGCACCCTTCTCAGGATATGAAATACTTTTATGTATTTTCCTGCTTTCTAAAAAGAAGAGCCAATTCAAGCTGCATGTCTAGGTACCACAAGTCTAACTAAATGTTACCTGCTTCACCATTTCTCAGCAGCAGTCATAGAGTAAGATAGAGTAATCTACAGCTCATTGACTTCCTATAAAATTGTCAAATAATTTTGGATGTGTTGTGCTTGGACACATTTCCTCCAGGAGGAATAGACCAACCTTAGAGATCTGAAAGTGTAGATCTAGATTTTGAGGGAATTTTCATTGTGTCCCACCATAATTTTTCCCCCTCCGTCTGATTCTCCAGTTGAATCTAAGCACTATTGCCCATGCTTTTGTCTAATGAGCCTTCAATTTTCATGTGCTTCTCTAAGCGCTATTTTCCCACTGTTGGCAGAAACCTAAATTGGTATAACATCTTTGGAGGTCAAAATGACAACTGTACCAACACTTATTATGTAGATGTCCTTTGACCCAGCAATTCCACTTTAAGGAATTTAGTCTATAGAAACAAAGATGTATGTGCAAGGACCCTGTCCTTTGCATTCATAGTAGTTTAGCACAAAAGCATAATTACAAGTTGTGATCTATCTCTCTTAGCAGCCCACGAGTTCCAAGTTGGTAGTGGCCATGGCTCTTTTTTTCCACTAGTGTATTACCAGCACTTCTCAGTAAATATCCCATGGCCATTGAAAACAAGGGAGATCTATGTACTCTGCTTTGGAAACATGGCAAAATAAAAAAGCAAATGTGCAATGGTACATACAATACAATCCTATTTGGGGAAATTCAGGACACAGATAGAAAGATAATCTGGAGGAATACACCTAACAAATTGTAGGAATATACCTACAATTATAGGGTACATTCAGTTCTTCACACCATGAATTTCCGAGATTAAAATTTGTAAGTTACATTTGGAAGAGGAAAAATAAGATTAAATTTAAGGGAAAAAAATGGCTCGTTGCAATAAAATATATAAAAGAGAACATGTACCTTTATTAAGAGCAACAGCAACAACAAAGTAGCCTGCTCAAACCAGACACTTCAATGCTGAATATGTATTTACATCACACTAGTTCCCAGGCTGCGGCCAGTGTCACCGTTCGGTAGTGTCTGCCAACCAATAAGAATTATGCAGGGCAGGCTAAACACTGCTAGAAGGACACAATCATGAGGGCTTCCGGGTGCCCAGTGGTGCACTGTTTCCATGGCAGGTGGGCATCACTATCTGCAAATGAACTGCCAATCTCGCTGTGAGCTGATAATGATGCCGCTGCCACCACCTGCCTGCCATATGTTTTCTCTACTTGTCACGTAACAAGGAACTGCATTTTGGCATGCTGATCACTGACAAGTCCCATACTATTGGTCTATGTTTGTTATACCTAACTGCAGCCCTTCATATAGCTGAGGAACAGTGGATGAAAGATACAAAATATTACTCTACCAACTGGCCATTCACTAAGCCCCAGTATTTTGCAGCAGGCTAACCTGCTGTTCTGTCTTTAGTTCTAAGGCCAATAGCTACTAATGTCTGAAGGGCTGTGCCCCATCCCCAATTCATGCCCTGATCCTGTTTCCCACTGGTAGAGCAGACAAGGAGCACAGATTTCCCACTGCAACAAACTGACTTCATTCTGTCTCCCTAAATCATCACGGTATAGTCAATAAAACCTGATGTCAACCCATGGGGTTTCCTTTTTTAGTATAATGTACTGCACAGATCAGCGAAGGCTGTGACATCATGAGCCAAGAACTGGCGGTAACGGATCACTGTCTCATAGCAGCAAATAATCTGAAGATAATCAAATATGGTAAAATATGTTTGGTGTACCTATAAACTGCCACCAGTCACTGCCCTACTATACCTCTAACTCATACATTCAAGTCTGTATCTAACAGAGAATCTCAAAATATAAGGCTTGCTATCTACACCTAAGCAACAATCTAGTAACTAGTTTCCAAAAAGGAGAGCCGGAGATTTTCAAAACCAAGTTTAGATAAAACATAGTGAACATACAAAAGTAAATGGAATGAATCACACATGTTAACCAAATGTCTTGCATTCCCATTAAAAATGGGAACTTAAAGATGAATATCCAACAGCACTTTCATGAATTATCAAGTCACAGTGCATGTGTATATTTCCTTTAATGAGGGGACTCATACATTTCAGGGGCCGCCCCTACTATCCATTACTTAACTCACTGGGTAAAATGCCAACCAGCAATAGCATCAAGAAACAAATACCAAGTGCTGCTCATCACTCATTCAGCAGCCATCCCACCAACATGGAGATGTACCTTTTCATCTTTGAGATAAAATTTATATAAAATTCACCAGTGTAACTATTTTAAAGTATACTAGTTTAGTGGGTTTTAGTATATTCACAACGCTGTAAACCATCACCATTATCTAATTCCGGAACAGTTTCATCACCCAAAAAGAAACCCTTTATCCATTAAGCAGTCACTCCTCGTTCCCTCCTTCCCCTAGCTCCTGGGAACCATTAATCTACTATCTCCTTGCGTTTGCCTATTCTGGACATTTCACATAAATGGAAACCTAGAGGAAGTGGTCTTTTGTGTCTTCTCTCACATGGTATAATGCTTTTAATGTCCATCCAGGTTGTTCCACAGATCAGTACTTGATGTCCTTTTGTGGCAGAGTATGTGTACTTACGTGTGTATACCATATTTCATCTGTCTGTGAAGATACACTTTTGAGACTGCAGCCACAATAAGAGAAAATGCATGGAGAACCACTTTAATAAGATCTTATTATAATAACAATAATTTTATTTTTTGTAATATCATAAAGTGCCTTGAGAATCAGTTGAGAGAGCAACTGATGGCATATGCAGAAGATTTATCATTAATAAACACAAGTAAGCCCTCAGAATCAAATCACATAAGATAACGATTTTAATCCCCTCATCTATCCAGTTCAGAGAACCTCAGCCAAATCCGTCTTTTTAAAAAAGCCACTCTTTCGTAAGAAGGAAGAAATCTTTTGGTGCCTTAAGTCTCAGGGGGTGATCCAAGTCATCAACCAATCAAGCAGCTAATTCACAGGAACACAAACTTCCTCACGACAGGTCCTTTGGTTGGGACAAACTGCACAGCACCACTGTTTAGGATCCAAAAAACACACAGAGTCTATGTAAAGATCCTTTCCAAAATTACAATCCCTATAGGCTTTTACCCTCTCGCCAGCTGTGTGTTTCTAGTTTTCTTGCACACACTCAACTCACTTAAAATGAACTGGACTACATTTCAGGATTCAAGGACTCCTACATCTTCATTACTTAGCCCGTTTGACCACATCCTTGGTAGATATGCTGATGCATCTCTCCCTCATGTGTCACGTGTGGTAAATTCTATGTGATTCTCTTCCTACCAGCTGACCTATACCTCTCCTGCCTCCACCTCTAAGAGTCCGCAATGGAAAAAAACTAATGAGAAATTCTTCCGCAGCACAATAGTATAGGAATAAACAGAAATAATTTAGCATGGAAAGAATTTTTGTTCTTGTGCTAGTAAAGAAAAATTTCTATCTCTCCGCTCATGAGATGTCATCTCGAAAACAAGACAGTTGGTCTACTCATTAGGTAATTTTTTGAGTTATAAATTAATCTGTTCATTGAAAGACCAGCCTAAGAAAACAGTGATGATATTTAAAATATTCTGTCAAATACAGAATTACCACACGAGTTTAGACAATTTCATGGGAAATAAGAACAAAGAAAAAACTTCTAGCAGCTCCTGATACAACCACCAAGATGACACTAGAAAATCAGCAATTGAGGTTTACTGCAGTAAGACCTTATTGCAACCACTGGCCATGATCTTCATGCAAACTACCTTAAGGAGAGACTTCTCCATCTCAAAAGAATCATCTAAAGCCCAATAATTTAAACAGTACCTTTCAGAACAACTACTAAGTATAAGAAATAGAAATCAAATTTACTATATTAGAAAAAGACCAAGCAAAACTGCTACATATATACGTACATACACACACACACACACACACACACACACACACACAAGAAATCAAATAGCAACACATTAAATATATTAAAGAACAACACTGAAATTTCAGGTTAATTAAGTGCTGAAATAGAAAGTGTGGGTCCATAATAAGATCCTTATTTTCACTGTAAAAGGTAAACCGATATGTATAGATGTTTAGTTTAAATAAACTGATGCATTTATAAATATAATCTACAAAAGAAATGGTTATAACTGACAGAAGGTTATAAATTGAAATGCTTTATTATATGTAATAAACTGAGTATTCTTAGTGACTGACATCTGCTAAAATTCCTGCAAGTAAACATCAAGATAAACATAATTTAGCAACGAAATAAGTAAAATATTCAATGATAAGTATGGGGTTCAAAAGTCTAAAAAAAAAAAATCCCATAATTAATAAGAAATAGTAAGCATGTTTGAGATACTCTGATCTGGAGCAAACAGGGAGAACAGAGGTGAATTGACTGGTATTGATCTAATAGGCAACTCCCAAATCTGAAAAGAATGAATATAACAAGGTTTTAATAATTCCACAATTTATTAGTAATCGATCAATATGTGTAAGCAAGAGCCCCACCCCTTTCTTCATTTTTGCTTCTCTTGAACAATGGAAGAATACTTTTTTTAGCTGCTTGGAAGCAGCTGGGCTGTGGAGCAGAAGGAAGACACAGTAACATCAACAACAGTTACTCAGACAAGTTAAATAATATGTCCCCAAAATATGCAATAGTGGCCTTCTGCAATACAAAATGGCAAAGTCATACGATCTGGAATTAGGCTAGCTTACAAAGAGTGGAAACAGAAAATATATCTGTGTAGTAAGTTCTTTTTAAAAATGATTAAGATTTATATTTATTATATAAAGTTTCATTTTTTAAATTCCAACTCTTCATTAGTTGATTGGGCTTTTAAGGGATAAAGTAAAAGGAATGCCATTTAAAATCAGAATAAAAAAATAAAATCAGAATAAAAGGGACCACAGTTATCCCATAAAGCAAACAGATGCCACTATACAAGAGAAAGCAGATTCAGTGGAGTTATATGAATTCTCCAAATTTAGATAGCAATCCAGTGAAAGAGTTACAACTAGATCTTAAATATCAGAGCAAATAAAATCTGAGAGTACAAGAACAGTAATCCACAGTAAAATGAAGCCATTTCAGTAAATTAAGTCTGTTATATGCCTAGAGAGAATTACAGTCTAGGAGGGTTAGCCCAAAAAACTTGCAAGTCTGAGTCATTTAAGAAGCTACTCTTAAAATAAATGGATGATACAAAGCAAGTGGCTGAAGGGTAGCTCATGAGATGGCTGAGAGACCGAGGCCTTCAGCTTCTGTGATTGACTCTGGTTCCTCCATTACTACCCAGCTTACAGCTATCCCCACTAATCTATAATACAAGCAAAAAAAAATTACAAGGACTATTTTGTTGCTACGTTGTTTTTAAATAACGAAGAAGATAACAGAAAGTTAAAAAATTAAGCATTAGGGACGCCTGGGTGGCTCAGTCGGTTAAGCATCTGCTTTCGGCTCAGGTCATGATCCCAGGGTTTTGGGATCAAGTCCCACATCCGGCTCCTTGTTCAGCAGGGAGCCTGCTTCCCTCTCTGCCTGCCACTTCCCCTGCTTGCGCTCTGTCTGACAAATAAATATAAATAAAATCTTAAAAAAAAAATTAATTATTAGAACCAGACTAAAAGAAATTTAAGAAAAAAAGGAATAAAATTCAAGTTTACCATTAGAGAATTAAAATCTCAGGAAACACAAAGCTGACCTTCTGAATGAGATGAAATGCACGCAGCTGAAGGGGCAGAAAGCCAGTACACTTCTTAAATGACCAAATCCTACCTTAAAAAAGTACTCGATACCATCAATTAATAGACATGGAATGACTCTTCTAAACTTTAGATCCTCCCAGGTGTAGAAGTCTGTGATTTTTGTATGCTCAGGGACTCTATTTGATTCCATTATATAGTATAGCTTGTTTACTAAAACATAAAATAAAACCACACTGCCATAGGTCTAAAAACTTAAGATGATTCAATTGGTGTAATAAATTATCATACAATCATGGAATTAAATGACAGTTCTTGAAATTACTACATTAAAAGTTCATCGAAGGGCAACCCTCTTGGCTCCCCTCCCCTCCTGAGGAACTTTGTACTATCACTTTTGCTATTGCTCAGTAAACCTTGCTTTGCTGCCCACCAATGAATGAATGAATGAATGAATGAATGAATGAATGAATAAATAAATAAATAAATAAAATTATAATTTAAAAAAGGTCTTTTAAGGATGTGGGCAGCTGTTCAGGTTAAACAGTAAATTGAAAAAAATAAGGTTTTATATAGATTGATTCTAGCAGAAACATATATAAGTTTAAAAAAACCCCAAAATGTTTACAGTAATTTGAAATACTTTTATTTTTCCTTTATACTTTCCAAACTTATAATGAACATACACTGCTTTTATAACCAGGAAAAAAAGTAACCAAAGAAAAAAAGCAAGGGATCATCATAGTTAAGGTATAATCTAAGGTAACATTAGTGACATTCCTGAAAAACAGTAAGCTGTATATCACTGATAACAGGGGAGACTAGATTTCCTGGCTGTATGTAGGTCTTTGTGAGGCTTGTAATCAACTGACACATTTTTATTCAGTGCTCATATGTTCCTACCTCCTTATTTTCAAAAATAACTTACAAATCAATGGTAACCATAGGACATACCCCTCCCTCCCCTGCCCAAAACACAGATAAAAAATTTGCCAAATCACAAGGTAAGATGGAAGTCAATGGGGTTATTCACTAGAGGTTTGAAAAGCTTTCAAATTTAAGAACTAAAGGAACAGGATAATAAAACTTAGCAAGATGGTTAGTACTACCCAAAATGAAGACACTTCATTCCTCAATCATTTTTAAAAGCAAACTTAAATAACTAAAAAGGAGAACACATAAAGAGATATTTATATCTATGGAAACTACAAAGGAATCCATCTTTTCCTAGCAGTGGGAATGCTAGTTCTACCAGAGTAACGACAAAACCAGATAAAGTGATAAAGCATAGTGAAAATGAATAAAGATGAGAATTCACATTCTAGGCCATCTAGCCAAAGAGAATCCTAAACCTAAGTTGGTTTAGTCCTGAAAAGAAAAAGGCTTCTGAAGTTTCAGATAACATGAAGGCAATCACAGAGGTGGCATCTAACACTTGTTCTGCGTCCAACGACCAAGGAGAGAAATAGACTTAATTACATTGGGGAACAAAATAAAACCTCGCTGCTTTCCTAGAAATCAAGCTTTCTATAACTACCTTTCTATGACAAAGATAATTTTTCTGAGACAACAAATGACAATAATGCTGAGGATGTAAATAAAATCTGGTCATTTATTTCAATGAAAATTCTGGTTAACGTGTACTTAATGGTAAAAAGGACGCCATTACGAATCAGTGGGAACACAAGTGACACTATGGAAAAATGACAATATAACACTGTATGTGTAGAACCAGTTTGCCTACATTAAAAAAAATAATAATAAAGCAGCATTTCTACTTCATTTTGTTTGCAATATTCCCCATACTCAGCACCAGAGTAAACCCTTAATTGCTTCAGTGTTGACTAAGATACGAGCTACCAAAAACCACTCTATAATACAAATCATAACAAAACTCTCACCTGAAGTATATCAGGTACAGTACTGCAAACAAAATGTACTGCCTATGGAATTAGAAGCAAACCCTCTTCATAGCATCACCTCAAATTTAATGAATATCTGAATTAACTACTCTTCGACAGTCCAGCATTAAAAGTAGATGTGTCAAATCTGCAAATAAATAGTATCTTGAAATATTTAATTAATTGAACTTTCATTTGGGCAGCTGAAAAGCAGGGTAGCGAATGTTTACTTCTAACCAATGATCAAACAGTATGATTGATAGGTAAGAGTTTAGGAGACACCTCAATTCTGAGCTTCAAGTTTGGGCGGGGGAGTTGCTGGATGGGGCATACTTGGCTCTTTATTTCCCTTCCTTTGGGTCACAGTAAATTGAATTCTCATCAGATCTCCTGCCAGTTCCCATGGGAACTCTATCAGGCTGTGAAAAATGTACCAGAATTCTCAGAAAAGAAGGAAACAGGATGGTAAGAGTTCTCTCCAAGCTCTTCCTTACCCAGGCCCCACTTACATTTCCTCTCTGAACTGGACGACCCAAGTCAGGGCCAATAAGCACCTGGAGATCAAAAAGACAATCTCGAGAAGGGCAAACAATAGACTATAATCTTGTTAGACTGGTTTTGAAGGCAACAGGGCCTAAGGAAAATAAAAGTGCTGGCTGCTGTCCCTCATAAGGATTCACTCTCTGTCGTCCCCTCTTCCCCAGTGCTCCCTTTTCAGTTCCCTTTCTCTATCAATCTTATCAGGACACAGAATAGAACTAGGTCATTTTGTCATATTATATACTGCTCCCTGTTCTTAATTTTCCCAAGCCCTGACTCAGTAGTTTGCTATTATTGATTGAGTTCTTAGAATATGCAGAGCATTGCACTAAATGCTTAACATACATAACCTCACTTAATGCTCATGACAGGCCTGAGTTAGGTAATGCTACCCCAGAGATTCAAACCCATGTCTGTTTGGTTCCAAAGTCCATATGCTAAACCACTACAAACAGCCAACATTAGGATATTGATTAAACATTCGCTTGATATTAAATGATAAAAGTACCTCATGTAGAAGTCTAATGACAGAGGGAAACCATCATAGTGAAGGTTACAAAACACTAAGTACCAAATAATTACTAGCTAAGTTGAAAATTATGCAAATACCCAAATACATAAAAAGAAGACTGGAATATATACATCCAAGTATTAACAGATGCTACCCCTGGGTGGTCGTTTCCTTTTGCTTTAATTTTTTTTTTTCAAAAATATTTTTTTTTTAGAAAAGAACAATCAGTGTTGCTTTTGTGACTGACAAAATGGGCAGTAAATGTTATTTGTAATCCAACAGCAAAAACAAAACTCAGTATCAAAACCAAGATAGAAGGGACAAGATCACCAATATTAGCAGAACACACAATTACATTTTCAAGTAGGAAAATTATGGCCACATAGAAAACTAGGATGAAATTTCGTTGGAAAATTGTAAGCTTTCCCTAAATTGTGTACAGATCAACAACGACAACCATTTAGTACTTTCAAGCATGTGAAAGTGAAATACAAACGCAATGATACTATTTTTGGTTATACATACAAAATTTTAACTGTCTTTATGATGCTAGCATTTGTGTAAAAAGGGAGAAGAATATCCACCCACCCACAAACATCTGCCTATATAGGCCTAAAATATCTCTGGCAAGATTCACAAGGAAGTAGTAATAACGACTGTTTGAGAAGAAACTGAATCAGCAAAGGACCAGGGTAGGGTAGAAGGGAGCTCTCCAACTGTATACCCTGTATTATCATTTGAGTTTTGAACCAAAAACAGATTACCTACTCAAAATAATTAAAATAAGAAGTGAATACCACGCCAAAGAGAGAAAAACTTAAATCGACATTACTAGTTTCCTAGTAAATAAAAGTGTCCAAAAGATAAAAGATATGAGGCGCCTGGGTGGCTCAGTCAGTTAAGCATCTGCCTTCAGCTCAGGTCATGATCTCAGGGTCCTGGGACTGAGTCCCGCACTGGGCTCCTTGCTCAGTGGGAAGCCTGCTTCTCCCTCTCCCTCTGCTGCTCCCTCTGCTTGTGCTCTCTCTCAAATAAATAAATAAATAAATAAAATCTTAAAAAAAAAAAAAAAAAAGATAAAAGATATGGTAACTAATTTAAACGTCTGCCTATTTTATACAATAGTCTGTCAAAAAATATCCTAGGTTTCCATATTGGCTTTCTTGCCAAATGACTTTAAAATGTCTATTTCAGCAAATGAAGCAACCAAAGCATTTAGTTTCTTGATTTGACTATGAAAATCTTTAGGAGAAAATAAAAAAAGAATCACTGCTTTATCCATATATGTGCTTTCTAAAAATGATATCTACATCCATTTTTTTTTAAAGTAGGGAACTTGTTATGTTAAATAAAACCACAAAAATGTTTTAAATTAGGTCTTCCTGACTGTTTAAAAATTAAATTTAAAAAATCCTATAAGGAAAAGTATCTTTGCCTTGTCATGGAAATCACACCAATGCAAAGCACAGTCTCTGAAGGAAGGGGAAAAAACGGGGACCCAAAGCCATCAACCCTGCATTACTTCTCATCACCCTGGACACACAGGATTAGAGGACAGGGATGCTGACATGGAGTCAAGGAAGAAACAAACCTGAATGTGAATTCCAGGAAGCTGCGCCAGTGCAAGGAAGGCAGGCTTCCCAGACAGTCTGAAGTCATCCAAATAGTTACTCTTTTTGTAGCCGATGGAATGTTCAAGCACCAAACGGGGTACTTGTACTCAGGGCAGCACCAAGCGGAGGTGTCATCAGAGCACCTAGCAAGGACATACATATCCCAGCCCATCACCTAGATGGAATCCTTCAGGGAAGGGAAATCCAGACTAAAAAAAGTAACTGACAATTGCTTCCTCCTTCATGTTTTCCCTTTTCCAAAAGCAGTAAGAAACGACAGTTAAAGCACTTAGGGGTTTTAAACATTCCACAGTATTATCTGTCCTGGAAAATTCTGTGTTTCTCCAAGAGGACCCAAGTCCAAGGAGAAACTGGAACCATCAAGCAAACTAAGTGCACCTTCTTCAGAGAGAAGCGAATACTCTATCAACTTTGGTACCGAACCAAGTTTCATGCTGCTGAGAGGAAGAACAGAAACAAGAAAAAATGACATTTAGCAAATCACTTTTTTCCTCTTAAGGCCAGAAAGGTCCCAGGGATCCTCTGCAACGGCCAAGTCAGACAGTATGGCAGATGGGGTGTGTGTACTGGAAAATGAGAGCTACAAGCTAAGAATTTTGAAGTTGTTCGTGTTGAAGGTCTAAGCACCTGTGAGGAGGGTGATGGAAAATGGAAGGCAGAGAGATGAAAGGGAAAAGGAAGAATAAACTGAGGGAGGAAGGAAAACTATAAAGAGGTTAGAGAGAGAAGGAAAGAAAGAGGGACTTTGTGTCTGTATAGGGAGGGATAAAGAGACCATCAATACCACTTTCACTCTCTCAATCGTAGAGAAAATAGTTAAGTCTCCCTAGACTTAGTGATCCTGTTACCACTGTCCCTTTGGAAAGCTATGATTAGCGAGAGCACCAAACCAGAAAAACTGAAGAGCACCACGATTCATCTTTGTCTTTTATCTTCAAAAACTTCATACATGGGGAGTTCAAACCACATGCTGCTGTTCTTCCACACAGCTGGCAACACCACTGGCAAGGAGAGAAACTGGCGGACAATGTGGAAGTGTGGAAAAGCGCCAGTCTGATGTCAAGGAATCAATCATTCTGATGGATTTGGCTTCTAGAGTCATCATTTCAAAATTTAGTGAATTGATGAATAATGGAAGGAAACAAACACCAGCTCTCAAAAGGGTGAAAATCATTTGAAGACAGAGGTCCTAGAAAAGAAGAAAAGAGGGGCACCTGGGTGGCTCAGTGGGTTAAAGTCTCTGCCTTTGGCTCAGGTCATGATCTCAGGGTCCTGGGATCGAGCCTCCGCGCCTTGGGCTCTCTGCTCAGCAGGAAGCCTGCTTCCCCCTCTCTCTCTGCCTGCCTCTCTGCCTACTTGTGATCTCTCTCTCTCTCTGTCAAATAAATAAATTAAATCTTTAAAAAAAAAAAAAAAGAGAAAAGAGGCCCTTGCCCTAAAGGAAATTAGACTATAACCCAGCCATAACAATTTAAACATTTCAGAGGAAAAGATACAAAAGATGCTCTGACTGCAACTCAGTAACAAGCACAAGTATGAAAAGAATGAATTCAATCTCTTAGTCTTCTCTTCGGGAGGGAGAAAACTGGTGAATAAGAGATGAACGGAGCTGCTTCACAGAGGTGGTAAAGAATTGTATTATAGCTTCCCCAACAAACAGTCCTCTAGCCTTCAAACGAATCACCCAGTGGTCACAAGACTCAGGTGTGTGTCTATGTGTGTGTATCATACACTTACACACCTACCCTCCTCAAAATCTTATCATTTTGTCTACCACACGTATTCACATTCATTGATATTTAAAATAAACTCTTGGTACGAAAAGATTTAACTTTCAGAAATGAAAAAGGATCAGGTAGGTCAATCAGTGCTAACAGGGCAAAACATCTTCACTACTAGGTTTAGGAACAGGTCTCCAGGATTGCCAGTCCACTCCCCTTTCACAGATAAGGAAACTAAAGACTAATATTAGAGAACCCATCCAGGGTCATGGAGTCAGGACAAGATGCACTTCAGGCCTGGGGGTCCAGGTGCCCAGGGTTTCTCTACCTTCAGCCTATCCTGTGGGGTGAAGCCAGCTCAGGCCATGGAAATCTGCCAGCTTCTCCATAGTGGGCCTCCCAGAGTCTCTACTAGGAGAAATATACATTGGTCAGTAAATATGGTTACATCAGAGTCTGATTAGAGATATTAGGAGGACTAATTGAGGCTTTCTGGATACTTTTTTTGTAAGAGTATCTTTTTAGAGGATGGAAAATAGATTCCTTCACATTTCACAATTTGAGAAAACAAGAAACACTGAAAGAAAGGAATTCATCCCTAGTGTAAGAATATGAACATACACAATCTTCAGCTGCCTATCTTCCTGCCTCTGAGATCACAGAAATGTCCTATCTCTTCACTGTAATGTGGGCTGACAAACTGTGGACAAGGCTGGAGGTCTGCATTTGAGATACTAGTTTGTATTTCCATCCTAAGGAACTTAAAACAGTTACTCCTAGTGCAGTGCTCTGCTTCCATTCCCTCCCTATACTAGCATGCCGGAAGAATCATGGCTGTCAAAACACCGTACTCCTTTTACAAATAAAGAAACAGAGACTTCATGAATACTCAGACCATACACTGAAGATTACATCTCTTAGCTGCTGAGATTCAGCCAGAAAACTAAAGAACTTCTCCAGCGAAATGTGGCAAATTTCACCAAAACTTGTTCACCTAATTTCTAATCAGTGCTCAAGTTGTTACTATGATTTTCTTCCTTCCTTTCTTGCATTCCTTATTTTTTCTTCCCTCTCCAACATTTTTTTTTTTTTTTTTTAAATAAAGCAGGGCCTGAGGTTCAGAGGTGGTGGAAACCTGGCCTGGTAGGGCTAAGTCAGATGCTCTAACTGGCCTCTCTTTTCTCAGCGCTCCACCATGCATCAAAGTTGAGCCTGCCAGGCTAAAAGGTAGCCCATACACTGCAGAAATGGCAAAGTGAAGCAAGTCAGCGACTTACTTCCAATTCATTCGGACTATTATTGGAGAATAGGGCTATTACGAACCCCAAGGGGGGGTTCGTAACAGCAGGGAGTAGTTGGGGGCCATCAAGCTTCTGTCATTTAGAGCTTTAAAATAATGGAGAGTCAAGTCAAAACATATTAATTTTGCCTTTTAAACCCCTCTATCAGATCATTTTAAAAGAGAACAAATTAGAGATGCTGCATATTTTCGATTATGGAGTAAAGATACAGAAATAGCCCCAGACCAGACCTCTAGCACCAGGGAAGATCTGCTCGGGCAGCCACATGAAGACTTCAAAGACCAAGCTGACAGTGAGGGCTGGACCGCACAAGGCATTGAGCATACTACCACCGATTCTGGTGGAGAGGTGAGTTCATAGGCAAAATCCATATACAGGAAACCAAGAGAAAAACATACTTATTCTATGTATTTTTTTTTTTAAAGATTTTATTTATCTGTTTGACAGAGAGAGAGAACACAAGTAGGCAGAGAGGCAGGCAGAGGGAGAGGGAGAGGCAGGCTCTCTGCTGAGCAGGGAGCCCGATGAGGGACTCAATCCCAGGACCCTGGGATCATGACCTAAGTCGAAGGCAGTCACTCAACCGACTGAGCCACTCATGCACCCTATTCTATGTATTTTTAATGCCTTCATTTGTCTCTCAGACAATGCTATGCCTAAAGTTTCACTGAAGTTAGGCTCAAAGTCTTTACTAGTGTGAGGAAATCAAAGAAAGCAGGTGACAAGGAAACCAGCCAAAGCCCAGAACTACAGGGAGGGCTTTCTGTATCGCTTCTCTATATCCAGATACCCCAATCTTTCTTAAGACCTTCCAGATACCAGTTTACAAATCCCACCTATTCTGTGAGATTTAATGGGGATCGAACCTGATTCCTGACATTAGGGACCAAGAGCTGAAGAAAAGACAAGATCTTTGCCCCGTAGGGCTCGAGGAGGGAGGTTGGAACTGGGAATTGCTCCTGAAGAAGTGGGCACAAAAGTGTATAGGAGAACAGAGAGCTCAGACTTCACATGGGGAGCCAGGAACCCAGGACAATAGTAAGATTCTTACAGAAAAATAAGTGTGAAAGCAAGAAGCTGTGAAAAGGCTGGGTCATGTCCATGGAATGGGGAGAAGTTCTTTGTGATGTATTATATGGACAGAGAGTAGGAGATAAGACTGGAAATGAAGGCAAGATCCTCAAAGGACATTATGATATTTTACACACAACTGCTTTTCCTTTGATTTTATGTTCACTGAAGGAATGAGATGCTTTTCTGCAGGCATCTGGGGATCCCCAGAGTTTGTAAAAGGAACAGGAGGACGTACGCATGTAGAAAGCAATCTGACCAGCGATGTGAAAGACTGTAAAGACCAGAAGGAGCAGACCAACCACCTAAGGTGCAGCTGCAATAATTAAATTGAGACATAAGGAGCAAACAGACTAAAAGTCACTGGAAGAATTGCAAAAAGAAAGATCTGAAAGAGGTACCTGTGGAAGAATCAGGCTAACTTAGGGTGAGGAGACTGTGGACACTAAAGTTCAGGACAATGGGCAGGGGAGAAATTGTTTAAGATCAACAACAAAGGTAGCCACGGCAGTCTGTGGGCAGGGAAGAAAAATCATATGCAGGCCATGAGCTGTATTTTGGACATAACAGATGTCACCTATTTGCTGGAATCTGTATTTGAGTACCCAGTGGTCAGCAGCTGGAAACAGATTTGTAGGAAGAGAAAAAAGTTACGAGTGGAAATAATCCTAAGAGTCAGCAGTACGTGCCGGTAGCTGGAAGCCAGTAAGTGCACAAGGTCACACGGCAGGTGAGACTTCTCCTGTTTCTGAAAGACAACTATGATCTGTACAACCCACATCAATGTTAATCCAGGAGTGCCAAGAGACACATTTCTGTTATCTCACCAGTTATTCCAATCTGTTCCTATTCAACTTCACACATTTTGATGCGATCTTGTCCCAGTTAGACTGTAAGCAACTTGTGACACAGATGACATTTTATTCATCTTTACTTCACCTCCATAAAGGTACCTAATAACCATATGTACCTTTTCTAAAATACTAATTCCACCAGAACAGATGTTTATAAGGCTCTAGCCTCAATGCCTAGAATAAGGTATAGCACATAGTAGTTGCTCAAAAAATATCTGCTAAATGAATAAAAATGAACTGATTTCACTAGGCTACCACCTCTGGCCTTAATGTATCAAGTGATTAGGCATGACCAAAGCTTCAGGGACTGACTCCTTGAAGAGAATAAATCTACTTGAGCTTTGTCTTCACAAGAACACTACCTGCTCATCTGCCCAGCCCAGTCCAGTCCAAACAAACACACTCGTTGACACCAGAAGAGGAGAAAAGACAAAACTGCAGAAAAAATACCTTGCTCAAAAAGGCCTGATTGAAGACAAAACCTTAGATTCCTACAGTTACCGAAGGAAATGTACGCGTAGCTCTGCAGGCAAAACGTTAGATGTGGTGCTCCAGAACACAGATCTGTAATTATTCCTAATGTTCCATTCATCACCCTTGAATGGGATGAGCATGGTTCATCAAAAGCTACTGCCAGGAATGATTCCCTCCCAGAGCATGCCATATTTCAAAATGCTGCTAATTACTGAAGTAGTAGTGATTGAGGCCCTGACTATGGCAGCCTTCTTAAGTGGACAGCAGCATTCATCCCCCAAGGAAGGGAAACAGGACAAGTGTGAGGGTGAGCCTACAGGCAAAACTAGAAGCGCGCTCTCAAGTCTAGTCAATTACAGCAATTGTCAGCTGGCCTGGAGACGACAATGCATAAAGCCAAGATAAGTAATGACAAAAGAATAAACACAAATATAAAAAGCAAGACAAGACAGGCAGGGGACCAGAGGTGAAAGAACATCACACATTCAAACCCTTCCCTACGGATCAGTTTTGCAAAGGAGCTCGTTACCAAAGTACAAACCCAGAAAGAAACAAGAACTCCAACCAAGAGCCAAGTGGCCAGATACATGAAGAAGCTAACCTACTTTCCTACTATATCACTTTCCTAGGGCTGCAGTAACAAAATCCCACAAACTGGTTGGCTTAAAAGAGCAAAAATTCATTCTCACAGTTCTGGATATATTAGGTTTAAAACTGAGTCATCGACAGGGCCATGCTCCCTCTGAAGGCTGGGGGGAAAAGTCTCTCCTTACCATATCCTAGCTTCTGGTGGCTCCTGACCATCCGTGGCATTCCTTGCCTTGTAACTGTGTCACTTCAATCTCCACCTCCATTGTCACATGGACTTCTGTTTGTCTCTGTGTCCCATGCCCTTCTGATGAGGGCACCAGTCATTGGGTATGGAGCCCATCCGACCCAATCTAGAATGATCTCATTTTAAATTACATCTGGAAAGACTCTATTCCCAAGTAAGATCATATTCGGTTGTTCCAAATGGGCACAAATTCTGGGGGGACACTGTTTAGCCCACTACACTTATCATCATGAAAACACCAGGAAAGACTGCCCCAGTCAGCCATCTCCCAAGAGATAGAATCGCAGCACTTTACAAATACCTGAAAATTTGCCAGAGAAAAGATAACTAGCAAGTGAAAGCAAGAAGGCAGTTCCAGGTATCAATAATAACAACTTGTTTCAGATAAGAGCAAATAACTTCACTCAGATTTTAAGCACACTAAAACAAGGAGCTTAGAACTATATGGCCCCAATTATGAAGATACAGCCCTAAAACACCATTTCTTTCCCCCAACTGTGAAGAGTTGACAGAACTTCTACCTTAGAGCCAACAGACAATTGTATATACTACCTTCTTGTACATGCACAGGTTGTTCATACTCTCGGGAAGAAACACACAAGCAACCAGAAGTATTAGCCTAATTCTCTGAATAAAAAAAAAAAAAAAAAAAAGCAGAGGTCACACAGAAAGAAACCCTGGAAAGTCAGTGCTTAAAAATGTAACTCACCGACTCTGAATGATGTGTTATTTTGCAAACATACAAGATTTTTGTTTAAGATTTTCTTCTTATTAAAAAAGTTATATGTACTATCTCTGTGTACATCTTTTTAAGAAGAAGAAACTACTGGAGAAATATTGAGAAAAGATAGCAAGAGTTGAGTTTCCTTTCCAGCTGAACACATCTGTATCCCGTCTCACCTGACACTTTTCTACAACATAAGATACTCTGTACACTATCATAGAGCCCAAGTGCAAAAGAATCCATTCTCTGTAAACCAGGAGGTATAGGAAGTTCGAAGATTTGCAATTCAGCACATTTTGTAAGGTTTTTGGCACATAAGGGTTATTTTTAAAGAGGGAAAAAAAGCCTGTCCTCTCCCTACCCCCAAACACAGCTGAGCTGATTCAGCACAAATCTCCCCCTAAAATAAAATCCTAGTTTGCAGAGAATAAGCATGGATGGAAAGTTCCAGCCCCAAGGACGACATTTCAGAAACCTAGCTGAAAAGATCAGGAGTGGGTGGCTTAAGAGAGACTGGCCACAAATCATGTTCTAAACGTAAGAACTATCACCAGAAAACCGCGAGCAACTTGGGAGTCCAGGGAAGAAAGTCTTTAATAATAAGCAATGTAATATATGAGTATTACCCAGAGATATAAGAATCTTGAGGATTCTGGTAGCTAGTGAATCATTTCCCACAGGTGAGCATACAGAAATTTCCAGGAATGCAGTTGAAGGTTTTAGTTTCTTCATTTAACTTAGAGATGCTTTCTGAAGAGGATATTACAATATATATTATACAAACACTACACTTCACCAAGGAGGGACATGCTCAGCTCCACACCCTGATGGCCCCCAAGGCGCAGAGGTACTTTTCACAATCTGCAGAAACACTCATGAGCTCATTACCAAAAAGAGTATTTAGATGGCAGCAGGTAGAAAGCTTGCCCAGAACAGCCAAATTTCCAGAAACAGACAACTCTACAGTTTCGTTAATCACCTTCACCAGACAAGGGAACTAACGTGTCAAGGATCATTCCCCAAACCCACAGGATAAAGGGCATCTAGATGACTCCCAGTCTCCAGTGCACACTGACACGTTGCCTTCATGTCTAAGTGGGAGAAGTCTTACTAGAAAAAAGCATGGTCAGAAATTACGAGTCTGGGGCACCTGGGTGGCTCAGTGGGTTAAAGCCTCTGCCTTCGGCTCAGGTCGTGATCTCGGGGTTCTGGGATCAAGCCTCCGCATCGGGCTCTCTGCTCAGCAGGGAGCTTGCTTCCCCCCTCTCTCTGCCTGCGCTCCTGCCTACTTGTGATCTCTCTCTGTCAAATAAATAAATAAAAATCTTTAAAAAAAAAAAAAAAAGAAATTACGAGTCATTCAAGACATCTCCTGATTTGGTAAATATCTACAGTCATTTATTCAAAAAATTTACAACCACGTTGATGGTAACAGCTGGCACAGAGAAGGCAAGGACAAGCAACCTTGTATAAACCTGTCAATTTAAATCACAATGCATTCACAACCTTAGGGCCTGTTTTGACCATTAATGTAAAGGACTTTCCATAGCGTGAGCAAATCAAATTAGTATGAAGTGGGAAATGTGGAGATGACAAAGGGAATGTTTATAAAAACCAAACTAAAATACATCAGAGGTAATTAAGAACAAAAATCCCCAGACTGCCAGCTTTGCACTTAACACAGCTGATTAAGTAACACACTGCAAAAGACCGAACTTACGAGTGTTTTTAAGGAAAAGGACAGCCCTGTTAAACAGCCAACAAGGAGTGAAGGAGATCCTCCTCAAGAAAGCTCCAGGCCCTTGAAGAGCTTTCACAGGCTGAGTGAAAAACTGCTTCTGCTACGGAATGTCACTCCAAGTACCTTCAAAGATCTGTCCTTGCACAGGGAAACGAGCACCGAGAGTGCTCCTCAATCCCTCCCTGGCTCTGGGCCAAGATAAAAAAGCAACCTGACCTTTCCTTTCTCCCAGATATTCCCAAGTCACACCTATGCCAAGAGATCGAAGAGAAAAGGAAATCAAGCTTCAGCACTGGCTTAGCAATGTTACCCATGACCTCACGCTGTCTGTGTAACTAGCGGAACAACATGTAATCTGACACCGGTTTCTCTGAAGAACAATTTGATGAAACATCACTTCACAGGGACATCTCAAAGACTAATGAGATCATGTCTAGAGGGCTGCAGGCATTCCGAAGGCTGATCTATGGTGCTCTTACCACCTGCTGGTATCTGTAGACTAGGATAACACAGCTAAAGAGAATCAACTTCTTGTAGCAAGTAAGATATGTGTTATATATAAGAACGGACATTACCCCAAAAAGGACCGTGACCCTGGCTATCTGTATTGCTCAATATACACAACATGGGGGCCTTTCTAGATGGCCTTTAATTTAGCATAGCAACTAAATGCATAGACACCTGGATAACACACTTAACTTCTATGAGCTTCAGTGTCTTTACCTGTAAGAATAGGAATACATACATACATCTTGGGACAGAGGTGAAAATTAAGTAAAATTAAATAAAAATGAAAATATTCAGTGCTTACCATGAAGAGACAACTCAATAAATGACAGCCCTGACCCTGTTACACTCAAATGAGCATTATGTAAAATGTCTGAAGAAGCCTCTCTAGTTCACAGTACAAATTGGACTGGCATGAAAATCATACAGAGGTGTTCACCACATCGCAAACAAGCCACATCTTCTATAGTTGGCATCCCAAGGAAACAAGGCTATTAACAGTAGTTGGGTTGCCAACCAGTTCTTGAAGCACATTAAGCCAGAATAGAGGGAAGATCATTTACATTTAATATCAACCCATTTCCAGATTGACTTGAGTCCGGACATGAAGAGACAATCTCCGTGCTACTTCTTCCATATCTGGCTAACCCTAGGCAAATCAGGTAGGGCCTATTTCTAGCTCCCTTAATATATTCTTATCTGGGTCCACAGAGTCTTCATCCTAATGCTCCCATTTTCCCCTAAAGTTAATTAATTTAGAAGGAATTTATTGAGCACCTACTGTGCATCATAAAGTGTATCTACTGAGCCCTGGGGTGGTGAGCAAAACAGATGTGGGCCCCAGTTGGCCTAATATAATGAATCTGATGAGAGAGATTAACACAAAATACAATAAGATGTGAAAAATTATGTACAAATTATCGGAAGGGCGGTTGTTCGGGGACAACTTCCCCAGGAAGTCACGTTTAAATTGAATCTGAAGGATAACTGTAAGATAAATAAGGGGAAAGGAGGACAAAGAGAATATCCCAAACAGAAGAAACTGCAAGTGCAAAAGCCCAGAGGTGAGAGCATAACGCATTTCGAAAACCTAAAGGCCAGAAAGGTGGGCAGGAGGGGGATGGGAGAAGGGGTAAGGGCTTCTTTCTGGGAAGTAGGCTGGAACCACATTATGCTGGACCTTATAGGCCACAGGAAGAATTGGGAAGCCCAAAGTCTGTCACTGGTCAAGTTCCCTTTAGCTGCAGGTCCAGAACAGACTGGAGTGGGAAAGAATGGCTGCAGGTTCCAGGGGTCTTGGTGAGAGGGCACCTGAGACAAGGCAGCAGCAGCACAATGGAAGGAGGAGGAAGCACACACATCTACACAGCAGGAATTGGTGGGGGATTGGAAGAGGAGGGTAAAGAAAGAGGGGGTGACAAAGATGTCTCTGACCAAAACAGAAAGGCGTGATAAAGGCGTGATTTCCAGAACACTGGGTGAGTCCAAAGTTTCTGACAGAAACCATGAGTTTGGACTTGTGAATCTTGGTGCAAAGGAAGATCATTTCCATCTACCCCAAAGAGTTCCATGCCCCCAAAGTACAAACTTCAGGAGAGAAAGGTTTCCAAAAGAGAAGAACCATCTAATGCATATGAATTTGAAATAACTGCCACTATTATTTATAGCCCAAAAACTTCCCATATGTCTGCATTTATCAAGAAAAACACTCAATTTTAAGTGCCTAAAAAAGAGTCGGCCTAGTTCACAGAACAAATTTTGATGGCATGGAAGCCAAAGTTGGCCGTTAGTTTACAAATGAGCTTCATCTCCAAAATCTGCTTATTCAACAAATACTGGCAAAAACATTTAGGGAGCACAGACATATTCTTGGGCCAAGGAGTCTGGAGACAGGAGAAGCCTGGACTGAGCATAGAGTACCAGGGCTGAGGCTTCTATGCACTCTTGCTTCTTCCAATTCCGTCCCTTCTACTCGTTCATTTTTGACCCCTCAATTGTCCAAGCAAGTTACAAGTCAGAGCACAACAGTTTCCAAGGTGATGGATATTGTACAATTAAGGGACAGGAGTTGTAGTGATTCATATGTCATTTATAAATGCTGTATTACATGGATTTAAAATACTTAGATTCTATGAGACAGCTGGAGACAATTCCCAGTGAAGATCCCAGTTATTATTACCTTCTTCCACTGAGAACAAAATGATTTAGGCACACAAACTCTGCCTGTTGATGGGCTGACCTTCTCTAAGCATTAAGAAAAATATATATACACAGAAAGACATTGTTCCTGCTACTAGAAGAGGACTGTCATCCTGGTTATTTTAGGACATCCATCTCACCATCTTTTACACACCTAGGATGTCATATCACAAAACTAAAAGACGTATGAAAGTTACCATGGATTCCATTTCTCCACTCTGTTAGGGCCATGAAGAACCCCAGAAGCAATCAGCAAGACCGTTCCTCACCAGGCATATTCCTTAGTCAAGATTTTAGTGAAAGCACAGATGGCAGATGGTAAACAGAGGATGGGGAGGGAATTCTACCAGGCAGGATGGCAATTCAGACAGCTTCTGAACCACTTCCAAGATACACACGTATTCTTCCACATCTCCCTCAACCAGAGAACACACAAACATACATTTTACACAACACATATACACTTCACACATACACAAACTGCATGAGGAGACACTCGTTTTGTGGAAGCTGGAAACTTGATGCCACATCTCACCAGATACCACTCCAATCTGTGATTATGGGAAGATGTCAGTCAAAATAGTTGCACACTAATTCACATCCCCTGATCTCAGAGCCAGTTTAAAAAAAAAAAAAAAAAGGAACTGCTAGATTCTATAAAAAAGCAGCACTATTAAACAAAACAACACAACTTACCTGACTGGCAGCTGGAAAAACATGAAAGGTTAATATCATTCTAGATTCTTATAAAAATCCCATGAGAGAGGGAAGGCAAATAACATTCCCAGTTCACAAGTGATAAAACCAAGGCTCAGAGAGGTGTGTGGTTATTTTAATCAAGGCACTTAGCCAGAATTAAATCTTGGAGTGAATCAAAGTGAATTTCCATAACTGAAATGTAGACCATTGAATCTAACAAAGCAGTTTACCTTCAATCTTATTTCTCTACATTCTAGAAACTCCTTGAAACTGTCATATTACAGACTCTCTGGGATGGTCAAATAATAGTCTGGGCAGAGAAGATGATTTTACCTCCATTACCTTGCTTAAGCTGTGACAGGCTGCCCTAATCAGCTTTCGTGCACAGAGGCACACACGCTCCCTCTCAGTACCTCTTAATCACCACGTGCCATGCCGAGCAGCTGCAGAGGTCTGAGGGGAATTGGCAGAAATGTGCAATGATGTGCGAGCCACCCCCCCGAGGCAGCAACTGCCCTGCCTGCTCCCAGACTCGAGAGAAAACATGGGTGTTCGCTGTCGCAACCGACAGGCCCAGAAGACAGGCAAGTGGTTTCAGGTGGTGAGTCAGGAAAAGCAGTTTGCATCAGGAATGTTCCAGCCCAGCAGAGCTGAGCAGCATCCTACTCCCCGTGCAGGGATACAGTATTCATCATTTATACAATGTCACCGTGGGGGACAAACTTGGGCTCAGCATAAATTGAATCCAATCAACTCTTATGCAGAAGAACCGGTAAACAAGGCTTCTCCCAGCAAGAAGGAACCTAATTGCTTAAGAACTGCCACCAAATCTGACACTTGAGGTCAGTCCTTCTATCCTGAGATGGAGGTCTTTGCAAAGGGCTGGCCAGTGGTCTGAGAGCAGAACCCGGGGCTAACCTCTGGCAGCACTCAGCAGCGGCTGCAATAAGCTGTGGTCTACGTTCCCAGGGATGAGACGGAACCAGGTGAGGGCAACATGCAAAGAAGCCAGGGTGGGGGGTGGGCGCACGTCCTAACACACTTCGAGCAAAGGGCCGCGCAGGACTCAGAGAAGGGCTGCATCCTCCACCCCACTCCCCTCAGGTTAATTTTGGATGGATTTCCACAGAAATCCAACTTTTGAGGGAATTCCTTGTTTGCTTCTATGCTATTGTTTATGAGCCAGCAAATAAGCGATAGGATATAAACTTGGTGAAATAGAGATGTCGCCATTAGATCAGACAACAGGAGATCTAGAAATTGAAAGAGGCTTAAAGCCATCATTCGCACTACACCTCATGAATGAATACAGCATTCTGTCAAGTTTTATACAATGACAAATGAGCCTCTTCTCTGAAGGAACCTGAGGAGATTTAACAGTCATTTTAGGGAATCCAGTTTAGTTTCCCCACTTCAAAATTAGCAATTTCATCCCATGCCAACTTTAAAAATCTCTCTGCTGTAACTTATATTTCTAGTGAATATGGTATATAATAAAACTGGTTATGTTTATCCTAGCCTACTTTGGCATTAGTTAAAAGCCAGAGCCTTATGAAACCTGTCACATCATTAAAAATCTGCATTTAGGGGCACCTGGGTGGCTCAGTGGGTTAAAGCCTCTGCCTTCGGCTCAGGTCATGATCTCAGGGTCCTGGGATCAAGCCCCACATTAGGCTCTCTGCTCAGCGGGGAGCCTGCTTCCCCCTCTCCCTCTGCCTGCCTCTCTGCCTACTTGTGATCTCTCTCTCTCTGTCAAATAAATAAAATCTTAAAAAAAAAATTCTTAAAAAAAAATCTGCATTTAGGTAAAGAATGTTAATGTGGCATGGATGTGTGTTAAGGCCGGACATACAGCAGAATGGCCTTATCTTTCTCAAGATATGAGAAAAATCAACCCAAAACATGGTATTTTCCCAGAAGAATCCTCACTGAAGCAAAGTACAGAAAAGGCAAATCACAGTCCCTCCCTGCACAGACTTCCATTAACCGCCATCAAAGGAACCACGCCACTTATTTCCTTTGTTCATCGAGGACACAGACACCTGCCCAGGGTATTTAGGGTGGGGAGGTCAGGGCAAAAATAGGCAATGCTCAGAGGCTCACTCTCAGCCTCCAAAACGCCACGTTCTGCAGCTGGGTCATAGAATATACACTCTAAGAACACCAGGAGATGCACTCTTAGGGCCTCTGGGCTGTTCACCAGAGCACAAAGTCACTGTGCTGCACCACAGGCTCCACAGGAACTACTGGGAAAGCACACGGGCCTGCCCCAGCAAGGCTGCCCCAGCACCTGCCGTAGAAGCTACAGGAAGTACGAGCAGAGCAGCTGAAGAAGTGGGGGTGGCACATGCACCAGCGTGACTTCAATAAGCATGCTCCCGTTCCAGGAGAGCCCCCTTCTCAACAGCCGACCTATTCCTCAGAAGTAAGGGAGGCAGAAAAACCCAGCAACCTTCCTTCAATAGCATATCCCATGGCACCGACTTTTAATGGAGGTGGCTAAAGAGAACAAGGGAGCCAAGGAAATGAAGCTCAGGGCAATATGCAATTATTGAAACTGGAATTGAGCCTGGACCCTGGAAAGAACATGCTGTGAGAGCTTTGGCAATCTCACTGTGGTCAGGGCCCCAATTTTAAATCTCTCCCACGGGATACCACTTCCTGAGACACAGGCACGCCCCTCTTCGCATCAAAGTAATTTCGCTTGACTTGGCAGAGGGGTGTCATCTGCTGGTCTCTGGGATTCCAGCACAAGGGCGCAGCTTAAAACGATCCCCAACCATTTGCATATATGTTTCTGTCTCATTTACCTTTTTCCCAATAAGCTTCTTTCGAAGAAATTCCCGGGCTTCAAACATGTAGGGAATGTCATATAGGGGACGTAGTTTCTTGTTCTTATCCTAAAAGAAAAACAAAAAATCATATCAGAAATGAAAAAACAAACATTAAAAAAACCCAAAGATGAACACAGCTAAGAAAACAAAAATACTAGAATACATCTGAAATGTTACCTCCCGGTATCACAAATATTAATTGCCAATATACAGTAAATGATTAATAGGTATTTGGATGAAATGCTTTACAGGGATAAGATTATCTTTTTCACACCACAGACTCAAAAATAAGTAATGAAATGTTTGTAATTATCTAAACTGGAAACAACCCAATGTTAATTAACGAGGAAAAGACCTATATAAGCTGTGGGATAGAAGAAGCTAAGTGTTAGGGCCCTTCAAATATTTACAGATACACTATGAATCTAGTTCTATTATTCTGTAAGCCATTACTAAGGACCTACCAACTCTTAGCCTCACACAAAGCTCTGTGTAAATACATGTTATAATCCTGTATTCAAAATTCTCGCAACCTAACAGTAATACAAGACAAGCTATGACAGGGCAACAGAGAAGAAATGGCAACACAAAGCAGTCTGGACTAAGTGCTAAACTGTGTGATAGAGACTAGGGACTAAGTGCTATCAGAGTTCAGGGAAGTGGAAAGAAAGAAGTAATCAGGAAATGTTTCACTGACAAGGTGACATGGTTTCATTGACTTAATATGAGTTTACAGGGTAAGAAAAAACTAGAAAGAAAATTTGAGTTGAAAAAAACAACAAGCTAAAGGAGGCAGGAATAAATAGTATTTCAACACAACATCCACACACATGAGCATCAACATACACAATTCTTTCATTATCTCGCAGGTCCCAGACTTCTCCCCAAAGAGGTTACTGTTCTAAGCAATGTAACTTTTAGAGAATATGGGAGAAGGTTCTACAGGAACTTGACAAAGAGGGAGTGGATAGGAACTAAAGTGATACAAGAAGCATTTTAAGAAATGAATGAACAGAGGCACCTGGGTGACTCAATCGGATAAGCGTCTGCCTTTGGCTCAGGTCGTGACCCGAGGGTCCTGTGATCAAGGCCCTTGTCGGGCTCCCTGATCAGCTGCCGATCTTCTTCTCCCTCTCCCTCTGCCCCTCTCCCTCTCTAATAAATAAAAATCTTAAAAAGGAAGGGAGAGAGGGAGGGAGGGAATGAAGGGAGGGAGGGAGAAATAAATGAACAGAATGGATGGAATAAAAGAAGAAGAATCCAATAATCTAACTCATGATGACACACATATGAAGTCAAGAGAAGTTTGCCTTTTGATGGGGGGTGTGGAGCGCTGGAGGATGTTACAAGAAATAGGGAGATGTTGGCTAGATTGCTAGGTCTGATTTAATGTCTCTCCCCAACCAGCCCCTAAGTTCCACAAGAACAGAGATCCTGTCCATTTCTGTTATTCTGTGACCCTGGAAACAAGCAGAGCGCCTCCTCTCATAGTACGTGCTCAAATAATAGTTGAGATGAACTAACTACAAAAGAAATAGCAAAATGACATATACACAGAAATCAAGTATGCTAGAAGAACAGGACTACATGTATAGATTTCAGAATCCCTAGGACCCAGATCATGGGGGGGCAGGGGGCAGGGGGCGTGGGGCGTGGGCGGAGAATTCACAAATAAAAAGAAAATCAAGGACTAACTAACCCAGGGCTGTGTGTCTGCTTACCCATCCTGTACACTTAGCCCACCTGGCCTCACCTCTTTGTTTATTTTTTTATTAACATATAATGTATTATTTGCCCCAGGGGTACAGGTCTATGAATCATCAGGCTTATACATTTCACAGCACTCACCATAGCACATACCCTCCCCGATGTCCATAACCCAGCCACCCTATCCCTCCCCCCACCTCCCAGCAACCCTCAGTTTGTTTCATGAGATTAAGAGTGTCTTATGGTTTGTCTCCCTCCCGATCCCATCCTGTTTCATTTTTTCCCTCCCTACCCCCCAAGACCCCCCGCCCTGCCTCTCAAATTCCTCATATCAGAGAGATCATGAGATAATTGTCTTTCTCTGATTGACTTATTTTGCTTAGCATAATACCCTCTAGTTCCATCCACGTCATTGCAAATGGCAAGATCTCATTTTTGATGGCTGCATAGTATTCCTGTGTGTGTGTGTGTGTGTGTGTGTGTGTGTGTGTGTCACATCTTCTTTATCCATTCCTCTGTTGATGGACATCTAGGTTTTTTCCATAGTTTCTGGCCTCACCTCTTTATAATCCACTCTATACTGAAAGAGGTATTCAAGTCATTTTCTTAAATAGCTAACTACTCCTAAATAAAGAAGCTTTATCATTTTAATACCCCATGTTTAAACTAATCCTAATGACAATACTGAGGTCAAGGGAATTGAAATAGGTGTTTCCTCCTATACCCTAACCAAGCCTTGGTGCCCAGAACCCATCATATAAACAATCATCAACATCACCAAGAAAAATCTCTATGCGAATGCACAGGATTGAGCTTGAGCTCCACATTCTTTATCCCACTGCCTTCTAGCTCCTCTGGTGAAAACAACAGTAACAACAAGGTGGCGACAGCATTCCAGCACTCAGTGCTCTTCTTGGAGGTTAGGGAGGCACGTTCAGAAATGAAGGCGAGCTCCTACTCCTTCTTAGATGTGTGGGACTCCACATGCTCTTAAGGGGAACAACGTGGATTGCCACACTTGGATCAAATTCCTGGGGTGTCACGATCACTATCTAACAAGTGAGGGATGGCCCTAACATGAAGTTTTTTTGAAGGAAGAAAAAAAGAAGAAAGCAGGATACATGAGGGTTGCTGGGGTAGAGGGAGTGCTGCGTAACACAAGGGCAAATGTACAGGATTATGGTTATTTTATAAACATCCAGGCAGCCAAATCAAAACAGTGAGTCACTCCTGAGGAGTTAAGTATAACATATAAGCCATAAAAGGGAGTTTATGATGAAGTCGATGATATAGTAAGAATGCTTGCTCAACAGAAGATTCTAGGTGTCAGTAATGAATGGGATTTTTAATAAAGACAAAATCAATGGTTATTAGAATCAGCCCTCAGGAATAAAGAAGTGCCAATGTTTATATTCACCATGCAATGGAGGACAATTTAGAGAGAGTAGTTGTGTTATTACACAAGCCTAAGTGAACAACATTATAAAAAGTGAAGTAAACAAAATATTGACATTTACCTTGCCTCGCCTCATGATTTATCACAGAACCTAAATGTGTGAACCTTATCCTACTTATCCCGAAACACTACAGAGATCATAAGGCAGTATGATTTGACTGGATTCCGAAACAATGAGTGAAAGCTAAGAAATAATACTTTTAACAAATATTCAAATGAAGATCACGAGATGAGGCACACGTAAATGAGTGAAAACGACTATCTAAAGAAGAAAGACACTCAACAGAACTGGCCCAAGCCAAAATGCTCTCAGAAGAATGAAAGAAAATAGAGAGTATATCAAGAAACATCCCAATAAAAATCCGGGCAACTTCAGAGTGATTATATATCTCTTATGAAGCTAGGAAAGAACTAACAGCACAAGCAGAAAACAAGGTATCACAAGTGAAAACAGAATGATCTTGTTACTCTAACCCTTCAGAGCTAGTAGCTATTGACATCTGCAAACATCTTACAGGAGAGATATTAGAAGTCCCTAGGAAACCACAAAATAAAAGCAATTCCTCCAAATTACCAGGTACATAAAAGCCTTTGAAATCTCTAAGAGGCAATTGAGGTATGGAATGTATTCTGAGAAAACAGGACCTTAGCGGAATCTTGCCTGCTAAAAAGGACTGTCTAGTTTAGATTCTAATTTACACAGAAATATTTTTTTTTAAATAAAAATAGAAGAGAATGCTTGCTTTATCTGGTGGGCAGATAATACAAAAACCAGTATGTGCGATAATCACTGTTCATCCTGAGAAATGACGTTGTATGTAGGCCTGCAATGACTCACGCATTAGAGATAACTTCAATTATCTGTACCTCTCACTCGTTTGGAGAGGGAGGCCCAACACCCACATCTCAGCATCTAAAAACCCACTTGGCATTTTTACAGCAAGTTATATTTGGCTGGTTGCCAAAATGCGGTTGCCGTTCAATGCTTACTTGGAGGGAATGGATGAAACCTCCAATCAAGGCCTTATATTCAACCCCCAGTTTGGGGTCTCAACCTCAGGCCAAATCTTATCTAGCTCCTCCTGTAGCAAAAATCTAATGCCCTATAGAGATACTGCAGGATTTCTTAAACAAGGCTTGAAAACGAACCACGGGGGGTAGAGCGGGAGAAGAGCCTAATAAGTGTGGTTCCACTAAAATTAAAGCAGTTCTTGGGGCGCCTGGGTGGCTCAGTGGGTTAAAGCCTCTGCCTTCAGCTCAGGTCATGATCTCAGGGTCCTGGGATCGAGCCCCGCATCGGGCTCTCTGCTCAGCAGGGAGCCTGCTTCCCCCTCCCTCTCTGCCTACCTCTCTGCCTACTTGTGATCTCTCTGTCAAATAAATAAATAAAATCTTTAAAAAAAATTAAAGCAGTTCTTTACTGAAAAGACTTCATGAACAAAGCTGACAGGCCAAAGTACAAAGGTTTAGTAGCTGATGCCTGAAAGAGACACAGAAAAAACTGAGGAGGATGAGAGGGAGCTGAGCACAGAGCCACAGCTGTCATGTGACCAGGGTAGGCCTTACTGGGCAGATTAGAGTTTAACAAAGACTTAAGGAAGGTAAGGATGGAGCTATCTGGAGAAAGGCAGGGAGAACGGTCAATGCAAAGACCCTGTGTTAGGAGCATGCCTGGTGGGTTCAACAAGAAGCAAAGACACGACTGTAGCTACAACAGTGTGCACAGGGGAGCGAAAGAGGAGATGAAGACACAGATCTGACTTAATATTTGAAAAGATTACTTTGGCCACTTTGTCGGTAATAGACACTATGGCGAGGAAAGGGTAGAGCAAAGGGAGACCAAGGAGGAGATTATGACAGTAATCTGGGCAGGAAACGGTGGTAGATTACATCAAGGAGGTAACTGTGAGGGAGATAAGACGTGGTCAGAATCGGGAAATATTCTGACAGACAGGTGGCATGAGAGGTGCGGAAGAAAGGGAGGAGCTGAGGATGACTGCAAGGGTTTTGCTCTGAGCCAAAGGACACAGCGGTGGGGTCATCACCGGAGATGGCTAGGAACTGAGTTCCAGGTGCGCTGGGTGGATGAGGGGGGAGCTGGAAGGAAGGCTCTGCAGCGGCGGTACACATTTGGCAGGTGCTGGCATACAGGTGGTGTGGAAGCTACTCGGTGTCTAAAAAGGACTGAGGACTGGGCCTTGAGGGTTATAACAGTCAAAAGGGGTAAGAGAAGGAATCTGCCGAAGGAGAACGAGAAGGAGCACTCGATGAGCTGAGTAGGAGGAAACTACTAGAGTATCAGGCCCTGGAAGTGAAGGAAAGATAGTGAATTGAGAAGGAAGAAATGTCCAACGGTGTCAAGTGCAGCAAGGCAAGGGAGAGAAGGACTGTGATTTGCATGGTGCATTAAGCTAAGTGAAGGTCATCAGTAAGTGGATAAGGAGAGTTCTGGGGGAGCGGCAGGGGCAGAGGCTGTCGGGAACCAGGAATGGGAAGCGAAGTCCTGGAAACAGCAAGCACATGCAATGCTTCCGAAAGCTGTGCCACAAAGGAGCAGGGAGGGATTACGTGGCTGCTGGCAGAGGAAGCAGGGTGAGAAGAAAGCGCTTTTGTTTTCCGTTGTAGAGGAGAGAAATGACAGGCGATGGTCCAGTGGAGAGCAAACAAGTGACAATGTAGAAGAGAGGACAGGACTTCCAAGGCAATGTCCTTGAATAGGCAAGGCGGAGTGGCTTGACACGGAAGCGCATAATTCATCATCAGGTGTGTGCACGCAATACTGTCAGGTAGGCAGATGTGGTACAAGAGTCACTGGAAGTTCTGGTTACTTGGATTTGCTCTGCAAAGAAAGGGAGAACTGTAGCAAATCGCTAAGAAAAAGAGAAAACAACCCAACAGGAGAATTGGCAAAAGGTATAAAGAGACATTTCACTGAAGAACTCCAAATGGACATTAAGTACAAGAAAAAAGTAATTTTTAATCAATAATCAAGCAAATGTAAATTGAGATACTACAGGGCATCCACTATATTGGCAAAAACATTTAAGGTGAGAATGTGGGGAAATGGGAGTGCCCTCTAACCACAGATGGGGAGTCAAACATGGCTCAGCTACTGCGGCATCCTGACACAGTGCTACTTACCAATCATTTGGTTAAATCCCTGTAATTAAGAAATTCTACTCAGAGGTAAGTATGTACCCTAGAACAGTCTCATATGCATAAGACAAATGTAACAACATTCACATTAACGTTTATGGTACAACCCTAGAGTAGAATACTACAGAGCAGTTAAGCTGAATTAGAGCTACCCAAATGAACAAATCTGAAAAAATATTGAGCAGAAAAAACAAGTTGTAGAACGATTTGGTAAAATCCCACATACAGACTAAAAAATACATGCATGCAACATTATTCATAAAGCTATATAAGCAGCAAAAGTATAAAAATGCAAAGAAATGAAAGACAATGGGTATTGATGTGGGAGGGGTAATGGGAAAAAGAAAAGGAGCAGGGGGAAAGAAATGGGTTTGAGGATGAGTACACGAGACTTCCAGCTTTCTCTGCGAGGTTTTGTCTTTGAAAGAAAGAGAAAAAGAGGATCTGAAGAACATGTGGTATAATACCAAGACTGAAAAAGGAATGCCTGTTATATTATTCTATAATGTTGGAATGTTTTTTAAACAAAAAATGTTCAGGGATAGGAAACCCCAAACCTTGTTTGGTCAACATTTTCCCTTTGCTCATAATATTTTACTGCAGAGGAATAAAATATGAAACAACGGTCATTCTTTTCCTCATAAAAAATGCATTAAATTCCACTTTTTCCCTCCAAAAAAAAAAAAAAAAAAAAGATGTTCATAGATGTATCCTTCCACAAGGCAGAACAGAATAATTTAACTACAAATGTGCTCTCAAATAACCAGGGTCAAAAACAAGTTTGATTTTTATTTTTAGTAGGAGACTTGAACTATAATAATATTAATTAAAGTAGCCAAGCAGAACTGTACTCTATGAAGATCTTAAAACTGACTGTTGAACTAAAATAAGAACAGACATGATCAGATTAAAATGGATAAAATTTCCAACAGTAAATAATGGACCAGTCCCAGTTGCCCTGCCACACACGCCATTTTAATAAACAAAGGCTGCTATTTCCATTTGAATTATAGACTGAATATAGGAACATTACCACATGCCCTGGGCATATTTACAATCAAGAACCTTTCAATTCCCTTGGCAGCCAGGAGACAGAATCCACAGGGACATCCACTATTTTATCATTCTTAGCACATAGAGTAGCATATGTTTAATAAAGGTGGTCAGCTAACTAGGAAGCTATAGTCAGCACCTGGGGAAAGGTTCAAGATTGTAACCGCCTTGGCCAAGTGGAAGTCAGCTTGTACCACTCTATCTAACGGAACATATACATTAAGTGCGTATATACAAACATTTCTCCAGGAGTTGTTTCATAGAAAAAAGATGCTTATTTCCCAATTAGCTTCATTTCATTCTGCCAATCAAAGTATCTCTCAAAGGTTAACAGAGTTTATTAAAGAGACACGATCTGTTTAAGTCCCAAATTCACAACGCAATACATTTCATACGTATCTCCAGGAAGCAAACAGGGAATGGTAAACAATAGAAATTTAAATCACACTGCAGGGGGAGGGAAGGGATTATAAAAATTCACAGGTATAAGACTGGAAAGGGCAGTCTTTCAACCCCATGATTATGCCGCTGAAGTGTTTCATTGCTTCTATAGGTCCCTCAAATTTCTCAATTTTTCTGACAACCATATTTGATCTTGTTGATCCCATGTTTAAGGATCTAACAACATGTATGAAAAACACTGGAAATTAAGGTTTAATAATCAATGCTATTATTAATGATGAGGTTCAAGCTGAAGGAGTCTGAGAGAACAGTAGAAACAGGAAGGTCATTTTGACCTTATCCCTACCATTCTCCCCTCCGACAGGTCATAAAACCTCATGGGAGAGATGCCCTTCCTATATCCAGAGGAAGGAAAAAAAATCCTTCTTTTCTTTTTTTTTTTTAAGATTTCATTTATTTATTTGAGGGAGAGAGAGAGTGAGAGAGAGCATGAGAGGGGAGAAGTTCAGAGAGAGAAGCAGACTCCCAGTGGAGCTGGGAGCCTGATGCGGGACTCGATCCCGGGATTCCAGGATCATCACCTGAGCCGAAGGCAGTCGCTTAACCAACTGAGCCACCCAGGCGCCCAAAAAATCCTTATTTTCAAAGAAAAGATAACACTACAAAGAATCCAAACCAACAGGTCTTGACACTTCCCTCATACTCTCTCACCTATCATATTTCTACCCAGCAGTCCATTCTTCATTGACCTAACATAAAAACACTCAGGTCTATTTCTTAGAGTCTTTCTTTTCTTTTTTTTAAAGATTTTATTTATTTCTTTGACAGAGAGAAACAGCGAGAGAGGGAACACAAGCCAGGGGAAAGGGAGAAGGAGAAGCAGGCTTCCCGCTGAGTGGGGAGCCCTATGTGGGGCTCAATCCCAGGACCCTGGGATCATGACCTGAGCTGAAGGCGGATGTTTAACTACTGAGCCACCCAGGCATCCCAAGTCTTTATTTTCTTATGAAAGCTCCCATGTCACATAAAACTTAAATAAATCTGCATGTTTTTCTCCTGTTAATTGTCTTTATCAGTTTAATTTCTGGACCCACACAAGGATCCTATGGGGGAAGGAAAACTTTCCTCACCTACAGTAACAACCCCATCACCCCTACAACAACAACAACCCTATCAAGCAGGCTGAATGCTGACAGCAATGCTACCTGGATTGTGGTGGCGAGGAGTAGGATTCCAATTGTACAGCAAGGAAAGGAAACGTCCCTAGCTCATGTAACAGGTCACAAAAGAGCTGGGATTCTGGACCCAGCTATCTCAGAGGCCTACGCTCACTGTTGGTGGGTGGGACACTATACTCCGGGCTTGTTATTTCCAAAAAGCAATCATCGCCTGTCAGTGGTTGTCACATTTTGGTGTGCCTAAGGATCACTGGGGAGCTTGTAAGCATGCAGACTGCCGGGCCCACATCAGATACTGTGATTCAGTAAGTCTGGCGTGTGATATCCATAATTCCGTATTTTTAATAAGTAGCAAGGTCTGTGGGTCACACCTTGCTTGAAAATGATGCTGTATATACTGATGCCTAGCCCCACTTAAAAAAAATGGCAAGAAAAGGAAGGTTAAAGGTTTTAAGAGTCGGAAAGCAATACTGAAGTGCTTAATGTCAAACGGTTAAACAAAAATAAACAAGTAAATAACTAGGGAAGTCAAGTGTATATATATGTGGCTGGAGGTAACTCAATACACTCCTTAAACTTCCATATATAAGACAACTTAAAACATTCTAATAACGGTGACAAAACAAGGTTTTCAAATATCCCTCAAGTCCAACTATAAGAAGACCGAATGTGGAATCTGAGAATCAAGAGAGAAAACCAACCTGCCCACGGCCAGGGACCAGCCAAAGCGGGCGTGTCCTCTCTCCTGTCTGCCCCTGTCCTCAGACACACAGTGGTCTAGACCTAGACTAGCCACGGTGACAACAGAAAAGAGGAAGTGACAATCCCCTAAAACAGGCCCAGTTACGGCCTGGCAAGCTGCCAGGAAAACAGCTTCGCGGCATCCAAAGAGGGAAAGCGGCAGAGCAGATTTCGGCAGCCTCACGTCCTTGAAGGGACTCACCCGTCATCTGCAGTGCACAGCGTCTGATTACGTTCCACAGGAACTTGCACATCCCAAAATTAAAGTACCATTTTCAAGACCATCATGAAAGGGGGAAAAAAATGTCTCTGGAGACTGCTCTTCTACTCAATTACATTAGCCAACTATGAGCATTTTCAGAAGTACTTGCTATTTATTGCTCAGATGCAGTAAGGGTGAGGGAGGGAAAGGGGGGGGCAAGAAGCCAAATATCAGGTCTTTTTCCCCCAAGACCCTGTTAAGGCTTTAAGAATAAATACTTTAAAGGCTCTAAGGGCTCCAAAACCATTATCCAAACGCCAAACCATACAGGGTCCTTTCATTTAGCTGCAAATACTTCTGCAGGCATAGGAGGGAGTGAAATAAAAGAGCAGCACTACCCTTCACAGACCTCTAGACTAAAGAATGCCAAAGCTCACAAGTAAGAAGCTGTGCGGACCCAGAAGAAAACTGAAAATAAAAGAGACTCTGGAGTCCTGCCCCGTCGTCTTCTCCCTGCATAGGGACGGCTTCCAACAAGTAAGAGGGCAAAATCTTTTCCCCCACTCACCAACTGCTCTGAAAATAGAAGTCCGCTCCAAGTGGGCAGTAAGTCTGGGCCACCTTTCCTAGAGGAATAGTGAGGATTCTGCTGATAAGACTGGGATAATGAGACAGAAAGGGCATTGGATCCTTGAAGAGAACAAAGCTCAAGTTCACTACTCCTGAAGTCATAGACGAAAGAGCTGCCCTGGACCTTGAAATCAAACGCTCCTCAAGCATGTGATGGCAACAAATGATCAAGAGTAAGTGTGCAGCTTGCTGCTGATCAACGGAATAAGAGCCTGGGTTCTAAACAATGATTCTGGCACCAGCAGCTCCTGGCTGCTCCCTTGCCTCAGTTTCCTCCTAAAAAGCAGCAATTTAAAGAATTACTTGGCATTATACAAGTGAAAAGAGTGAGAAGCAGGCAAAATTATTTCAAAACCCTGTAAATATCATATAAGGGCTAGATATAGAAGTACAAATTAAGGCAACTCCAAGTTCACATTCAAGGAACATTTCAGGTAACATAAACTCCACAGGAAAACCAAATCTGCACTTTCAGTGCTATGAAGAAGTAAAGCTACTTAGTTAACTAAAGTTTTACAACATCTAACGTGGATGTTAACAAGAGCTAAAATGTCAGGAGACAGAAGAGATAAGCCAAAGTTACAGCACTAATCACTTTCTGCCTTGTTATTACTGTAATTTAATTACTCCATATAGGTCTTATCTTCCCTACCAGACCACACAAGGGAAGATCACTGTGAGAGAAAAAAGATCTTTATATTGCCCAGAAAGTGCCTAGCATAGTGCCATATTCCTAGAAAATTCAACATACTGAGAGAATAAAATGAGGAAAACAAAAAGTCCTAGCTAAAAGATTTATTTTTTAAAACTCAAACTGTACTTCTTGTGATTATAGGAATAAATGGAACTGGTTAATAACTACCAGAGTGAATTTAAAGGAGGGGGGGTGAAGGGAGACAATTATCGCTACAGGTTCATACCACTGTTAGCAGATTCACTGAATAAATGCCCCTCATACAACAGTACTTGAAGGTGAGCTATTTCTCATGTCTCTACCTTCCGGCTAGTATTACCAAGTAAGATGCTGTACTACACAAATGATATTACTGAATAATGATTAAAAAGATTCCGGCTAGATAGCTCACTGTACCAAAGTATAAAACCGAGGCACTCTGCAAGCAGTGATGCAAAAGTAATACTCTAACTGCTGTGTGTAATGTCAGAAAAAACAAGTGTACAAAATCCAAATAATCGGTCTGTTCTCTTTTGACCTGGCTGAGAATTTAAAGCAATCTTCTGTTCTCTCTGCAAGTCTGACATAATGAATTCTATTACTTACTATCTTTGAAGAAAAAAAAAATACTCTTGATCATTAGCTAATGGTTACCAGAAATCCTTACAAGAGCACATAATACCATTCAGAATTTAAGTAAAGCTGAACTGAAATTTTTAAAATATCAAGTGTGACAGTTCAACACTAAAATAAATGATACTAAACTACAACATAAAAGGAGATTTCCTAATGAGGAATCAAAGTACCAGAGTCCCCCTCCCCTACCTCATAAATTGGAGATTAAACTTAAGCCAAGACAAGAGCATGTGCTGGGGTGATGTTTCTGGTGGCTAAGATGGAAGAAAAAAGAAGGCCAGGGGAAGACTGCAGGGCTCTTCCTCTGCTCTGGAGACTAAGCTGCAACAATCCTAACAGGTGCATCATGATGCTGAATGACGCACGCACTCTTCGTTTGCTGTTCAAATGAACAAACGGGGCTGGGAAGAAATAAAAAATAATGAGCAACTCTCTAGTAGGGCCTCTTTCTACTGAGCTAGGAGTTCTGAAGATTGATTGCAAACATGAATCAATGTTAACATGGGAAACCCCTTCATTGGAAAAAACACAAAAAGCGTGCAAATAAGAAACCAGAGTTTAAAAGTGGAAGGGAAAATGGAGCAGGGAAAAAGCATCTTCAAGGACAAAAGCAGGCCTGGAGGTCTGCGAGGTAATGGAAACCAGCAGGGACCGGTATATCACAACTGGCTCTTCCCTTCTGGAACTGCTTTCCTTTTCACTGGAAGCTCATAATTAACCAGTTGGCCCCAAATCATGTTTTCTAGTAATGGAGAAATCTCCCACATTTCTTACCCTTCATCCCCAGGCTAAAAATGGAGAGCCAATGCCCTCAGAAGAGACAACCCCGTTACTTAAAGTACAGGCTACATGCCAAATGAAACCCATCCAGCACGGTGACATGCCACAAGCCCTCCCACAGTTCTAGAAGGGGAGGAAGGAAAAGGAGGAAAAGAAAATAAATCTCTTACAATAGGAAACCAATTTTCTCTGTAACAGACCACAGGATCAGGGAAGCCCATTCAGAAGGTAATTTTTTGTTAGAGAAATGTTTCTTTGTGAATGCCTTTCCTTCTTCACCATATTAAAAAATAATTATTGAAGTTTCTTCCTGGAACAACACAGAAGAGAAAATGATGCTGGGTATGACACCATTATTTAGCTGGTGCCAAGTGGAACCTTCGATTGAGCCAGATTTCCAGTCAAATTTGTGCAATAAATTGTGAAGCATTTCAAAAACCGAGACTGAATTATGTAAGTGCACGGCTTAAGGTCTCCCTTTAGACACTGAGCTTCTGCCTTGCCAGTTGCATCACTCCAAGGTCTAAATCAGGCTGCCAGGTCTAGTGCCACATATTTCATCCACCAAATTCAAAGTACTCTCAGTCTGGGTTTAATTCACTACAACGAGGCCTATGCCTTCAGGACAGGTATCATTCTAGCCCTACAAAACAAAGGGGCTCTTTTACTCTACAGTCTACCTGCCATCAATCAGAAAACGATATTTATCAGTCACTACTACCATGGAGAAACACAGGTGAATCAAGTTCTCAGAACCGTGAACAGCACGGACATTGTCCAGCTGGCAAGGCAATTCTTTCTAGAGACATTATGCCTTGCCCCACCACAGGAAGAGACCTTGACAAGGCTGAATCCAGACTTGCTAGAAGTTGCTCCCGGGAAAGAGACTGACTGTCCTTTCACCCAACCTGGAATAAACACAGTCAGGAAGGGGTCGAGGTTATTCTGTAGCAGTCATTTGCACCTAATGCACAAGCTTTCTAGTGACCAGATCCCCAGAAAAGTCAGGCAAGGGCAGGAGAGCCTGAGTAGGGAGCCTCCCACTCTAAACCCTGCATCAGTGGTGCTCATCCATGGCTCTGTCGTCGGGCTGAGACCGGTCCCTTGGTCACTGAGAATGCAGTTTAAGCTCCTGTTTTAGGTCATGTCACTCGAAATTCCCTGGTTCTCCTAGCCACAAACAAAACTTTAAATGTGCCTATTTAACGTTTTTATGTCAGTCACATCACCATCCCATTGTGACAACCACATGCTTACTGTTCCTACTGCCGGCCTTCTGACTTAACTCCCTAACACAGAGGGAGGGCTCCACTCTCAATTTCTCCAACACTCTGTTAAAAAGCAAAACAAACATCCCAAACCATGTGAATGCCTACTATGTGCTTGGTACTTTATAAATTATTTCTAATCCCCACAGCAACCAATTAAGCTGGAATGACTAGTTTGCTCGAATAAGTTAAGATGCCCAGAGAAAAAACATACTCAAGATGACACATGTAAGAGCAGAAGATTCCAAAAAAGATCTATCTGGCCCCAGAGCCCATACTACTTTCTCTCTTTCATCTGCCCCAATACTACTGAGGTGGCAAGGACGGACGGATTACCCACAGGCTTTCTGCTCCCGTCTGGTTCCACACCCAATCCCCCACAGACCTGCAAAGGTCAATTCATTTCAGCAAGTACTGCATGCCCACCCAAAGCCACCAGCTCCTGGGAAGCTCATCGAGATTAAGTTGGACACAGCATTTGTGCCAGTTATGAAGCTACTGTCACTCAGTTTCAAACCTAACCTTTTTTAAATTCCATTTTGTGATGCTGAGATGGGAAAACTGCCAAGCACGTTTCTGCTTTGCCAGCTGGTTCCCTGTTAGGCTATGCCAATAGGGGATGTTAGCAGGAGAATGGACAGGAAGAAGGCACAAACTCTTTCTTATTCCCGTCAGCTTCTCCAGAGCTACACTTCTTCCTCTCAGCAATGGCAGTTTGTTCCAGGAGCAGTAACTGATTCCAGCTTACAGTTTTCCCAACACTCCCAGAAGTTACCTCATCACAGCGCCTCTGATTCCCCAGAACCAATCAACTGGCAGCCCCTCCTGGCAGGTCTGGGTCCCAGCTCCATGGTGTTTCTCCTTCAAGCTTAGAGACACAAACATCAGCTCAACAGAGCCCTGCATCGTCCCCCTTCCCATGGATTGGGTCCATCCTCCAAATGTCTAAGCTTTCATATTCCAGTCTCTTATTTGTCCTCCCAACCCCCCAGGCGGTAGCTGCATCTTGTAACGAACACCTCTACATGTACCTTAGAGTTCTCTTTTTGCCTTTGTAGTATTCCCATGCCTGATTAATAATTTCTAAAATTAAGTTGCATTGGTTAAAACAACCAGTATGGTTTCTGTCTCCCAAAACAGTAGCCAAAAGCCTCCTTGTTATATAACTAGACAAAGAAACGTGCAACTATCAGATAGGTCAATACTCTTTTGATAACCAACACTTCCCTCAGAGAACACCACCTCTTACCTGTTCCAGACTACGGCACCTGGCCATCTACAATGTAAAAATGTGCATAAAAGAACCCAGAAAAAAAAAAAAGAAAAAAAAAGACCCCAGAAAAATGGAACGAGTGCACATGAAAAGCTTCCACAGTTAAAACAGATGATGGAGTGGAGAGCTCCAGGGGGGCTCAGTCAGTTAAACGTCTGACTCTTGATTTCGGCTCAGGTCATGATCTCAAGCTCTGTGCTTATTAGGACAGAGTCTGCTTGAGATTCTCTCTCTCTCTCTCTCTCTCCCTCTGCCCTTTCCCTTGCTCAAGCTCTCTAAATAAATAAATAAAATCTTTAAAAAAAAAAAAAAGTGATGGAGAGAAATGCTTGAAAGATTTAACTGGTAACACAAGTACCACATTAGAGTAAAGAGATTTCCAACCCAGTATGTGCCTAATCCATGAAGTCAATAAGACATAAAATTTAAACAATGAGAAGAATGTATCCTAAACTTTTTCTATCTTATACATAGTTAAATGCTCTCTTGGATAGTGAATCATTTTGTGATCTTAAAAAGCTCAACCATAACAAGGCTACACTCAGAAAAAAAACAAGGCTACACTCATGGTTTCATTGGTTGGGATCATGGTAAAGATGGAAACGTAAAAACCTTAAATGTTTCAAGGTGGTTACTACAGCATAAAGAGGAACAGAAATAAAGTGAGGGTTAGTAGGGATGGCCAAACTCATAGGCAAAGAATACTAACAACATGTCATTCTTCTACTACAGCAAGATGAAAAATAACACCAGGTTTGATGTTATATATCTTATCATTAAGAGGTTACTGAATGGATTCTAGAAACTTCTTTTATGTCATCATAAAAAAAAAAAGTGGGGCTCGATGGTTACCAGGGACCTGAGGGCAAAGGGAAAAACACGTATAGAGCTTCAGTTCTACAAGATAAATCTTGAAATCTGTCTCCCAAGAACATGACTAAACTTAATACTTCTGATTTGCACACTAAGAAAAATAAGGAAAATGGTCAATTTTAAGTTAGGACATTTTTTTTGTTTTTTGTTGCTTTTTGTTTTTTACCACCAGAAAAAAGTAGAGCTCATTCAAGGTAACAGTCTGATTTCTATAATCTGGGAGAAGCGTCAACATGCTATCAAATTCCAAGTTAACATGTGAGTTTTCAGATGATTCCAGATCTCTGGTTGACAGCACAAAAAAAAAAAAAAAAAAAAAAAAAAAGGAAAAGAAAGAAAAAGAAAGAAAGAAAAAGAGATTACTTAGTCACTATTCATGAATATAATCAAACATGCTAGTGCAATTCTGATCCCAACAACTATATTCCAAACTGTTTCCTTCCTGAGCAAGTACCACAATGGAATCTTCTACTCCTCTTCTTATGTTCTATCCTATGCCTGGATGTGACTGCTATCTTAGCACTGAAGACTCTGCTTACTAAAATAGACAAAAATTCTGTAAGGCCATGTTCAAATGCCATCCACCCCCGTCAGCAAATCTTCTCGGAGCTATGTCCTTTCTCTTCTCATGGCATATCTCACCCAAGTCAGTATGTAGATAGACTTCTTACATCCCATAGGTGATTAGAAGGCACTCCAGGTTAAAAACAGTGTCATACTCACCTTTTTAACCCAACTGTACTTATTTAATCCTTAGAACAATTCAACAGAGTAAGAAATGAGGCTCAATATAATTTAGACCCAGGTAGGTCCCTCCAGGAGAAAATGGAAGGGCAAAAGTTGAACTCTGATTCCATAATCCATAGCTATTAGATTCTACTACAAGGCATTTAAGGACCCTGTGTACTCCTCCAACAGCTCTGGGAAGGAGAAAAAGAGCCATTTTCCTTCTTTCAACCACTAAGCATTTTGTTCTACAAGAGCAGAGTTGGTGTGCAGATAGAAGAGAGAAATCAGTTAGCCTGAGCATTCCCTACAAAGCCCCCACCCCTCTACCCCAAGGAGATATGCACAAGGTGACCTCCTCACCCAGAACTCCAGCTCGGCGGCCTCACCACTCGATGACAAGAATGCTGGGTGGCTCCTAACAAATGTTGCTGAATGTGAGAAAACTACCAAGGGTCACTGCTAATGAGAAGCCAGAACATCTTGCCACTTAGCTACAGAATGTTCACCTAATAAATCTTACAGATTTGAACACAACCCAAGACCAGGAGGTTACAGGAAAACAAAACAAAAGAAAACAAAAAATTCAGAAACACCAGCTTAAAAATCCATATCACTTCCCTCCATACTTCCAAAAAATAAGGTATAACCCATACAGTTTGTTATCAGTCCTAATCAGAAATAAAAGAAAAGGCTGTGAGTAAAAATAAAGCCAAAAAAACCGCCTAATATTTCCTTCTGAGCAGTTTAATTGTAATATATGGTCACTTATACTCCTGAGGAAATTCCTCTTTTTACCTTGATTTAGCTTTATTGATCTAATTTTAATCAAGGACAAGTGTGCAGCAAAGGATGAAGGGTCAGCAACCCAAATGAAATGGAGAAACAAGAGATAAACATTCTAGCTCAGCAAATGGGTCAGCTTGATAACAAGCCCCAAAGAACTATCATGGCCACATAACAAGGCATTGGGGAGAATCAATCTGCACACTTTTTTTTTTTTTTAATTGCAGTACACTGTATTTCCTTAAGGGCAGAAACTGTCTTTTGTAGGATGGAGTGCTGCCCAGCACAAATGAACCAAAAATGTTTAGGTTATCATTAAGTATGGAAACAATACCATCACGTAGCATATTCACTATCATAGTGAGAACTGGAAAACATCCTTGTTTTAGCTGTAAAATATTTTGTTTATTTGTCCCACACAAATTACAAATGCAGATTTAATCAAACAGATGAAGGCTCAAGTTTATGCACATGTGATTTATGAATTTTTAAAAAAGGTTTGCCAATCGATTTGGGTGTAACTAAGGGTTGTGTTTAAGCTTCTTACTTGAATTAATATACTGACAATTCATAGAACTATAAATCTACTGTTAACAGCAAACCACGACGAGCTGTTTCTTGGCAGCAACGGAGCTCATAGAGCCCAGCAGAGAGGGCTGGAGAGAGAAACAAAGGGACGGACTGCCTGAGCCAGTGAGAAGTCATTCTGCATTAAACTATATTGTAAAAAAAACATTATCATATGCCAGTTGCCGGAGAAAATGGTCCCAGTTCTTAAGGAAAAAATCCAGAGAAAATCTTGATTAACGCATAGTATAAAATTACAGGATTGGGAAGTAGGTACAACGTGCTATTAGAACAGAGATGGAAATGCCTAAAATCTTGAAAAGGTCAGATGGCTAAAATACCCTCTCCTCAGGAATCCTAACTCAAGAAGAATGACCAGTTTCTGTAAATTGTGCAAAAGCCAAGCCCATCTGGGGAATAAGAAGTGGGCAGCAGAAACTCTAAGGGAAATTAAAGAGGAAAGAGGTAGGACAATCAGAGCACCAATAATCCAATGGAGAGTTTTAAGATATGACAACACGCGGTCAAGACAAAAACAAATATGCACACTAGATGTGGCAACGGCTTCAGCAGAAGGAGTTTCAGTCAAACTTTAGGGGGTTTCATAAATGGAGATGGCTAGTGTACACTAATCTTTGAAGGAAGAGTGGTAGCTAAGCGGTATTGATGTCAAGGGAGAATGCTGGATTTTGTTCTAAAAATAAGTAAGTAAGTGAAAATCTTTATTGAATGATTCGGTAAATTAAAGACAGGAGAATGAACAAAAGGATGATATAATATTTGCCGTATCAAGTTAGAAAGACTTGAATATGAAGGATTCATAAATATTCTACTTCCTGACCCGCTAACTACAAACTGTATGATCTGAGAACTATGTATTTATCTCCAGGAGGGACTTACACTTACTCATCTCTGTAGCCCCCAGCACCTAGTATTGGGTCTAACATATGGTGTACGCTCAATTAATGTTTGTTGAATAAAATTACTTAATCTCTCTGGGCTTCAATTTCCTCCTCTGGAAAACAAACAAAAAAAAAAGGTGGCTGGATCTAAATGATGCTCCTAGCTATAAATGCCCAACAGTCTGTAACTGTTACATAAAAATGGGTCAATTCCCTATGATTTCTTGAAAATAATCCATGTTAACATTCACAGTTAAGCAAGGGCATGAGAACAAAGTTACACCCATTTATCTAACAATGAGATTATATGTTAATCCTGAGATGGTCCTTTGAGGTGAAAATATCTTCATTAAATCAGATCAAAGAAGTACACGGAAGACAGACCTCTTCAGAAAATGTTTTGATGAGTGTTAACTTCTTTGCCCTCCCCCTCTCCTCCAATGTAACTGTCAGTCTGCAAAGATATGGGTACTACTTGGAAACTTTAAAAATGTAAAGGAAAGCTTTAAAAGTTCATTTTTAAAAATTCAAAGGTAATAAATCTGCAACTGTGCAAGTGTCTTATGTCTTCCAGGCTTAGGCTGTTTAAGTTTTAATCCAAATCAGGAGCTAGGGAGGAAGGACAGGAAGGAGAGGGAAACAACCAAAAGAAACCGAATTTCAAAAGTAGAGATGTCTTCTATTGTCTGCAAGCAGATAAGAAATACTTGTGAGACATTAAAACATCAACACTAATCAACAGTTTCTCAAAGCACTCAAATGAATAACCAATTTCCACTGTCAACAAAACCACACACCGTTAAAAATCAGAAATCAACTATGTCCAATATTGCCGTGAAAAACCAGAAAACCAGAGAGAACCAGATTCTGATAAGGCAGTGACATGAAACTGTGACCGACCCCTCATCACCACCACAATCTCTGTCCCCTACATCCCTAGTACCTCCCCACACTGGTCCCTCAATCTGTCCAACTTTCTCCAGAACTTCTACTCAACCTGCAAAAGCAGAATTTAAATGCAAAATAACAGGACCCTATCTACATGGATTTTGAACGGATGGGACAGACTTTAATAAGACTTAATCCACAGGAAAATATTTAAGTTGTAGGTTTTAACAAAGTTTTTACCAGGGATTATTTTCAAAGAACACAGAATGAATCCCCAAATGGTGATGTGTTCAAATTTGGTAAAGCACATCACTTCGTCCTGTTTTCTGTACTGATCCACAAACAGTTGATCAATCCAAATTGAAATCAAGTAGCATGGTTTAAAATTTACAGAAGGAAAAAAAAAAACCCAAGTTAACGGGGAAAAAATGCTACAATGATTATTTGTGTTATAAAAAGATTCTTCTCTCTACATAGAAACTTTAAAAATCGTTTCTTTACAAAGTTATTTTCCCACCACTTCTCAAGCATAAACTGATTTACCAATAGTCATTTTTATCTGCAGCATTCCAGGAACATTACCGTGTGGAGCTATACACCTTCCCTCCTTCTGCTTCCAATGCCTTTAAACTATGTCTTCATAAATTTAACAAATTATCATTATTTAATTTAGCAACAGTAAAGTTAAACTGTTCAAGAGGAAAGAGGATATAAGGGATTAAGAAAACAATGATGGCTTTGCTTCTTTTTCATCCCATTTTTTCAACAGCTTTCAGTCTTTAATGATAAGAGCTATTGTTCCTCTGCATTCCACACTGAGGTTATAACTTAAGAATTATGAGTGGCAGGGGCAGAGGAGGAAGTAGAAAGTGTTCCGATGAGCAGATGGATGCATGGCAATGATGGGAAGCTTACGCTGTGTACCACAGGAACCCCCACAAGGATTCAGTGGAGAAACTCTAAGCAAATATGCAAATATGGGCCTATCATAAAGGGGCTTCTTATTCAAACAACCCATATGGGTTATGTGTAGGATAGCACATCCATCAAATCGCTCCAAAATTCCTTGTAGTTTAACTCATGTGCTCACACTTTTCTAAAAAAAAAAAGAAAGAAACAAGCAGCTAAGAAACCTACAGCAAAGGATGAAAGTAAAGCCAAAAACAGATAAAAGGAAAAGCGAAAAGGGAAGAGTAGCAGTCTTTGTACTGAGGAGGGGGCTGTTACTCACAAATCTAAACTTCATGCTTTAACTCCTGTGCAAAGTCCCAGTGCCACAAACCAGCAGGATATATGGTTAACAATGGGTGGAAAGAGAAATCATTCCAAATGAGGTTTTAAGTGAGTCATGCTCAGTAACCCAGACGATTTCATTTACTTATCTAACTGAAAAATGTATTTTATCCAAGGAGCCATTAAGACAACACTGCATATGCCTAAAATACAGTAATCAACTTTAAAATGAAATTCAAGACAAAATGTATAGGTATGAAACAAAGTATCTTTAGAGCTGTAGATCTGCCAAATGTAGCTTCAAAATTTTTAGGAGGAATGTGGTGAAACCTCTGGTCTTCAAGTACAATCAGAGAAGGCAAACATTAGAGGAAGAAAAAACTAACTGATGTCAACACACCACCAAAAAACTGGAATGCTCCAGGCTTCAAGAAGCATCCTGAAAATGTCCCTCAAAATTTTTAGACATCTTTCCTAATGCAAGTAGATGTGGAGGTAAAAAACAAAATGGTTTTTTTTCTTCTGTACATGCTTAGAAAGCAGAAAGGCACAGGGAGGTCCAGAGATTAAATACACATGCTGCGTAGCTTGGGTTATTAAGGCGGCCAGATCTTCTGCAATTTCAGTACAACTTAAATTCAATGATCTGTGCCAAGAGTCAGATAATAGAAAAATTTAAGTATCCGATACATATTGTCCTTAAACACTATCCTGTCAGCCACCATTAAATACCATTCTGCTAGCCTGTAAAATTGATATTTCATATCTAGGGAGTGTACAATGGATAACTCTGGGAAAGCATTTAAGGCGTTGAACACATATTTGAGGTTTTGCAAATAAACATTAAAAATCAATTCAACAGCAAGAATGTTAACTAAATCTCATGACTATCGAACATCTCGCAATTATAATCACCCAGAAAGATACTGAATGGTTAAATTACTTTCAGGCCAAAGGCTTATTATTAGATGGCCAAGTTCCCCAGCAGCCACCATGGATGGTATTTCTTAAAGAATGTCATCTTAGGGACGCCTGGGTGGCTCAGCCAGTTAAACCATTGGCTCAGGTCATGATCCCAGGGTTCTGGGATCGAGTGCCGCATCGGGCTCCTTGCTCGGTGGGGAGCCTGCTTCTCCCTTTGCCTACTCTGCCTGCCGTTCCCCCTGCTTGTGCTCTCTCTTTCTCTCTGACAAATAAATAAATAAAATCTTAAAAAAAAAAAAAAAAAAGAATGTCATCTCACTACAATAAACTTGTATAAAGAATTTTCTTTCTTTCCTCTTTGAGTACCATGCATCAGAATTCACAAAATGAATCAATATCATTTGTCTTTGTATAATCAGGAATCAACTCCAAGTAGTCATTGAACAATCTTGAAGGAAGGTTTCATGTCTCCCCCTTTTTCTATGTGTTGTTCATCTTCCAATTAATTTCTACTTTGACTAACCCCACCCCTCCTTTCCACTGGTCAATTAAAATGTCTTTCTTTAGGTCAGCCCCCTCTTCATGATTACTAGGTTCCTTCTGTTCTTTCTGCTCTCACACTGCTCACGGCTTTCTCTAAAACTATCCTCTTACAATATTCTCCATTTCAATAAGAATCTTTAAAAAATTTTTTTGTTCTCCATTCACATCCTCACATCTCTGGCCTTTCTGCCAATTTCACCATGTACATAAGAGGTTCAAAAACACAGTCGGTGAATTAGGACCAGCCTATAGTAAAGATTTCCCCAGTTTCAACAAAATCAAAAAAGTGGGAACAACGTGATGAATCTGGGCTTGAACAAATTTATTGTAAACTACTCCAGACTGCAGGCCTATTATTCTGAAATTATATGTTGTTGGGCCTTTTTTTTTTTTCTTCAAGATTTTAAGTAATCTCTACACCCAACATGGGGCTCAAACTTACAACCCCAAGATCAAGAGTCACACACTCTACCAACTGAGCCAGTCAAGCACCGCCGCCCCCCCCTTTTTTAACTTTGGGGAATTAGTTGTTTGTGCTAAGAAGTAATAACATTGGAGGTAGGAAGGCACTTTTCCAGAGGGAGGAATGAGATAAGCAGTAGAAAAGACAGAGTTGAAAAAAGAAGGGATGCTGGACAGGGAGCCAAGGGACAGATCATCCGGGGCCTAATATTGTTTTCAGGCAGAGATGTTAACCCATAGAATACAGAAACAAGAAAACTTTTGGGGAAGAAGAATGCTGGGGTCTGAACTTCACAAAGACCAAATAAGCAACAGTTTGGAACAACAGATTAGAGAGAGTGATATGTGAAACAGGGAACCGAAACGCTTGTGCCACACACGAAAAAAAGCATGAGGCTTCAGCTGTGCGGGAGGAAGAGTTCTGAAATAATATTCTGAAGTTTAAATCCATCAGTGCCTGGGTCATCACAACATAACCCACATGTGGGAATTCAACATATGTCAGTACCTTTCTGTTTGCTTTGCTTTCTTTATATCTAGGAATACCCATCTAGATATGGTTGCATTAAGCCATACATATCTATTAAGAACCCAAAGATTGGTTTAACACGTTTCTTCTCAGTACACCAAAAAATGTCAAAATAAGATAACTGGTGTATGTCCCCACCTTAATGAACACTTATCCAAACTCCAAACACTTATCTAAATTAGAGTTATCCAAACTCTAATTACTGTACTTTACGACATGACTAAAGTCACAACCAAACCAGAGAAAAATTAAGACATCTTCAAGGCAGAGCACAGAAAGATCCAGGTACAGTAGGTGCTCCGTGAATATGTGATGACTGAAGAGAAAGTTCTCTCATGAATTGTCACATGAAGTGGGAGAATAACGAAAGGCTGAAGTCCAAGCACAGCTGCGACAAGAGTCCCCAGGAACGCGCAACTATGCTTGGCCTATCCCTTTAGTGCTGGCAACTTTAATTATCAAAGTGTTAAGAGCACCCAAGATCTCTAATAAGTACAGGCATGTAAAAGCTAAAACTGGAAGGAACTCCACTGCCCTAGGAGACCACACGACTGTGCTATAGCACAAAGCTGCTCTTACTTTGTTACCACAGATACTCATCAGGGGAAAACGGGAACCACAGCATACTGTTAATCACTGTCTGCTGACCAGTATCTTGTCAATCACTGGAAACAGGAAGCCTGTTCCTTTGGGCAAAAATTGCTCATATCTAATAAGGCTTGAAAATCTAAAATGGCTGAAGTAGACAGAATAAAGATATTAAAAAGGTTAGGTTACAGCTGTCAGAACTCACTTCTGTAACAGCAGGCACATCTGGTTCAATGTCTGCTAGGCGGAGTCACCATAGCGCTACATACTCAAATGAAAAAGGGTGTCACACCAGAAAGTGACTCATGCATGTCTCAAGAGATAAAGGGATAACTACCCTTTCTTTAGAGGACATATAGCCAGAATGGATTTCCCTCCCCAATATCCTACGAGCAGATGCTTACCACAAGTCCCCACCCTCCTGCAATACCTTCATTGAATTAGAGAGGAAATGACTGGCCACGTACATTACTACACCATCCCCAATAGAACTCTTTTCTATTTAGCAAAATAGGAAAATCTAAAGTCAAGAAGAGGAAGATAATGTCTCATCTGCTGGATAGTTCTAGTCCTTGGCATTTCTATGGCAAATAAATGCAGAGCAGCTGAAAAAACTCAGTCCCAGCCAATAAACATGGTCACGGACACGCCTCAGAGGTGGGGCAGATACTCCCCCCTCCAGCTACACATAATGGTCAGAAGCTCCAGTGGGCACAACCCATAATCACACAGAGAAGACTATGGGCCTGGTTTACAGAGGAGCCGTGGTCCACGTGGGGTTTTGGTTACTTTTTCTAATTTTCATACAATCTTAAAGACCTAACAGGCTGATTGAATTATGACTCTCTTGCCAAATTAAAAAACATCACTTTGTACAGTAGCCAATTAAGTTCTATTTTCAGCAAACTAACAACCCAGAGGATGGTAACCTCTGACAGAATGAGGTTTAAATAGAAAAATAAGCTCTCCAAGCTGTTTAAAGGTGTCTTAACCTCAAAGGAGTTGCACATATCCTCTGAATTCCAGTATCTTATCAGAGTCCCTGGCAAAAAGCATGCGGGTTAATGTCAGAATGCAGGATCCCAGTACTGGTTTTCAAAATCATACACATATGGGCGCCTGGGTGGCTCAGTGGGTTAAAGCCTCTGCCTTCGGCTCAGGTCACGATCTCAGGGTCCTGGGATCGAGTCCCGCATCGGGCTCTCTGCTCAGCAGGGAGCCTGCTTCCGCCTCTCTCTCTGCCTGCCTCTCTGCCTACTTGTGATCTCTCTCTCTCTGTCAAATAAATAAAATCTTAAAAAAAAAAAATCATACGCATATATCACAGGAAACACTATTCTGATTAAGATCTGTTTAAATTAATTTCCCTTTTCCCCCTGGAAAAAACAAATCAGACCTCAATGGTAATCATCCTCAACAACCACAAAGGAGGTCAATGTGTTTAAATTAATCTCCTTGGCCTGAGAGAGGCAATCAAAAAACAAAAGGAAATCAGATAGGTAGATAAGGTATTGGACTAAGAAGAGTTACTGAGGATCCTGACAGGCAGGGCAGGAAACTACTCTCTGCCTTCATTTATAGAAGATGTACAGCTCTGTCTACCACAGCTAGACACCTAAAGATACCTTAAAAAGATATAAAAACAAAACAAAACAAAACAAAAAAACCCCACAAAGATACCTTTAAAAAAAACTGGTCAGGACTTAGAGAACTAGTATATAAAACCCAGGCAAATTTTATGGGAACTTGTCTTAAGTAGAAAAAGGGAATCTGGTCTAGGTTCTGCAAATAATTTCCTAAATTTAGTATCTTGGCAGTTTCTCCAATATGAAATTATTGTGAATCATCCAGGTAATCATCCTCGTGTATTTGAGATTACAAATCTGAATATGCTTTGGAATATTTTCATTATTACAGGAATGACACTTCATTACGATTGCTTTTACTTTAATGATTAATAACAGAAGAGAAAGCTCTATCAAATATATAAGCATCTGGCTAATTTGCTCTAAAGCTAGCCAAAGTCATTCCTGGGATTGAAAAGTAGGACTTATAAATCAAACCAGAATATAAGGTTCAGACCTTGACTTCTATTCCAATGAAAATTCGAATGAGCAAAAAAGTTTCCTCCTTCCTTTCTTAATTCCTAAGAGGCCAAAAACACTGCTATTATCTTTGCCCCAGCAGCTTGGCATAACTGGCGTTAGGAAATTCAGAATCACAGGCAGTAAACCAGTTTCCGTTTTTCTTGATGAATTCTATAGTTCAATTATATCAATTAGTATAATGAACAAGGAAAAAAACACTGTAGTCACAAGGTGGGCATAAGCTTCAACAAGAGTCAGCTATCTCTCTTGTAATGAACAAATGTATAAAAAGACAGGTGCAAATGCATTATTCCCATAGGGAAATCAATCAGTCTCATCATGTTCATGAATTTATAAGCCACAGAGTCACAAGGTCTGTGGGTTGAATGGAAACTTCAAAGTTTACATCTAGCCTCCAATCACCGTCAAATCCCCTCCATGCCATTCCTACCATACAGTTGTTCAGCCCTGTATAAATGCCTTCAATGAAAGGAAAACCCTAACTTCCTGCGGCAGCAAGCACACTGTCTTACTGAACAGCTTGTGTAGAAAGTTGTTTTTTTCATAGTAAATCAGTATGTTTCCCTATAACTGGTCCTAGGTTTCCCTGTAACTGAAGTTTTACTCTTTGATGCCCAAGAGAACAAACAGTAAACTTTCTTACTTGGCTAGGCAACAGAAGAATTTCTCTCCAGTGCAGCCTAACAAAGAGGTCATAAAACCTGAGTTCTCTGTAATGCAGCCAGATTCTAAATGCTGCCAGAATCATAAAGAACTCACTTTCCACCACAGAGCAGCTTAGGCTACTAAATCCCAGTGCACTGTGAAACTCATTCTTCATGAACCAGACAGCCTGTTGCTCTGATCTAAATGACCAAGCTGGACAAAAGGGATCTAAAATTAAGGATTTCTTCTTCTCATTGTCTAATCTGTCAGTTAAAGCACTGAAACAATTCTAGCAAAAGAGATAAGAAAGACTAACGGTGTCATTATGATTAGCGAGTTAAACCCTAAACAGATCACCGGGATTGGCTTTCATTATGTCAAGAAGAAAAATCACAAAGAGGCAGGTGATTCTAAGTACAAATTTGAGATGTCAAAGAAAACAAATACGACAATGCTGGAATTATTTCCATCGGGATCCATATTGTTGCCTTGGACAAGTTAACCTCACTGAGACTCAAATGACAGTTTTAACATTAGGAGACTGGACCCATGCACATTAAAAGTCTGGCAATTTGGATACCACATTATCCTAACTGGTAAAAGGACTTCTGACTCTATCCTACTGCTTCCTCCAAAGAATATAATCTCGCTCACCTTAAAAAGAAACAATCTTCTAATTGTTTCACGTGTTGGCAAGATTTCACAAGTAGAAGCTACCACATTTTAGTCAGTGTGATCTGGGAATGATTATAAACCACATAAAACATATGAGAAACCAAAACTACCACAGAATGATTCAGCCCCTTTACAGGGGATTTTCAAGTAACCAGCAGCAATTCCTGAACTTGTTCTTGCTTCAAGGCGGGAACAGATGTCTTCATCCACTTAAATAAAGCACATGTTCATGACCTACAAGGAACCATGCTGCATATGCTGAGGATACAAGCATGAATCAAACATAAAATCTACCTTCAAAGGAGCTAAAAAGTCTAGTAACAGAGATGAGGTATGTGTCTACAATGCAAAATGGAAAATGGTACCATAAAACAAGATAGGTTTATGTTTATGGATAAAACGCTATTGTGGCTCAGGATGAGAGATTAATTCTGACAAAGAATCTGAGGAAGCTTTGTGCAGATGGTCCTATCTGTCTGAATACTGACCAGGAGGCAAACTTGTATACCAATAGGGGAAAGAGTATTCCCGGCTGGAGACCAATTAGGAAAGGTATAAAGAAATCATGAAGCATGTATGGAAAACCACAATCCAGTTGGTCAGAGTTGTGCCAGACCGCTCCTCAATGGGTACACCGCGGCCACTCAGGCCAGATCAAATCTGCCCGGACTAGGACTTCCCATCTGGCACTTTTAGTCCCGACCCACTAAAAATGTCCCCCAAAAACTGTTCATGCATACTTCTAACTTTTCATTAAGAACTACTCTAAAAAGAACAATATATAAGGAATATTATAACAAGTAAGTGTGGAAGCTTAGGCCATATCATAGGACCTTAGAAGCTTGGCCCTTTTCTCTAGGAAAGTTTAGGATAAGGAGAGAGGTAGAATGAGAGGCATATTTCAGGGAGATTAATCTAGCAGCCATATATAGAACTGGATTAGAAGAGGGACAACTGGAGGTAAGGAGGCCAGTCAGGAGGCCATTATACTGGTAGAGGGAGATAGAATTAGGACCAGAACTGCTCAAAAGGTGTTCTGTTCGACAGCACACTGTCCAAACCAATTTTAAACGACTCCAACAACCCTGTATCCCTAGCTTTCATGAGTTACTCTAGCGTAATATGTCACTACCATTCATGTCCAAGAAAGAACAGATTTCTTTATGTGCAGCAATAATAACCCTCACCCCTTGCAAAGCTGAGCTAAGGGTTTTTTGCATAGAAAATGTGGTATGCAAGTACGCAGCAGTACCTTGCCTTATTACATATGGACTAATTAGGAAGCACATTATTTGTTAAACCCTTAGCATAACAAATCAATTTAAAATGACACTTGAGAATAGGCCATTCAAAATACAAGCCAAGATTATTAGTATAAGTCTTTCAACAGGGAAAAAACCATCAGACCTAAGGGAAGCAGCCAGCAGCTCCCAGTTAGGTGAAGTGGATGTGCAATAAATGAAAAGCCAGAAGCTGCTTTTAGGCACTTTCTTATTTAGGGATCCAAAGTGAGTCAGAGCTACTAAATCAGCTTGATAGACAAAAATAATTATGAGATAACTACATAATATCTGAATGCCTAATATGCACAGGCACTATGTTTGACCCACTTAATATTCCAAAGACTAAGATTTCAACAATATGACTTTACAAAGGAAGAAGCCAGAGCTCAAATATATTAAATAACTTATCCAAGGTTAGTCACTACTCAGTCACCGAAACAGACTCGAAACCCAGGTCAGTTGGACTACAAATTGTCCTCTTTTTACATACAGCACTCAATTCAGAAATTAATGTTAACAATGACAAGGCAAGGGACACGTGGGTGGCTCAGTCAGTTAAGTGTCGGCCTTCGGCTCAGGTCATGATCCTGGAGTCCCAGGATCGAGTCCTACATTGGGCTCCCTACTCGGCGGGGAGTCTGCTTCTCCCTCTGATCCTCCTCCCCTCATGCTCTCTCTCTCATTCTCTCTCTTTCAAATAAATAAACAAAATCTTTAAAAACAAAACAAAACAAAAAAATGACAAGGCAAGTGATTTGAAGACAAACATAAATGGGACTGGCAAGAGGGTAGACAAACATGACCAGTTTGGGTCAAGAAACTCTACGTGGAAGGTAGGGCGCACAACTTAACATCAAGTGCAAACTTCAGAGAAAGCCTGAAAGAGTCGCAAGGCTGAGCAAGGCTGAGCAACAGCAACTGCGAGGAATGAGGACACCTGCTTGCAGCAAGGTCTTCAGTGGGACACGTAATAAGTCCCCAAACAAGGGGTCCTTCTCCTCTCCCTTATGAAACGTAAAAGAGTTCATTATGTGCTCTGCGATAGTCAAAAATTTCTATGCTAGAGTATAAAAATCTCAAAGTCAACTAATTTTCTTTTATAAGCTGACAAATACCTTGAGCGTTCCCTTTTAACACCCTAAAATACATCCCACTCTACAGTATACCGTGATTGCATGTTTTTGAAATCAAGAACATAAAATCCAATCTCATGCGTTATAGTAGCTATCCTTTTACTTCTGCCCATTCCCAACTCTCCCCAAATAAGGACAACTAAACTCACTCTTGCATTTATCCCGGTAAACAGGAGGAATGAACAACCAAGTCAGTACTATAAGAACCTCGATTCCAAAGTGGCTTGCCCTATTGAATCCTCCCTTAAGTCCAACGATTTTACCAACTCTACCTGAAAGTTTTTCAATGTTTATTTCTGCTGATTACAAGATGATATTTTGCATATCATGTTAAGATATCAGTCTAACAACATAGCTTTTTCCTAAACTCAATTCCTTCTGCCGTGTGAAGGTCTCGCTTCCTCTATTTATTTTTTAAAGATTTTAGAGAGTGAGAGAGAGACAGAGGGTGCACGTGCACAAGCACAGAGAGGGATGGAGGGAGAGGGAGAGAATCTCAAGCAGACTCCCTGCTAAGCCCAGAGCCTGATGCGGGGCTCGATCCCAAGAACCTGAGATCATGAGCTGAGTGATGAAATCAAGAGCTGGCTGCTTAACGAACTGAGCCACCCAGACGCGCCTCACTTCCTCTTTACAGGGATGTGTTTCCATTCATTATGGGAAGGTGGAGAGGAGGTACAGTGAGGCCTTGATCATAAGACAAATCTGCAACAACTCTGACTCTCCCCTTCACAAGCTGGGTCCCTGGATATAACAACTTAATAGTTATAAAATTCACTATTTGTGAACAAGGATAAAAAGAGCCCTAGTGGCTAAAAATTAGGAGGTGGGTGTGAAGACTACAGAGGAAAGGTAACACAAGTCTGTGGATGGGAACAGAAGAGGAATGTACTGTCCCTAAATCCACAGATCCCAGAGGATAAAAGGTCATCACATTCTTAATACTAAATTGTCCCTGAGTAGAAATTTCTGTTTTGAGTAGGGAATTAAATGGAGCCTGGTTTTGCATAACCACCAGCCCGGAAGAGTGAACGCTACCCCGACATCCTCGCTCCTGTGGCTTGGCCATAAGTGCCTTGAACTGTTGGTTTTAAGAAATACACACTGTTTCACACTACTCCCTGCACCTGGATGTCTAAACAGCACAGTAACCTGAACTGTACATACAAAGTCTCTCCCCTTAATTTCTTCACTATACCCACTGATATAGGTAATACCATTTTGACACATTTTACTTAATACTTATACTTACAGGCCTTTGCTACACTATCCCCAGGGAAGGTCTGAAGAGCAGAAAGAGAAAATTATTTCCTGGGTAATAGGAGTATTTTATTAAAATATCCTTGTTGTGCCCAGGAAACTGCACACTGCAGGGTCTGGCCTCCAGGATACAAAACTTCAAACACATTCATCTTCTAATTTAAAGCATCAATGCCCCACATATTTCCCATCTTCTTAAAACAACAACAAATCACTGAATCTTAAATGAAACAAGATAAATATAAACTTGAGTTTTAATAGATAACCAAAGTTGGCACATAAAAATCATGAGGAATGGCAGATGCTTTTACTAGAGCAATGTCAAATGCTATGCTGTGCATTAAAGGTCAATCCAACCAAATGAATTACTCAGATTCGACCGGGCCCCAGAACAACGGGACAAGAGCCAATGAATGAAACAAAGATTGTGTGCTAGTTTGGCCACAAGACGAAAGAGTCGATATAAATTCATGTGCTCATTAGAAAGCGGAGTTAGAAGCACCTGTTCATTATATAGCCAGTAAATTTCTATTACGGAGATCAGCAAATTTCTATTAAGATAATAAAGATTACAACCCTAACGACATTCAGTTTCCTGTGAAAAAATAGTTCTAGTTTCAAAGAAAAAGGGGAAGCAGAACGGGCACATGCTGGACAGCGCCGTTGGAGCCTCACCGCGTCCTGCCAGCATCGTGCTCCTGCTCCCCGGTCGGGACAGCACGTCTTACCTGCTTAGTCATGAGAACTGTGCTTTGTGATTGTGAACTTTCTTGACTGAGGTGGACCCTAACTGGTTTTGTGATTCTAGACTGCAGTTACAGACTCGAAATGAAGTATAATGTCAGAGAATGAATTTTTCTTCCTTCAAACTTTACTAGCTAACACTTTTTTAGCAGCATTATCTTGGCAAGTTTACTAAACTATCTGTGCCTCAGTTTCCTCATCTGTAACTGGTGAGCATAAATCCTTCCAACCACGTACTGTTATTAGGATTAAATCTATAATATATATCAAGTACTCAGAAGTGGTACCTGGCAACTTGGGAGCCATCAAAAAAATATTTGTTATGGTTATTCAAACCTAGGCCACTTACGAGTTTGAAGTAGTAGCTAGCAGCCTGGGGAAATATGCACACATACTCTACATATATGTATTCACGACACTCAGGGGGATTCCAACCACCTCATGTGCTGGCCAATGTCCATACTACAGCCAATTTTAATTCTCAGAAATGATTAAACTTCTGCACTAAAAGCAACACAAGTGTTTCATCACTAGGGAGTTCTTGAAGTTCAGTAGGCTTCCAGAATATCTGTATGACTGTTTCAGAGAAGCAATTTGCTGAATGAAAAACCGGAGTTTCCAACAAGCAGTTTTTAAAGGGATGATTTGAGCTGGGCCGAAATGAACTGGGATGCCAGTTACTTCTATAATCAAGAGAGTTGGTTTCTAACAAAAACTTTGCTTGTTTCAACAGGCACTGCAATAAACTTCCAGTTGTATCACGAAATTAAGCTTTAAAGCAAGTAAGTAAATGGAGGATAGGATGGAGAAAGATCTAAAAAAGATTTAAGCACAGCTATGGGAAGACAACACATTTAGGACATAAAATGATCAATGCTCTAAAACAAACAAAAAAACAATTTTATAAAATAAAATGTATTAAAATAAAATATCCCAATATAGAAAAATAACCACATACTGAAACTCATCCAAGAGCCACACTAGAAAGATACAAATATACAATCAATAAAATAATTATTCTCCTTTAAAAGTAATCAAAGGAGATAAATGGTATACACAAAGGGAAATAAATGTGGTAAAACACATGTAAAATGTACATCTTTACTACCAATATTATATGCAAATGAAAACAATTCTAAGGTCCTGTTAATCTGAGAAATCTAACAAAAATAGTGATAAAACCAAACCAAATTATCTGTAGAAAAATATTTATGGGGTGCAGTCTGAAAATTAGCTTGTATATCCTTTGGCCTATTAACCCAATTTGAGAATATAGTTCTAAAATAAATAATTCTAAATAGGACAAAAAGGTATATGTTTAGTACTATTTAGAAAAACTGAAATCTGGAGCAAGGGAATAATTAGAAAACAGGATATTAGCATAATGGAATATATGTGTGTGTGCATAAAATTAAAAGTGCCTTAATTTAAAAAAATGTGGGACCTCTATTTCTAACCAAAATAGAACAAGGATCGAATCTTCCCTCCTGCTGAAAATAGACAAAAAACACAACATTTTTTAAAAAGTTTTTATTCATTCATTTGAGAGAGAGTAAGAGAGAAAGAGTGAGAGCATGAGCAGGGGGTAGAGTCAGAGGGAGAGGGCGTAGCAGACTCCCTGCTGGGGAGTCCGATGTGGGGCTCGATCCCAGGGCCCCGGGATCACAACCTGAACCAAAGGAAGACACTTAACTGACCGAGACACCCAGGTGCCCTACAACAACATTTTGAAACATGATTTCTAATGTGCTAGATAACAGGCAACAAAAGACAGCAATCCCTAAGAGACAGGACACAAATGAGCCCTAGGGAGACTTACTACCTAGAGATTTTGGTGGGAACAGACAAGGGTCTGAGGAGACCAAGATAGCTAGGGTTCACGGCACACATGAAGAGAAGAGAGCAGCACAAATGGAGAACTGCTGAGATCCGCACAGGGTCCCCCTTGAACATAGTACTGATTAGCATAGGGGTGCAGAAAATACCAACCACCTGAGGCTAGGGAAGGAACCATAGAAAGGCATTAGAAAGAATGATGATCCAACCATCCCACTCCAGGCTATTTACCCATGAAGTAAGAAAAGATATATGCAAAGGAAACATATATCCAAATGTTTATAGAAGCTTTCCACGTGAATGGCCAAAAACTGGAAGCAAACAGAAACAACCCAAATTACCACCAAAAGGCAAACAGACAAACAAACCATGGTACAGCCCTACCAGGGAATACTACTAGCAATAAAAAGGAATGCTGATACACACCACAACACGGATGAATCTGTAATTACGCTGAGTGAAAGAAGGCAGATTAAAAAAAGAGGAGATACTGTACAATTCCATTTTAAATGCAAACTATGATGACAGAATGCGATCAGTGACTGCAGGGTGTATGGGAAGAGATACAAAGGGGAATGAGAAAACTTGGGGAGAATGAGTATGTTCACTATCTTAATTATAGTGATTTTATGGGTATACATGTTCCTCAAAATTTACCAAACTATTTTAAATACGTGCAGCTTTCCTGTATATCCATTATGTCCCAATAAAGCTGTTTGTAAAAACAGAAAAAAAGTGGTTACATGAACAATTGTAACTACCAGAATACAAAGTAACATATATACAAGTCACAAACATCAGAAGTTTAGAGTGATCTACATAAAGTTTATTAAGGTCTTTTGAATTTTTACTTAATTACCTTTTTAAAAAAAATTACACCCAGAGTTAATTTAATCTAAATGGCCATTCTTATTTTCCAGAAACAAGAGCTGGGAGACAGTTTGTCCGTGATCATATGAAAAGGTCACAGGAGAGAAACAGATACCACACAACTCATAAGACGCCAACCTCTGTTCTACATTCATCACTCTCAACTATATTTCACCACTGCCAACAATTAGAATAACAAGATGCTTGGAAACGAGACAGACGCTTTGGAAGAAGTACAGAGAAGCTAAAAAATATGTTTCCTAATTTCACTAGGGCAGCCAGGGTGCTCCCAAAGGTGAAGCATGAAGGGTCATCTTGTCCACAGGAGGGAAAACAATGTTTAGAAATTAGCCCCCACTCACAATTTCCACAAATGCCAGTTCTTTTAAAGACCAACTGAAGCATTTCAAAGCAACATTTTGAAATTCCAAAATCAGGCCTTGCCATACCTGATGTTCACTTAAAAAACCATGTGTGGGAAGAAAGGAAGAAAGGAAGAAAGGAAGAAAGGAAGAAAGAAAGAAAGAAAAGAAAGAAAAGAAAGAAAAAGAAAGAAAGAAAGAAAGAAAGAAAGAAAGAAAGAAAGAAAGAAAGAAAGAAAGAAAGAAAGAAAGAAAGAAAGAAAGAAAGAATCATTCTTACTTAGAAGATATAAGATGTGAAATGTAAAACCAAACAAAACAAATGGTGGCAGGAGCACCCCCAAGTATCATGTCCTTGGGCTACTACCATAACAAATTACCACAATTTTGTGGCTTAAAACACGAATTTAATTCTCACAAGGTTGAGAGCCCAAATTCCAAACTCAAAGTAGAGGCAGCGGGGCCAAGCTCCCTCCAAGGACTCTAGGGAAGAATCCTTCCTTCTTCCAGCTTCTGGTGGTTGCCAGCAGTGCTTGGCTTCCAGCCACATCACTCCCATCTCTGCCAGTGTGGTCACATGGCCTTCTTCCATCTGTGTGCAGCCGACCTTATCAGAATACCGGTCATTGGGTTTAGGGTCCAGCTTAATCTGGTATGACCTCAACTTGACTTAATTACAACTGCAAAGACCCTATTTCTAAATAATGTCCTATCCACAGATACTCAGTATTAGAACTTCATCATTGGTAGAAGACAATTCAACAAATAATGGAGGGGGGCAAACATCTAACACAGTAAAGTTCTCTTCAAGGAGGCAGTAATGAGGGAGAACGAAATTTTAGTTAATGTAGCAAGAAATATTTTCCTAAGTACACACTTGTGGCCATCTCATTTTGAATCAAAAGAACTTCAATATGGCTAACAAAATGCAAAAATCTGCTTTTTGTTTTTTTCTAATTTCAAAATTATGTGTGCAACAAACATCCCTGACCCTTATTTCATCCACCCTCTGACTAATAACAATTTTCATTCTCAAATATATTGCTTAAATTTTAGGGGCTAGGAATCTACAAATCTTCCTCAATTTATAACAGGGTTACATCCTGATAAACCCATCATAAACTGAAAATATCATAAGACAAAAATGCATTTAATATACCCAACCTACTAAACATCGTAGTTGAGCCTAGCCTACCTTAAACATACTCAGAACACTCATGTAAATTTATTGAATACTGGGCTGAAAGTAAAAACCAGACTGGTTGTAGGAGTCCAGAATGCTGTAAGGGTACCGGTCATTTACCCTCGTGATCGAGTGGCTGGCGGAGAGATAGGTGCAGCTCGCCACCCAGCATCACCAGAATTTATCTCAGAGCATATCACTAGCCTGGGGAAAGATCAAAATTCAAAGTACAGTTTCTACTGGATGAGTATCACTTTTGCATCATCATAAAGCAGAATTTTTTTTAAGTCTAGCCATGAAAAGTCAGAGACCATCTGTACTTTCACAACCAGAAAGGGTCAGAAAGCAATTTCATCTAAGTCAGAAGTAAATTTGCTTCTACAGGAGTATTAGTCTTGTCCTTCTGAGCCATAATTATTATAAAGGTGTTACATGATCTTTAACATGTTTACATACATACTCATTTACATATATGCATAACACTAATGTTGGAATGTGCTCTTACATTCTTACAGGGCTAAGAGTAAAGGATTTCACCACATCTCAAACAGTCTTCTCTTCCTTGCAATGTCTAATGTGTACCAATCAAATAAGCTTAGCATAATACGGAACACGCCAAAAAATTGATTTCTATCCTCTACATTTTCAAATAGATTTTCAGAAAGAAGATTTGTTAAATAGTGAAATACTTATTAACAGAAATTAAGTGATTAAACCCATCATATCACTAAAGAATAAATTGAAGACTAAGATATAAGAGTCACCAGATACTCAAATAACCTCTCTCAGATGCAAAGATGAGAGAGGTTCATTCTGCTATCAATGCAATGTATCAAATAAAGGTCTCAAGGTCGTAGGATTTGCTTCCCAGACAGTGCCTGGAGATGTCTGTCTAGTAAATTACTCGGTAACTAAAACAATACATTTCATTATTTTTAGACAGCCTGTAAACAACAGTCTCAAAATGGACCTCTAACATACCCTCTTACATATGTCAGCATCATGGTGGCACAGAAGAGAAAGTGGGTGATTTTTTTTTTCTTTGCTGATTCATAATAATGCATGAAATGTGGCTAACGTTTTAGGAGTGGATCTAGATCTGGTATACACAGATACCAGATCTAACACTGTCCATTTCTTCTAATCCTAAAAATTACCATCCATAAGTGGGACAGGGGTCAAAAACATGACAACATGGTTATTGTTGTTTGGGTTTGTTTTGTTTTGTTTTGTTTTTTAAGTTTTATAGATATATAAAACAAAGATATCTCTTCAGAACTAAGGGCACAAATCCCACTATCTAGGATAAAAGTATTTCAAGCATAGGAAAATATTCTTACAGAGTAGGTGAGGAAATACTAAACCTTTGTTCATGTGGAAAAGGACCATTCATTAGAAGAACTTAAATCTAATTTTGACTTGTGAAAAAAGACATCTTTGCCTAGTCTCCTCCAGGTCTTTGTCTCTCTGAGATTCAAGGACACAGCTACCACTCCTTCTTTATCTTGGTAAACATCATTAAATGCAAATAAATTATTGCTGAAATATATGCTCCCCTCCTTTAATGTACATCTGCACTGATTATATTTACGAAGACTATGCTTCTGGTGCATTTATATTAGACAGTATCTTTTCCATTACCTACAATTCTCAAATGTCAGGAAAACTCTGAAATATTACGAAAATTATCCAGTGGGCAGGAAAACACCAGTGACTAAAGGGAGTAAAGAACTCAGGTGCTAAAATCTATTAAGCAATTTACCAAGTCAACAGAAATAGAGATCACAGTAGAGGTTAGAACCAAGTAATGATGAACGCAACTATCATATTTAATCAAATCTAAAATTCCACTTATTGTAAGACAAACTATTATTTTATGAGCCATTAAAAGCTGTCAGTTACCACAGTAAGTTTCATTCAGAAATCTGATATGTTAGAATGTGGTGGAAGGGGAGGGATTTATCTTTTAAGAATTAAAGAAATGCAGCATATTTCCACTAAGGTCAAGAAGGCAGGATTATTTCATAAATGCAAAGCTTTACTTTTCATCTATAGCAGTTAAAAAATCTTATTGGCAAGTTTACCTTATAGCTATTCCCACCCCTTATGTTCGTTATGTATCATTTATATCAAGTATAATCACTCTCCCAGCAAGTAGACCTCAAATAGTTTAAACTCTATGTGCCAACCAGATGGAAACAGAAGAAGATAGAGGATACCTAGGTAGCTTACAGCTTAGCCAAACATCATCCAAATCGCTTACACCAATCTAGGGAAAATAAACTTAAATTTGGTCCTTTGGGAAACCAAGAGTATGTATACGCCGAGAATTAGCCTGTGGCCCCAAGCTGATCGTTTTCTTTGCATTAACTCAGAGTGAATAATGATCAGAAGGCAATTGGCAGAGACACACAGCCCCCAGCTCTGTTTGATGTATGATCCTGTGACAACATGATTACCAAGACCCATTTCTCTTGCACCAAAATACTGAATCCAGATGTCAACCTGGTGCCTGGAAAAGATGCTACACAGTGACAGCTGTTTCATGCTTCTATCCTGAATAGCTGCATTCTAACCAGACACACGCTTTAACCAATGAAATATCAGTGCATTCATAAAGAAAACATTACAAGAAGTCTGGCCACCAAAATTTAAAATTAGCACACACTCTTGCTTTTTTTTACTGGCTTAAGTCATAATAAATAAGGAGCAGTTTTGCAGAAAGATGATAAAGGGACTACTGCATTTTATGTAATTAAGCAATAAGCATACAGAAGCAATTAAGTGTATAGCATGAAATAGCAATAAGCATTTAGCACAACACAAATTACTCAACACATTCATTTCACCACACTTTTTTTAATTGAAAGAACTGGTGACCTAGATAAAGCATTAAATTGAAAAATCAAGAGAATTTAAACAGTAAGATGTAGTAGTTCCAAGTACGACCTTTGATACAGGCCTGGATTCTATTCCCAAGGGTTCCACCTTCCAGTGGTTTGACTTTGCACAAGTTAACCTGACCTTTCTTCTCAAGCCTCACTCTCCTCACATGCAAAATAAAGGTAATAAAGCCTTCACCTCATAGGGCCTTGGCTTTGTGTAGAATTAGATAGTGCAGAAAACTTCTTACCAATTATCTGGCACAGGGGGGAAAACATGAGTAGCAGTTATAGCACTATGAAGCTATGCACTTCCCAACCCTCGTACCTCTTTCCTGCTCTGAATTTCACTGATTTGTTGCTTTTGTGCCTTTCCTAAACCACTTTTACTCTACCCTGTATCGTCTTTATTTGTATTTTATCTTAGACTCACCCACATACCACCCCCATCCACATTCAGGAACATCTTTGTACCCCCTCAAAAATGACGATGGCACTGAAAAATACTTAAGCTCTTTAAAGCAGCTAAAGAAATATCTGGGCAATGAAGCATGAATGAACAGCAGTCTGCAGGTTTAAGAGCTGGTATTCACTGCCTGGCATCCCGCCCTCTGGTGAAGGTGAGTGGAACAAAGCTGGAAGGCTAGGGGGCCAGAGGCAGCAAGCAGTCCCAAAGCATTTCCATTTCCCTCCATTCAGAAGGATGCCTCTACATAAGTGCTTCCACTCAAAGACGACACTAATGTGCTTCTGTGGAATTCTGCCAGTCTGACCCATAAATATCCTTATCAGGAAGAGTCAAAAACTATTTAATTCATTACAGGCTGAGAGTTTAAAAAGCAAGAGAGGATTAAGCAACACACACTCCAGTAGTGGGCTACAAAAGGGCACTGCTGCAGTTAATATAGCCGCCTCTGTAACGCAAAGGGAAGAGAAAAGATACAAGATACATACATATGGAATTCTATATTAAATATACACACATCCATATAAAGTCTGCCGACATTATACCAGAAAAAGGACATTTTGAATAACCTCATTCAAGAATAAGATACATGGACTAGACCTGGACAAGGAAGAAAAGCTGGTCAGAACATATCTAACAAATGAGATGCCAGGGAGAGGCTGCGAGAAAAGTAACCAACCAGAATGGGACATGTTGCTAGAGAGAAACCGAAACAGCCCTCAGAATTCAACAATAATGCAATACCTTAGGTAGAAAGTCACCCAGTAATGGCATGAAAAATCCAACAGAGCTGGGCAAACACCATTCCATCCTACCCTGGGCAAACAGCATACACCTGCCTGACCCGTGGCCAGACAGCCCAAGCTTCTGATTAGTCGCCACCCAGAGAAAGCAGCGTTCAGTTGTTTAGCACTGGCACTTCTTAAAAACACTCCACCTAATGCTTCTGGGCCTCTTGAAACCAGCCCAAGGCCTCCCTCTTGACCACTTTAACTGTGAGTCTATGGCTGACACAATTTCATCAGTAGTATCAAGACCTTATCTGTCCCCATTTCACTCTCCTAATGCCTAACATGAAACTTAGGGGATTCACTTCTATAGGGACAACTTCTTATGAATTCCAGAAGTGCAACGAAGACCAAGAATGTGCCATATATTTTACATGTTTATATACTGTTGGCTTTCTATCCATACCCGTTCCCTCCCAACTCCACTCAGACAAAAAACTTGATTTTAAAACTGTGCCTGGTCCCAGACAATGTATCTGACCATCCTAAAGCCCTTCTGTTTGTACAAAATGACAATAAAGGAATTTTTCACAGGTGATTTTTACTACACACAATTTGTATCTCATATTCCGACCTTAGACTCCAGTTCCCAGTAGGATACAACTCTACTGTGATTTGTCATTCTGATATTCAAATTTAAAAACCACAACTCCCTTATATTTAATTGGCTACAGACAATATGAACATCATCTGTTTAAGTCTGAAACCAGAGAAAAAAGGCTCTTCCAACCACAGGAATGCTCAAAGTCAAGACTAGTCACCTGCAAATCTTTAGTCATTTTTATCATTTCATTAAAAAAATACTCTTGAAATATCAAGATTAGAGAAAAACTCTTTGTTCCATAATAGTCCTCATGGATTCCATGCATGTATCTTACATGAATGGCCTTGTCTGTATAGCTAAAAGACTGCACATCAAGAGGTTCCCAAAATCCAGGTACCCCATCAAAAAAAAAAAAAGCAAGTAAGCAAGCAAGGAAAAAGAAAAAAAGATTATGAATCTAAATAACAAAGCAAATTCGGAGACCACTCTGAGTCGCAGAGAACACCCAGGACAGTTATTTCCTCTCCAACGCCTTTGTAATCCTGTCCTACTAGAGACGCATGCTCTGCCTCACAACTTTGTTATAAGAGAAAGTGATACAAAACGAACACCTAGGTCCTTTGGAAACGAGCAAGGAACAAGGGAGAAAAATAGACAGTGAAAGGAGAGGCTTTCAATAAAATCAGAGAGAACACAAACGGTGACCCTATTAAGGAAAGCTGGGAGGGTAACAGGCTGCTAATGAGGTGTTGGGAGATAAACAGGGCAACCCATCGTTGACAACTAGTCTAGCTCAATACATGTCCCAGATGATGCTACAGTATATTCACTTCTTCAGCAGTTTTGCCAGAATATCCTCTTCCATTTCCTCCTTGGGGCTACGCATGTAAGAAAGGGTCCAGAGACTCACAAACACTGTAGAAATTAGGTCTCAGATAGAGCCTAGTCTGCAATTAATTCCATAGCTGTGTTATTCTGTCCTTCCTCTAATTTACACATCAAAACCAATTCTTCTAGGTCTATAAATTTCAGGTTTTGAAGGTAATTCCAAACATAAACACTGATAAACTATGTATGTATGTATTTTACTCTGACCTAGAACACAGTCAGATTACAGAACTAAAGAAAATAAACTAACTCCTGTTGATTTCTTAGAATGAAGGAGAAATGCCACTACCTTTATGCCACTACCATCCAGAAATTGTGTCTCGATCTCCAGCACTGGTCACCAAAGATAGCTAATAGATTTGCTAAAATCATTAGAACCTCAGTTATTAGATCCTCATTAGCAAAGTCCAATTACAGAGAGAAAACCAAGCTATTTTAGCTGAACATTCATACCGATGGGGAAAAAATAGAGCCTTCTTAATCACTTTCATTATCAAAACAGACTCCCTGCTGGAGCCTTTTAATTGGAAGTCTACCCATTTTAAAGACATTTGCATTTTATCAAACTATATTGACAGGGTTAATAGAAATTGCTTCTAGCTTCACATCTCCCAAATATGTGATGACATCTGTTGTGATCCACTGAACAAAACCAGGAAGACCGGGAAAGGAAACTGGGCCCCTAGCACACAAGCATCTGGGCGGAAATCTCACCGCACTGGAAACCAGCTTTCCCCTCTTCATCTCTGCTATATTAAAAGGGGAAAGGAGTAGTTGAGAAAGAAGAACAGCATCGCACTTAGTTTCTCTCTATAAAATGTACCAAAGATCAAGGAATATCATTTACTAACAAATGAACAAAAATCAGAAGCAGTATTGATGTATGTGAGATGAACAGATTTGCATGCCAGACATTTTGTACCCAAGATATGTCTCTCTCTCCCTGTCTTTCTAACATACACTCTCTAAACATGTAGAGTGCCACAGTGTCATTGCCATGAGCTATATTTTGTTATTTATAAAGGCTATAAAAGTACACAGCACTTTACAAACCATAGAACATAGGCACTAAAGCCTGGAGGAACTCAGATTGAATTAGAAGTGGACAGAGTGGTGAGGAAAACAGGAAAATATTTACTTGCACCAAATTCTTGGCAAGAATAAATCTGGGAAGCAGTAAGAAAGTGAGTAATTAATAAGGCGTGATCTGTAGAAGGAGATTTTACACAAACCAAAATCAACCCATCAGTAATCCAAAACCTCAGCAATTCTAAGGCAATTTTCACCTTTGGCATTAAACATGAATTATGGTTTTCTAATCACATGATGACAAGTTCATCCAAGTAATATTAAAATGTGAATACTGAATAAACACACAAAAAGAAAAAGAAAAAAGGTTAAAAAAAAATGATCTTACAGTCTGGGAGAACTGCAAACCTCAAGTATATGAAGTTCAGCCCCTACAAGTGATAGTTACACAATTCTATTCAAGTCAGGGAGCCATCATCATCCTAGATAAACAAAGATTTGAGCTTCCAAAACATCTACAAAGTAAGCATTTCCAAGAGATATCAAACTAACACATACAAAATTCCACTGACAAAACACACAAAAATTTGTGTTTCCAGACATTCAAGCTGTACCCCACCAACTCAATGAGCCATATCTCAGAAAGACCTCAGTCTCAAAATGGTTCATTTAAATACTAGCTTGGTCCTTAATTTAGTGCTCTCTGTACTTACTAGAGATTCAGCACAATGGACAGATAGATGTTGTCAGTATGGAGTTTTATCAGTTACAAAAGACCCGATGTCACACAATTTTGTGATTTACTATTATTTCCATTTTGTTGAGAGATTAAGATTTTCTCAAATATACAGTAGGTGTCTGAGAAAGACATAAGCCAGGTCATCAGAATACCAATCACAAGTACTTTCTTGATGACCTCTGTTTTAACATAATTACCACGAACAGTCAAAAACAGCCAGGATGGGGCATCTAGGTGGCTCAGTCAATTGGGTGTCTGCCTTCAGCTCAGGTCATGATCTCAGGGTCCTGGGGCTGAGCCCCACACTGGGCACCCCATTCAGCAGAATGGGCTTCTCTCTCTTCCTCTGACCTTTCCCCCACTTGTGCGCTTGCTGCTCTCTCTCTCTAATAAATAAAATCTAAAAAAATTAAATTAAAAATTGTAAAAATCCCAGCCCAGCTGTTTTTTCTAAATGCAAATCTAAGTGCTCAGTAGTTGCCTTAATAAGTAGTAGAAATCATCTGGGGAATCCCTCAACCTCTGAGCTCACTGAAGGTATACGTGACAATAAATTTCCTGGTGCTACTTTTCTGTAATACAAACTACTTGACGTATTCTCTCGATGTGTTCTCAGATATCATGTGTAGCCAATATTGAAAAGAATCATCTAAATGATTCTGATGGTCTTTTCATAAATTTCTCTTTAGTTTCCCAAAGACCATGTTACCAATTCATTGCAAAATCAGGCTTTAATCTCCTCTCATTCATCAACAGTGACACCAACCCCCTTCTCTATTCAAGGGGGAAGCCATCTGCAATAGTTCTGCCCGATTTCCCCAGGAATTTTAGCTTCAACTGCCTAGTTTCTGAACCCTCAGCAATGGGAGCAATTTACCTCGATCGACTTCGCCAGTCACTGATGCAATTTAGCTAAGACATTTCCCAGGGGCCCATTAGAAAAGGTTCCAATTTGAAAAACTCGCATCTGATCCTACAAGCCAGTCCTAGAAACATCATTTGGTACCAACTTATAAATTATTCTTTTTCTGATCACAAATCTTTCACTTTGGTGTAGAAATGCAAAAAGGAAACGACAGGATTTCTGAAAATTCGCTCAAATATACAAACATAAAAAGACATTCTTATAAAAATCTCAGCCTGCTACATGCATGTAGGCTTGGTTTTGTTATTTGACTCTACACCAAGAAAACTGAAGATGGCGGCCCAGGGCAGAGGAAGCCTTCTGCAGCAACTACGATACAGCAACATCAGAAACCTAATGAAGATGTGGAGTTCCTTCCAGAGTTAAGGACCATGAAAAGCCAAATCACCCCATTCAAGTACCTCACACATGCACACACTGCACCTACTCAATGGAGCTAACCAAAAGAAATGTGAAAGTACCCATTATGTAGGAATAGGCAAGGGATGGGAGAGTGCTCCTCTAGCAAAAGAAATGAAACACTTTAATACCAACAGGTAAAAAGTCAGTCGCAACATTTGCAATGGATTATTGCTGCAAAAGCCATAATACTCAGATTGGAATCAAGTTCTACCCCATAATTATATCAGCATTTGAAATTAGACTTAACAGGCCCTAACAATATTTTAGTAGATTTTCTAGAACACTAGTGCTGTTGAAACAGAATGCAGAAAAAGTGTCATCATCACTTAAAATAATGTTACCAAAAATTAGGTTAGTAAATAGAATAGCTTCAGTTTGGGATTTTTGTCCCATTTTCTTTAGTAAAGAAGAGCATCTGCTATCAAATGTCAAATGTCAATAAATCAATGACCAATAATAGTCATTATTACTAGTATATTACATTAATTCCTATTAATAGAATGCATATTTTGGAACGCACATATGCTTGCTTGATTTTGTATAACTTATGTATAATATATTTTCTACCTGGAGAATTGTCCTGAATTAAAATGATACCGTTAAATATTTCCACAGACCATGAGTTGTAGGAGTTTTGCCACGTGAACATGTTTGGGAACCAGTGCTGTATTTATAAAACTTAATGGTGGCAGAGTCCCAAATGTTCAGAACACAGCTCGTGTTAGATATTAAACAAGGGACTCACAGGATGCACGATTCCAGACAGAGTATTTCTGTTCCCTGACACTGGTGATTGGCCAACAATTCCAGGGACTTATCTTCCCTAGGTGTAATTAGAGAGCATATTCGCTCTTTCAGGTGACTACTTTTATCTAAGTTTCAACTGTAAGTGAACAACATAAGTGGACTGTCAGAAGATACTGATTTATAGATGGTACCTTTTCTTTATCAACAGTACCACCCACAATCTATAGCCTCATACACTTCAAGTCAAAAGCTTTCTACAAGGTTCAGGTAGTACATTCAGTGTGACTGACAATGTCACTTGGGAAATACCTACCACTGTTTTAGCACAGTTCTCAAATGTAAACCAGAGGCCCCTGGCTCCTCTCTCTTCCTCCCTTTTCAACTACTTATGTGTGTGAAGCTAAAATATCTTCAAACGTTTCAACCAAAGGAATACATCAAAACAGAGAAAATGCAGAAGCAGGTAAGATTTCAGCTGTCTTCTATTAAGCCATTCATTAAGCAGATTTGCAAAATAAAACTAATGTCACTCTTCAATTTTGGGGGGGAAAACATGTTTCGTAAAAACATGTTAACATAACAGGCTTATTACTGTTATTTTTAATGAATTAAATACTTTTAAATGTTTCGTTTTTCATTTCCCAAACAGTATGTTATTAATAGATATAATCAATCCATATGAACAAAAGTTCTTTGGGTCCTCAATAAATTTAATATACAAGAGTCCTCAAATCAAAAAGGTTAAGGACCACTGTTCTGGAGGAACTCAAAAGATGTATTACAGTTACCCACAGCATGAGAGAGGCCCAATGCAGGAAAGCCTTAATGTGACAGTGCCTCATCAAAATTCATCTTTGAAATAGTAGAGTCCGTTACATAGACAAATCCGGTAAAAGGAAAACCTTAAAGGATATTAAAAGGAAAAAAAAAAACACACCACTTTTTCAAACACAACTATTTAACCATGCTCTAAAAATAGTTCCCTTTCAGTCCTACTTTATGCTAATATTTTTGTACCGTTATAATTGTAGTACAAATAGAATGATCTTTGCCTTTTTGATCACTTAATGTTGTACCTAATAATCTTCCCGGTAGATAATCTATCATTTTCATAGATACAGAATTGCAATGCACAGCTATATATAAATGTAAAAGTTCAGTAAACTGTACATTTAAGGTTTCTACACTATACTAAAAAAAAAATAATTCAAGAAAATCTTAATGGACCATTGATATTCCAGAATTTACTTACCTAGTCCTTATTTCTGGCTATTTAGACTACTTCTACTTTTTCTGAGAGATCATGCTACAGTAAACATCTTCAGATACACAGTTTGACTCTTCCTTTAAATCTTTTCCTTAAACGGAGCCTTAATGAGGGTAACTACTCTGATAAAAATTATGTACCTTTTATAAAGCCACCCACAATTTTAGTCAGTTTGACTGCAAGGTCCCAACAAAGGATAGGATGCCATTGCATGTCCTATTTCTTTTTCAATTATTCCTTAAAAATAAAGAGAATTTTACAAACCTGAAACAGCCATGAGTTCAACTTAGAATTTACGTAGGAATGTCTAGCCCTCTATAGATGAGAGTCAACATCGTGTGTCAAGCCTAACCTGGGACTCAAGTTACAGTCGTGAACATAAAGTCTAGGGCAAAGTCAGCTCTCTGATGGGCTTAAGCTGTGTGGTAAACTGAGGTTACTGTTATGAGCTACACTGTGTCTCCCCCCCAAATTCAGTTGCTAAACTTCAAAATGTGACTGCATTTGGTGATAAGACATTTTAAGATGTGATTAGGTTAACATGAGGTCAGTAGGGTGGGCACTTAATGATGTGACTGGTGTCCTTATAAGAAGAGGAGATCATGACAGAGAGACACCAGGGTCGCACATGTACAGAGAGATGATCCTGTGAAAAGTAATCAAGCAGGCAGCCACCTGGAACCAAGGACAGAGGCCCCAGAAGAACTCAAATTCAACAACTTTGAGAAAATAAATTTCTGTGGTTTAAGCTGCTTAGTCTGTGGTATGTTGTCCCTGCAGCCCTAGTAAACTACTGGTTACAATCTGACCCCTAAAGACATTTCCATGCTCTTCCCAGTCAACTCCAAGTGTTCCTTTTACAGATAAAGAAACCAACTCTTTGAGGTTAGTTTTCACCTGTGACTGCAAAGCAAGGGGAAGATCAAGGAAGAATAGATCTCATCACACCAAAGCTCCTTCCATCATATTACAAAAATAATTACAAATCAGAGTCCTAGATATTTCTGAGATCAATACTAAAGACCAACAATTTAATCTTCAATCAATTTCTGGGACACAATTCTTGAAGATACTCTAATCGGCCAGTACTTTTGAACAACAATGTGTCTAGGTGCAAAGCTTTGGAGAATACTATACCAATCGTTCCTGCTATAAAAAAGACATGCCTTCAAAGAAAAACAAACAGGATAATTTAAAGACACAAGGGCTTTGAATGAATGAGAGGAAGAACTTGCTTCTGGCAGGGAGATGAAGCTAATTTTAACAGCTTTCAAGGAAAACTGGGTATTGGGAAGGAAGTCAAATGACCAATAATACCAGAAAGATGTTAGCTTTGAACCATGGATAAAGAAATTTAATGAAAATTAGAACTTTCAGGTTCTCAACGCTGACAACTTACAGAAAAGGATGGAAGAGATTGGTGAGTGTTAAAGAACAGTTTAAGTAGGACTATGTGTTTAGTTCTCAACGCTGACAACTTACAGAAAAGGATGGAAGAGTCTGGTGAGTGTTAAAGAACAGTTTAAGTAGGACTATGTGTTTATTTTAAATATCTAGGTCTCTATAAATCTTCTATCCTTGGCATATGAAGTATTTCTTTGTTTAGCTTTCTGCTCTTAGTTGAAACTTCCCCAGCTAATCGAGGAGGTAAAGTACCCCAATATACCAGATGAGATGGTGGCACAGCTTACTCACCTTGAAATTCATCAAAAATAATCCACAGAACTGCAACTGGTCAAACGATAACCATGGACAGCATTAGTTATTAACCACTAAATCTAGGGGTTTGCTTTATATAGGAATTCACATGTAAATGGTAACAGCACTTTCCTCCCTCAAAACCTTCACCCTTCACAAAAAAAGAAATTTGTTTGGGTTTGGGGAAGATTAACTTAGTAGGAGAAGTTGAATTATAATTAGAGTCAGGCAAAATATTCAAAATTCTTCAGCATGCTGATCTTCTACTTGATGGCCAAAACGGTAGTGGTAGGTGGCCTAGAAAACCATATGGAGACAGGATGAAAACAGTGACTTCAAGAAGTCCTACATAAGGTATATATGGAGAGCAATAAACCACTTGGAATCTATTTTTGAAATCTTTTTATACTTTTTAAATGTGCTCCAAAAATTATATTGTGCTATAAACTGAAATTGCGGTGACACACAAATTTGTTCAGAATATAGTTTGCAACTATAATGCAGTTTCTAGTTCATCAAGTCCATAATGTTACAATACCAGCAATTAGTAAATGCCTGAACACATAGGGTCTTAATGCTTAAAGGTATGAAGAAACAACTGAAGAAGAAGAGGAAGCTGTGGGACAAAAAGCTAGCACTTAAAAAGAACCATTGGATATAGAGATAATTAGGTAAGAGTTTGCAGAGGCGTATCACTTAATAATAGCAAAGAGAAGACATCATGACAAACCATATAGCAGAGAAGTGCCTTTTGAGACTGACAAAGTTATACATTTACCTCTTTACTCATTTGTCCTATGGTTGTGTGAATGCACAAAGATGATTGTCCTTGGCAATGCTAGGAAAGTTCAAAATTAATAGTGTTAAAAGTCAAATGCTTTCCTCTTAATTGCCTATCATCATGTGATCAGATTTCTCTAAAAAGTAAACAAAACAAAAAACATAAGAACATTTAATGTCTCCTATGCATTCTTTAAAAAATTTTTTTGAGAGAGAGAGAGAGAGAATGCACAGAGAGCATGTGGGGAGGGGGGAAAGGAAGAGGGAGAGAGAGAGAATCTTAAGCAGGCTCTGGTCCAGTGTGGAGCCAGATATGGGGCTCAACATGGGTCTCGGTCTCATGACCCTGAAATCATGACCTGAGCCAAAATCAAGAGTCAGACACTCAACCAACTGAGCTACCCAGGCACCCCACCTATGCACTGTCTTTTTTTTTTTTTTTTTTTTTTAAAGATTTTGCTTATTTATTTGTCAGAGAGAGAGAGAGAGAGAGAGAGATCACAAGTAGGCAGAGAGGCAGAGAGAGAAGCAGGCTCCCCGTCGAGCAAGGAGCCCGACGTGGGACTCGATCCCAGGACCCTGGGATCATGGCCTGAGCCGAAGGCAGCCGCCTAACCAACTGAGCCACCCAGGCGTCCCTGCACTGTCTTAATTCAATCTCATTTACTACACAACAAAGAAAAGTCATCATTATACTGACCATTTTACAGATTCAAAAACAGATTTTGTTATTCTCTTAATGCCTCAGAGCTAGTGGTAGGCTGATTTCAGATATACACTACCCCAATCCTTTAAAGTCCACTCCTTTGCCATTCATCATCAGGTACCCCAAGTAATAAATAAGTGAACAGATTAAGGAAGCTGCAAAGTCAAAAAAGCCCAAATCCATCCACATTTATCTGCCCTCTGACCCAACAATACCACTCCAAGGTATACACCAGGAGAAATAAATGTGCATGTTCACCAAAAGACATACAAGAATGTTCACGGGCATCTTTAACACAACAGATCCAAGCTGGAAACAATGCAATTGTCCATTAATAAGAGTATACATAAACAAAGTATAATTTATTTACACAATGGACTATTATACACACACACGAAAAAAGAACCACTATTGATACATATAACAACATGCATAAATCTCACAAGCATAATGTTCCACGAAAAAGCCAAAATCAAAAGGGCACCTGATGTAGGATTCCAGAAAGCTTAGAACTGACACAACTAACTGAAGATGATAGATATCAGAATGATGGTTACCTTGTGGCATTAAAAAAAATACTATCTGAGAAGAGGAACCTTCTGAGATGACAGAATATCCTCTGTCCATCTGGGTGGTGGATACATGGGTATATACATACCTAAAAATTCATCAAGCTGTATACTTAAGTTTACTGCACTTAATACACATGACTGGATGTTTAATCTCAAAAAAGTTTCTATACAAAATGTTTTCAGAAAGTGGCAAAGATAGAGTGATACCATTTACATTTAAATGAAGAGTAACTTTTATCAGCACTGGGAGTAGAATCTGGAAATTACTTGAAATTTGTACCACTATGCAAATATATTGTTACTTCTAGGTAGCAGCTGGCAGATTCTACCTCTTAAAAATGAGGCTGCATATTAATTTGTTTGGGGGCAAGTATACAAGCTGGGGAAGCCCAGGTTCTGTGTTGCCACTCGGAGGGCAGGAATCTCAGAGGAATGGCTCGAGCAGAGGCTGCGTGGTAAGAAGACCCTGAGGACATGCAGGAAGATCCAAGGAGCAGGGGAAGGACACTGGAAGAAACAGAGGCTATATATTCTGGGAACACAGCTTCTGCTTCAGAAGAATGAAGACAAAAGGGGAAACATACCAACAACTCTTCTCTAGTTTGTGAATTTTTTTTAATTGTACAAAATGCACTTATAGAACGTATTTGTGGTCCCTACTGCCCCCACATCTGCTTTAACACGAACGCACAAGTCTGAAGTATAGCTGACTCTTGAACAATGTGGGAGTTAGGGACACTGACCACCCCCTTGCGTCGAAAAATCCATGTATAACTTTTGGGACCCCCAAATCTTAACTACTAATACCTTACTGTTGACCAGAGCCTAACCGGTAGCACTCAATTAACATGCATGTTGTAGGTTTTAAGTATTATATACCATACTCTTCTAACAAAGTAAGCTAGAGAAGAAAACGTTAAGAAAATCCTAATAGAGAATACATTTACAGTACTATATTCTATTCATTAAAAACAATCCACGTATAAGTGGACCCGTGCAGCTCAAGCCCATGTTGTTCAATGGTCAGCTGTACATAAGCTGCCACTAAGCAGACGTGGAGGAGATACCAGGGAGAGAGGAAAGGAGGGCAGGGAGCAAGGTCACACCTGTGGGGGTGTAAACAGTGCATGACTCCAAAAGCTGCCATCTCTTGCTGCTTTAGATTTACTGGCTGGTTTTGTTTTTAGTTTTTTGCTTTTTCGTGACTTTTTTTATGCCAGTGCCCTAAATTCTTGATTGCCTGCTGCATTAACTTGGCACATTTTAAAGCCTGCACTCTCTAAATGGCTGCACGTTGGGAGTGTACCCAAGTGACAAGAGCCTGTTACTCTCCTTACCCAGAGTCCTGAAAGAAGAAGCCCACTGTTATCTCTGAAGCTCTGAAATGTAACCAGTCTTGCTGAAATTACCCCACATTTGTGTACTCTTAGGCGTTCTGAAACTTCCCGGTTCTTACGCCGGATCATTTTCCATGCTGGGAACACATCTCTCAGAACCCAGAACTGAATTACACACAATTCATAAGAAACCTCTTTCTTATCTACCTGGACCCACCCAGATTCTCCTGGATGATGAATTTCTTTCATAAACAAGGTTAATCCCTTCTAGTCAACAATCCAAGATTCAACTACCTCAAACTTTCACATTCATACGTAAGAACATGAGAGAATGCGAAATTAAAATATTGCAGATCAGAGGCCATACAAATATAATCCATTTCCCCAAAGGCCCCAGCACTTGCCCAACTGAAGACCAAACTCCAGAGAGATTTAAGACCAAAGCTCCTCTAGTTGTAATTGGTTTGTAAAAACCAAAGTTTATCTACTGCCCACCAGCATTTATCAGCTCTAATACTTCAAAGGCTGATACAAAAGCTCATTTTATTTGAGCTCCGCAAATCCCTGAACATTCCTAAGTATTTTTCAGTTCAAATTCAAATGAATATTATTTTATTGGGGGCAAATGTTTTTAAAAAATTAATAAGACTATTCCATTACCAAACCCAGAACCCAAATGTTCGTGGGGCAGCACACTCCTGGACTTGCGTGTGATACTCCTGCATTCATATAGCACTGCGATCCCATTATCCCCAGGCTTAAATTAATAAAATTGTTTGTCTTGTCAGCTTGTGTTACACGTTGTACAAACTTGTTAGATAATCAGCAGAGGCATGACAATTCATTATCCTACAGGGAGCCGGTCTGAAACCAGCAGCTTCCGCTCTCAGACAGAGCCGGAGCCACCACATCAAGTGACAGCAGCCACTGCTGCCAGTCACTGCCCCCACTGAAGGGCACAGACACAGAAACTCAGCATACATCCTGCTTTTCACCGGCAGCGAGAGATTTTCAATTTCACTCCCAGGTACAAAGCACCTACAGCTGCCCAGTACCAGCACGGCTCTATTTTGAGAAGCCTCTGAAACAAGGCAGCTTCAGCTTATTGAGGCTACACTGGCTGTCAAGGGTAAAGCCGAGGTCAGATAGGATAGCGGGCTGTAACATCAGCACTTGGTTCATGAAAAAGCACCAAATGTTCGATTCTTCTCCAGCAAAGACGGGGGATGGGGGCAAGGTAGGGGAGAAATGAACCAATGCAAACAGCAGAACTAGGTTCTGGTTCGGCTTCCGTCACAGGCATCCACACTACAACTGCACAGAGGCGGGCATTTAGTTGTCACTCCTCGGGCTGCGGAAGAACAAAATGGTACTCCTCTTAGGACCCAGGCTACCCAACATAAACAATGCTGCACTGAGTTGGTAGGAAGGAATCTACACCAGTCTTTCAGGTAATGGGAAGACACCAATTACAAAATACACTTCTTAGCATCATGCACCCAAAATACAAGTTGGTGGCAGATGCAAGACCATATTCTAATTGTTTTTTGTAGGTTACAGACATCACCTCGATGACTTGGCCCCAGAGCTCGGTACTGATATGCAAACCAGAACAAGTCCAAAGGGATTTGCTCAGATCTAAAAGAAATGAGCTTTTGGAAAAGTAAAAATGCTCATGAAAATGAGACCCACAACCTGAATACTATATTCCCAAATACCCACTAGACCAGTGTGAATTTCTGCAGGCCAAAAGCAGTTTGACATTTCTCCCCATAGTAATGGAATACGGGTTCTCCATTTAGGACCCGATAAATCTGGCCATCCATCAAGTCTGTGGTATTGTTTCAAAATATTGTCTCTCTCTCTCTCTCTTTCATCCTCTCCCAGTGAGAGAGAGAGACAATCTCCTACCTCACTGTCGAATGTGGCTGCGTGGTTTATAAAACCCTTCCTTGGGGAAGGATTATACATTGCTGTCCTAGTGAATTCAGAATGGCCAGTGATATGAAAATGAGTCAGCTCTTGGTTTGCATGTCTCTCTCTCCCTCCTCTGTGATATTGGAAGAGCCCAGATAATGAATGATCTATCAGTCTAAGTCCCAAAGTGAAGAATACACGAAGCAGAGCCATAGCTTACCTATGATGGATAGATGAGTGAGAAATAAACCTCTACTTTTTATAAGCTACCGAGCTTTGTAACTGCAACAGAACTTAGCTAACGTGGAGTTAGCTAAGTTAGCTAAGTTAGCTAACGTGCAGTTAGCTAAGTAAAGGCTACAGAAAATCTGGTCCCAGCAAATGCTGCAGTAAAAAGCAACAAAACATCCAATCAGCGGCAGAACAGGAGCTTCCAAAGAATGATGGCTCATGTTAGGAAAGCAAAATTCTTTTATTCTATCTGACCTCCTCAACCTGAGCCCTATTTTCATTCAAGAAGATAATCTATACAATTCCAACACTGTAATCATTTTCTATTCTCAAAACAGAAAATACTGTGATACAAAATGACACACATACTCAGAAAGTCTAGTATCTGTTTTATCTTTCTCTGCTTCCTATCTTGCTATAAGGCTGCTAGATCCAATTCACTTCTAATTGATAATCTACTTTGGGCTAAATGTGAATAAAATATGAATAAATAGGCTCTGAGGGCTCCAGGGGCCTCTACTGAAAGCTAATTTTTTTAAAGGATTTTTATTTATTTATTTGAGAGGGAGAGAGAACAAACGAGTGGAGGGAGAGGCGGTGGGAGAGGGAGAAGCAGACTACCCCCCCTTCAC